>OX465276.1:136113011-136766511 GCA_949987645.1 Tachina grossa
CGCGTAGCATGAAAAACATTATCTGGCAGCACTAATCACAAAAATGTTTTGATTTGATATCCTAACTTTTCCAAATAAAGAGAATCGTGGGCACATAAACTAATTTTTAACACTTAGTTTGATGGGCTGTTAAGTCAACCATCTGATAAAATCAACAATAACGCTACAAACATTAATCACTATAACGCATTTGTACATAATTATGTGACGACGATATATTGATTAAAGAAAAGAGAGAAAAGATAAACATTAAACAGTTAAACATTCTTGTATAGAGTGGTACATGGTAGAATAATATACATAAGTACCCCAAAATCTACAACAAATGTACAACAAATAAAACAACAGGCCTTTTTATTGCTGTTTTGTGATGGCCACTGTCAAAAAAAAAGCAATGTGAGTCCGATCACAGAGGAGATGTGTAAACATCTAGGAATGCATTTTTTTTTTAAGTTGGAAGTATGTATGCTTTTAGTATCTTTTTTTAAATTAATTAATTAAAAGTATCAAAACTTTCAATATTGTAAATATATATGAATTTGTTGGTTTTTGTTTGTTTTATTTAACTTATTTGGTTAGTAAATGGGCACACTGCAGTATGTGTATATGTACTGCATTCAAAATTGCAGTAAGCAGTAAATTTACTGATTACTAAAAAAAATTCAGTCAATTTTTACTGCTAATGAAATTTAATTTGCATTACCAGTAAAATCGTAGGGCCGTAAGTAATCATAATAAAATTGTAGCAACTGGCAAAGTTTTTTCATTCAAATTTTGAAACTTTTGTATGAAAAACATTTAGCCACTTGGTAGAATTTCATTATGAATACGGGCATTATTGATTACTGGAAATTCAATGCACCTCATCATATAACAAATCATTTGGGCAATTTATAAAAATTGTAGAAAAAAATTTTAGTAATCAGTAAAAATTTACTTGTTAAACATTTTTTATTGTTTTTACTGAAACTTTAGAGGTACTGCAGTGCTCAGCTATGGTAAATGCCTTTACTTTTACTTTTTAATTTTTAATTCCTGTTGTTCATCGTTTAGTTGTTGCTGTTCTTGTTGTTGTGTACGCATTGCAATTAAAATAAATTCAGTAAAGTGCGACTTTGACTCGCGCACATTCGGTTTTGATCATTTTTTTTTATTTAGCTTTCTTCCTTTTTTAAGTTTTTTCAGTTTAAACCATTTTTTTCAGTTTTATCCCTTTTTTCTCGTTTTGGTGTTTTTTTCTCTTTTTGGGTTTTTTTAATTTTCGCAATTTTTTCATTTTGGCAATTTTTTCATTTTGGCGATTTTTTTCTGTTTTTTTGGGGTTTTTTATTTTGGCGATTTTTTTCTGTTTTTGGGGTTTTTTTATTTAGGCGATTTTTTAATTTTGACAATCTTTTCATATTGGCGATTTTTTTGTTTAAGGATTTTTTTCATTTTGGCGATTTTTCCGGTTTTTCGCGATTTATTTTAGTCCTAGAGATTTTTTTTAATTTGGCGCTTTTTCGGTTTGGCAATTTTTTTTTTTTTTGTTTTTGGCGATTTTTTTATATTTGGCGATTTTATATTTTTTTGATTTTTTAGTTTTACCGTTTTTGAAATTTTCAAGAGTTTTGCTCCTACGGTTTCCAAGATACAGCAAGTTGTCAAAATTACAAAGTCAAAATTGCATTAACTGATGGAACACCCATTGATTTAAATTTTTTAAATTTAGTGTTAGTTGTTGTAGTCTGTATAAAAATACACTAACATACTAACTACATACAATTGTATGTATATTACATGGGATTTTAAAATTTTTCGTTGCTCGTTTTGGAACACCCTTTAGTTTTTAACTCTCATGTATTTGTTGTTGTAGTGTCCAAATGTCTACACATTGTGTCCAAATTTCAAGTCCGTAGCTCTTACGGTTCATTTTCACCTTTGGTGTACGGAAATATACAGAAAAATAACCGGCGGCGACGTACCGTCGGCTTCGAGCCGGTCGACTTGTTTCTCTGCTTGGTATGGCTTCTTTTAAACACTAATACACTCATACATAGCTCACACCGATTTGACAATGCAAAGAAATCTCAGTAAAGAAATCAAAGTCAAAAGCTTTTTACCCCCTAGCGTATAGATGTTTACACATCAAAAAAAAAAAAAAAAAAAAAAAAAACAAGAGATATCCAAAGGTTTTAAAGCGTCATAACTTTGAGTTGGCATCACTAATTTATGTGAGCACCCATTTAAGAGCTTAAACTCATCGTGCAAGTATTCCATTTTATGCACAGAAAATATTATTCCCAAAAAATTTTCAAAAAATGTGTGTTTTGAAATATAATTTAGTTTCAGTAAATATTTTTTACTGTTCCAGTAAATTATTTGTTCCAATTTTATTTTATGTAAAAAATTCTGTATAGAAAGAAAATTATCTATATAAAGTAAAATTTGTAAAAACAAAATTTAGATTTATTTTTTTATATTTAAATTTGTTATTTTCAGTTAAATTTATTTTTATATACTGTAAAAAAATTTGTCTGATTTTTTAACCCGCGACTAAAAAAAGGGGTGTTATAAGTTTGTAGTGTGTGCCTGTGTATCTGTATGTCTATCCTTGTCCACGTACAGGCCAAACGGCTGGACCGATTTTAATTTAGTTTTTTCTGTTTGAAAGATGACTTGATCGAGAGGGGTCTATGTTATGTTTGAAGAAAATCGGTCTTGCGGTTTAGAATATATAACATCTTTTCTGAAAAAAGTCGGGGGTTTTTAAAATTTTTAATATTTGTTATATTAATTTTTTCCACAAATTATTTTATAGATATAAAAAACATTTTATTTTTTTTAAAGATTTTTGTTTGCGGTTTTTAAACTTATTATGTTTGTATATTGTGATTCTCAATATAGTATTAAGAGTCTTACTATAAACATACGGAGTTTGTTAGCTAAATTCAAAAATTTTTTGGGTTGAAGTCTACTGACGAGTTGCAAAAGCGGGAACGAAATGCTTAACCATAAAAACAAGCCAATTTTTTAAAGTAAAAAAAAAAATAGTTGAACCTTTTATTTGATTCAGTTATTTTTTTTCAAATAAAACTTTTACTATTTTTTTTATTGGTAGGAATTGTTATTGATTCAGTTAATTTATTTTCTGATAATACGAAAAATGTTAGTGAATGTGTTTGTAAATTATAAAAAAAAAATTTGATGAATAATACAAAAAAAATCTGCAAAAATGTTTTTCTGTTCCTATTAATACATTTTACTGAAAATATTTCGAGTTTCAGTTAACTTTTTTCTCTAATACCATAATACCCAGAAAAAAATTACACATTACCATTAGAACTACTTGCCATATAATGAATTACTTTTGTGATTGCCAATTTTCATTATACGCTTACAAATCACATTACCTAAAATTTAGAAAAAATTACGTGCAAGTTGCTAAATGAAGACAATTACTTTTTAGACGAAATAGATTACTTGAAATATTGACAAATAAAAAAAATTAAATACTTCTCAAGAATCGATTATTTTAGTCTCACGCCTTGTTAAAATCATTAAGTTGGTAGGTAATCCAGTAGGGAAGTGCTTCCACCAAAAATGCTTGATTCCAAACACGATTACCTTTTTTGAAAATTTTTGCTGGGAAGTTAACTAAAAATAAAATTTTTTTTCCAGTTAAATTTTTACAAAATTGTTATCAGAATCTACAAATTTCTTTGTAGGTCCGCATGCAGACAAAATATTTACTGATTCAATGAACTTGGTTACTGAAAACGAAATTTAGTTTTTTCTGTGTGGTGTACATAATCGATGAAGCCCATTTCTGGTTGAATGAGTACGTAAATAAGCAGAATTGTCATATTTGGAGTAAGGCGAATCCACAAGCTTTTGTCGAAACACCATTACATTCACAAAAATTACTCTTTGGTGCCCTTTATGGGCTGGCGTAGTCATTGGCCCATATGTTTTCAAAAACGACGAGAATGCGAAAAGTTGTTGAAAATTGGTGTTTCAGATTGTGCCTTCTAGGCTCCAGCCGTGCCGGCCTTATTTCAGAAATAATATTTAAACATTAATCTCATAAAATTTTATTTCCATTAAAGCCCGTTTCATTGATATTAAAATATATTTCCTGGTTTTATTATAATTTAAACTTGTGTCACTTTACAAAAAACACACTTTACTTGCATGTTCCGTTGTATTTGCAGAGCATGTTTGTATAAGTACAGGTTAATACAGCCAAGAAGAAAACAGAAACGAACTTAAAAATGTATCTGCCCACGGCGCATCAATAATTTTGTTTACAGTAAAGAAAACATCAAATATTTCTCGCATTCCATTTCATTACAAGTTCGTGTTGAATATGCGATGGTCAGTCATAACTAATCTTCGCTAATAAAATCAGCGCTACCGCTGAAAATGCAGCATTCTCCTTAGGCTGAGTTTGCATCTGTTATTTCTTGTGTGCCATGTGCCAAAAAAAAACCTAAGCACCAATTACTAATAAAAAACTATTATTAAAACAATTCACACACCACACACAGTGGAGCAAACACAAAGAACGCTGCTGATTAAGGTGTTCCGACCTTCGAAAACAGCTAGTTGTTCCGTTCTGCTAGTGTTTGACAGAATATTTACAATTAACTTTGTTGTTGTTTGTTCATAAATAATTATCACATGTAATTTGGCTTAAATAGCGATACGAACTTTAGCCTAATCAAATCATAAAAAAGGAAAAATATATGTTTTTCATTTTATTAAACTATTAGGAATTTTGGTTTTTAGTTTTACGAATTCTCTTGTAGTAGGTACTATTTCAGCAAAAAAATCATTTAATTTTTTTAAATTCAGTAATTGAATATAAAGTGAAGAAAGCAAGGGAGAAAAAATCTTCCAATGTCCAGTCTCTCGAGACAAAAATTTTTAGCAAATCATGTACTAGACGATCTTACAGATTTATCTGATATTGGGTTGAGTGACCTTATCAGATATCTAAAGGTGACGGGTTGGATCTAGAATACTTAGATACAGTTCCACGTAGCTTGACACCGGTGAGTGTAGTGGTCCTTTCAAAAAGTAATCATTTAGATTCTACTTGAATGCCTGCGTGTAGTAGGCAGCCACGTAAACCAAGCAACCAAGTAATACAAAGTGAAATTTGTTACGGTGTAAAATGCAAAAATTATTCTTAAGTGGATAATTGATTAAAATAATTGCCACTAAGTGTAAGTACATCACTTGCAGGCTTAGACTATTTTTATATATGTATATACAGACATCTTTTAAGTGTCCTTTACTTCAAACAAATGATGCTTAATAAATAATGGGAGTGAACATGCAATAGAAAACTGCAGGCACTTTTCCATGTGCATACCGTATTATTAGTGAAATGAATTGAATGAACTTACGCAGTATTTAAATTAAATTAATTTAAATACAAAATTTACTTTAGTGTTTTTTATGTTTAATTGTTACAATTTAAGTTTAAAATTTTCAAACGCACTAATAATCCCAAATTAATATTTTACTTATTAAGTAAAATATTTTTTCATTAAAAATACATTGAAATTGATTATTGAGGGGTCTAGCTGGGTCCTATGCGCATTTCACTGTTGCTAATGCAGATCATCAGGAAACCTTTACCCAAAGCTTCTGAGAACAACTAGAGTTATTATATTATAAACTTTCATTTAAACAAATGAGAAGCTCAATAACAACTAACAAAGTTGAAACAAGAACTCAATAATAAACATGTTTTTTATTTTCTTAATTTACTATTGCTACATTGGCTGACTTTTTTTCAGCTTCAAATTGTAGTCGTAAGAGTATGTAAAGGAAAATAAATGTAAATAACAACAGCTATTTAAGAATAGAGTGTTGCCACACAAGTATTTTTTTGACCGGGTGCAGTCAAGTTAATAATTAGTGTTTTTTTTTATTTACATTTACATTTATTTTCTTTATATATATATTCATATTTGTTATTGAGCTTCTCATTTGTTTAAATGAAAGTTTGTAATGTAATAACTCTAGTTGTTCTCAGAAGCTTTGGGTAAAGGTTCCCTGATGATCTGCATTAGCAACAGTGAAATGCGCATAGGATCCAGCTAAACCCCTCAATAATCAATTTCAATGTATTTTTAATAACAAAAAAATATTTAACTTAATAAGTAAAATATTAATTTGGTATTATTAGTGCGTTTAAAAATTTTAAAATTTACCTTATTTATTTCTTAATTTGTCTAAATATCCATATGAAGCGGATTAAACAGAGTTGAGTATAGAACAGGGATGGAAAAGTTGGTACAATTGTACGTTTTTCAGCAGTATTTGAATGTCAAAAGTACCGTAGCACCCCATTGACCAATTTAGCACTCATGCCAAAAATTGCACAAAAATATTAATCTATAAATAACGAGTTTCGAGCTATGATTGATGTAGAAGTTATTAAGTCCTTAAGAAACGACAACATATTTATTTACCTCTTACTCTAAGGTATTAGAAATAAAATAATTAAGTAAATGAAATGAAGCGATATTTTCCGATATTTCAAGAACTACTGAGGAACATTATCGCTTCTAAATTCCTTTCCAAATGTGAAAAAGGTATTTTCGTACCAAGGAGAGGAACATATTACAACTTGAACGTCTCTAAACGAATCAAATCGAAGGATAGAAAAGAATATTCTAAATGTTAATTTATATTCAGATCTCAACAACTGATAGTTTTTTGTATACCCTCTGAAATAAAAGATTAATATTAATTAATAATATAGTATAGTATAGTATAGTGGCTTTTTGTTAATTGTTAACCTTCTAACAGGCAAGACCGTCTCAAGACGGTCTTCGATTTTTTAACTCCAGTGGCACATTACAAATGTCCTTAGACTTACCTTTTTCACAAATTAGCGCCAAATGTTATTGCGAAAACTTAATTTTTCCCGACTATTGAAAAAATACATTTACAATAAATCGATCGACTTCAAAATTTTACTGTAAGTAGCTAATATATTACATTTGAGTTTTCTTATGTTTTTGAAATAAAAAAAAATAAAAACTATGCTTTTGAACGGAATAGTGAAGACCGTCTCAAGAAGGTCTTGCCATTTTCTGTGTACACAAATATCCCCATTTTTCAACGTTTTCACCTTCGATATGTATGTATATGAAAACACTATTGTTGGCTTTCCGTTATGTTTTTTTCATTCCTCTATTTTACAATTATATAAAATATGGATCTTAATAAACGTGCCTATAAGAAATATAAATATGGATCAAATGCCTGATGAATAATTCCTCGAATTCATCGTTCCTGTAGAAAGTTCTATAGAGAGCACAGATGAAAGTTTTGAAATCGATGATAATCTTGAAGATCCCATTTATGTTTTCGATAATATCGAGACTAAAATATTGCCAGATAATGCAAAACAGACTACAGCAGAATGCGTTCAAAGAATGGATGTAGCTGAGACCACGGATACATGCAATGGCAATACCAACGGCTTATTCAACTTTCGTTGTAGGTGCAGCAGTAGTTGAAACCGTTCCGTAACAAAAGGTGTCAACATCAACTACAACCACAACAAGAGCATCCTTTAAACGCAAAAGAGCCCGATATCTATTGCCAGCAGCTGAAGCTATCGGACCATCAGTTCAACCTAATTCTGGATGAATGACCGGTTAGAGGGTTAAGCTTTTACACACATATGTACATATACGTACAAATGTGTATTACGCACGTTTATGTTAATTTGAAAAAAGTATTAAAAAATAATATAAAAAAATTTAAAAATTAATAAATTGGTACCATCCTACTGAAAAAGTACAATTTTTCTTGAAAATTAGTAAAGGGTGTTTTTTATTGAGGTATAGAACTTTAAGTTGGCATCACTTTTTTAACTGGCGGCCATTTTGTCAGCTGTCAAGTGATTAATATTTAGTTTGGTTTGCCATTTCATCATGAACAGGTTGACAAAAGAACAACGCTTGCAAATCGTGCAAATTTATTTCGAAAATAATGGTTCAGTTCACGAAGTTTACCGCAAGCTCCGTCCATTTTATGGTCGACATAATCGTCCATCAGAGCAATTAATTCGGTTAACCATGGATCGTTTTCGCACTACGTTTACTCTATGTGATAATACGCATCCGCAGAGACGTCGAACAGTGCGCACCGAAGAAACAATTGCCGCTGTAGAGCAAAGTGTTGAAGAGGACCCGAATGAATCGATTCGCCACCGTGCACAGCAATTGGAGCTTTGTCCATCAGCTTTATGGAAGATTTTGCGCAAAGATCTTGGCTTGCGACCTTACAAGATCCAGCTTGTGCAAGAATTAAAGCCGCGAGACCATGCAATGCGTCGTGATTTTGGTGTATGGGCCGAAAATGAGATTGATCTCGATGCTGATTTTCATCGCAAAATTTTGTTCAGTGATGAGGCTCATTTTTGGTTGAATGGCTACGTCAACAAGCAAAATTGCCGCATTTGGAGTGAAGAGAATTCACATGAGACCCTTGAGACGCCATTACATCCACAAAAACTGACTGTTTGGTGTGCTCTATGGGCTGGTGGAGTCATTGGGCCATACTTCTTCCGAAATAATGCTGGAGAGTCAGTTACCGTTAATGGAGACCGGTATAGAGCCATGATAACCGACTATTTTGTTCCCGAATTGGATGGCATGAATGTGGGTGAGTTGTGGTTCCAACAAGACGGCGCTACATGCCACACAGCGCACGTCACAATCGATTTATTGAAGGAAACATTCGATGAGCGCATAATTTCGCGGAATGGACCTGTCAATTGGCCACCAAGATCGTGTGATTTGACACCATTGGATTATTTTCTTTGGGGATATGTGAAGTCGCTCGTCTACGCCAACAAACCAGAAACGTTAGGGGACTTGGAAGCCAACATTCGTGGCGTTATTGCCAACATACGGCCCCATATGCTCGAAAAAGTGGTTGAAAATTGGACCTGTAGAATTGGCTTTATTCGAGCCAGCCGCGGCGGCCACATGCCCGAAATCATATTTAAACATTAATGGCATAAAATTATCCTTCCAATAAAGCTAAACTGATGGACATTAAAACGATTTTCTTGTGTTTTATTTCAATTCGAAGTTCTATACCTCTAAAAAAAAACACCCGATACAATTTGTAAATCTGATTTCTCATCCCTGGTATAGAATAAACTATTAGGGGATGACTTTCACATTAGCAAGGGAGACATGAGTGCTCGTTATTGTCTTGTGAAGAGATCGACTTTGGAAGTCCGGCCTTCCATGGTCGAGAACAGTGAGACTAAAGTGGCTTCTAAACAAATCTGCAAAAAGTCAAAAATTTATTTTCATTAATGGCGACCTTTAACATAGAAAGGCCCTAACTCATTATATTTTGAAATAGAGCTTTTTTGAATATTTCGATAGAAGAACATCTAATGTATCGAAAAATGTAAAATCTGGATTTCAAAAAAATTGCAAGTTAGGGCCTTTCTTTATTAAGGTAACGATATATACTATATATTGTTATATTTTTTTTATCGGCCTGAATGTGTGAAGCATGTCATCATGCTCTCTATTTTTTATTTTATTTTACTTTGTTTGTTTACCAACCAATTAACTTAAAAAGAATATATGAATTATTTCCTATTTTTCCTTTTAAACTAACTTCGTCTGCTAATGGTTTTGTTACAATGAAGTTTTGTTACTAACGAAATTATATATATATATATATATATATATATATATATATATATATATATATATATATATATATATATATATATATATATAATATATATATTTTTTCTTCTCTTTGATTATTTACTACCAAATGCTAGTCAACAATGAACGGAAATTGCGTGTTAATGGTTAATGTTTTATTCCTGTTGATTCTATTTTTAGTTTAAATATCATATCGCATGTGGCAAATCGATAATTTTTTGCTAAAAGATTTATTGAATTTAGTAACTTTTACTCTGAAGAATAATTGGCAAAAAATATATTTTTTTTTTAAGTTTATGCCTTATTTACAAATCTAGTATATTTTACCGAAATATGATAATACTGTCAGATTTTTGTTTGCTTGCTCACTCTCTCCCCTGCAGAGATTTGTTGGCTTTCACCTAATTTTTTTTTTCTTCAAGTTTTTCTTGAAGTTTGACAAGTACCAACATTAATCTTTGTTAAAAAGAAATAATCATAAAATATTGAAATGTTTATTATAATAACATAAGTATGAGAATTTCATATCATATATGTAAGTGTACTCATATCTGACTCTCAACTGACACTGCACATTGGGGCCAAAGGTGATCATTTCACGGATTAATTTAAAAAAAAGTTCAAGTAACGTAAAAAGTGTTTTAAAGTGCATAAAATTCTACATCACTAGGCAAAAAATATATGTCAAATATTAACCTGCGTGTGTACTTAAATTAGATATCCATATAAAAATTTAACAAATATAAAAAAAACCTTGAGTAAAGATCTTCTTAAAACATGAAATACATATGTTTAACTGAAAAAAAATATATTTCTGGTTATTTTTACCAATTTTTTTTCCAATTACCAACCCTGGAACCATAATTTTGATTTTTCTGGTTTTTAGTACTAATTTATGTATGTCTTCCTAATATATAGAATATATTTAATTACCCAAGAAATAATTAATTTTATTTAATTAGTTTTATATACCAGAAAAAGTTTAAGTTTTCCAGCTCTGGACTTTTTTATTTTTCTAATTTTTTATACGAAACTATTTCTTTATAAGATATTAAGTATATTTTATTTGTAAATAAAACCATAAAGTTAATTTGACCTAACTACTTTTATATACAAAAAAAAAATAAATTCTCCTACCCTGGAATCATCCTTTTAGATTTTTCTGATTCCTTATACCAATCTAGTTTTTTATAATAAGCGAACAAAGAAAAAAAGAAATGAGGAAAAAATTAGTTTCCTTTAGTTACTAATTGGATATTAAATCCTAAAAAAAAATTAAAATTTTCCATCACTGGAACTGTGGTTTCCGTTTTTCTAATTTTCTTTACCAAACTTTTCTTTCCAAAGCAAAAAATATATTTAATTTATAAAGAAAAAGGAAACTAAATTAATTAGACCTAGTTACTTTTATATGTATATCACAAAAAGTGTAAGTTTCCCAACCCTGGAATCATAATTTTAGATTTTTTCTGATTTCTGACATCAACTTATTTCTTTTAAGAATATAAGATAAGTTTAAGTTATAGATAAAAAGGAAAAATTATTTTCGATATATAAGAAAAAAAAAGTTAAAGTGTAACAATCCTGGAAAAGTCTTTTTTTAGTTTTAATACCAATTTTATTCGTTTTGAAATACAAAATAAGTTTATTTCACAAAACAGAAAAATAGTTTAAGCTAGTTACTTTTATATGGCAAAATAAGGTTTAAGTTTTCCAGCTCTGAAACTGTCTGCTTGATTTTGCTCATTTTCAATACCAACATATTTCGGACCATTTCTGTCACACCAGTGCAGAGGAAATCCGATTTCATGTACAGACAAAGGAACAGACGGACATCGCTTATTCATCTTCCCTATGCATAAGGATCCAGAATACATATATATAATTTGTGGGTCGTATATTAATGTTGTGGAAATTACACTTGGAATGACAAAGTTGTATATACCCCCCTTCCTAAGCCTCCAATATATTGGTGGAACATGCAGGTTGTTTTAAGAGTTATACACATAATTTAGTGTAGTTCTAAGGTTATTGGAAAAATAATAATTAGTTTGTATGGTGGGTACCATTGTGGTGTCATTTTCAAAATGTGTGCAACGCTGTTCCCATTATGTCTCTTATAATGGAAAGCAATGCTACACAATTGAAATATATAGGAAATGACCAACGTTGCCACTAGTATACACTATATTGATGTCGCAAAATGTCATAGTGTGTATTCAGCATAATGACAGTGTTGCTTTTCTAGTTAAAAGGTGGTAAATTCAAAAAATCACATACTTATTGACCCGTCCTCGTATTCTAAACTATCACAGAATGTGTGTAAGGTCTTGTTTTATAAATTTTGTCTTTTTTTAATTCAATAAAGCTTGAATTTAATGGCAAATGCTGTGTTATATGATTGTGATTAATGTTAAAGAAGAAGGAATGAAAATAAAGTTTTCCTTTGAAATATTCATATTAATTTCTTTACACTCAAGAAATAAATAAATTTTAAGGATTCTCTGCACGTATGTATGTAGTTGAAAAGATATTTTCTAAAGACGAGACCAGTAGCTTCAGGCGCCAGCTAAATAAATAAGTAGGCCAAATTTTGTCAAATTGTATTTATGACCAGGGGGTTGTTAGATATGGCGATTTATCGCTAAAAGTGGTGATTTTTGAACTTGTTTGGCGTCTAAATTTTTGATTTGGTGACATGGCGATTTTTCTGGCGATAAGTAAATTTGTTGGCAATTTTTATGTCTATTTTTAACATAATTTAAACATCAAAAATTTTGTAATTCCTGAAACTTAGTTTGTTGAAGGAGTTGTTTCAAAAATAGATCCTAACAAAAATTCTTCCTCAAGAAATTAAAACAATTTAATTTTTCTTATATTAATTATATGAATAAATGCGTTTTGAATTTGGAAGAGACTTTTAAAAGAAATAATTTTTGGCGATTTTATTTCTACTTTTGGCGAATTTCTGCCAAATTTTTATTTATAAAAAATTATGTTAAATAAAGTGTTATATAAAATCAAATATATGTTCAGTAAAACCACATCAAACTGTTTTGGGTGACCTTTGACGATTTCTAAAATTCGGCGAAATAGGTAGGAAAAAATCTGGCAACCCTGCTTATGACTATCTTTACCCTCTCAAACAGAGAGACAATGGGAGTATGTACCTTATGTTTGCGTCGCAACATATTCATATAATTTGTGCCAGTTGTCAACATCGACGTCACTTCAATACAATACCAAAAAAATGGGGCTTGACGACTACTCGCTCTAGAAACAAATTTTTTGCTGTTGACAGTCTATTTCTGTTTCCTCAGGTCTAGAAAATAGCTTTAGACCTGTCAATAGCATTCAGCTGCAATAAGGGTGATTATATGTACGCGATTGCTGCTAATCCCTCTTATTGTGAATGGTGTCGTCAACGTCACATCAAGACGAAAGTAAATATTGTCACTTTTTTACTCTCTATCGGCAACAATTGGCTCTTATTGACAATCTCTTACTAATCTCTGAGGCTTTGTAAATTAATTGTAGCACATTAACAGTAGTCAATTTTTGTCGACAAAGTGTAGACAAGTGACAATTTTTGGTGTCGCCTTGATGTCACGTGCCATTCACAATAAGATGGAATACATATTAAGGATTTCAATTTGAGAATAAAAAATTTATTTAAAGCAGCATAAGCTTTTAAAGAGGAAAAAAAATCAATGAAATTTGATTCGGTACTAAACGATGACACTTTAATGATTAATTTCAATATTTTTCTGCAAGGCCATTTAAATCAAATAAAGCTCAAATACTCGACCCGACCCCCCCTCCCCCTTGCTGATAACTATACCTCAAATGTGAAAGTAATTACTCTTGCTTTCATTTAAGACCGCTTTATTATTTTTCGTTACTTATAACTGTATATATAATTCTCCATATTTGGCAAAAGGGAAGCAATTAACAAATATTTTCATCTTCGATAGTTTTTGCTCGAGCAAAAGTAAATAATAATAAATTGCGCAACTTTTATTTGCAGTAATTGCTGCATTGTTAACTTTTACGTTTCTATTTGAATAACACCAGGGGATGCATTTTTCAATATTGTTTTATTTGTTTTCTTTGAGTTTTATGCTACTGCCAAGAAATTCATCTCACTGAGAATGATATGTATGCATTAACACTTGGTACACACAGAAAAATTCTAACTGAAAATCTACGTAACCGAGGTTAATTTAATATTTTTTCGGCAATGATTTTGCTTCATATGTGTTACATGTTAATCTAACATGATTTATAGTATTTTACAGAGAAAATTTTTCCTTTTGAAATAACTTTATTTCACGTTAATTTAACATTTACGTACTGTTAAATTCAAAATGAAGAATCATGTTGAATCAAAGTTAAGTTATTGGAACAACATGAATTTAATTTAACATAGTAATTGTATTTTATTAATTATTTAACTTGCTTGTGGTTGACATAGACACCAGAAAAATGTTTTTTTTTGTATAAGATTTTAAATCGGAATTCATCGCGTGGCAGCCAATGTGGTTACATCTGCAGTCACAACAGCTTTAAATATTCTTTAGATACACACTAACTGCCTTATTTATAAAACTTAAAAAGTCTTTATAAAGATTTTTTAAAACAAATTTTCAAAAAAAATTTTTCTTAAAAAGCCTTTATAAACCCTTTTTAAGTTTTATAAATAAAGCCATAAATATGTTTGTACCATCATGAATTCAGCATTATTTCCTTGAGTATTTAACATACAATTTTTTGAAAAGTTTTAGTTAAAAAAATACAAAATACTTTGACTTGACTCCAGGATTCGAGCCTGCGATCCTCTGACTGCAAGACTAGTACACTGCCTATCAGCCTGTAGCAGTTTGTCAGCTGTTTAAAAATATAAAATAAAAAACAACAACAATACGATTACAAAAACAAGTCACACAACTAAGCAGCAAATTGTATTGCAGCTGTGGACAAAACAAATAAACACCAACACACAACATATTCAGGGCAATCATGAATAAAATTCCGAGTGAAATTTCTTCCTTTTCCAATTAGAACTTTTTGTTTTCCCTATTACTTGCTATTAGTTGGAATTGTTCCCCAGGAACAATTTCACGCGGAATTTTATTCATGATTGCACCGATTATTTCTTTTAAATTTAATATGATTTGAATGAATTTGAATCAAACTTTTTGCATGGTGATTTTACATTGGCATTTTTTCTGTGTGTATGTGAAAAACTTTTACATTCAGTGAACTTATAAATATGTTGGATGGTACGTTTAAACGAAGTTCCTACGCTTGCTGAATAATTTATTCCATGACCCATATAAAATAAAAATACATTCATACATACATACATTATTTTAGTTGGCTTTGGAACGAACTGCGGTGCATAAAGTTGATTTTTTATTCAAAAAGACAAATTTGCTTTTATTGATTAAAAAAGTATTCTCTGTTATATTTACTGATGTTTCATAGCATTGCTAAGTTTCTTTAAATTTTCATTTTTATTTTCAGATTGCTGGAATTTAATAACAAATTGAAGAACGTTTTTGTATTAATAATTTTTTGAGAGCAGTGAATGTCACAACGGACAACATCAAATGACAAAGGTTAGTGAAACATATACATACATACCCATATATGTATAGAACTGTCACAAGTTCAAAAGTAATATGAGAGTTATTTTTATTAAATTAGTTTAAATAATTACTTTCATTGACTTTGCGTGATTTATTTGGAAGAAATTGAGATAGATCACCTTGATTTGCCACCCCTAATCTGATATAAACTAATAATAACACGTGTTAATGATTTGACAAATTTATAGAGCATTTTTAGAATTGTGAATTTATTTTGTTATTGATTTAAGTTGCGATATATTGACTTTTTGCGTTTATTGGTGAAAACTGAGGTGCAAGTTTATGCATTTCGAGTTGAAACTAATAACCATGGCATACAAATTAAATGAAAACTATAAAGAAACCCGGAATATTTGTATTATTTATGTGGTACTCGAAATTGGCAAAAAAAAAACCATTAATTCTTTCAGCATTATTCCATTTGTCAAAATTTTCGTCACGTCAATACAATAACCAAAAACTGGGGAGCTTGTCTGCCCCTTGTCTTAATGAACTCACTGCTATTGACATGTTCATGCTGTTCTCCATACCTTCGGAAACAGAAAAAGATAGTCAGTAACACAAAATTGTTTTCGAGAACGAGTAGACAATAAAGTCCTGCACAAGATTCCTTACAAGGAGTTTTAAGACATGAGGGATTTATCAAATGCCTTACTACAGCGAAAGCTTCTAAAACAAACGTAAACAAAACTGTTTGCAAGAAATTGTAGGCATAGGGGTAAAGAAGAAAATACTTCGAGAAGAAAGAATTTGTGGTGCTTGATTGCAAGCATGTACGTACGCACACACGTTGTGCGTATGATCTTTTATTTTTCTGCGCACTCACAAACGGACACATGCATTGACATTAGTTGTGTATGCTTGCTTTGAAAAACCACCCTTAAACACATCTTACCTTAAACACCCTTACATCTTACACACACACACACACACACACTCAAATGTACAATATGCAAAATAACAAGCATACATGCATCAACACTACTTCTTTTGAGTGTTTGTTACGAACAAGAAGTCTTCGCGACATCCCTTGTATACACGTTCATCAATACATCCACATTGCTTCGCTTATTAAACGACATCATTTATTATTGGTTTAGTATAATACATTTAAAAAACAAGACGTATTTACATTTCAAGACTGTTTACGCAGGGTATTTGTTTTGCTTACAGTGAGTTCAGAAAATCAATTTGACAAAAAAAAAAAATGGAAATTTCAAGAGAAAATTTTCGTTGGACTATTTTTCACAACTTTCGACGTGGATTATCTCAATAAGAATGTGTCGATGAACCCAGTTCTTGGTATGAAGTTAAAGCACCATTAAAAACCACAATGTGAATTCAATCGTAGTCGTAGTTCCGTTGCCGACGAATTCCATGGCGGTCGTCCAAAACATCGAGTTAGTACGTAAACTGATAATGCAAGATCGTCATATGACATATTGTGGGATAGAGGCATCCTAGCACATTAGTTCCACTTCAATACGTTCGATTTTGCTAAAAAAAAAGGCTAGCGTAAAGTGGTGTAAGGAAATTATTAAAAAGTTCAGCCGTGGTGCTTCAAAAGACGTATATAAAATCGTGACAGGTGAGGAATCATGGATATATGCTTATGAGCTGAAAACAAAACAGTAATCGAGCGTGTGGGTATTCCCAGACGAGCTAAATCCAACAAAAGTTGTTCGTGGTAGAAGCACAGCGAAGCAAATAGTCGCCTGTTTCTTCGACCGAATAGGTCATGTGGCCACTGTTCTGCTTGAGCAACGTAGAACTTTCAATTCTGAGGGGTACACGACCATTTGTTTCACGGAAGTCTTCGGAAAAATTCGCAAAAGTAATGCTAATAACACAACTGGAACGAACGACGATTTTTTCGGTGCGAACTTTCATCATAAAAAAGCAATGTGAGTCCGATCACAGAGGAGATGTGTAAACATCTAGTAATGAATTTTTTTTTTTTTTTGAATTGGAAGTACTTATGCTTTTAGTATCTTTTTTTAAATTAATTAATTAAATGTATCAAAACTTTCAATATTGCAAATACATATGAATTTGTTGGTTTTTGCTTGTTTTATTAAACTTATTTGGTTAGTAAATGGCCACACTGCAGTATATGTATATGTACTGCATTCAAAATTGCAGTAAGCAGTAAATTTACTGATTACTAAAAAAATTCAATAAATTTTTACTGCTAATGAAATTTAATTTGCATTACCAGTAAAATCGTAGGGCCGTAATCAAAAAAAATTTTAGCAAGTGGCAAAGTTTTTTTCATTCAAATTTTGAAACTTTTGTATCAAAAACATTTAGCCACTTGGTAGAATTTCATTATGAATACGGGCATTACTGATTACTGAAAATTCAATGCATCTCATCATATAACAAATCATTTAGGCAATTTATAAAAATTGTAGAAAAAAATTTTAGTAATCAGTAAAAATTTACTTGTTAAACATTTTTTATTGTTTTTACTGAAACTTTAGTACTACTGCAGTGCTCATCTATGGTAAATGCCTTTACTTTTACTTTTTAATTTTTAATTCCTGTTGTTCATCGTTTAGTTGTTGCTGTTCTTGTTGTTGTGTACGCATTGCAATTAAAATAAATTCAGTAAAGTGCGACTTTGACTCGCGCACATTCGGTTTTGATCATTTTTTTTTTTTGATTTAGCTTTCTTCCTTTTTTAAGTTTTTTCAGTTTAAACCATTTTTTTCAGTTTTATCCCTTTTTTCTCGTTTTGGTGTTTTTTTCTCTTCTTGGGTTTTTTTTAATTTTCGCAATTTTTTCATTCTGGCAATTTTTTCATTTTGTCGATTTTTTTCTGTTTTTTGGGGTTTTTTATTTTGGCGATTTTTTTCTGTTTTTGGGGTTTTTTTATTTAGGCGATTTTTTCATTTTGACAATCTTTTCATATTGGCGATTGTTTTGTTTAAGGATTTTTTTCATTTTGGCGATTTTTCCGGTTTTTCGCGATTTATTTTAGTCCTAGAGATTTTTTTTTAATTTGGCGCTTTTTCGGTTTGGCAATTTTTTTTTTTTGTTTTTGGCGATTTTTTTATATTTGGCGATTTTATATTTTTTTGATTTTTTAGTTTTACCGTTTTTGAAATTTTCAAGAGTTTTGCTCCTACGGTTTCCAAGATACAGCAAGTTGTCAAAATTACAAAGTCAAAATTGCATTAACTGATGGAACACCCATTGATTTAAATTTTTTAAATTTAGTGTTAATTGTTGTAGTCTGTATAAAAATACACTAACTTTTAAAATTTCAAGTGTATATATGTACATACAATTGTATGTATATTAAATGGGATTTTAAAATTTTTCGTTGCTCGTTTTGGAACACCCTTTAGTTTTTAACTCTCATGTATTTGTTGTTGTAGTGTCCAAATGTCTACACATTGTGTCCAAATTTCAAGTCCGTAGCTCTTACGGTTCATTTTCACCTTTGGTGTACGGAAATATACAGAAAAATAACCGGCGGCGACGTACCGTCGGCTTCGAGCCGGTCGACTTGTTTCTCTGCTTGGTATGGCTTCTTTTAAACACTAATACAATCATACATAGCTCACACCGATTTGCCAATGCAAAGAAATCTCAGCAAAGAAATCAAAGTCAAAATATTTTTACCCCCTAGCGTATAGATGTTTACACATATATGAAAATGAACATATGAATATGAACACAACACCGCCGTCGAACGAAATTTGTCGTGCGTGACGAACTCTGAGATATATTTATTTCTATTTCGTACGCCGACGAACGACGAAAAATCAATTTTCTCTCTCACTCTCTCTGTCTTTGTACACACAACAACCAGCTTTATAAAATATAAGACAGGAATTCGCTGAGCAAATTCGTCCTTGTTGCTGTTTACGCAGCAAACTCTTATCGACAAGTTCGTCGATGTGACCAAAATTCGTCGTTCGTCCCAGTTGTGTTCTTAGCATAGCCCCCGAAGACGAATAATTTTTCATTATGACAACGCGAGCTCTCACACATCTCGTCAAACAAGTGAATTTTTGAGTAGTCAAAACATCGAATTGATGACTCATCCTCCCAAGAGTCCTCTTTTGAAACTCGACAAATTCTTATTGTTCCCGCATATCAAATGTAAACTGCGTGGTCAACGACTTACGAGCGCCGAAGAAGCGGTTGAATCGGTCAAAAATTATGTGTTGGAGGTGTCTCAAGGCGAATGGAAAAGCAAATGGCTTGAAGGATTGCAAAAGGGTATTGATCATTAAGGGGGAATATTTCGAAAAACAATAAAGCCATTTTCATTTAAAAATGTTTGTTATTATTTTACTATTATTCCCGAAATATAAATAGAAACCCTGGTATGCACAAAACCGGCTTTCTGTATTCCCGGCCTTCGAATGGGTTCAAAGATTTTCTCTTTTGAGGTGTGTTCTGCCTTCCGGGCCTCGCCCAAGAATTTTCTCTTCGGTACGTCTCAAACCGATTTCGATTTGATGTCAAAGAATTTCTGTATTACAATTTTTCTCCTGAAATATTTTTGCATTTGGTTGGGACTTATTTGAATATTTTTTTTTTATTTTATCGCTAGTTATTTCATTATGGAATAAGTCCCAATATTGGAAGTGTTTGCTATGTGCGTTATTTCTTTCAGCCCTTATGGATCAAATTCTCTATAAAATACATCTTAAATATTATGATCTTAAACTCTGTGCTGGCTTTTTTGTTTAGTTTGGGCGTGTCTTGTGATGGCTCCAGATATCGTTGCGATTAAATATACAAGGGCAGATAGTCTGATCCTTGACAAGATGTTAGAGACCTGCGTGCAGATGTTCACTCTTTCAAGTACTCATGCATTCAGTTAAGCTTCTTTGAAAGAAAGCATTGATTTCAGTTTAAATATATAAACTGAAATATAACACGACATGTCAAATTATATATATTTTACATGACTGTTAATCATGCAATTCTTATATGAGCTCTCTAAAATATTGTGTGTGCATGCATTTCCCCCAATAACTATTCGTGATAAGTTATTAAATAATTACATAAAATTACTCTTAAATATGTATGTAGTAGATTTTAAAACCTTTTCTAGAAATATTGGAATGTGATTTCACATTTCATTTAAAAACAAGAGCCACCGTAATAATGCAAATAGTTTGATGCATGGTCACGTATTAAATAATACATGAATTGTTGTAAATGCAAATGAATGAAAGAATATATATTAACATGCACATCATGTGCCTGCCTGCCTACCTGCCTGCGAACAGTAGCGTTCAAAATGAAGGCGATTTACAAATCTAAGTATTGAGTATGTAATTCATCTAAAGGACATTCCTGGAGATTGACATAAACATGCCTTCGAATTCCAATGTTAAGATATCTTATTGTTATTGCTGGTGGGCAAAATAACATCTAGAAAATATTTACCTGTAACAGCCATTATTACAACTTAAAGTTAGTTAAAGAGATTTTCATTGTTACAAATTTAATTTAATTTGGCAGGCAATATAAACTTGCCTTTAAGTTATTGCTCACTTTAGGTTCAAGTTCAATTTTAATAATGAGAAAACGTCCAATAAAATCCTACCTTTAACTAACTTTGAATTGTAATAATGGTCCTTAATGTCATATAAATTTCAGTTAAATATTTGCGACGAAACGAAAAACAACATCAGTCAAATGGCCGCCATGGCTACATACATTTGTCGCTGTATGTCTTCGATAACTTCACTAACTCCATTTTTGTGGTCTTCAATCGATTGAGGGCCATTGGCATATACTTTAACCTTAACTTAGTCTTAAAGAAAGACCATTAAAGGTCTTGCATCAGAATATCTCGATCGACAATTATGATCTTCTATTCGAAAAACTACACAGTCAAGAAACTTTTCGTGTAAATTGCAATATCTCGGTATCCATTTCTAATTGCCTTTTCGAATAATCCCATAAGGGCCATTCTGATGGTCGGTAAGCGTGAGTTCTTGTATTAGCTGAACATTAAAAGCCTTTAGACCTGAGTCTTTGGGAAAACTTCCTGCCACCTTTAAATCGGAAGCATGTGCCTCTAAGAGCTGCATACAATTAAATATTGGTAGGTGTAATCATAGAAAAGAAGTATTCATCTTCTCGGATGGTCAGACTGCCATTGAGGCATCTAATTCATATGAGTTTAGGTCTAAGTTAAATTTGATATGCTGTAGAAAGCTAAATCAGTTTAGCATCACAGGTCACAATCTGCTGGTTTCCCTGACACATCAGTGTGGAACGCAATAATAATGTAGACAAACTTGCACCACAAGAAGATATATCGATGGAGATCAATATTAATAGGACACATATCCCTAAATTGAGGCATGCAAAGCTAATTCTTTTATCGTTTTAAAGCTCTCATATCCTGAAGTACAAATAATCAAAAAATTCCCACCGCTGAAGCAGATTCTATGAATTTGATGATAAAACTCCACAGAACATTCTGAAGGTTTGTGCAATTTTATATGGCAATCACCTGTTGGAAGATAAAGAAATGCCAGTACTGCAACCACTGGCAATGAACACGTCTAGATGACGCGCTCTAGCAGCTGAAAAAGCATACAATAGATCTCTTCGGTCGCAAAACCCTGTGTTTCATTTTATGCATTCGCTTAAGTCTTTATACGAAATATAGTGTAATATCGTTTGTGAAATCCCCAAACTCTGAAAATTAACCAGAAATTCACCAAGCTGGGAATCTACTATGCAATTCTAAACGAAAGCAAATCCTTTCGAATTGTAACATACTAATTCGAAAGCATTTTATTTCGTTGCGAAATACACAGTAGACCGCCTGGGCTCTTCTCAATGCTATCGGCTACGGTTGTTATTGAGCAACCAGCACGAGTTGGATTCTTCATATCACTAACTTGTCTCAACATCTCAAATTTTTTCCACCAGTTTCACAATTGCTGGTGTAGAAAGTAATTCATAAGGACCCGAAAATTCTTGAGTTTTTCCAACGGTGACAGTGAAATTTTCACCATTTTTTTTAGTGAATTTTAGTAATTTGTACCCATTGAACGATATATGTAATATCGTTCCACTATTATTAATCGACTAGTTTTTACTTGTCATCTATCAAGAAGTTAAACTGTTCAAATAGTGGTCAATTAAAAATTAAACACCCGCCAGTATTTGATTCAATATTTTTTTAATTGCAATGACTTTAAATTTTATTTAAATAAAAGTTTTGATTGATGTAAAAATAACACTAAATTTTGATATTATTTGATTGAATCGTGCGCTAGTTAGAGTGAAATATTTTGTAATATTCATATTTAGTAATTCACAATTATATTTTTGATTTTTTTATAAATACATTAAGTTTCTACATCCCTTTAAATATTTAATAGCAAGTCTTTTGTTGAATTGGCCTTGGATTCAATGAAATTTTTAATTGATTTTTGTTACTAATTACAGTCATTTATTTAATACAATTTTTACTTTTTTGAAGTTAACATTTCAATAATTGATTTGCTTGACTCCATCCATCTCTAATTAATTAATTTTTAATTATTATTGTGATTCATTGAATTAAGCAATTTAATTGAAATCAAACATATTGTCATAAATAATTATCACATGGAATTTGGCTTAAAAAGCAATACGAACCTTAGCCCGTTCAAATCACAAATATAGAAAACAATGGAGTTCGAATAATAATTAAAATTAACTAAAATTAATAGCCATGGGCCTGTGGCAAAAATTAAAAATAAAAAATATACTTAATAGTAACAAACCAAAAAAGTTTGTCTTAAGTAGAAAAAAAAGCAAATTAACTAACATGTGCATGATTAGTAAAGAACAAACGACAATGGTAAGACTGTTGTAAATATAGAGATGGTAAAATTAAGCTTTCATTACAAAAAAGCTTTCAGCAAATTGAAATAAGATGAATCAAAACAATTCACACATTCCATTTGCAATAATGCTAAGTATATAAAGCAGAAATTTACATCTACTGACACCACACACAGTGGACCAAACACAAAAGAACGCTGATGATGAAGGTTTAGTGGCCTTCGAAAACGGCTAGCTGTTCCCTTCAACTATGTGTTTTCAGAATATTTACAACTAACTTTGATGTTATTTGTTCATTAATAGTTATCACATGTAATTTGGCTTAAAAAGCAATACGAACCTTAGCCCGTTCAAATCACAAATATATTGTCAGTTATTTTTTTTATAAAAAATAAAAGTTTCATTAATTGCAAAAAAAAATCGTTTTCGACTTTTGACAATCATCATTTTGGTTAAAATTAAAAGGAAATAATTATTTATTAAATGTTGAATAAAAAAAATCTTTGCAAGTTGAAATTAAATTTTTGTTGGGAAACTAAATAAAAATTCGTAAAGTATATTCCAAACTCTAAAGTATTTATTTAATTTATATATTTTTGATTTACTTTATGTAAAATTAAAAATTTGAAGAAGATTAAAATTGACTGATTCGATTATGTCATAAAGAGCACTGACAATTTAAAGTTATAACACCTGTAAACAGACCTCTTTCTCTTACTATATCTCTCTCTCTCTCTCTCTTTATCCCTAGCTGAAATCGCTATACTTTACTGGTGATATCGTAGTAAATTTTCACCATGCAGGAAAAGTCATATACTTTTTGTGTCACTATACTATTCCTTAGATTTCGTCATATTCTCTCTACTTTTATTAATTTAAAACCTAAACCATATCCATATCAGTATCAACCTTTTAAAATATATACCTTAGCTTTCCATCAATACTTTAGTTGTTACATTTTTAATGGCACTGTTAAAAAATAAGATGTTTTCCGCATGCCTGCCTGAACAAAAGCTTCCAGCACATTCATGCCATACAATAGTGGAGGCAGGCAAGGCAGCTGCATAAAACAATAACAATACAACCGCAACATGCCATTGCCTGAGTTCACTTGGACGCTTTATAAAATTATTGCTGTTGCAGTGTTGGTTTTGATAGAATTTTTTGTGAACTTTCCTTCCCAAAAAAAAAAACCGGAAAGAAAAATATAACATGAATTCTGGCGGTGGTGATGATGGCAGAGAATTCTTTTCTGTAAATAAAATGTAAATTTCTTTTGCATACAACATATCCCTCTCTCACTCTCTACCTCCCTTCACCCCTCACACACAACACGTTTCCATTATATTTATTTCTGAATGCATTTGAGTTTTGATAAAAAAATAAAAACTTTTTTAACTGGGCTTTCTTCTAAATTGAACACACTACTAGATACATTTTGCGTGGAAATGCACAAACACATATATGCACACACACACGCACGTTCACACAGACCACAATACACACACACGCACACACTTCCTTGAATATTAATAGTGTGTGCAGTGCAGTGCAGTGTATTTGCTTAAAGGTTATTTTTGATTGTTTTTTTTTGCTTTTATGTCAAAGAGAATTTAAAAGAAGTTTTTTTTTCTATTAGCTGGCTTTTCTTTTGCAAATGTAAAGCTTGATTTTGTATGTACATATATTTATATGCAAAACAGGGTCCCGTCAAACTAAAAACACAAAATAATTTTAGCTTTAGATTTATTTGCGACACTACCTTGTTGAAGACCTGCAAAAAGCAGAGTTGTAAAAGAATGAAACTTTCCTCTATCTCTTCCTTCACCACCTTTCCTAAAAAATGTAACACCTAAGAATAGTGGCAGGCATTCATTGCTTGAGTGTTATTTCTCGTTAAAAAAATCTAAAGGTCGGCTCAGTTCGAAGATCCAAATTTTATCTTGAAAATAATAGCTTTAATTCTAATAATTCAAAATAAATGCAGAATTTTTTATATAAAACTGGAAAGAAGTTTTGCTTTCAAATATTTTCAAATTTTTTTTTTATTCGAAAAATAATTAAAAAGGAGAGAGGTGCCTTAGGACAGCCCAGTGTTCCCAGTTTAGGGGTTTTGTCCCCAAATTGGGGATTTTTTTCGCGGTTGGGGATGAAAATTTCGTGTTGGGGATCTGGGGATTTGTTGGGGATGATGACCAAATTTTAGAAGAATTTTTTTTTTGGATTTTTTTTATAACTGATGATAGCAAAAATTATTTTTGAGCTAAGAAATGTTAGTCTGGCAAGTCTAAAAATGTGTGTTTCTATTCATAGTGAATGGTTTCTAATAAAGAAGAAGTATCAAGGCAGATTAACCAATAATGAACACTACCAAAACAAAAATACATAACTAAATGCAATATGACTTGTTGGAAGCACTTTTTAAAATAAACACACACTTTAAAAATAATTCAATTTGTTGTGACAAATTTAATCCTTCTGCTGAAATACTAAAGCTTTTTTAATACAAGTACTATATACAACAAAATTTCTGAGGCTGATGAATCGGAAGATTTCGATTCTGAAGTTTTTGACATGGCAAACTTTAATTAAAAATTTTTTTATACTTGTGTATATTAAACCATGTGTAATTTTTTCTTTACAAGTTTTATAATTACAAATTAAAATAATATGAATGTAAATATAGCTGTCCATATAAATGATTTTTATTGAATAAATGTTATTTTTGTCATTATTTTTTAAATAATATTAAAAATTTTTATTTTTTTTTTACAAAAGAAAAAATTTTAATTAAAAAAAACTCAATTAGGGTATTTTCGGGGATGACAAATCGAAAATTGGGGATAAGCTCTAGAAAAAAATTGGCAACACTGGGTCAGCCGGTTATAGCTTTGCTGCTTAGTTATACAAAAGAAATTTCATGTGTGAAATAATAATCCAATAAAATAATATTATATGCAGTGTGACCAGATTTTAAAATAAAGTTAAGCTGAATCACGTTTTAAAAAGAGCTAAAATAAGTTAAAAATTAAGATTTTAAGCCATAAAATAAAGCTAAACTTTTTTCGTCTTCTTCCACGTTGCAATAGTTTCTTATTGCTAAAATGACGTTAAATACATATATACATACAAAAACATATTTTTCTATTATTTGAAATAAAAAATATTGAATAATTTTTAATTAAATTATTTATTTATTCATTATTATATTTGAGTTCTAAAGAAAAATAGCACAAAAACTGTCCAAAAATTTAAAAACATTTATACTAAAATACGAAACATTTTTTTTAAATTAATTAGTCTTATTAACAGAAAACCTATTTCCTAATTTTTGTTTTAAGTAAATTCATGCCGCTGAATACAAGTTCAACTCAACTCAAAGAAAATCTTTAAAAGTCTTATAGGCAATATTAATTTAACTTTTGCCATTGTAACTCCAAAATTGCAATCAATTTCACCTATTTTTAAATTTGTCATTTCTCTTATAAATGCGCAATTTAAGGCCCAACTATAATATGAATAAGCTAGCTTAAGCAACTGTACGGTTACATATAAAACGCATGTGGCAAACTATAATGTACTTAACAAACTTTTCGTCAAGTTTCGTCAAATGTCATTTGCTTAAGTAAAGTGCCAAACTGAACGCACTTTCCGTAAGGAAACAACTGTTTGTGCATCTTTAAAACTCAAACAAGCAGCAGCAGAAAATATTCATTGATTTTAAACATTTTTTTATTGTTTCTTATTGTAAACTCGGAAAATAAAGCAAAACTTTCATTTTCATTGTTTGTTTTACCATACACATATACACACATACTCATGTATTTACTTATGTATATTCACTGTTGTACTTTTTAGTAGGCAAAACAAATAAAACAAGTAATAAGGTGATGGATATATTTATATGTGAATTTCCAATAGATTAGGTCATTCTTTCAAGTTAGTTTGATTGACTTGCATTCATTTAGGAGTTATGAGAAGAAACAAAATTACTACAAAATTAATGACAATACCTAGATGTGCAGCTGTGGCTGAAGAATACCTAAGTGCACGTAAGTACATTGTGGCCACCTAAAAGTCACATCTGGATTGTTTAAGCATTTGACAGACTTATCGTTCAATTCTGACATTAGCTTAAGCCAGCTTATTCAGATTATAGTTGGCCTTTACATTTTGTATTTTTAAATTATTTTTCAATGAAAAAATTTCATATTTTTGAATGTTAACAAATTATAATTTTTAACCTTCCTTCGTCCAAAAAAGGGTGTTATAAGTTTGTAGTGTGTGTCTGTACATTTGTGCATCTGTACGAGTCCACGTATAGCCCAAAGTACTGCATCGATTTTGAATTAGTTTATTTTTTGTTCGCAGTGTTCTTAGCTTTGTTTGAAGAAAATCTGTCCAGATGTTCAGAAGATATCACATCTTTTTTGGATATATTTAGTTGAATCTGTGTCTCTTTGACGCCGTATCTCCCAAACGGCTAGACCGATGTTAATTTTGTTTTTGTCGTTTGAAAAGTGACTTGATCTCGCCTATAATTGAAGAAAATCGGTTTAGCCATTTAGTCAGGGGTTCTTAAAATTTTTAATTTTTGTCATTATAACTTTTTTATGTCTTTAACATATTTTTGAGAACATGCAATTTAGATTAAAAAACGGCTAAAAAAGCTAAATGAGTTTTTAAAAAAAGCTAAAAAATAAGCTAAGAGCTAAATGGAAATTTTGCAGCTAAATCCCAAAAAAATAAGCTAAATTTAGCTCAAAATAAGCTAATATGGTCACGCTGATTATATGATGATGGCAAATTCTCTGCAAATATTTCAAAACGTTTCCATTTATTTCTCATTATTTTCTTTTTTAGCTGCGTACGATTAAATTAATGTATTGTTTGTGGCCGGTGGCGACCGTTAGCCGGCTTACAGCCAATCAGCTGTGTTCTCTGGTTTATGCTCATGTGCAAAAATAAAGCAAAAACAAATTGAGCAATCGTTCTCATTGGGCCTTATCGTGGTTGGCGTAATTTGACTTCGACTACGACAGTTTCGTCCTAGATTAAAGAACAAATTTTGCGGTGTTCTTTAATATATTACAAAAATGGCGATAAGGATGATTGTGTTTAATTTTGTTTCACTCACTTCAAACAACGAAACAAAATCAAACAACTTTTTTCGTTTAGTACGACTCTGCTCTTAAGTACAAAAAAATCAAAACAAAAATAAATTTATAACTGTAATAGTGGCGATTGCGATTATTTTTGTTGCGAAAATCACGTCGTTACTACTGTATCGCCCATTAAATAGCAAAGCTATAAAAATTTGATAAGGTAAAAAATTACACTGCGTACAATTTTGCTCGAATATATTTTATTAGAATAAATAAAATTAAATAGCATAATCGTGCTTTTTTGGTTTTGCTATCAGTTTTCTTTGCGTTTTTCATGTGGACAAAACGACCTTAAAAACCTGATCCAAATTAGTGTATTCGATATCGACTGAAATTTCTCCACAAACAAAATTAAAATTGTATGAACATTTCTTCAATAGCTAATGCAGGAATATGCCCCCAGGTTTTTTCCGAAAGTAACCAAGAAAGTAGATTACTAATGCAACATTGGGGCATCCATTAAATTTGATGGGAATACTCGAAATAAGTGTCTTCAGGGGGTATACTCTGTAATTCGAAACGAATGCAAATGCTTTCGAATTGTAATATTAATAACACACAAATTTGAAAGCATTTGCTTTCGTTTCGAAATACAGAATAGACCCCTTGACTTTTATAATTGTTTTGCGTAAACCAAATGTTTTGCTAAATTTTCTCTCAAATATTTGAGATATTAATAATAAATAAATTACTTAAACTTAAATAATAAATAAATAAATAATAATAAATAAATTCTAAGTGAAATGTATTTGCTGGGTTTAGGCATTGCGTGTGTGCATTTCATTGTTGCTTTTACAAATCGTCAGTAGACTTCAACCACACATTTTGAACAGCCACAAACCTCTTATCTTATGCATAGACTTTAAAAACCATAAATCATAATCAGGGCTATCATGAATAAAACTCCGCGTGAAATTTCTCCCTTTTCCAATTAGAATTTTTTGATTTCCCTATTAGTTGGAATTGTTCCCCGGGAAAAACCTCACATGGAATTTTATTCATGATAACCCTGAATAAAATTTTTGAAAATCACAAAAGAAAAGTGGTCTTGGGCCTAGAAACTTATACAAAACACAGCAAATAACATTGTGTGACAAAAAAAAATACCTGGAACGTGTTTCAATTTTTCTGGTAGATATTGTCGAGCATAACAACAATTGGGTTATTCAAATGGTACTCATAAATTAACACGTTTTAAAGTTATAAAACGAAAATATATGACTGCTGTGAGCAACCCCTTATAATTTACAATTATAAATATTGTACTTATTTGTACTTTGGTTTTAACACCTTGTACATTTCTTACTCTCTCTCTCTCAATTCCTTTGGTAAACTCTCACGCATTTCTACATGTAGTTATGACAAACAATAAACATAGCTGAGAAAGTCTTATTACTTTATGACCTTTTTGTTTGAGCCACAACAACTATTTTTTTAAACTATGTTAAAATGTTAAGACATTATGACACTTAGGACACTTAAGACACCCTTGTGAATACCCCAAATATGTATTTGGAATTTTCAAAACACCTGCAAAGTCTTGAGTTATGGGTAAAAACCCACTTTTTCGTACCCCTACGCACTTATCAATCTCTAACTAAGTTGAGTATCAACCGATTTTAAATTTATAAACGGATTTAGAAAGAAGGCACTAAAACCTTTCGAGTAATATAAATTTTATTTCAGTAAATTTCAGATATATGTGTGTATTTTTTTACAAAACATTGGGCCTTATCACGAGTGTCGTATTACGACTTCGACTACGACGATTTTGTAGAAGCCTAAAGAACATTGTAAAATTTTTTCTTTAATCTTGTACGAAATCGTCGTAGTCGAAATACGTCACTCGTAATTAGACCCATTATTTTTTTTGGGTCTTTTCTTCACTTTTCTACTTTGGATTCGTTTTTGGGCAGTATTTATGTACTAGAACCATACTGTCTATGACTTTATTTATAAAACATAATTGGTTAAGAGTCATTCTCAGGTTTCTGTTAAAAAAATTCCTTAGAAATTGACTGAGTTATTAAAAATTTCATAAGCAGGCCTTTTGTTAAAAAAAAATTAAGTGTCTGATATTTTTCGGGTTCTATTTATGCACTTTCTGTGTATCTAAGCTTCCAGGATGATGAAAGTACAATTTAATAGACGTATGTATATCAGCACAGAGTACAAAATTGGTACAACAGTGGTCGCCAAACTTTTTTCTTTGAGAGCCGCATATTAAATTTTTAATTTAAATAAAAAACTCATTCGAATGAATAAATTTTGTTTGATGATAAAACTCCTATTTTGATTAAAAAAAAGGTTCTCTTAAATATGGAATATTTTATTATAAAATTTTATTCGAGTAAAAGTTTTTGTTCGATTAAAAATTTTTATTCGATTAAAAATTTTTATTCGATTAAAAATTTTTATTCGATTAAAAAAATTTATTCGATTTAAAAATATTGATTTTATACAAAACATGTATAAAAACACACGCTTTATTTTTACAATTAATTTTAAAAATTATTTTCAATATTTTTATTATGAAATTTTATTTTTACTGTTATGTTATCGAAAATAGAGATGTGCAAATGTCGTGATTTTATCGTGCCACGCGTGAGTCACGCGTGCTTCACGTGATTCGTGATCAAATATTATAACTAATCACGCGTGAGTGCGTGAGCGTGATTGAAAAAAATTTACTCATGCGTGAGCTTTTTTTAATAATCACGTACGAATTCTCACGCTCTCACGAGATAACATTCCTTCATAGATTCATATCTAACTGTATTCAATCATTTGAAATAAATTATTTTATAATAATAAATGCGTATATGTATGTATAGTAATATGTATGGTAGTATGAGCTTATAAACATAATGAATACCCCCAAAACAAAAAGTTTCGACTTTTTCTGAAGTCAGACTTGTCGTACCGAATTCGTTAAGATATTTTGGTAGTGTCTCTGAACAATTTTTTTTAAACATTAATGTTCAGTTTCTACAATTCAGGCAGACGACTCGCCCAGGAAATTTGTATGAAAATCACTCAAAAATATGAGTGCTTTCCATATAAATTTTATACTCCAAGTCGTCCGCCTGGCTTGTAGAAACAGGGGGTAAAACTTTGATTTTTGAGTACATAAGTAAAAGTCTGTGAAAATTTTTTTAAATAAATATGTACACCCAGAAAAAAGATTGGTTCGAAAACGGTTAGTCCAATAAAATATCATTTGCATTAACTATATTTCAGTTCACGCTATCAATTTTCTGTTAATCCAAAAAACAATCCATGTTCATTGCCATAAGGGCATAATTGTAACAAAGATATGATTGTGACAATACTTAAATTGATTGCATCAACCGAGCGTATGCTTTTGTCATGACTAATTAACTGATTGATTAGCACAACCGAATAAAATATTACGAATTGGATTTTACTACCAAGTTTTGGTATTAGCAACTAAAAAATTGTCGTTCTATATTAAAATTAGAATAAAAACTTTCAATCAGTTGCTGCAACTAAGTAGAGGTTGAGTTAAATATCATAGTTTATAGCAGCAAATTAAAAAATTAACTTTTGTGACTTTCAAAGATATTATGATTTGTGAATTCTCAAATGGTTTTTGAAAGTCTGTGCGTAAGATAACAGGTTTGTGGCTTTTCAAAATATGTGGTTGAAGAAATGTTTATAGACATGCTTCACCATTAGGAAATAAATTTCAATTAAAATAAACTTATGACAATATGTCAAATAATAAATTTGTTAAATTGTGTATTTTTATTTTCGTTTATTGTTTATTTTTATTTCAGCAAGGAAGGCCAATTTTTTTTTTACATGTACCAATTATGATATTGTTTTAATTATATTAACCAAATTTTCGGTAGCAAGAATAACATTATTTCAAATTCCATACTGTCAGCCAATTTTTTCGGTTGCTGCAACTATTGGGTTGAGGGTTATAATTAAAATATAGTGGTACCACAAGAAAATTTCAGTCGCTATAGCAGAATTCTATGATAGTTGCTGAAACCGCCAAAATTCAATTGGCAACAAATTCGGTTGTCTCAACAAATCTGTTTTCTCTGTGTATATGTTGATAAAAAAAAAGGATTGCAACAAATATTAAAAAACGTGAGTATGTGCAAATTATTTCGACAATAGCAGCAACATAACGGTGAAGCGGTACTCTGCTATAAAAGCAAAAAGAAATCGTACCTACATGTCGTTAGGAATTCGTACCGACATATCGTTATGAAGTCGTGTCAACCATTTCATACAAAAATTGTTACGATTTCGGTAATATTTCGGTGCCGAAATCGGAAGATTTTGTCGACCAATCGTTAGGAATTCTTTACGAATTCGGAGCATTTTGTTTGATGGGTACATACAGCTTTGTAAGTATGTATGTATGTTTCTTAGATACCCTGTAGGAAGTATCAATCGAGAAACACTACTGATTCAACAGTGCCTTTGTCAACAATACTACTGACGAATTGTACCGCAGAAAATGTTTTTTGCTTTAGGGGCTGTCCATATATTACGTAACGCTGTAGCGGAGAGGGGTGGGGTTCGAGTTTTGTTATGATTTGTTATGGCGGTGGTGGGGGAGTCTTTGAAAATGTTACGTAACAGAAAAATTTTAGTAATTTATATGTTTTCTCATTTAATATGCTTTTCTCATTTATTTGATTATCATTTATTTAATTGATCATACGTCTTACCTTCACATTTATATTATGTATGTATACATACATACATGTGCGGAATGTCAATTTTTGATATACGAGAATTCGAATTCGCATATTTAAAATGATATCCGCAAATACGAATATTTAAAACAATATGAACTTAACTTTGCTTTATTTTAATTTACATTGTAAATTTTACAAAAACACGAGCATACATACATATATACATACATAGATATGTACATATGTATAATATACATATTATGTAAGAACCTACTTTTCAACCCAAAAAACATGAAAATTATATTATACATACACTTTTTCGTGAGCGTGCGTGATCGTGATAAGTTGTAAACCACTCGTGCGTGATTAAAAATATTTTATTCGTTAGCGTGCGTGATCGTGAAAATGTTCAAAATCATTCGTGCGTGAAAGTGCGTGAGTAAAATATTTTTCTGCGTGAGCGTGCGTGTCGTGAGTCAAAAAACACTCACGTGCACATCTCTAATCGAAAATAATCAGCAACAATCATCTGGCTATTTGTATCGAAAAAAAAACTTAACTTTATTTTTCTTTTCAATATAAATAAGCAGACGAGAATTTTTGGTTAAATTGTATAAAGAGGCAGCAAATTTTTTTAATTTCTAAACTATGCTGTTTTTATATCCGTTTAATTAAGTATAAACTAAACCATTAGAATTATATTAATAATTTAACAAAAGTGAAGTCAAAAATCGGTTGTAATTTTTAAAATTTCGACATAAGCAATCCTAGATTTTTGCTTGGCGACCTCTGTCTTTGTTTCTAAGTTTATTTTATATAACACATTATTTTGCAACGACATGTTTTTTTGTACAAATATTTTTATCAAATATTTTCATTAAACATTAACGTCATGTGTGTGAAACATGATTGTCAGTCTGCTTAAGTTTCTCGTCACATTTCACATTTAATCAATACTAATATCATATTCAGTACATAAGACTTTGTGGAAAATAGTTGTTTTACAATTTAAATTCAACAATTCATATCATAAAAGTGACTTTTTTTGTTGTTGTCACTTGACATAATATCAAATATTGTTTGTAAAATGTACAAGTATGCAATTGCTAAAGGCTGGTAGAAGCACAAAAGAGAAGTAACTAATACTCAGGCAATCAATGTCTACTCCTGTTCTTAGGTATAACATTCTTTAGGAAAGTTATAATTGTAGAGAACAGAGATGTTGAATTACGGCATTCGATATCGAAAAACTTTTCATACAATTTTAACTTAACTTTGTTGGTATGAAAATTTCGATAGTAATCGAATGCCGTAATTTTCCCCTTGATTTTTACAAATTTTAGAGCTATGCTCCTTATGCCACGACACAGGAGATAGGACGTGATTTTTGTAACACAAATAATCGACACTATTACAGTTATAAATTAATTTTTGTTTTGATTTCTTTGTAATTAAAAGCAGAGTACGAGAATAAACGAAACAAAGTATTTGATTTTGTTTTGTTTTGTTCTTTGAAGTGAGTGAAACAAAAACAATGAGAACGATTACTCAATTTGTTTTTGTATTGTTTTTGCACATGAGCACAAACAATACATTGATTTAATCATGCGTAGCTATGAAAGAAAACACAATGGGAACTAAATGAAAAAGTTTTGAAATATGCAGCGAATTTGACATTATCATCTTTATATAAGTATAAATTATACTAGACGTGTGTATGTCACTGAATTCCTTCTTAACGGCTGTACCGATTTGAATGAATTTTTTTGTATGCGTTTGGGTGGCCAATATTGTCAATTAAATTAGCTGATTTTTACAGCGCTGTTAAGATATGGCAAGACTCTTATATAGACCAATATGGTAACACTGTTAAATATCACCCAAAGTAGACACATACTAAGTACAGAAACAATGCAGGGACTATTGAGGGATTTTTTTTAAACTATGTCTCCTTTACACAAAAAAATATTTCTTAAGCACATTTTTTAAATTTCATCAAGCATTAACTTTGGTTTGGTCTTCTCCTTACTCATGCATTTCTTGTTTTGTTATGAGAAAATAATATTTGAAATTAATCGCATTGGATGTCACAAACAAATTTAAATAAATTTAAATTCAATGACAAACTTAGAGTGATAATGCGTTTCGACTGACCCTTGTTCCAAAAGATATTATTGTCACTTGTCATTTCCAGATACTTGTAGTTATTTAAGCCATTTGTGCCCATTTCATTTAATAGTCCTTTTTTCATGTTAATTCATTCTTTGACTAGTACATAATGAAAAAAAAATCATTTCAGTCATAATTATAATCAAATGTGTGTTCATATACGCAGCTTTTTTCCTTTTTTTCCCATTTGTCTTATTTGCAGTAAAAAAAATAAATAAAATAAAAAAAAAGAATTACTCTTCTGTGCCTGAACCTAATCGTGCAGTAAAAATATTCATTATAAAACTTTATTCATGAGATCGTAAAAAAATTCTATTAAACTTAAAATGTAAAATCAACAAACTTTCTTCTAAGTTTTCTTAATAAGACTTGACAAGAAAAGAAAATGTGAAAGCACACACGCACACACACACACACACACACACACACACACTCAAGCCGTTGAACAATTTTCAAATGTACAATTAAGGCATAAAAACACACACACACACACACAACATACATAAGTACTTGAAAGAGAAAATTACGCACTGTTTTATGATGCTTTTGCCAGTTTCTTAAGTTTAATTTTAAGTAACTTTTGAAAAAAAATTCCTAACAAGACTTCAAGTGGAATAAGACTCGTGTCAAAATTTTACTCACTTGAATAAAGCTGCTGAATAAGAATTGTTTCAACAATAAGACTTCACACAATTTATATGTACAACAAATGAACGAATGAATGCATGATGTGGCGACCTTAAACTTTACCCACCTTTTTTTTTCTTTTCTTAATTTTAATTGTTATGGTTAGTTTTATTTTAATTATGCGCCAAGCGAAAGAGAAATAAAAAGAACTTCAATTTAAAAATATCCGGTAAAAGTTTTACGTGCACACACACACACACACACTTGCGCTCATTTGCACCTTGAAAAAAGAATGCACCACAATACTTAAGTACTTGTTTGTTAAATTTTGTGGCAATTTTATTATTGACGGTCATACAGACATCCTTTTGTGAACTCAGTGGAACATGTGTACGTTGATAATAGAATAATTAACACATCGCTGGAAAATTATTTAGGGAAATGTGTATAACTTGGTGTGTTCCTTATAATAAAGAAAATTATTTTATATGGGAAATTTTAATGAAACTTAAAACCTAAAACTGTTGTAACAAATTGTTTCACAACTTTTCTGAACTTTAAGTTAGGTTACTTTATACTCTTTTCAAAGCTCTTACCGGCTTATGACAATTATATTGTAATAGCAATTGAATCAAGTGAACGGGATATCTCTCTCGCTACTTATCGGCAGCTTAACAATTTAATTTGAATGCATTAAATAATGAAATCCTAATTATTATTACAAAAAAAAAAATTAATTGAAAATCATCAAGAAAAAAGTCTTGGGAAACTAGTTAGAATTGTCTTTAAAATTGAACGAACCTTATGCAGCTCGTCCACTTAACGGTTGTTACTTGCCGTGCTAGAGGCTATTAAAAAGGAACCTTGAAAAATTATATATTAAATAATTAATTTTTTTTCAATTTACATGTATTTTTCTCTCATTTCTTTATTTTTCACTTGTTCTAAAGAGAACACTATGTATTTGTGTGTGTTTGTTTTTGCCCACTTACCTAATTAACGAAAGTTTTCCAGTTTAACACATATAAATATATTGTTTTTTGTAGCGTTGTTGTTGTTGTTGTTGTTGTTCTTATTGGAACAACACTATTTGCACAATTGCTGCAATTGAGTTGTTACAAAAGACCCTTAAAGCAATTGTTTGTCCAAATTGCCTGAGGTTTCTTAAATGTTCATCACAACAAGCACATACGGGCTCTCATAAATTACGAACATACAAACTGACATTTACACATACATATATGTATATGTGTATAACTATGCATGTAGTAGAGGGCTGCGTAAACAGTCTTGGTTTTTAAATGTATTATCGTAGCATGTATTATACTAAACCAATAATCAGGGCTATCATGAATAAAATTCCGCGTGAAAATTTTCCCTGGGAACAATTCCAACTAATAGCGAGTAATAGGGAAAACAAAAAATTCTAATTGGAAAAGGGAGAAATTTTACGAGGAATTTTATTCATGATAGCCCTGAATAATAAATCATGTAGTTTAATAAGCGAAGCACTCAATGTCGCGAAGACTTCTTGTTTGTAACAAACAACCAAAAGAAGTAGTGTTGATGCGTGTATGATGGTTATTTTGCATATTGTACGTTTGAGTGTGTGTGTAAGATGTAGACGGTATGCTATTATGTGTTTAAGGGAATTTTTTTTTTTAAAGCAAGAGCACATAACTAATGTCAAGGCATGTGTGCGTTTGTATATGCGCAGAAAAATAAAAGATCATACTCACACAACCTATATGCATATGTAAGTTAGAGTGGCCGTTAGTTGTATGGAGACTTTTTTTATTTCTTCTACTCTCATCCCTAAATCGGTTCAGTTTTACGTAAAAAAAATACCAAAAAATTTTATGCCGATAAGTTGCGTTTTATCGCAACTTGTCAATGCAATTTTTCAATGTAATTTTTTGCAGATGACTATCTTTTTAAAAGATCATTTTACAAGAATATGACATATGGCAATATTTTAGCTCTTCAAGTCTACAATATTAGTCTCAAAGAAAGTTTTTTGCTAAACTTAATATTTTAGAAAATAATGAGGAAAATAACGCAACAAAACACCAACAATTTTATGTAACAAAATTATATTTATATGGAAATTTTTTTATTTTAATCATGTACAATAAGAGCTTATATATATTAAATTATTTCATATATATATGTACATATAATCAAACTAAAACAAAAAAAAAACAAAAATTGCATTGAAAATATGGGCTTGAGGGCCAACTTTGAGGGCTGGACGCATCCCCTAAAATACAACTTATCGGTATGAAATTTTTTTGTATTTTTTTTTTTTAATAAAACTGAACCGATTTGGGGGGGGTGAGAGTAGAAGACATAAAAAAACGGCCACCCTTATGTATATGTATGAAATAATTTAATAGATATAAGATCTTCTTGTACATGCTTAATATAAATAATTTCCATATAAATATAATTTTTGTATACAAAATTTTTGGTATTTTGTTGGTTATTTTGTTCATTATTTTCTTAAATATTAATTTTAGCAAAAAACTTTCTTTGAGACTAATGTTGTTAACTAGAAGAGCTAAAATATTGCCATATATATTATTCTTGTAAAATGATTTTCTAAAAAAATAATCATATGCAAAGAATTACATTGAAAAATTAGTCTGATGGCCAACTTTGAGGGGCGAACACACCCCCTAAAACACAACTTATCGCTATGAATTTTTTTTTTACATAAAACTGAACCGATTTGCAGTGAGAGAGATCATAAGAAATCAAAAAAAAAAAAAAAAAAATAAATAAATAAATAACGGCCACTCTAATGTACCTGCATGACGTTTGTATACGCGCCCATGCATATAAAGAAGCAAGCATCACAAATTCTTCCATCACAAAGTATTTTCTTCTTTATTCCTATAACTACAATAACTAAAACAAATTTCTTGCCAACAGTGTTGTTTAGCGTTTGTTTTAGAAGACTTCGCTGCAGTAAGGCATTTGAAAATTCCCTGATGTATTAACAGTTCTTGTAAGTGGTCTTGTGCAGGGCTCTAGTCTTTTTTTTGTATTGTGGCAATTTACAAGTAAAGTAAAAAATATCTACAAATGAAAGTAGATAAATGCATGCAAGAACAGTTGTTGCATAGACCAGCAACCAGCAAAATAAAAAAATAAAAAACACTGCGACAATAACATTTTCCTCTAAATGTTGGAAAATGTGCGTTTGCGTATGTGTGTGTGTGTGTGTGTGTGTAAGCCTGAGTGTAAAATAATAGGTGCTGACGATGACGTGGATGGCGATGACGATAATGTTGTTGCTGTTGCAGTGATGCCTGCGTTCTTGCTGTAGTTGCCTTTGTTGCAATTTCCTTGTTTTAAATCCGCATTTACGTGATTTTGATGAATTACATTGAGTGCGTCGTTTACATTTCCTTTAATACCACTTTCGTTGCCCCATTTGCTTTTTTATCTCACATTCTTTTTCTGGTATTCAAAAGCATTTAGATGCCGCTTAAAAAGCAGTTTCCGTATTAGAAATAATTTCTTTTGAAGCCTACATCATAAGAGCCGTTGTTTGTTCTTGTATTAACTGCCAGTCAAGAGATGAAAGCAACAAAAACAAAGTAGTCATTATCAAACTGACGTTAACTCTAACTAACACACATGTAAAAGTTAAAAAATTGCGCATTCCGCTTGTATTATTTCTTATCTTTAAGATTAAATTTTCTATTTATTTATTTATTTTTATTTATCTTAGTTTCTTACTAATTTACTAGTTAAACTTAGTTTAACATACATTTAAGTTAACCAAGAAAGAAACTTAAATATCATTTAACTGCCCATTAATATTTTTCAATTTAGCCAGAAATGCCTTACTTTGTTTTCAATATTAATGCAGAAGTCTTAAAAATATTTTATGTATTTAGGGCAACACTTAAAAAGCGATGTGACAATTCTTTAAATTTTTTTAAAAAAAACTTCCATAACTGTTTTCTGAAGTTTAAGAATATTACAAAAAAAAAAAAAAAAAATATATGGACTTAAAAAATAATAGCCCTCTAAAAATAAAACCCAAAAAGAGCAACAAATTTTAATTCCAACGAAATAGGCTTTCTTTCCACTCAATTCTAAAATAATTCCTGTTAAACGAAATGCTTGCAATAATTTCAATTCATTATACATATAAAAATTATTTGGACATGTTTCTATCTCTATTATTTTTCTCACAGTTGTCCTATCCAAGTTATTTTGATTTCATATTCAGTGAAATCCTTGTCGCCATAAAAAATATGTATTTTATTTATGTATGCATGTATTTATATATAAATATATATATTTTATATATTTTTATATATTTATCATTTGACAATTCTAACTTGAGTTTAACTGTGCAATGTTGTAAGGTTAAACCTAGATTATTAACTAGATAATCTTTATTTGAAAATAATATTTTAAGTTAAACTACAGTTAACTGACAAGTAGAGTTTATCTTTCTGTTAAAAAGTAGCTCATAATAGTCTTTGCCGCTTATATATTTAAGCGCTATCAGTCTGAATTCGCTATTGGCCAAAATTAATGACTCCATTTTATGAGGGCGCACTGAAATTCGAAATATTGGGAGAGCCATAAAAAAAATTGGTTACCAAAATCGCTGAGTAAACGACGCTGGTAGTACTATCGCACCGATACTATTGAGACCATGTGCATTTTCCCTGTTGCACAAAGTAATTCACCCTTATTCCAGTTGTCGACATCGGCGTCGCGTTGATTTAAACGTTTTTGAGTGAATAACTAACGAATATCCAAGTACCCCCTGAAAGATATTTATGCAATTATTTAGCTTTATATAATTAGCTAGTAATGGGTTAAGGCAATTAAAAATAAATTTGAATTCTTTTTTTAAATTTCTGATCTCTCTAAGCATGTCTTTTTCACAACAAAAAATAATGCTAGCTATGAAGCATTTGTGTTTTAAATAAGTAATTTGTTAAGTGAGTCTTTAGAAGAAAGAAACTTTCACTTTTGTAATACTACGAGTACTAGAATCTAAATAAATACATTGCATCTTTTACTGGAAATAACCTTTTAAGAAGAATAAATTATTTAATTTTCTATAAAAGACAAACTGGATTAAAATACTCTGCGAACTCAATAAAATTTTAATTAGTTGATTAAACTTTAATAGAATTTATTAGGCTTCCTAGTTGGCTAAATGAAAAATGTTTAAACTTAATAGTTAACTAGTTAAAAATATCACGATAGACATTATTTATTATATATACAAGAGAATAAAGAACTAATTTATAGAAAATTTTCTTTATTAATAGGATTATAAAACAGATGGTTCATATGTTATTTTTCTTTTTAATTCAGTAGTTTGTAAGTTTACCATCAATCATAATTAATTCATGAAAACTACAAGCATTATAATAATATTTAAATATTTATAATAATGAATTGTTAAGCTTTAATACAATGTCGCTACAAATTGGCACAGATGTGCGGGCAACACATATATACAGGGTGGATTAGAATGAGCTGTATGGTTTAAATGGTTTATAACTTTTTTATTTATGCGATTATTATAATTTTTTTTAAATACATTTATTGGGGAATTTTTTGCAATTAGCTTTGAAAAATGATATTGTTTGAGTGATGTTCATTTTCTGCTTCGCACATATGTGCACTTTTTAGCATATTTTCGCAAAATTTCGGGTGTAATGGCAATGATTTCATTTCGAATGTTGGTTTTTAGTTGGAATATGGTTCTTAGTTTGTTAACGTTTACTCTTTCTTTCAAATGTAATATTGGTAGTAAAAAACTAATAAATAATAAATTAAACTAAATAATAAACTAAAAAATAATAAAATAATTATTTTTGTTTGTTTAATAAATCAATTTAAGTCATAAATATCAAAGTTACAATAACTGTATATAATAAAATTGTGAATAGATAATCACCCCTATCGTGAATAACAAGTAGAAATTTTTATTCCCCTCAAAGGGAAAAATACTATTGTGAATCTTCCGTGATTTTTTTCCCCGCTATCAGTCCCAGTGGATGTAAAAAAGGGAAGAATATTTGTAATGCTTAAAAAATAATAGAAAATCAGAAAAACTTAAATTACATAAATAGAAATACATACTTTTTAGGATCCAAATTAATTTTTTTTATATCTTTAAAGTTGTGTTTGTAAATATTCTATTCCCCAAGGAAGACTGTCAGGAGATGTAAAATCTGGTGAACGTCGAGGCCAGTTAAAATCGCTTGTGCGCGAAATAATGTGCCTTAACAAAGACAATAAAATTCAGTTATTTTTGGACATTGTACGATCATTGTACGATTCATAATTAATTCACAAAGTCACCTTCACAAAATGCTGAAAAAGCAATGAAATAATAATAATTCAAAAAGTTATAAAGAATTCAAAACATATAGCACATTCTGCGCCACCCTGTTTATGTAAACACTTATGTTATATGAGTGTGTGTGTGCTTGCATATGATTCTGAATACAAAAAAGCCCTAGATATATAGGTCAGGAATGGGTAACTGCTTTTGTTGAGCCAGAAACATACTGACTGCCTTGCAATACAGAAATCTAAACTGAGACCCGTACCCCGTCGTCTCCAGTATTACGAAATAAAAACGAAAAAGACAAAAATAGAAAATATATCTAAAATTATATTATAATTATTATTTATATTAAAATTTAGTCTTATATTATATTATGTGTGTACTTCAATTCATCGGATTACCACAAATCTTGATAGTTTGTTTTTTTAAACAACATTTTCTTGCTGTTAAAAAAGCAGACGTAGCCCACGCCTATTAAAATTTTATTCTATATTCTATGTTCTTTAGCTCATTGAGTTTCGGCGTAGCTTAAACCTGATACTCTTATAGCGACATAATCTTATGGCTATGCTTCTACTTAATCGATTCCTGCGAAACTTGGTATATGACATACATAAGTTCCAAAAACTGCAAGATTTTTTTTAAACATATTACAATGACATAATCTTGTATCTCAGAAAGTAAGCAGTGCCACTCCCATTAGAATTTAGTACTATATTTATCGTGCTTCAACTTTTTCAATTGCTACGAAATTTGGCACACATTTGGCAAAACTTGCGTAAAAAAAGTGGGCGTCGTCAAACCCATTAAAATGTAATATTGGTAGTAAAAAAAACTAAAATTTGCTAATAAAATAATTATTTTTGTTTGTTTAATAAATCAATTTAAATCATAAATATCAAAGTTACAATAACTGTATATAATAAAATTGTGAATAGATAATCACCCCTATCGTGAATAACAAGTAGAAATTTTTATTCCCCTCAAAGGGAAAAATGCTATTGTAAATCTATCGTGAATTTTGTATCCGCTATCAGTCCCAGTGAATGTAAAAAAGGGAAGAAGACTTGTAATGCTTAAAAAATAATAGAAAATCAGACAAATTTAAATTACATAAATACCACCGCGGTGCACCATCATAAAATTTACTGTGTGTGAACCAAAGATGTTCATATTCCATGAAAAAATGTGTTGCATGGAATTATTGTTAAGTATCATGAACTTTACTTCCTAATCTTGTCCTAAAAATAAATCTTTATAACTTTTAATATATAAATCAAAGGAAAATATTGAAATTATTCAACGTAATAATTTAGTTCGCCTGCAAAAATACAGTGAAAAAAACTAAGAGAAAAGTAAAAAAATTCACGTCAAAAATATTATTCACGATTGTAATTTGGTGAAAAGTGGAAATATTTCTAGGGGAAAAATATTCACAATAGAGGTGAATATATGTGAGTAGAAAATGGGCTAAAATAAACCAAAAAATTTAGTTTGATCAAAATATGCATCTGCGGATCTTTTATATTTCTTTTAATAAGTGAAGTTTTTTGTAATACAAATCATTCGAATTTGCTACAATACAAAATCGTGATACTAAATAGTACAAATTTGAACAGGATTACATTAAAATCGAATTACAAATTTCAGTCCCTCATTAAAAAATCGATTTTTAAGTATGTATGTCTGTAGTTTGAATCGTAACTATTTTTAGATTTAAGTGCGTTGTTTGGAAAAAAAACCTTAATATGACAAAAAAAAAATAATTTATTTTAAGCACCGACTATAAACATTGTTTTAAAAGACATTTATTACGATTTGCTTTCAAGCATACTTTGTAAACTGTTAAAAACAATAAGTTTTTATGTGTGAAGATAATCTTATTTTACAATAACGAAAATTCAAGAGCTTGAATAAACTGTATAAAAAAATGTCCCAACTTCCTTCATTTACTTGAAAAGATATTAAGGTTTTGAATAAAAATATTTTTTTTTTGATAATACTCGTAGATGTGTGTATGTTTTATCAGTTTTATATTTGTTTTTGGTGAGGTAATGTGTGTAATATATATGCATAATATGTGTAATAAAAAAATAAACTTATTTAAATATTTAAGAGATAAAGATATTTAAAATTAAAAAAAAAGCAACGTGAGTCCGATCACAGAGGAGATGTGTAAACATCTAGTAATGAAAAAATTTTTTAAGTTGGAAGTACTTATACTTTTAGTATCTTTTTTTAAATTAATTAATTAAAGGTATCAAAACTTCCAATATTGTAAGTATATATGAATGTGTTGGTTTTTGTTTGTTTTATTAAACTAATTTGGTTAGTAAATGGGCACACTGCAGTATATGTATATGTACTGCATTCAAAATTGCAGTAAGCAGTAAATTTACTGATTACTAAAAAAATTCAGTAAATTTTTACTGCTAATGAAATTTAATTTGCATTACTAGTAAAATCGTAGGGCCGTAATCATAATAAAATTGTAGCAACTGGCAAAGTTTTTTCATTCAAATTTTGAAACTTTTGTATGAAAAACATTTAGCCACTTTGTAGAATTTCATTATGAATACGGGCATTACTGATTACTGAAAATTCAATGCACCTCATCATATAACAAATCATTTAGGCAATTTATAAAAATTGTAGAAAAAAATTTAGTAATCAGTGAAAATTTACTTGTTAAACATTTTTTTATTGTTTTTACTGAAACTTTAGTGGTACAGCAGTGCTCATCTATGGTAAATGCCTTTACTTTTACTTTTTAATTTTTAATTCCTGTTGTTCATCGTTTACTTTCAGCTGTTCTTGTTGTTGTGTACGCATTGCAATTAAAATAAATTCAGTAAAGTGCGACTTTGATTCGCGCACATTCGGTTTTGATCATTTTTTTTTATTTAGCTTTCTTCCTTTTTTAAGTTTTTTCAGTTTAAACGATTTTTTTTTTAGTTTTATAGCTTTTTTCTAGTTTTGGCGTTTTTTTTCTCTTTTTGGGTTTTTTTAATTTTCGCAATTTTTTCATTTTGGCGATTTTTTTCTGTTTTTTTTCGGGTTTTTTTCGTTTTGGTGATTTTTTTCTGTTTTTGGGGTTTTTTTATTTAGGCGATTTTTTCATTTTGACGATCTTTTCATATTGGCGATTTTTTTGCTTAAGGATTTTTTTCATTTTGGCGATTTTTCCGGTTTTTCGCGATTTATTTTAGTCCAAAGATTTTTTTTCAATTTTGCGCTTTTTTTCGTTTTGGCGATTTTTGTTTTGTTTTTGGCGATTTTTTATATTTGGCGATTTCATATTTTTTTGATTTTTTAGTTTTACCGTTTTTGAAAATTTCAAGAGTTTTACTCTTACGGTTTCCAAGATACAGCAAGTTGTCAAAATTACAAAGTCAAAATTGCAGTAACTGATGGAATACCCATTGATTTAAATTTTTTAAATTTAGTGTTAATTGTTGTAGTCTGTATAAAAATACACTAACTTTTAAAATTTCAAGTGTATATATGCACATACAATTGTATGTATATTACATAAGATTTTAACATTTTTCGTTGCTCGTCTTGGAACACCCTTTAGTTTTTAACTCTCATGTATTTGTTGCTGTAGTGGCCAAATGTCTACACATTGTGTCCAAATTTCAAGTCCGTAGCTCCTACGGTTCATTTTCACCTTTGGTGTACGGAAATATACAGAAAAATAACCGGCGGCGGCGCACCGTCGGCTTCGAGCCGGTCGACTTGTTTCTCTGCTTGGTATTGCTTCTTTCAAACACTAATACACTCAAATATAGCTCACACCGATTTGACAATGCTGTGTGCATTAGAGCTGCAAAACTATCGATAGTCGCTCCACTCGATAGTTTCGATAGTTTTATGTAAAACTATCGATACTATCGATAGTATCGAATATTTTATAAAAGTTGCCACATAAACTACATTTGACTCGAAAAAAAAAATCCAGAGTCTTCAACATTTTGATTAGTACATAAAAATATATCAAGCCTTTTTTTCGATTTTATCGTAAGCGGGGCATATTATCGAAAATATACTTTTTTATTGAACTTAAAATTTTATGGGCCTACCCATGGTTTAGAATTATCAAAATGCGAAAATTGTTGATAACTTTTAAGACACTAACTGTAAAGTTTTATCGTAAGAGACGATTGGCGGCCGTCGCGATAATAGTACCACCAAAATTTATCTTTGTGTCGACGATGTTGAATTTATTAAGATACTTGTGACTACTATTTGTCGAATAACACTTGGATTTATAAATAAATTCATATAAATACATATGTATTTAAGTACTTGTGTATACAGAAGCAGGGATGCTATGTCATATTTACAAATTGTACTAACTTTCAAAAAAAAATTTTATTTTTTTCAGTACGATTGTACCTAATTCTTTATTTATATTTTTTTAATACTTGTACTTTTTAATTAACTAAAAATCAATTAGTAAAACGCCAGAAGGTGCACAAAGAATATTAGTTGCTGGGATCTGAATATAAAAGTAACATTTACGATATACTACGTTTATAACCTTTTTTTATTCGATTGTTCACAGTCGATGCAAATAGTCGGCTTCTCTCCTTGGTACGAAAATAAAATTTCCACATTTGCAGATGAATTTGGAATAAATAACATTCCTCCAGCAATTCTTTAAGTACCGGAAAACATCGTTTGATTTACTTAATTTGCTAATACCTTCGAGCTAAAGATTAACCACCTTGTGCAAAAAAATAAGTGAACGTTAAAACCGGTTTTTCTATGGACATTTTTTTTAATGTACACTTCAAGCACGCATTATTTTTTTGCATAAGGGGGTTAATATATTTTAATGCAATTTTGGCATGTAATATAATATAAAGAGATTCCAGTAGTGCTAAATGGGTCATTGCGGTGCTACGGTACTTTTGACATTCAAATAGCGCTAAAATTATACAATTGTACCAACTTTTCCATCGCTGTAAAAAAGCTTAAATCAACTACGGATAATTTGCTTCAAAGCTGCCGGCTACTGTTTACTGACTTCGATTATTTTTACTCTTTTAATTACTTGTTTTTTTTTTGCCGATAGTATCGATAGTGGAAAAAATATCGATATTTCATTTACAACAAAACTATCGATACTATCGATAGTACTATAGATAGTTTTGCAGCTCTAGTGTTCATCTCAGCAAAGAACTGTCAGCAAAGAAATCAAAGTCAAAAGATTTTTACCCCCTAGCGTATAGATGTTTACACATCAAAAATAATGGATCATATTACTTTCGCAGGAAAAATTCATTTTCCAGTTCAAAGATAAAACAATTTGTATATTTATGATATGTTTAGACAAAAGTTCATATCGCTTTGTAAGCCAAATTACATGTGATAATTATTAGTGAACAACTACCACCAAAGTTATTTGTATATATTCTGACAAACTCGTAGTATAACGGAACAACTAACTGTTTTCGAAGGCCACTACAGCTTCATCATTAGTGTTCTTTTGTGTTTGGTCCACTGTGTGTGGTGTCAGTTTATGTAGATTTCTGCTTTTTATACTAAACTTTTCAGTGCAAATAGAATATGTGAATTGTTTTGATTCATCGTATTACAATTTGTTGAAAGCTTTTTTTATAATGAAGAAAGCTGAATTTTGCAGTCTCTAAATTTACAACAGTCTTGCCATTGTCGTTTGTTCTTTACTAGTTATGCATATGTTAGTTGATCTGTTTATTTTTATTGTATATAAGACAAACTTCTTTGGCTTGTTACTAGTAAGTATATTTTGATTTAATTTTTGCCACTGGCCCATAGCCCATTTGAATGAAACATACATTCATTCAATTAAGGTTAGAAATTTAAAAACAAAAATGAATAAAACAGAACTCTAATGGCACAATGATTTATATATATGTTTAGAGAAATCCAAGAAGAAAAACTAAGAAACTAAAAATTCTCAAAGATTGTGCTATAAGATCTATTAAACCTATTGAAGTAACTAATATAATGACTTCACAAAGTTGTTAATTTTTAATGCATACAGTGGGCCTAATTACGAGTGTGGTATTTTGACTTCGACTAAGACGATTTTGTGCTAGATTATAAAGAAAACATTTAGGAATATTCTTTAGTCTAGTACAAAATCTTCAAATTAATAAATAATAATAATAATGAATAAAATATCCAAGCCGCCACCAATCTATTTGAGACAAAAAAATTCAAATGCCGTTATTAAAAAATTAATTTAGGTCATTGGTGAGAATAAATTTCACATTGTTCCAATAAAACGTGGAAACATAGATGAAACTAAAGTCCAAATTTATGACGAAAAAGATTTCCGCAAAATGGTTGCTGAATTTGAAAAAAATAAAACAAGCTTCTACACATACCAGCTTAAGAGCGCTAAAGGCATGCATATCGTATTGAAGGGCATAGATTCTTATGTTGTTCCCGAAGAAATAAAAGATGCAATCGTCCTCCAGGGGTTTAAGGTAAAAAATGTGTCCAAAACAGAGAGAAGATTCCCCAACCCCTATTTCGTGTTGAACTTGAGCCTAATGATATAAAATTGAAAAAAAAATGAGACGCATCCAATTTATAATTTGAAATACCTCTTGTACCGAAAAATCACAGTTGAAGAGCCACATAAGCGTTCAGGTCCTGTACAGTGCCATAATTGCCAAGAATATGGCCATACAAAAACATACTGCAATTTACCCTCTGTTTGTGTTGTGTGCGGCGAATTACACGGCACTGCTAGTTGCAATAAGCCAAAAGATCAAAGTAATAAAAAATGCAGTAATTGTGGAGGTAATCACACCGCTAACTACAGAGGTTGTCCTGTGTACTCTTTCGTAAAGAAGACTATGGTGCAAAAGCCTAAATTAGCTCCAGCTCAATCAGCAAACGCTTACTCTGCCACTTTTGCGCAAATGAGCCAACCAATTACTTCCCGTGTATCGTATGCAGATGCTGCTGAGACAAATTCAATTCCCACACAAAATGTTTCCCCGCCAAATAATTCAAAAAATACTGACGCAAGCTTTAATTTTAATCGCCTTGAAGCTACTATTGAAAATCTGGTGCAAACTATAAACAATTTTACAACAAATATGACTAGCATGATGCAAGAAATGCTGTGAATGCAGAATACTCTGCTTCAAGCATTAATTAATAAGCCATGAACACGTTAACAATATGTTTCTGGAACGCAAGCGGCATTCGCCAACATAAAAATGAACTTAAGCACTTCCTCACGGAAAAAAATATTGATGTAATGTTAGTATCTGAGCCTCATTTGACTTCGAGAAGTCTTTTTAAAATTTATGGCTACACTATATATGATACAAAGGACCCTAGAGGAAGGGCTTGCGGTGGATCAGCAATTCTAATAAAGTCAAGACTCAAGCACTATGTTCTTGATAACATTTGTGAAGAACACCTACAAGCAACAAATATTGGCATTGAAAGTTTTTGTACAAATTTTGTTATATCATCAATTTACTCCCCTCCCAGATTTTCAATCACTGAGAATCAATATGAGGATTTCTACAAATCTCTTGGACCTTGTTTTGTAGCAGCTGGCGACTACAATGCTAAGCATACGTTCTGGGGTTCGCGTCTTATTACCCCCAGAGGTCGAGCATTGTCCAACACTATTTCAAAAATAGGCTTGGATGTCATTTCGAGTGGGGAGCCCACTTATTGGCCTACTGACATACAAAAAATTCCGGATGTTATAGATTTTGGCGTCATAAAAAATATCTCTAGGGATTTAATTCAAGTTCAAGCTTCTCTTGATCTTTCGTCCGATCACTCTCCGACGATCATTACAATTTGTAGTCCCTTAAGAAGTAACTTACCTGACCCATATGTGAAGATGATCAATCGTGTTAATTGGCTGGGGTTCAAAAAATATCTCAGTGGTCATTGTACGGAAAACATTACGCTTAGAACATGCGATGATATTGAATCTAACATTGCCAATCTCAGCGAGAATATTAAACAGGCTGCTGAACATGCAATTATCTCCCATCCGCAGACTGGGTTTAACAAAATTTATTCTACAGACATTGAACGTCTCGTACGTGACAAAAGAAGAGCTAGAAGGGAATGACAACAGCACAGATCACCACAAAATAAAATCAGATTTAAAGAGTGCACTAAACGACTACAAGAGTTGCTTGCGTCTGAAAAAACTGCATCTCTTAAAAATTATCTGGAAGGTCTTGATGTCACACCAGCGTCTAATTACTCTTTGTGGCGCGCTGCTAGAAAGCTTAAAACACCCGTTGAGTATAAGCCACCTCTACGCACATCTACCGGAAGTTGGGCAAGAAGCGATACTGAAAAAGGTAAAATATTTGCTGAGCACTTAAAATCCGTTTTTACGCCAAACATATGTACTGGTGTTGCTGATTTGCCGAATGTAGTCGCTCTACCCCTTCAACACATAAAGTTTAAGACGCGCGATTTACAAAAATTAATTGCCGAACTCAACCCGAAGAAAGCTCCGGGTATTGATGGAATTAGTAACTAGATGCTTATGAACTTGCCTCGTATTGCAATGAGAATCCTATTATTCATATTTAATGCCATTTTACGACTGGAGTATTATCCACACAGCTGGAAGCTTGCCAAGGCTAAAATGATTCCAAAGCCGGGCAAAGATCTAACCAAGGCTGAGTCATATAGGCCAATAAGTCTACTATCAACTATGTCAAAGCTTTTCGAAAAACTGCTCAAAACAAAATTGTCCCCAATTCTAATTAGTAGTGGGTGCATACCAGACCATCAATTTGGTTTTAGAAGTCAGCATAGCACCATTGAACAAACTCACAGACTGGTTCAATTTATAAGAAGAACTTTTGAGGAAAAAAAGTATTGTTCTGCGCTCTTTATTGACGTTTCCCAGGCATTTGATAAAGTGTGGCATGAAGGCCTAATTTTAAAATTGAAGACTTACTTACCAATAAACATTTTAAACATTTTGGAAAGTTACATTATTTCCCGTGAGTTCACTGTTGTGGAAGGAGACTTTACGAGTAGGCCTGAAACTATTTCATCCGGTGTGCCACAGGGGAGCATACTGGGACCAGTTTTATATTTGATTTATACTTGTGATATGCCTGTGAGCAGTAGTATCCATACTTCCACATTTGCCGACGATACAGCCTGCCTTAGTATGCACGAAAACCCTGATGAGGCATCCCGCAAACTCCAGGAACACATTAGCCAGATGGAGCTTTGGTTAAACTTATGGAGAATTAAAGTCAATGAACAAAAGTGTGTCCATATAACGTTCACCCTAAGAAGAGATACTTGCTCCCCCATTCGGATTAACAATCAAGTTGTTCCTCAACATTCACATGTGAAATATCTTGGTTTACATCTTGATCGACTACTTACATGGAAACATCACATTGACTCTAAGTTAACTCAAATTAAACTTAAATTAACTCAGGTACATTGGATGATTGGTAGAAATTCAACACTTAGCCTAGACTGCAAACTTTTAATATACAAGTCGCTTTTAAAGCCAATATGGTGTTACGGAATTCAACTACGGGGCACTGCTTCAGCTTCAAATGTAGAGAAAATTCAACAAAGGCAAAATAAAATTTTACGCATGATAACATCGGCTCCATGGTACATCAAAAATTCAAATATACATCTCGATTTGAATATGCCACTAGTGACTGAAGAAATTGTAAAATACGCAGGCAAATATCTAACAAAACTCGAGTCACATCCTAATCCGCTTGCTCGTAATATTTGCATGCATTAAAAAAATAAAAATAAATAAATAATTTATGCACTTGTATTTGTTGAAATTATTTGATTTATGAAAAAACTTAATTAATCGATTAACCGGCTAGTACTGAAATTAACCGATTGAGCCAAAATCTCGTTTAATTAGTCGCACCGATTAACCGATTAAAGCAAAGGCCCGATTAAATGAATACCCTAGTAGATAACTATTTAAATCTTATGCGTATACGTAACTTGTAATTTTAAGTAACTTAAATAAAGTATACGTTATGGGTCACAAAATTTCGTATCGCAGAAGTATTGTATGTAGCTTTTACTACGTTTATACGCACGATTTTTCTTTTCCCGGACTTTTTCATTTCACAGGAAAGCGGGAAGAACCTTTTGGTTTCCCGGGAATTCCCGCCCAATGCAAACTAATACTAAATATATTTTAATTTAATCTATTTCAAAAAAAACTAATTATAATTCATGATATCGATTAAATAATAACGTATTATAAACTTTCAGCCTTATTTATAAAACTTAAAAAGGCTTTATAAAGGCTTTTTAAGAAAAATTGTGCATGAACATTTATGTTAAAAAACCTTTATAAAGACTTTTTAAGTTTTATAAATAAGGCTGATTATATTTAAAATACATTATTACTGCGGCAATAATAACCACTCGACGATTAGTCAAAAAAATAACACTTCAGTTCTTTATATATTAGTAACGCATAAATACAAATATTATATGTAAATGCAAAGCTAAATGCATAGACTTAACGCAAAAAAAAACAAATTATATTACAGTCAAATCCCGATAATTCGTACCCCGATAAATCGTAATTCCCGATAATTCGTAATAAACTGTCGGTCCCTTGAAAAAATCTCGTTAATTCGAAAAATTTCCATACATTTTGGTCCCCTCGCTAATTCGTAATATTTTCTTCAAATAAAATCTTCTTTACCTCTTATAAATCGTAATTGTTTGCTAACTACCACTTATAATTCGTAATAAAAACAAAAAAAAAAAAAAAAAAAACATGGAAAGAATGATTTTTTGTTTATCGCTATTTTTTTGCGTGGGTTTTTGCTTCTGCTTGTTTGTGTGTGAGCACGCATAAGACACTGTCGGTGTTACAAAAACAACAAATTTTTATTTTGTATTTTATTTTTAACAATTTTTTTATGCTTTTTTTATCGTTTTAGTAAATAAATTGAAAAACCCCGTTAATTCGTATTTATTTTATTTTAACCCCGTTAAATCGAAACCACACTAAATCTAAAACCCCTATAATTCGTAAGACATGGCCGGTCCCTTGCGATTACGAATTATTGGGATTTGACTGTATTAAAAAAATCTTACAAAATATTTTTTAAGAAGTAAGTATGATATGATGTACAAAATCGAATACAATTTCATTTTGGTTTTCAAATAATTTTTTATTCTATTAAATAAATTTTTATTATCTTGAAGTAATGCAACCTAATTCTAGTGAATTTTAATTATTATTCGAACTCCATTTTTTTCTATATTTGTGATTTGAACGGGCTAAAGTTCGTATCGCTTTTTAAGCCAAATTACATGTGATAATTATTAATGAACAAATAACACCAAAGTCTGTTGTAAATATTTTGACTAACAACACATAGTTGAACGGAACAGCCAGCCGTTTTCGAAGGCCACTAAACCTTCATCATCAGCGTTCTTTTGTGTTTGGTCCACTGTGTGTCGTGTCAGTTGATGTAGATTTCTGCTTTATATACTTAGCATTTTATTGCAAATGGAATATGTGAATTGTTTTGATTGTATTGTAAGCTCAATTTTACCATCACTATATTTACAATAGTCTTACCATAGTCGTTTTGTTCTTTTTTACTAATTATACACATGTTACTTAATTTGCTTATTTTTTGTTCTACTTAAGACAAACTTTTTTTTCATATTTAAAAAATATGACATTCTGACTTAGTAGGAAAACAGATAAACATTTCTATGAAGTAAACGCAAAAGGATATGAAAAATTATCACAATATGTTTTATTCGAATGAAATGAGTATTTTAATATCCAGCTTTTTTCGATTCGTTTTGATTGTATGTGCATCCCTAAAACATATTTGTATATTTCGATTTATTTTAATATTTTATTTATGGATTTTGCTATGTATTTCGAATCAGTTGGATAATTTGGTGATGTTTTCCATCACATGACAGAAATAATAAATTTAAGATAAGAGCTAGCACTTCTAGCTTCATTTTCAGATGTAACGTGGATCAATATGTGCTATTTTAATAAAAACATTTGAACATTTGAAACATTTTATTTTGGAAATATCAACTTAGAGTAGTCTTAACAAACGTGGGTACCTACTTTAGAATTTTGATATAATAATTTTTTTTTAGAATACAACTTTACTTAACATTACTTGGCAAAGCTTTGTTAAGTTTTTTTGCATGCGACCCTAAGACTTAGGTACAGAATAAGCATTAATAGGATCGTTCTTTTTACCAAAGAGAACCTGTAATTATTTTGTAAGTTTTAGTTTAGTTTATTTCCTTGCGCATTTCTGTTTTTACTTTTACGAATTGTTGTAGAATTAAATTTTGAAAGTCGCGTTCCGCTTTTGGCAAATAAAGGCCTCTAAGTCTCAGAGCACATGTGTACCAGATGTGAACCCGGCCTTAGTTGTTGTATAGTTTTAGCTATTTTGCTACATAATAACTAAAATTTCCATAACAAAATAATAAAAAAATTCCGGGAATTCCCGCACAAATTTCCCGAGATTTTTTTCCCGGAAAAGGTGCGGGATCCCGGGAAATTTTTCCCGTATGAAAAACACTACGCACGACTTATTTGCAATTAAAACTATAAATTGTTGCCATATACATAATTGTTTTATTGCGATTTACTAATTCAAAAATCTATTCACAATTAATGCACTATTCGCAAATAAAATGGTTGAGGTTGCCACACTTGCAAATGTTTGCTGATAAAAAAAAAAATAATAAATGGACAAATACTTGCACAAAAAACATTGAAAGAAGGAAACAGAACGTTTTTGTAAACATAAATAGCTTTTCTATAGAATTGCTTACAACTTTTTGTACATCTGCTGTGCCGTATAGACAGTGATTTAATTTATTTGCAAATATTTTTGTTTGCAAATAGTGCGAGTATAAACGTAGTATTTGATCATCCATTAAATAATTATTTATTATTTTATTATAATTTGTTTCTAGCTTATGATTATAGCCTACATAATTTTCAAGTTTAAAAGACAAATCAAAAATAAATAAAACACAACAATAAACATATGTACACACATCTTATTTTCTTACACATCGATCGACACAAACAAATATGTATATATTACATATCGATGACTTAATATAAAAAAGGCCTAACTCAATTTTTTTCGAAATCGCTTTTTTAATGTTTTCTAAACGACAACGTATAATTGTATCCTCCCTAAAGATCTTAGTACGTTACAGTTCAAAATCAAGGACTTATGGCAACTTAAAAAACTAATTCTGCATGTAAATGCTTTATTTTTTCTTCAGTTTTTTGCTTCTCCTGTAAAGTATCGAAAATTCGAGTTAGGCCCTTATCATATTAAGCCATCGATATGTACATATACATATACCCAAACACACTTGGCGTATTCATATGGTACTCATAAATTAACATGTTTTAAAGTAATAAAACGAAAAAAATATGAATGCTTTGAGGAGCAACCCCTCATAATATAGAATTATAAATATTAATCAGAAATAATTTCTTATTCGGGCTTAAGTTCAGTCATTTCAATTCTTATTGAATGAAGTGTTTTTATTAATTAATCTGAGTCTCTAAAGAAGAGAAGAAAATTAAACCAGGCTTTTTATTAGCTGGGGGAAATACCGATATTTTTCTGTGCAGCTACGCACTTCATCAGCACCTTAGTATATCTACTTGGGTAGAGATTGTTATTAACATCAGCTATTTAACGTAAATTCTAATGAAACGGAATATGAGAAATGATTGTTGTGTACAATTATTGATTTACCTTTGGTAAATACATACATATGTAAGTATCACTATTCATTTCCACTGTTTTTCCATTTTTCATTTTTCTATTTAGGTTGGCACGAAGTTATATTACTCTACCTAAGTATGTTTAACTATTCTTGCTTATTTTTTACGATCATCACATTAATTATCTCTTACTTATTCGATGTACCTTCGGTACATACATGTAAGTATTATAGTAGTGGCTATTATGTTACATTGTTTTTGCTTTCAACAGTTGATTTTACTTTCCAGCATTAATAACTGTGTTTCTAGTTTAATTTTTCTTCTCTTCTTTAAATATTACATTAATTAATAAAAATATTTCATTCAATAAGAATTCAAATTACTGAACTTAAGCACGAATAAGAAATTATTTCTGATCAAAATTCACTACAGTTCAACTAAATCTAAAAATGTAAATTATAAATATTGTTTGTATTTTTATTTTGGTTTTAGCACCTTTGTATATTGCTTACTCTCTCTCTCTCTCTCTCTCTCTCTCTCTCTCTCAATTCTTTTTATAAACTCTCATGCATTTCTACATGTAGTTATGACAAACAATGAACATAGCAGTATTGAAATCTGTTGATCCGCATTACGATTTTTAAGAAGAAAAAAAATGTTCACTGGCATATCGAGCAGCGATGCCAACATGGTGCTTTTGGCACTATTTTTAGTGCTTTTAACGACTCATAACGCCAAATTTTGATCGTTGGTGCTAAACTAAGAAAAAGCTCTAAGTAGTGCTTTTAAAAAATTTGTGTATTTCTTAAAATTACTTTAATAAAAACTTGGTGTATTTAGTTGTTTAGTGTAAAGCATACCTTTTTCGTCTGATATATTTCATTAAAAATATTGATAATATTGCCGAAATAGAGAAAAGCTTAGAAAACATTATTGAACTTCACTCGTTTTTCACGTGAGTGCTTTTTACGCTTTTTAGATTTCAAAACTACGCTTTTTAGTGCTTTTTTAAAATTCTGATGTGCTTCTAGAGCCAAAAATAGTTGGCATCACTGATATCGAGTACAGTAGTATAGTATTAATATTTAATTCAAATAAATTCTTCATTTTTAATTTAAAAGCAAAATGACATGTTGTACTCTAAGGATGTCAAATGCTGCCATCAAGTTATAAGATTCCTAAACGTATTAAAATATATTTCTATTCGCCTAAACATGTGTTTAGCCATACACACACAAGTACTTCTGTTTACATACAAACATATATATGTATATGTATGGAAATATATATCTTTATATATAAATGTTGATAGACAGATATAGAAAGTACACATCAATACATTTCTTCATGCATCAATAATAAATTATTTTTATGTGCCACAAAAAAAGCAATTTACATATTAAATGGAAAATAAGTTTGCATTTACCGAAATGTTTATTTCTACATATATACATACTACATGCGTACACACATATCAAAACTTCTTCAAATGCAGATAATTTAATTTTTGAATTTAAATTAGTTTATGCAAGCTTTGCTCTAGATGATTTTATTTTTCTTATTTCGCAGAATATATTATTGTATTATGGATAAAGTTAATCGCTTTAGCTATTGAAGTGCAAAAATATATTTATATTGAAATACTTATAAAATATTTTTTTGTGGAAGCACCTCCGCCGCAAATTTTTGCCAATGCAAGTGTTTAGTTGTTTGGATTTTATGAAAAAAAAAAAGAATTGCAAATATTTTAACTTGTTAGTCTGCAAATAAGAATTAATGCAGAAAATTTCAATTTCAAATAATTTTTTGTTGTTGTATTGCAGAATGTAAATAACATTTATATATCGTAGACTTTCTAAATCTGCAATATTTGGGCAAGAGTTTGCAACGAAGAGTAATTTCCACTAATTTATTCAATTACTATTTCATATTGCATTTGCTTGCTTGGCAACATTTTTCGTGTAATATATACATATACATATATATTAGACATACATACATGTGTATGTATTTCTCATCTTGATATATTTTGTTTTCATTGATTGCTTGATGTGCCACACACTGAACGTGAACGTGTAGGTGTTTGTTTGTATGTACGTTAATTTCAATCAAAATATGCTTCTAACATTTTTAAATAGATTTGCCAATGGATGCAAATGTGAATGTATTTGTCATTGAATGGTCAATATTAATAAAATAATAAATAAAAAAATTTTAAATTTGCACTTTTCGTACTCATGATTGCTAAATAATTGTTAGTAATTGCATATTCAGAATAAAACATGTGGAACATATATACAAACATATGTACGTATAATGTCTTGGCCTCTAATTTTCTTTCCCTGTCTCTTATGCTACTGATCAGGGATGGGCAATACACTACTATTGTACATTGCAGTACATAAGGGGTGGCTAAATTTAAGGTCAGGAAGTCAATTGGCTTAATGACACAATTTTTTTTTACAAATTCAATTTTATTGATTGACCAAAGCAAAGTAGAAATATGGGAATTAATAATGGAATATGATATCGGACAAATGTCCACCTCTAGCACGTCGCAAAAAAAGCTTCGCTTATCTTGTCAATGCAGTGCCAAATTAAATTTTTCTTGTTTGTTTACGTAAACCCGGTAAAGAATAAAATATTGTGTACTAATTAGATGCCATGCTCTATAAGAAACTATTTTTACTAAATATCTCATTTTTTACCGTAATTTGTAAAAACTGTCTTTTCTGTTCATAATTATTTTCCTTAAGGAACTCACATGTATCTATTGAAGGGTTTATTTTAACAACATCAAAAGCCACACAAATTATTTTCAGGTAATTCACTTTAAAGTTAAAAAAAAAATATTCAAAATAGGTCTTGTCTTTGAAACTATCACATATGGGCATTTCCACGAGAAATTTCATATATTGGTCACGTGCGACAGCAAGCAATTAAGCTTGTATTTCAGAATAATGTGACTCAATTTTTCTTAAAATTTTGTCAATGTAGATCTACTGACGGTCTATACAAATATATAAAGAGGTAAAAAAATTCTGTTTTCTTGAAAAATAAAAAGCATATTAGTTTGGTGTCGCACACTGCAAAAAGTTGACAATGCCTATATCCATCGTTGGTCAACAGCAACACAGATGAAATCGCTGTTTTCAAAAATTAATGTGCGTTTTACTGCTGAAAAATATTAGGCGACTTCACAACGCGCGATTTACAGAACAACCCTGATCATAAGCCACATGACCTAATTACAAAATTTTTTTGTGCGATAACATCGTAAGCCACCAAAATTAAAAATAAATATTATATCTCCCGGGTTTTTAAGATTTTTCATCATGCCTTTGTATACCTTTCATATGTAATGCCGAGTACACACTATGGTGCTTTGTGACATCGCAATAGTGTGTGTGATTGGCTATGTTTAGCATTTTCAATATTTTTCATTGTGTGGCATTGATATCCATATAAAAAACATAATGCGAACGGCCTGAATAGGACATCATAAAATGACAACACAAGAAATACCAGATGTGTACTCAGCATAATATATTCAAAATTTCCAGTTAATTTATGAAAAATTTGTGTGCAAAAACACAAACACACAGCAAAAACATTGAAATATCAAAAGTCGATTAGCGGCTAACTTGGAGGCTACACGTTAAATTTTTACTTCAATTTTTGTTTCAAAGTTCAATACATTCACATTTGGAAATTGAATACCAGGTGGTCTTTAATTTTTCTTTCCACGCTTCATTAAATTTTTCTTTCAATTTAACAACTGTTTGAAAATAATTTTTTTGTTTGTAAAAAATTTAAAACAGAAGTAATTTTCTTTGTTGAAATAAAATATGTAAGGCGAAAATTTTTAATTGCTTCCTCGACGACGGCATTTCAAACATAAAATTGGAAATCAAGTTGCCTATGTCACAACTTCAATTTTAGCAAATTTTGATAAACCATATGTGTGAAGAAATTTAAAGCAATTTATTAATCGTGTAGCCGCAAAAGTGACAAATTTACGAACAAATGAAATTAAATAACAAAAATTAAAAATTTTAAAAACCCCCGAATATTTCTATCTTCTTTTTTTGGTCGGGGGTTAAACATTTTTCAGGAAATTTTACCTAAGCGCTGCTTAAACGTTGCTAAGAATCATTCCTAGGAAGTTAATATGTTCTAGAAAGTTGTTTATTGAGATCTTAGGTACATTTTTGTAGTTGATTGTTTCCTTGAATTTTGAACGGCCTCTTACCTATGGACTTGAACAGGGGAAAAATGTAAAAAAATGGATTTTAATTTAATTTCTTGCGATTTCGATCTTGAAGATGAAGTTTTTTTGATTTTATATGTTCATAATTTTTGTTCCTTGCAACAAGAGCTACAACTTTGTCTCAGAGATTAAATCAAAATTCCGAACGGTTTGCAAAATATTAGCCTGAGAAAATGCAAACATGATACCGAGGGCCTAAATCTATTAAGAGCCCATAAAAAAGTGCATGACTTGGGGCAAAACTGGAAGACATGGGTCTTTTATCACGTAGTGGCATATATATATTTTTTTCGTGTTGCACTGTGTTATGCTGAAAAATGCCAAACTTTATTATGGTATTGCCAGATGTAAGCTATTGACGTTAGAGTTACCAATTGCCGAAATATAAACAGTAGACCTTGAGTATCATAGACTTATAATTTACTTCATATCTAATATACATATATATCACAATATGGAATAGTAGCTTAAGTACACTTAATTTTTTTTTATAATGTGTTATGTTCTAGTTAAAATTTGCAGTGGTTAAAATTTTATATATGTGGAAAGGATCACATAAAAGTAGAATCATGCGTTAGAGCATTTTTATCTCTTAGTCTTTAGTAGATTTAAGCTGTTATTCCATATTATCACAGATGTATAATTATTAATAAAAAATGGATGTGTTTGTGTTTTTTTTATAAAATTTATTTAACAAACATTATTCACAGTACCAGCTCCAAAAGAAAATGACCGGCCCTAATACATGATATTTAATAACTATTTTTGTTATTTTTGTTATTTAGAGTATTGTAGTTGTGACAATAAACTGTAGACTTTTAAAAGGAAAAATATTTAAATTATGGGTTTCTGAAATTATTTTATAAAAGTTTCAACGGCCTCTACAAAAACACATTTAGATATGTAAATATTGTATATTCGATATATTTTTAACCCCCGAATAAAACCCCCGAATAAAAAAGGGGTGTTATAAGTTTGTAGTGTGTGTCTGTGTGCGTCTGTGTATCTGTATATCTGTATGTCTGTCCGTGTCCACGTACAGGCCAAACGGCTGGACCGATTTTCATTTAGTTTTTTTCTGTTTGAAAGATGACTTGATCGAGAGGGTTCTTAGCTATGTTTGAAGAAAATCGGTCCTGCCGCTTAGAAGATATAACATTTTTTCTGAAAAAAAGTCGGGGGTTTTTAAAATTTTTAATTTTTGTTATTTGTAAAAAATTACAACTAGAAAAATACAATAATTGTCTAGCAAATTAACAGAAAAATTTTATTTAGAACGCCGCACTTGTCACTAACGGCAAGTGGCTGCTTTTGCCACAAAATTCTAAGAATTACATGCAAACCCAATCGTACAGGCCAAGTATACGGAACAACAATTCGAACATTGTGGCGTTCTATTTAGGGAGGGTGTGGATAATTAATTACAAAATATATGCCAACGAAACGGAATAAAAATATGTAGTATTACAAGTAAAAATAAAAAAACTTAGAAATTCGTATTTACATATCGTTACATTAATATAGAAAGGCCCTAACTCATTATTATTATTATTATTTTTAAATCAAGTTTCTTGCATTTTTCGATACATTAGATGTTCTTCTATTGAAATATACAAAAAATCTTGATTTCAAAAAAATAATAAGTTAGGCCCTTTCTATATTAAGGTAACGATATATTAAGGTATAAACAATGTCAAATAAAATAATTTTTGCCATTAATGTTATTTACACTTACATACTATTTTTTAAGCCATATTAACCGCAGTTTATATCCTTAAACATAAACTTCACTACTACAAAAAGTTTGTTATTTGAGTGAAAACAATTTTAGAAGCTTTCTTTTTTTTATGATATCATATCTTGTGTCTCCCGCTGTTGTATTTTTGAGTGGATTTTATGCAAAGATTGTTTCTGCCAAATTTATATGCGGCGGTGCCTAGTCTAAAGTTTTTCATTCATTTTTTCGTTCAATATTTTCTTTTCTGTTTTACTTGCTAGTCTACCATTTATTTTATTCTTGTTGAGATTTTTATTTTTATTTTGTGCTTTCTTGTTGTTTATTATTTATTTATTTTTTTTACATTTTGATTTTTTTTTCAAGTTTATTTTAGTGGCTTTTTACTCGCAGTGTGTACATACGTTGTTTCACTAGCTGTCTTCATGATTTTTATCACTTGTATGTGCGTGGATGTGTGTGTAATATTTTTGTGTTTGTTCAAATTTATTTTGTAAAGAAAAGTTTACCCTTAACATTGAAGTCTTACACAGCATTGTCATAAAAATAGGACAAGTTTCACACAAATCAAGCAAATAATACAAAAAAAAACTTCAATAGTATGTGATTGTTGCCAAATATTGCGTTTGACTGCGTCAATATACCCAGTGAACATATTTTCTTAAATATGTATTCTCAAACTTTACATAAAATTTTTCTCTGATATTGGTCTGAGAATAAACGAGAGGTCTTGCCAGAATTGTAAAGTGTTTGTGCTGTGATACTTCTGTAAATCGTCTCAGAAAATTTCACCTGTATAATGCGGCAATAATGCGGAAAATTACTAAATCATAGCACTCGCTATCGACTGAAATTTCAAAATGTTTCAATGAAGTTTATATGGAAATGTTTTAAAATTTTGATCGCGCCGTAATTTGGCCACAGGTTATGCTTTTTAGGGTTCCGTACAATATCCTTCCGTTCTCTCTGTCTCTATGTCTGTCTCTCCTTCTGTATGGCACAGACTGTTTTATCATAAACCGTAAGAGTTACGAACATGAAATTTTCACAGAATATGTAAAACTTTGGCCGCTACAGCAACAAAAATAATATAAAAATTAAAGGATGTTCGAAAGCGGGCAACGAAAAATCTTAAAATCTTAATGTAAAATAAACACAATCATATTGTCGCTTACAATAAAATTGAATAAATTCAGTAAAGTGCGACTCTGACTCGCGCACGAAGGGTTCCGTACGAAGACTCGATATGTAATTTAATATAAACTTCCGCATATATAATATACATTTTTTTTCATATTTTTTTGGTTTTTGGCGTTTTTTTCAATTTGGCAATTTTTTTTTTCATTTTGGAGATTTTTTTCATTTTCGCATTTTTTTCGTTTGGGCGATTTTTTTTTTTAGTTTTGGCGCCTTTTTCGCGTTTTGGCGTTTTTTTTCGGTTTTGGCGTTTTTTAAATTTGGCGATTTCTTTTTTCATTGTGGCGATTTTTTTCACACAAACAATTATTTTGGTTTTGGCGCCTTTTTCGCATTTTGGCGATTTTTTTCGATTTTTGGCATTTTTTTCATTTTGGCTATTTTTTCATTTGGGCGATTTTTTCGAATTTGGCGATTTATTTTAGTATTAGAAATTTTTTTTAATTTTGGCAATTTTTTTCGTTTTGGCGATTTTTTTTTAATTTTTGGCGACTTTTTTTTGGTTTGGCGATTTTATAATTTTTGGATTTTTTGGTTTTACCGTTTTTGAAAATTTCAAGTGTTTGCCTCTTACGGTTTCCAAGATATAGCAAGTTGTCGAAATTAAATAGTCGAAATTGCATTGACTGATGGACCACCCTTTAATTTAAATTTTTTTTTAAATTTTAGTGTTATTTGTTTTAGTCTGTATAAAAATACACTAATTTTACAAAATTCAAGTTTCAATATACATATGTACATACAATTGTATGTATATTACATGGGATTTTAATATTTTTCGTTGCTCGTTTTGGAACACCCTTTAATTTTTAATTCTGATGTACTTGTTGTTGTAGCGGCCAAGGTTTTACATACTCTGTCCAAATCTTAGGTCCGTAGCTCTTACGGTTCCTGAGAAAATACCGTGTGACGGACAGACGTACAGCGTAGCGAGAACAATAGGGTTCCTTTTCACCTTTGGTGTACGGAACCCTAAAAACCGGCTCGATGCACAGAAAAAAATATTCCTGCAATAAACAGCTTTAATTGAAAGTTAAACCCTAAATCAATTAAAAATGTAACTGAGTCGTTTAATATTTGTAATTAAATAAACTTTTAAACAAAAGGTTAATTGACTTGAATACAATTTTAATTGATTTTGGTTTTATTTTCAATTAAATATGTTTATTTCAGGAATATTTTTTTCTGTGAAATTTGTAAAGTTAGTGTATTTTTTGTAGACTACACCAATTTATACTGAAATTTACGATATTAAATCAGTTAATGTAATTTTGACAACTTGCTGTATCTTGGAAACCTTCAGAGGCATAGTCTTGAAATTTTCAAAAAAAAAAAAAAAAAAACGCTAAAAGTAAAAAATACTAAAATTATAAAAAAAATCCGAAACGAAAAATCCATAAAATGAAAAAGGGCTTAAATGAAAAAAATCAACAAAAATAAAATAAATCGCTCAAATCCAAAAAAAGATAAAAATTAAAAAAGTGAAAACGTCGGACAAAAACTAAAAAATCGCAAAAACCCGAAAAAATCGCCGTAACGAAAAAACTCAAAAAAAACGCTATAACTAAATATATGTATTCTAAAAAAATTAAGAAAACCGAAAAAAATCGCCAAAACGAAAAAAAACTCCAAAACTAAAAAAAACGCTAAAACTAAAAATATGTATTGTAAAAAAAGCAATATGAGTTCGACTACAACAATTAACACTAAGTTTAAAAAATTTAAATCAATGGGTAGTTAATGCAATTTTGACTATGTAATTTTGACAACTTGCTGTATCTTATAAACCGTAAGAGAAAAACTCTTGAAATTTTCAAAAACGGTAAAATTAAAAAATCAAAAAATATAAAATCGCCAAATATAAAAAAATCGCCAAAAAACAAAAAAAATCGCCAAAACGAAAAAAGCACCAAATTAAAAAAAAATCTCTAGGACTAAAATAAATCACAAAAAAACGGAAAAATTGCCAAAATGAAAAAAATCCTTAAGCAAAAAAATCGCCAATATGAAAAGATCGTCAAAATGAAAAAATCGCCCAAATAAAAAAACCCCAAAAACAGAAAAAAATCGCCAAAATGAAAAAAACCCAAAAAAACAGAAAAAATCGCCAAAATGAAAAAATCGCCAAAATGAAAAAAATTGCGAAAATTAAAAAAACACATAAAGAGAAAAAAAAAAACGCCAAAACGAGAAAAAAGCGATAAAACTGAAAAAAAAACGTTTTAACTGAAAAAACTTAAAAAAGGAAGAAAGCTAAATCAAAAAAAAAAAAATGATCAAAACCGAATGTGCGCGAGTCACAGTCACATTTTACTGAATTTATTTTAATTGCAATGTGTACACAACAACAAAAACAGCAACAACTAAGCGATGAACAACAGGAATTAAAAATTGAAAAGTAAAAGTAAAGGCATTTACCATAGATGAGCACTGCAGTACCACTAAAATTTCACTAAAAACAATAAAATTTGTTTAACAAGTAAATTTTTACTGATTACTAAAAATTTTTTCTACAATTTTTATAAATTGCCTAAATGATTTGTTATATGATGAGGTGCATTGATTTTTCAGTAATCAGTAATGCCCGTATTCATAATGAAATTCTACCAAGTTGCTAAATGTTTTTCATACAAAAGTTTCAATATTTGAATGAAAAAACTTTGCTAGTTGCTACAATTTTATTATGATTACGGCCCTACGATTTTATTGGTAATACAAATTAAATTTCATTAGCAGTAAAAATTTACTGAATTTTTTTAGTAATCAGTAAATTTGCTGCTTACTGCAATTTTGAATGCAGTACATATACATATACTGCAGTGTGCCCATTTACTAACCAAATAAGTTTAATAAAACAAACAAAAACCAACTAATTCATATGTATTTACAATATTGAAAGTTTTGATACTTTTAATTAATTAATTTAAAAAAAGATACTAAAAGCATAAGTACTTCCAACTTAAAAAAAAATTCATTACTAGATGTTTACACATCTCTTCTGTGATCGGACTCACATTGCTTTTTTTTACAATACATATTTTTAGTTTTGGAGTTTTTTTCGTTTTGGCGATTTTTTTCGGTTTTCTTAATTTTTTTAGAATACATATTTTTAGTTATAGCGTTTTTTTTTGAGTTTTTTCGTTAAGGCGATTTTTTCGGGTTTTTGCGATTTTTTAGTTTTTGTCCGACGTTTTCACTTTTTTAATTTTTATTTTTTTTTTGGATTTGAGCGATTTATTTTATTTTTGTTGATTTTTTTCATTTAAGCCCTTTTACATTTTATGGATTTTTCGTTTCGGATTTCTTTTTTATAATTTTAGTATTTTTTACTTTTAGCTTTTTTTTTTTAAATTTCAAGACTATGCCTCTGAAGGTTTCCAAGATACAGCAAGTTGTCAAAATTACATTAACTGATTTAATATCGTAAATTTCAGTGTAAATTGGTGTAGTCTGCATAAAAATACACTAACTTTACAAATTTCACAGAAAAAAAATATTCCTGAAATAAACATCTTTAATTGAAAATAAAACCAAAATCAATTAAAATTGTATTCAAGTCAATTAACCTTTTGTTTAAAAGTTTATTTAATTACAAATATTAATTGACTCAGTTACATTTTTAATTGATTTAGGGTTTAACTTTCAATTAAAGCTGTTTATTGCAGGAATATTTTTTTCTGTGCATCGAGCCGGTTTTTAGGGTTCCGTACACCAAAGGTGAAAAGGAACCCTATTGTTCTCGCTACGCTGTACGTCTGTCCGTCACACGGTATTTTCTCAGGAACCGTAAGAGCTACGGACCTAAGATTTGGACAGAGTATGTAAAACCTTGGCCGCTACAACAACAAGTACATCAGAATTAAAAATTAAAGGGTGTTCCAAAACGAGCAACGAAAAATATTAAAATCCCATGTAATATACATACAATTGTATGTACATATGTATATTGAAACTTGAATTTTGTAAAATTAGTGTATTTTTATACAGACTAAAACAAATAACACTAAAATTTAAAAAAAAATTTAAATTAAAGGGTGGTCCATCAGTCAATGCAATTTTGACTATTTAATTTCGACAACTTGCTATATCTTGGAAACCGTAAGAGGCAAACACTTGAAATTTTCAAAAACGGTAAAACCAAAAAATCCAAAAATTATAAAATCGCCAAACCAAAAAAAAGTCGCCAAAAATTAAAAAAAATCGCCAAAACGAAAAAAATTGCCAAAACTAAAAAAAATTTCTAATACTAAAATAAATCGCCAAATTCGAAAAAATCGCCCAAATGAAAAAATAGCCAAAATGAAAAAAATGCCAAAAATCGAAAAAAATCGCCAAAATGCGAAAAAGGCGCCAAAACCAAAATAATTGTTTGTGTGAAAAAAATCGCCAAAATGAAAAAAATCGACAAAAGGAAAAAAATCGCCAAATTTAAAAAACGCCAAAAACCGAAAAAAATCGCCAAAACGCGAAAAAGGCGTCAAAACTAAAAAAAAATCGCCCAAACGAAAAAAAACGCGAAAATGAAAAAAAATCTCCAAAATGGAAAAAAAATTGCCAAATTGAAAAAAACGCCAAAAACCAAAAAAATATGAGAAAAATATATATTATATAGGCTGAAGTTTGTATTAAATTACATATCGAGTATTCGTACGGAACCCTTCGTGTGCGAGTCAGAGTCGCACTTTACTGAATTTATTCAATTTTATTGTAAGCGACAATATGATTGTGTTTATTTTACATTAAGATTTTAAGATTTTTCGTTGCCCGCTTTCGAACATCCTTTAATTTTTATATTATATTTGTTGTAGCGGCCAAAGTTTTACATATTCTGTGAAAATTTCATGTCCGTAAGTCTTACGGTTTATGATAAAACAGTATGTGCCATACAGAAAGAGAGACAGACATAGAGACAGAGAGAACGGAAGGATATTGTACGGAACCCTAAAAAGCATAACCTGTGGCCAAATTACGACACGATCAAAATTTTAAAACATTTCCATATAAACTTCATTGAAACATTTTGAAATTTCAGTCGATAGCGAGTGCAGTAATTTGCCACCCGAATAAAGCTATAAACGTGCATATGAGATTTTCAGTCGGAAAATCATAAACATGAGATCATTGCTCTATAAGTTCATGAACAATTGAGATTTTATCTCAGTGGATACGGAAACTATAAAGTTATAATTAACTCACAATAATTTTATCTCGAGTTAAGCTGTTTTTTCTCCTTGCCCTAGTATTATTTAATGATTTTCCGCATTAGTGCCGCATTATACAGGTGAAATCTTCTGAGACGATTTACAGAAGTGTCACAGCACAAACACTTTACAATTCTCACAAGACCTCTCCTTTATTCTCAGACCAATATCAGAGAAAAATTTGATGTAAGGTTTGAGAACCTTAGACTTTGAGACCTTTATTAGCCCACTATGCATTGTGTTGCCAAGTAAACATATTTTTGTCACGTGCCCACGATGATTTAAATGAGACATTTTTAGATTTATTTGAACTGTAGTGAAGTCTAGTTTAATTTTTCTTCTCTTCTTTAGAAACTCACATTAATTAATAAAAATATTTCATTCAATAAGAATTGAAATTACTGAACTTAAGCCAGAATAAGAAATTATTTCTGATTAAAAATATATTGTAAAAAAAAACAAGCAAAAATTTTAGAAAAACCGAAAAAATCGCCAAAACAGAAAAAAACAAACAGAAAATTTAAAAAAAACGAAAAAAACGCCAAAACTAAAAAACCCTAAAACTAAAAATATGTATTTTAAACAAAACAAAGAAAAAATTAAAAAAAACTAAAAAAATGACCAAAACAAAAAAAAAAACAAAAAATTTAAAAAATAAACCAAAAAATCACCAAAACAAAAAAAAATAAAAACACTAAAACTAAAAAAAACCAAATTTGAAATTTTCAAAAACGCCAAAACTAAAAACTTTCAAAGTTAAAAAAATGCCGAAATGAAAAAAGCGCTTTAATGAAAAATATCCACAAAAAATAAAATAAATTGCTTGAAAGCCAAAAATTCACCTAAAGCGAACAAATCGCCAGAAAAAACCAAGCGCCGCACATAGGGGCCAAAGGCGATGGTATCGCGAGTTAATTAAAAAAATGTAATGACGCATTAAAGTGGAAAATTGCGAGAGATAACTAGAAAAATAAGCTTAAAAAAATTAAAAACTTACAGCCTTATTCAAAAAAATATGTTACTTGAGCTTTAAAGTTCATAGTAGCTACCAAGCACTTTAAGGCTAACATTGCTTTGTTAAGAAATTGTACTTAAAAGACAAATTTTGTGATTTAATAATAAATTATAGTAACACCACCATGTTCAACAACCATTTCACAGTTTATGATGTACAACATCGAATACAATTTCATTCGAGTATTCAACTAATTTACATTTTTATTATCTTGAAGTTAAGCAACCTAATTTATAAAATATAAGCTTCTGACAAGGAAGCAAAACAGATAGACATTTTTTATGAAGTAAAAGTAAAAAAAAATATGAACATAGAAAAATTATCTCAATTTATTTTATTCGAACGAAATGAGTATTTGAATATCCAGCTTTTTTTGATTCGTTTTGTTTGAATGTACATTACTAAACCATTTTTGTATAATTGTATTTATTTTAATATTTTTTATGGATTTTGCTATGTATTTCGAATCAGTTGGATAATTTAGTGATATTTTCCATCACATGACAGAAATAATAAATTTAAGATAAGAGCTATCACTTTTAGCTTCATTTTCAGATGTAACATGAATCAATATGTGCTATATTAGCAAAAATATTTGAGGTACAAAATACACATTTTGGAAATATCAACTTAAAGCAGCCTTAACAAACTTAGGTGCCTACTTTAGAATTTTGGTATAATATTTTTTTTTACTTAACATTGCTTTTCAAAGCTTTTTTAAGTTTTTTTGAAGACGACCCTTAGTAATTAAATCCTATTTAATTCAAGTAATATGAAAATCTAAATTGCAACCATCCAGCCCCCTTATTCCGTAACTCGCTAAAGCTAAATTCGATCGCTAAAATACTGAACAATTGTATAATTAAAAATTTTTGGCGGATTAAATTTTTGAGCCCAATGCCTGATTAAGCAATACACGTTTGAAAATTGCACTCGCAGCGATGGAGATTTAGCTTTAGCAAGTTACAGAATACCAGAGCAGTTCAGGTACTCGTATTCTTTCAAATGTTTTACTTAAATTTCTAATAAAAATTATTTGTGGAAATGTTTTTTTTTAATGTTTATATTAAAAGTGCAATAAAATAAATGGAGTTTCCCAGTTTATGTGGACATAAAGTTATAAATTGGGCTCAATTAAACATAGATTTTTTTTATCTTTGTTATTTTAGAAAAATTCATGCTGCGCAACCGTGCGCCTTAGAAGTTATGCAGGAATTAGTAATAGCCTCACGCGCTGAGTTTGCTCTTACCGACTTCTTTCGATACTTTTGTTGTTGTTGTTTTGTGTGCAATTGTACAAATGCCTTTATTTGCTATTTGTGAGTCACGCATGAGTCACGCGTGATCGTGGTTGTATTTATTTAGAATAACGATTACAAAAATAACAAGTGTGACTTTAGATAACTTTCTTTGACTTGTTAAAAAATCTATTTTTGTATATCTAATTCGTATTCAAAGTCAGTCAATGGCAGGCAATTCATCAGGAGCGTGCGTGAATAAAAAAATACATGAATTTTTAATTGTTTTGGTGGTAAAGCATTTCTTCTCATCTCTTTCTTTCTAAGAAATATAAAAAAATCATGTTTATTAATTACTTAATAATGCTTTGTATAGATGGTACCCGACTCTCCGCTCCTATACCGTCAAGATTTTTTTAGAACATGTAGTTTATTCTAGTAGTGTTATCACACTGATATGGTTTTAATAAAAGTTGGTTTTAACGTTAAAACCAATTGTTAAAACCTGGTTTTACCATACAAATTGTTTTTGTTAAAACCAACTTAAAACCATTTTAGAATTGGTTTTAAATTGGTTTTATGAAAGGTTTCGCTGTTTTAAATTAAGTGCTGCCAAGTTAAAATGACCGGAAGCAGCTGATAATGCTTATGCCAGTGAATAACAATAGATGTCGCTTGAAAAATGGATGCAGCAGTAACAATAATCAAAAACTTATGAAAAAATAGGGCTTCTTGGAAGGAAAACATCGAAAATATTTTCTTTGACCTCTGAGAAGTGAAAATATAAAAAATAAAAAAGTTTTATTTTGTGATGTATTTGTTAATTTTTAATATACAATAATTTGATTTCCAAGCACACACACACTTTTTATTAGAGATGTGCAAATGTCGCGATTTTATCGTGTCACGCGTGAATCACGTGACTCACGTATGATCGTGATCAAATTTATAACTAATCACGCGTGAGTGCATGAGCGTGACTTAAAAATAAATTACTCGTGCGTGATCGTGCGTGAGCTATTTTTAATAGTCACGCACGAATTCTCACGGTCTCACGAGATATCATTCCTGAATAAGTCAGTATCAATATTCTATACCATTTTGTGCATGCTACGATGCAAGACCATTTGAACAAGATTGTGTATTGGGCTATTGTTATAATTTTTTCAGGTTTAGTAAACTGACTCATATGAAATTCAAATACACCAATATAGAAAAATAAAATTATTTTAATATATTTTTTTATAGAAAGACACTCTTAATCTACCGCCACAATTTTTATAACCGCTTAAACACAAAAAATATTTTTAAAATTTACTATTTTAGGACATTGCTGAATGTAGGGTACATGTCCAAAATACAAAATAATTAGCTCTAAGCATATTCTTAATGCATTGTCTTTAGCGCTATGTAATTAAAAAATTACAAATGTATTAAACAAAGTTTTTTACAAAACTGAAAATAATGAAGATACTTAAAAAAACACATGCCTTTTTCAGGGAAATTTTAAATTTGGACTTTTTAGCCTTTTCCCGATTTCACGAATTAATATGTTAATGAATTTTTTTTCCTATTTTTATATAAAATTTTTTCAAAAATTTAACTTAAAATCCAACAATGAATTAAAAAGTAATAGGCGAAATACCAAAAAAGGTCAAGGCAAAAAAAAAATTGTTTGTCTTAAGTAAAATATCTTATGAGAGATACGGAAACAAAAATTGGGAAATTATTTCTTAAGAACTTCAAGTTTATGTCAAAATGTTTTATCCGGTAAAAATCGGATAATTTTTAAAAAAGTTACAAGCCTCAGAAGTTTTTTTGAGTCCCAGGTAGTCAACTTTGGCCCACTGTAACTCATGTCAAGCTCAAGCCAGAAGGCTGTCATGACATGTGTTATAAAGCCTAAGTCCTCCTCTACGGATGTTAGGAGTTTCATATAAATCCAATCAGTAGTTTACAAGTTCCAGATTTATTGCCAAGCTTCTAAAAGTCCCCACTGTGCAATGTAAATTTTACATATACACGTGCACACAAATGTACATACACACATACACATGTGTGTGTAAAAACCTATTTTTCAACCCAAAAAAAAAGATACAAATTTGATTACATACTGTTTCGTGAGCATGCGTTATCGTGAAAGTTTTCAATATCATTCGTGCGTTAGTAGAAATATTTTGTTCGTGAGCGTGCGTGATCGTGAAAATTTTCAATATCATTCGTGCGTGAAAGTGCGTGAGTAAAAATTTTTCTGCGTGAGCGTGCGTGTCGTGAGTCAAAAAACGCTCACGTGCACATCTCTACGTTTTATTACAGTTCCATAATTTTAAAATGTTTATTTACAAAAAATAAAAAAATTTCCATTTTTTACAGTTTTCACACTGACATGGTTTAAATAAAAGTTGGTTTTAACGTTAAAAACTTAAACCTGGTTTTACCATACAAATTGTTTTTGTTAAAACCAACTTAAAACCATTTTTGAATTGGTCTTAAGTTGGTTTTATGAAATGCAACCTTGTTTTCGGTGTTCTAAATTCAGTGCTGCCAAGTTAAAATGACAGGAAGAAGCTGATAATGCTTATGCCAGTGAATAACAATAGATGTCGCTTGAAAGATTTTCAACTTAAAAATGAATGCAGCAGCAACAATAATCAAAAAATTATGAAAAAATAGAGTTTTTTTTGGAAGGAAAACAAAGAAAATATTTTCATTGACTTTTGGGAAGTGAAAATAGACGACATGACTGACTTCGATCCGCCGATAAAAAATTGTATATTGTGATATATTTGTGCATTTTGAATATACAATAATTTGATTCCCAAGGACTTTTTCACTTTTTATTGCAGTTCCATAATTAAAAAGTGTTTATTTACAAAATATAAAATAATTTCCATTGTACAATTTCGAGTTTTTCATACAAACAAAAACAGTTGTTGTACAGTTTGTCAAATAAGTGTTATAAAAAGCAAAAAAAAAAAAAAAATACAACAAGAAATACACTCATTTCTGAGGGAGACTTATTTTATTTTTGAAGAAAGTTATTAGACAGTCTGTGAGTTAAAACCTGAATTCAATAAACTTGCAGTGTGAATGCAAAATCAGCTGTTTATGGTTTTAACGTTAAAACCAGGTTTTAACTTTCAGTGTGAAAACACTATAAGAGTTATTCACATCAAATTTATTGCACCTCACTCTTGTAGTTCTCCAGATAATGGATAAATAAGAATTACTTTATATGGAGGGTACCGCTTTTCCCCTACTATAGCGCCAAGATTTTGTCGAAACATGTACTTTTTTCTAAGAGTTATCCACATAAAATTTAGTGACTCGTACTATAATAGCTGAGCATAGCTGTTAAAGTGGCACATAGCTGCATATATTTTGAAAATAAATTTAGGAGAAAATTAGTGGCAAGATTAAGTTTGAAGAACAAAAACATACACAAAGTTTGCATTTTCAATTATTTCCTGAAAATTTTGGCATCTGCTAGAAAGTAAGAATTTTAGCCAAATTCAAGGTAAATGTTAAATTACAATTTATCAAAAAACCGCAAGTGAATTTTATTTAAAAAAAAATTTCTTAAAGTAATTTGCTAGACAAATTAAAAAATTCACTTAAGTAGTTGCTAAAAACAAATATGTATGTAAATACATTTTTTATAAATAACTCTCACATTGACAGTGTGCAAGTGTGTTATTTTCTTCATGTTTAATTATTTATTTCTTTTTTTCTATTCGTTCAAAATCTCAAATGAATAATAAAACGTATTCATGTGCTACTAATTCATTAGACTGTTGCCAAAAAGAAAAAAAATCATACACAAACAAACGGACATGCAAAATTATTATACCTTGCCTGCCATTAAGTGGCCGTTAAGTAGAGAAATCAACATTCATTACCGTCTATCAGTGTGAGCTCTGCTCGTTGCAACCATATGTTTCAGTTCTCTTGGCAATATGTATGAGTATTATTTTGTTCATTTTGTAAATTTGCATTTACCTATAAATGCAGGCAAAACTCTCTCAGTCTAAAGTACAAATCAAAGTGTAGCATGCAACTGTATATATTGAACAACCACATACATATGTATGTATGTATCCACACAAATGCGCATATATTTTATATACACACTGAAATCCATTTCACATGCAAACGAGTTTGAAAAATATAATCAAATTTTTCAATTGTATGCAAGGAAAAAACTATACCTCTTTTGGACTTAATTGCATTATGATTTCATTAAAGTGTGTAAAGGATATCTAAACGTTTCAAACAAAAACGATGAACATACCTCAAAAAAAAAAAAAACTGGCAGTATTGCTATGCCCATAGTGCTGAGGAAAATCCAGGTCTGTCCATCTCTACCCGATTGCACGATAATTAATGTTTTTGTATGGTCGCACTTGGAAGATATTGATATGGACAACGTTTTTTTGATGTGTAAACATCTATACGCTAGGGGGTAAAAAACTTTTGACTTTGATTTCTTTGCTGAGATTTCTTTGCATTGTCAAATCGGTGTGAGCTATGTATGAGTGTATTAGTGTTTGAAAGAAGCAATACCAAGCAGAGAAACAAGTCGGCCGGCTCGAAGCCGACGGTGCGCCGCCGCCGGTTATTTTTCTGTATATTTCCGTACACCAAAGGTAAAAATGAACCGTAAGAGCTACGGACTTGAAATTTGGACACTACAACAACAAATACATGAGATTTAAAAACTAAAGGGTGTTCCAAAACGAGCAACGAAAAATGTTAAAATCTTATGTAATATACATACAATTGTATTGTATTGAAATTTTAAAAGTTAGTGTATTTTTATACAGACTACAACAATTAACACTAAGTTTAAAAAATTTAAATCAATGGGTGCTTCATCAGTTAATGCAATTTTGACTTTGTAATTTTGACAACTTGCTGTATCTTGGAAACCGTAAGAGCAAAACTCTTGAAATTTTCAAAAACGGTAAAAATAAAAAATAAAAAATTTTTGTTTTCTATGGTTTTTTTCATACCCTGTCGGAAATTCGGTTAACATTAAGCTAACTATTTCGCCAATAGTACTGACTTTGGATTACTTTTAATGTAATCAACTGACTATTTTAACATTGCGATGTCCTAGGCGGTAGTCAATTGTCTCACTCTGCACTACTTTCAGCTAACTTAAAGTTGACTTTTTTTAAATCACCTGGTAGTCAGTAAGTTAAAAAATTTTTCCGGGGTTCGAACATGTGTCATCACACGTTGTGTACTCAACGCGCTACCACTCGGCTAAGGAACCATCTAAAATAACAACATCAAAATGTTAATATAAAACTGAAATGAGTTTCAAAGTAGCTGAGAATAAATTTGTTGGCTCTCATCAAATTTGATTACGTACTCAACTTAAGAATTAATTTTTGGTTTGTTCTGGATGACATTGCAGTTAGATTTTAGTCAGTCTAAGAAAAGTTAACTATAAGTTAACTATTTTTGTAGTCAACAATACATTCTACGACAGTGTATGTACTGCAAATGTGTGTATAATAGTGTTTTCACACTGGAAGTTAAAACCTGGTTTTAACGTTAAAAACATAAACAGCTGATTTTGCATTCACACTACAAGTTTGTTAAATTCAGGTTTTAACTTACAGGCTGTCTAATAACTTTGCACCAAATAAAATAAATCTCCTGCAGAAATGCGTGTATTTGTTATTGTATTTTTTTTGCTTTTTAATAACACTTGTTGGACAAACTGTACAACAACATTTTTTGTTAATATGAAAATATGTGACTATTCAAAATGTGTGGTTGAAGTCTACTGATGATTTGTTACAGCAACAATGAAATATATAGACAACGCGGAACCACCAGCAAATAAATTTCAAATTAAAATAAGCTTCTGACAATATGTCGAATAATAAATTTCTTAAATTATATGATAAACCTTTTTTATAGGCAGATGAATGGCAGTCATATTGTCTATTTTCACTTTCCAGAGTTCAATGAAAATATTTTCTTTGTTTTCCTTCCAAAAAAAACTATTTTTTCCCATAACTTTTTGATTATTGTTGCTGCTGCATCCATTTTCAAGTTGAAAATCTTTCAAACGCCATCTATTGTTATTCACTGGCATAAACATTATCAACTGCTGTCGGTCATTTCAACTTGGCAGCACTGAATTTGTCACAGCGAAAACAAGGTTTCATTTCATAAAACCAACTTAAAACCAATTCAAAAATGGTTTTAATTTGGTTTTAACAACAACAATTTGTATGGTAAAACCAGGTTTTAACAGTCGGTTTTAACGTTAAAACCACGCATCAGTGTGAAAACACTATAAACAAAAAAATCAATAAAAATCAAAATCAAAAAAAAAATTAAAGAAGTAGAAATAATCATCGTATGAACGCAAATAATTTTTGGTAAAAACTTCAAAAGGGAATCAAGAAAAATAGACGTCATAAATTTCATCGTCTGAATCCTGTGTTAGTCATTATTAAAATTCATTATTAAAAAACGTGATTTAATCAGCTCGTTGCAGTAAGCTGTTTTTACATATGCTCAGCAGAAATAAAGATTTTCAACTTAAAAATGAATGCAGCAGCAACAATAATCAAAAAATTATGAAAAAATATAGTTTTTTTTGGAAGGAAAACAAAGAAAATATTTTCATTGACTTCTGCGAAGTGAAAATAGATGACATGACTGACATCGATCCGCCGATAAAAAATTTTATATTGTGATATAATTATTTGTGCATTTTTAATATACAATAATTTGATTCCCAAGGACTTTTTCACTTTTTATTGCAGTTCCATAATTTAAAAAGTGTTTATTTACAAAATATAAAATAATTTCCATTTTACAACGCATTGTAAAATTTTCGAGTTTTTCATACAAACAAAAACATTTGTTGTACAGTTTGTCAAATAAGTGTTATAAAAAGCAAAAAAAAAAAAAAATACAACAAGAAATACACTCATTTCTGAGGGAGACTTATTTTATTTTTGAGCAAAGTTATTAGACAGTCTGTGAGTTAAAACCTGAATTTAACAAACTTGCAGTGTGAAATCAAAATCAGCTGTTTATGGTTTTAACGTTAAAACCAGGTTTTAATTTTCAGTGTGAAAACACTATAAAATAATGGAAACACTGCAAGGAGATTTTTTTAATTAAACTGTTTAATTTATTCAATATAGTTTTTAATTTGTTCTCTTCAATAATTTTTGAGTTGTTTAATTCAATTATTAGAATAATTGATTTCAGTTTTGTATGCAGTTAATTTTTTTATTTTTTTATTTATTAAGTTAAACGATCTAAAGCCGAGATCGCACTATCGGCACAATGTACCGATATTTGTCAGCTTACTGAAAAAATGTCATAAGCAATTATTTAAAATGGCATAATTTCTCTACTAATCGAAATATAAGGACACCATTTCACCATAGTGCATTTGTAATAAAGCCATATAGACTTATTCCGGAATAAATTGAGAAATAAGGCCATTTTGGTTTAATACTTAGAACTTTATTGCAGTGAGCCAACGATAATCGGTACATTGTGCCGATAGTGGGATCTCGGCGTAATTAAAATTAAAAAAAATATATTATTGTATATCATTACCTTAATATAGAAAGGCCCTAACTTGTTTTTTTTAAATCGAGTTTTTTTGTATATTTTTATAGAAAAACATCTAATGTATCGAAAAATGCAAAAATCTCGATTTCAAAAAATAATGAGTAAGGGCCTTTCTATATTAAGGTAACGATATTTAGTTTCTTTATTGCAATTGGGATCATATTTGTAAAAATTAAGAAAAAGCCGAAGAGAAAAATAGCCAAAATTAAAAAAAAAATGCTTAAATGAAAAATATCACTAAAATCTAAAAAAATATCAAAGTGAAAAAAATCGTCAAAATCCAAAAAAAAATCGCCAAAAGAAACAAAAAAGCAAAAAGTGCCAAAAAATAAAAAAAGCGCAAAAACCAAAAAAAAATCGCTGAAACTAAAAAATATGTATTGCAAAAAAACAGAATAAATCGCCAAAAACGAAAAAGTCGCCGAAAACCCCAAAAAAAACGCCTAAACTAAAAAATTCCCAAAAACCGAAAAAATTTCCAAAAACTGAATTTATTAAATTTTTGTAAACATTATTTTGTTCTAGAATTTTTTAACTTACTTTAAATTTACTTAATAAGTAATTATTATTTTACTTATTAAGTAAAATATTTTTTTTTATTAAAAATACATTGAAATTGATTATTGAGGGGTTTAGCTGGATCCTATGCGCAGACCATCAGGGAACCTTTACCTAAAATTTCTTAGAACAACTAGAGTTATTATGTTATAAACTTTCATTTCATTGAAACAAGAACTCAATAATCAACATGTTTTATTATTTTCTTACTTTTGACTGACTTTTTTTTCAGCTTCAAATTGTATTTGTAAAAGTATGTAAAAAGAAAATAAATGTAAATAACAACAACAGCTATTTAAGTATATAGTGTTGCCACACAATTATTTTTCTAACCGGCTGCAGTCAATTTAATAATTAGTGTTTTCTTCGAGAATGGCTGGATCCTAAAGCCCTCAATAATCAATTTCAATGTATTTAAAAAAAAATAAATAATATTTTACTTAATAAGTAAAATAATAATTTGGGATTATTAGTGCATTAAAAAGTTTTAAACTTAAATTTTAACAAATTCCCATAAAAAACACTAATTATTTTGTTCTATATAAGAAAAAATTGGCCTGAAGTTAGCAAAAGTGACGAATTTGAATTATGTGTTAACGAGTTCCTCCATAAAATTTGATATTAAAAATGGGTGAACTACGTAGTTTTGACTTACTACTACGTCCTAGCGTAATTTTTAATGTAAAGTTTTATGGCAAAACTCTTTAAGATCATGTTAAATTTTGCCATTTATACTAAATTCATGCCAGTTTTTTCTTATACATAAGGCCCTGAAGATTTTCTTCACTAAACTAACTTAAAAGCAAACAAACATGTTTTCCTAACTTTTTTATTGTAACAATGAAATTTTTCTTAATCGATTCTTCTTAACTATTTTGTGCAGCTTAAGAGGATTTAACTTTTTAATATATTTGTTATTAAAATATAAGTGCTGGCATTCTATTCACAAATCGTTTGCAAAAGTACCGCATCAAAGTGCAATTGTGCCAACTTTTTTCTATCACATTTTAAAAACATAAAGAAACAAAGTACGACAAAAAAAATTGAGAACAAGTACAACTAAAACAATAGTGTAATACAAGAGCACACACTAACAAGCTTTCGCTGTTAGTGTCCGAAACGTTGTTGTTGTTATTTTTGTTGTTGTTGTTGTTATTCTTGTTGTGTGGTAAATGTAAATTTTGAAAAATAAAGAAGAAAAATAACGGCATGTTGTATAGTTCAACTATACAGAACTTTGCATTGGCATGTCTAGGGTTATTTTTATTTGTTAGAATTCTTTAAGCAAAATGCATGTGTGTGTGTGTGTGTGTGTTTTACACTCATGTGTATTAAAAACACATACACTTTTAAATACACAAACTAGAATAGCAGCACGAGTATTGCGTGTAATTCGTAATTTGAAGTAAATATATGGGTCGCGACTAGGAAACCTTGATACCGCTTGTTCCTTTTACATGAAGCACAACGAAAATAATACACATCCGCGCACATACATACACACATATATGTACATATATATACACACATGTATAAAACGGAACTTTAACATATTCGAATAACTAAATGGAGTAAATACCCATACACTGGTAAAAGTTCGAATGTTCGTGCAAATTAAAGGACTCGTAGTTTAAACGAATAAAATGAAGAAAAAAAAAGAAACAAAACATTAAAAAGCGAAAAATTTAAAAACTTTCGTTAAAAAAATACCAGAAAAAAACGTGTCATCATAGTTCATATTAAATGGCTTGTGGAGTAGCCACTAGTTTGGTTGGTGACGACAATAAGCAGTTACAAGAACAACTTCAGCAACAGCAATAGCAACAACTAAAACCCAATAAACTTAAATGATGATTGTGTTGTTTAAAGTGGTAAATTACTCGTGCTATAGAGCATTTTGTTAGTGAATTATGATTCACTAAAAAAAGGAAAAAAAAATAAAATATTTCTGGTGTGTGTGTGTTTGTTTTTTTTTAATATAATTTTTTTTCTTTTGGCGACTTTCGCTTACATTGTAGTAAACTATTTTCACTTACAAACACACATACACACTCACACACACATATACTCACATAGATATTTCAGGGAACTACTCCTCAAAATTGTAATTACTATATATATTATAATTTAAATTTGTTTGTTGCTAGAATTCATTATTATTGTTATATTTTTAATTTAAGCCTTGGCACAAATTTTATTTTTCACATCAGAAAAGAAATAAGAAAAAAAAATTATTTTTAGCATTTTTCAAATTGTAAATTTTTCATTGAATAAAAAAGACAATGTACTAACCGCAGATAAGAAAGCAGCTCAGCAAAATTACATTTGTTTTTAAATAATTTCACATTTAATTTCTTTATTTATTTTTTAAATTCAATGCAAGAATTTTCCTTGTCAATAATTTGCTAACCGTATAGTATTTCTTTTCATTTATTTTGCTTTTCGTAAGTAAAATCTTCTTATAATTTTTTTTTGGTAGAAAAGGAGTTCGTACTTTTCACATTTTACATAACCGCCCGAAGCTTTTTTACTTCGCTTAAATTTGTTGTTATTTTTTTTTAAGTATTATTAAATTTTTCTATAACTTGTTTAATTTTATTTTTGGTTTTAGCTTTAGAATTTAAGGTAATAACTCGCTTAACTTTTTATTTTAATTTCTTCAATTTAATATTTTTCAAAAGCTTTTAAGGTTTTATATTAAATTATTTAAAAATTTTTAAATGAAATTTTTCTTCTTCCATTTCAAATATTATATATGACTACGGCCACCAAAGAGAACACACACATCATGCAATAATAATATTTCTATTATTTTTTTCTGATTTTTTTTTATATTTTTTTCTTGGTTCTTCTTCTTTTTTGTTTGTTGCAATATTGCTAGTTTTCCGTTTTGAAGTGTTGTTGAATTGCAAACCCGTTCCGAACTGAAACGAAAACTTGACAAGTCTTCTTGTCATACAGTGCAGCACGCATTTTTTGGTACTTAATTTTGCTGCAAATCGTCAAAGCTTTTCCGGAATGTTTAGACAGAAAATTTCCCTTCGCCAAGCTTTTTGCATGCGTGTTTTGAAAGCTTAAAGCTTTTGGGGCTACTCAATCAACAATTCGGTTTGTTTTGTTTTGGGATTTTTGCTTATAATTTGCTGGCATGTGCTCATACTGCCGCATTGTGTTCGTTCGCTCGTCTAGAAACATGTGTTTCTAAATGTAAACAAGAAAAAAAATAAAGAGAGATAAAAAGTAAACAAATGAAAAGCAGCTTAATAAGAATAGACATTTATATAGGCATACAATAAATATTTTTATTTAAATAAAAAGAGACACATATAAAGCTATTAAAATAATATTCCATTATTTATTTCCAGTAAAATTAATTTAAAAAAAAAAATACAGTAGAATTATAATTTTTAATTTCTGTTTAAATCTTACTAGCTGTACCCTGCGCGCCTTGCTACGCCACCAACTAAACTAAATTTGAAGGAAAGACATTATATAATATTTAATACATTTTGAGTCATTTTATTGATTTTATATGTTTCGGAGGGCCAGAAATTTCCGCCCTATCGCCCTTCTTGCCCTAGTTTTAAAAATGCACAGAGCCTATGTAACTTTTTAGATGCAGATCTATTATCTATGTTCTAAATTTCATTAAAATCGGTTCGAACTTTTCGAAAGGGCAGAAATTTCCCCCTATTGCCCTATGTAAGATATGTAAGTTTTGAAAACTTGCATAGCTTTTGCAACTTTTTAGAAGCAGATCTATTATTTATGTTCTAAATTTCATTAAAATTAGTTTAAACGCTTCGGAGGGGCAGAAATTTCGCCCATATCGTCTTCCTGGTCCTAGCTTTAAAAGTTCACATAGCCTCTATGACTTTAGACGCAGATCTGTATATGTTCTAAATTTCATTAAAATCAGTTAGAACGTTTCGGAGGGGCAGAAATTTACCCTCCCCCCTATCGCCCTCCTGGTCCTAGTTTTAAAAACTTACATAGCTTTTACGAATTTTTAGATGCAGATCTATCTATGTGCTAATATCATTAAAATTGGTTTGATCGTTTCTCAGGGGCAGAAATTTCCCCCGTATCGCCCTCCTGGTCTTAGCTCAAAAAAAAAGGTAATGCTTTTTAACCTTCCCAGATTTGCACAGCCTAAGTACATCAAATTTTATCGCAATCGTGTGAGCTATTTGGCCACATATAAAGGACATAAAAAAGCATTCATTTTTATACACAAAAAAATATTCCTGCAATCAACAACTTTAATTGAAAATAAATAAGTCAATTAAACTTTTGTTTAAAAATTTAATTAACTAAAAAGTTTAATTGACTCCATTACATTTTTATTTTCAATTAAAGTTGTTGATTGCAGGAATATTTTTTTCTGTGTATGTATAGATTAATTAAAAAAACAGTTTTGAATTTTGTCAACATTTATTTGACGTACTGTATTTCTTTTTAAACTTTTATCTATAAACCGAAACTCGAAGGAAAAATTAGTAATTATTTAATTTTCAAAGAGAGTAAACAGCAGAAAATAGCGCAGAACCAGGGCAAGTATTATCTTTTGATAGTTTTGTACTAAATCTTTACAAAGGCAAATCGTCCTAACCCTTTATCACAACTTGTTATAGATCTGCTACAAAACATTAAATCTCTATAAAAACTATTATTAACTAAATGTTATTATAAATTTTACTGCAACTCAATAACTTTGCTACAATAACTTCTTTAGAACTGTAAAATTTCTGCTTAATAAAGAATTGTATCTGCCACAGCAGAACTGATTCAAAGTAACCCTACGATTAAATAAAATTATTAAATCGATGTTGCCGTAGTGGAATTTTTTAAAATGTTATAATATCGGCGTTTGACTTTATTAAATTTTGTGAATTCTTGCTTTTATTTCTAAAATATTGTGAGTCAAATTATTTTTAATTTAAAGCTCTTAACGCCAAAATATTTGACGTTCTTCATTCTTCATTTCCTTACCCATTTTCGGCACAAAAAATCAAAAAAAGAAAATTCTTGGAGAGCAACTTTTGTTACTTATCCTACGAGCTCTTAAAATCTTTTAAATAAAATTAGTTATAAAGGGCTAAAATCCAAAAGCATGTAACTGCTATTTTATTATTAATTTTATTTTTTGCAGTAAATGCGAAAAACTTTACTAAAGACCATTTATTTCTTAGCAGATAAATTTTAGCATCAAAGTTAAAAAACAAACACGAATGTAAGTGAATAAGAAAAAAGTAAAAACACAATAGTCGGTTGTTCCTAATGGCAGTTACGACTTTTTAGAATCGCTTTTTCTCAAACCGAAAAGCCGGATTCACTATAAATGATAGAAAGTGATTTACTGTATTTTGATAGCGACGAACGGAACAACATGATGTTTTCGAAGACCACTAGAATTTCTTTCACAGCGTGTTTGGTTCTTAAATTCCAAGTTCAAATTTTTTCTAGACAAATAGAATACGTGAATTATGTTGATTCATCCGGTCATAATATCTTAAAATATTTTTGTGTGAATTAAAAAATGTATGCCGTATTTATATATAAGAAGTATTTATGAAATTGAAGTAAATTTACAAATAAACAACTTTAGTCATTTCGGCATTTCGCCTAAAATTGCAGTTTTTCTTAACAAAATGCTACTGTTATTTACACCAAAATCTTAATCTTGAAATTTCCTACCATACTACATTTACAGAATATAAAACTTTTGTCTCGTTAAATTTTTATATAAGAGAAGGTAAGCAAAAATTAAACAAATTTGTAATGCTATTAATAAAAAACCTCCGATAAAATGGCAATGCTTTTTTAAGAAGCATTTAGGAAATTTTATAAGCTTTCTAATTCATGTAATTATGTTGAAATTTGTTAAGAACTGCTTGAGATAGAGGCAAATCACTAAAGCAAGATTTTTTAATATTTTGAAGAAAAGGAATTTTTTTCTCAAAAAACTAAATAAAAAATTCAGTAAAGTGCGACTCGCGCGCGAAGGGTTCTGTACGAACACTAGATATGTAATTTAATACAAACTTCAGCTATATATATATATATATATATATATAGTTTTGGCATTTTTTTTTTTTGGTTTTTGGCGTTTTTTCAATTTGGTCATTTTTTTCATATTGGAGAGTTTTTTCATTTCGGCATTTTTTTTTCGTTTAAGCGATTTTTTTTAGTTTTGTCGCCTTTTTCGCGTTTTGGCGATTTTTTTCGGTTTTTGACGTTTTTTCAATTTGGCGATTTTTTTTCATTTTGGCGATTTTTGTTCATATAAACAATTATTTTGGTTTTGACGCCTTTTTTGCGTTTTGGCGATTTTTTTCGATTTTTGGCTTTTTTGACGATTTTTTTTTCATTTGGGCGATTTTTTCAAATTTGGCGATTTATTTTAGTGTTAGAATTTTTTTTTAATTTTGGCGATTTTTTTCGTTTTGGCGATTTTTTTTTTGGTTTTGCGATTTTATAATTTTCGGATTTTTTAGTTTTACCGTTTTTGAAAATTTCAAGTGTTTGCCTCTTACGGTTTCCAAGATATAGCAAGTTGTCAAAATTACATAATCAAAATTACATTAACTGATGGACCACCCTTTAATTAAAATTTTTTTTAAATTTTAGTGTTATTTGTTTTAGTCTGTATAAAAATACACTAATTTTGCAAAATTCAAGTTTCAATATACATATCGATGGCTTAATATGAAAAGGTCGTATCTCAACTTTTAGCTACTTTACAGGACAAGGAAAAATCTGAATGAAATCGGAACGATTTGGGAATATGTTTGTTTTTGAACGCAGTTTTTTAGTAAAACAAGCAGGAAATGCAATGACTACTTTTATTTTCAATTTTTTTTAATATTACTGAAGATATGTAAGATAGGGCTTTTAGTTAATCATATTCTTGAAAGAAAATTCAAGTTAGGGCTTTTTTACACTAAGGTGAAAATTAGATATTTTAATAAAAGAAAATAAATAAATAATTCATGTTATAAATAATGAAAAAACTCAACAAAAAAATTCAGGTGAGAAACATATAATAGGTCACTTTTTACCGAAATTAGTGTCTAAACGGTAATGTATCATAGAAATAATGGCAATCTGATGGAAGGAATCTCTTTAAATCCTGCAAGTGGTCCCACTTTTTCTTCGTTAGTGGAATTTTTTCTTTGTGAAGACTTTCGGGGGGAATTTCTTCAATAATTCTTCTAACTGATCTCTGCGGAAGCAAGTCATAGTCGTCGGTTATTCTAGTTTTAAAATAAATTACTCCGGATGGTTCATATGCAAGAGCTCGTATCATGCTTACTGTCGGTTCACCAACGACTCTGCCTAAAATTTAAGACAATATGTGAGTATACATATGTACCTATAGAATTAAGTTAGAGCGCAATATTATTTACCTGGACGTATAGATAGTACACTTGTGAACTTTTTTCATAATTCAAAAAATACTCATAATGCAAATGATGTACTTGTAGAGGTGTAGGAACTTTGCGCGCTTCCTTTATAAGTTGAACGAATTGAGATGGCAAATTTATTTGCTTTTTAGACATTTTTCTTTCAATAAGCGAATGAGTTACATCGCATTCCACTTGGGTATGGCCAGTTATTAAATATTTTTGTTCAACCGTTATATTCGTTTCCTTACAAAATGCAAGCAAAGCATTAGACAAAACAACATTACGATTTTGGTAAAAACATCCGTCCGAGTAAATTATTATGTGATGTATATTTGGAGAACGAGCAGTGAAATTTTGCAAGTGCTTACTTAATAAGGCATGTTGCAAAAACGGAGGAGACTAGATTGCCATCTGTTTCATCCCAAACATAATTGTCTGAATCGTGTGTGACAATATCGTAGATGGTGAAGTTATGCAGTTGCAATTTCATTTTATAATAAGCAGCACTGGCATTGATTTGAATCAAAGTCGCACTTTACTGAATTTATTTTAATTGCAATGCGTACACAACAACAAGAACAGCAATAACAAAGCGCTAAACAACAGGAATTAAAAATTAAAAAGTAAAAGCGAAGGCATTTACCATAGATGAGCAGTAACACTAAAATTTCAGTAAAAATAATAGACATTTTTTAACCAGTAAATTTTTACTGATTACTAAAATTTTTTTCTACAATTTTTATAAATTGCCTAAATGATTTGTTATATGATGAGGTGCATTGAATTTTCAGTAATCAGTAATGCCCGCATTCATAATGAAATTCTACCAAGTTGCTAAATGTTTTTCATACAAAAGTTTCAAAATTTAATGAAAAAAAATTTGCCATTTGCTACAATTTTTTTATGATTACGGCCCTACGATTTTACTGGTAATGCAAATTAAATTTCATTAGCAGTAAAAATTTACTGAATTTTTTTAGTAATCAGTAAATTTACTGCTTACTGCAATTTTGAATGCAGTACATATACATATACTGCAGTGTGCCCATTTACTAACCAAGTAAGTTTAATAAAACAAACAAAAACCAACAAATTCCTATGTATTTACAATATTGAAAGTTTTGATACTTTTAATTAATTAATTTAAAAAAAATTTACTAAAAGCATAAGTACGTCCAACTTAAAAAAAATGTTTCATTACTAGATGTTTACACATCTCCTCTGTGATCGGACTCAGATTGCTCTTTTTTATCTTTATATATACAATTTACAGATTTTGTCTCAATATTCGAAAATAGAGTTTTTATCGTATTTCGAAGTTTTGAGATCCTGGGATTCGATTCTGACTATATTCGCGATAATGTTCGGCTCGGTAAATTTCGAAAGTTGCAACATTTTTTTTTTTTAAATTTTTTACTTCTAAACAGAAAAAGTTCAAAGTCCTTAAAACGAAACGTCAATTGTTGTCAATTTACCTACAATCGTCCGAGTATTTCAAATGAGTTCAAAAGTATTCATCAAATTCATCCCAGATATCGTTGCACTAATATAAAAAAAGTCCTAACTCATTATTTTTTTTTAAATCGAGATTTTTGCATTTTTCTATCGAAATATATAAAAAAATTGGATTCCAAAAAATAATGAGTTAGGGCCTTTCTCTATTAAGATAAGGATATTAACTAATTTTTAAAGACTTACAAGCCGTATTGGATGCCCCAAATTTAACCAAAATCAGTGAAATAGTTTGAAAGGTATCATATTCGGAACCTTTAACCAAAAATTTCTTCTAAAAATTAGAGATATTAAGTTAAATTTTCCTTTAAACAAATGAAAAGCTCAACTATGAACCTGAGCATAGTGGAAACAGGAACTCAATAATCAACATGTTTTTTATTTTTTTATTTTTTTACTTTGCCATTACTGCATTGGCTGACATTATATCAGTCTCGACATGAAGTTATAAGAAGAATGCAAATGAAAATAAATGGAAAAAAACAACAACAACTATTCATTGCTTTTGCAAGAATACTGTGTTGCCAGACAAATATTTTTGAGTGGGTACGGTCAACTTTAGAATTTGTGCTTAGTTTTCCATATTAGTAAATCTTTTCAGCCAATACTTATATTAATTTTAATTTAAAATATATTTTATTTACTTACAATTTTTTATTTAAATTAATAAATCAATGTAAACATATATGACCGCGCATAGAGAAAGGAACCTAAGGGTAAAAAAAATCAATTTTCACTTTTTTTATGTGGACAACATCTGAGCATCGAATGAGACCGATCCCATGCCCCAAAAGTGTTCCCTCCCAGGGATATGCGCGTTTTATGAAATTGAAGTACACCAAAGATACACGTAATTGCATCTTTAAAATGGCTCTCCTGAACAAAACCGGTTTTTACCCTTAGGTCCCTTTCTATTTTGCGTGTCACATATATACATATAATACATTGATTCAAGTATCTAACTCAATTGAAAGCAACTTAGCAATAGAACAATTTATTGGCATCAATTAAAAGTTTTATTGAAAACGAGAAATAGTAATAGAAAAATATACAGAGTCAAGCAAACGCTTGTCTTCAGAAATTAAGTTTTAATATTTTTATCCCACTTGTGTATTTTATTACCTGGTAATTTCTTGACAAATTAATTTGCAATGCACTTTAACTTAATGTGGACTTAAAAACTGGCGGAAAGTTTCAAGGCTGATCTGCAAGTTCTACCATAAAGCATTTTTTCTTTATATATTTGATCGCTGTGGCAAAAGCGCCTTTCAACATGCTTGTAAATTAGTTGAGTTTTCAGAAAAGCCTGCATAACGATAGAGAGGTGGACTTCGTTACTCTGAATATAATAAATATGAGAATATGGTTGAAAGTCTTATAGACAAATCTTATTAGTTAAGGTATGGATGGCGAAATGCTTTAGAGTTAAAGTAACATAAAAATATGTAAACCGTAAATAACTTTTTTCTGTTTTAAGTAATTTTCATAAAATTTTTCTGGTACAAAATAAGGAAAAGAAGTTTATTAACTTTAATTTTAAGCTATTGAAGTCTTGCAACATTTTTTGTAAAGCTTGCGCAAGAATATATATTGTTACGTTTTTCTCTCTATAAAAACGATTTTCCGTAGATCCGAAGATTTGCAAATGAATACAAGAGCCGAGTGTAGTAATTAGGGTTAAGAATGATACAAGTTTATTTACAAATACACTTAAACTAAATTACTCAAGAGCTTAAATACACTAATACAGCTTAAACTACTGAATTACATACAAATATTCACAACTGATTACCACTACGCCTTCCTCGCTGTAGTTTACGCACGTCTCTTAGCTGGCTGCGCAAGTATTCACGTGACACCTCTTTGTCTGCTGCTCGTCACTTACGAGACTCACTCTGCCGTCACTCACAGTTGATACACCAATACCTCTTTGTCTGCTGCTCGTCAAACACGGCGCTCACTCTGCCGAAACTTACAGTTGATACACCAATAAAGACTCACTGGCTTTACTTACACCCTTACACACGTCTATTCGCTGCGCTGTTCCTTTACTCCAGTCGACACGATAGACTCCACAATAATCTCAATTCCTCGACAGACTTTGCTGTCACTATAGACTGTCCTATAGTTTCTCCATTTTCCAACTCACGTGTAAAGCACAGACTGCTCTTAACTATCAACTCACCACTGTATCGCAGACTATTATTAATTCACAACTTAATTATCAACTGATTAACGAGGTCTTAACTTGACTACTTTCTGATTAGCACTAACTAACTGACTGGATGCGTCACCTCTTTTTATATTTCACACAAATACCACTAGAAGTTTCAAGCAATGTCTAGACGATCATTATCATCTCATATTCTGCCTAATTAAGTTCATGTGGTAACTATGTACATACATGTGTATATGCATACGTGTGTACATCATTAACTAAGCAATACACGGTGGTTGTTTATCTTTTGCTTTTCGTTTGAATTAGCATGTATGTATGTGTGTAAATATGTGAATCTTCTTAATAAGCAGACGCTTTTTGTTGTTGCTTTTGCTTGTTTACGTTTAATCAAGCTAGGCATGCTTATTTAGTTGTTGGCTACTATTCTAGACTATTCTTTGCTTTGACCCTTTAGGAATATTTACGCGTAACACTTACATTAACCCTGTTGGAATATTTTTGTGTAATGCTGCTTAAACCTGTCGACGGCTATTTTCGTAACAATATGTATACCAGTGCCACCAGATTAGGGGATTTGTCCCCAAAATGGGGATTTCGTCTCTAATTTGGGGACATAATTTCGTGGGGAGGGATTTGGGGACTTTTCATTTTGAGCTCTAACAATTTGCATGTATCAGGAAAATAATTAATCGTGGATCTTGACATAATATTTTAGTACTGGTACACAGAGAAAAAACTGCCTCATAGAATCAATAAGATTTTCTCTATGAAACGTTTTTATGCTAAGGGGTATCCCAGCAGAAAGAAGCGAAGAGTTTTTCATAGAGATTCCCTATTGTTTTTATGTGGTAAATCTTATTAATTTTATCAAGAAGAAAACCACATAAAATCAAGAAGAAATCTTATTATTTCCAACTTGTTTTACTCAATTTCCGTTGTTTTTGCCACCAAAAAAACAATCCATAGAGAAAAACTTCTGGATTCTATTAGGTTTTCTTATAAATTATAAACTATATGGATTTCTTATTGATTTTATTAGGTTGCCTTATTGATTTTTTTAAAAAGGTTTTCTTCTTGATTTTGTTAGGCTATCTTATTGATTTTTTCAATAAGGTTTTCTTCTTGATTTTATTAGATTCCTATATGATTATTTGTAAAGCATCTTATTGATTTTTTTAATAAGGAAATTTTCTTGATTTTATGAGGTGTCTTGTTGCAAAATTATTTCAATGGTTATTTAGACTGCTTGTTAGCATATTGGTTAGAGTGTTTGTCTATCAGTCAGAAGTTTGCTGGTTCAATACTTGTCTCCTTTCAAAGTATATGGTATAGAATTTAAATGAAAATATATAAGCAAAGCACAAAGAATAAAGAAAGACATAATTTTTTTTATTTTACGAGGTCGCCTCATAAAATCAAGAAGAAAACCTTATTAAAAAAAATCAATAAGATAACCTCATAAAAACTACAAGATTTCTTCTTGATTTTTTCAAAAAGGTTTCCTCTATGAAATTAATAAGATTTCCTTATTGAAAAAAAAACCATAGAGATTTCTTATTAATTTTGTTCTATTTTATGAGGTAATTATTAGGCACTGTTTTCTCTGTGTAACATTTCAGTTTTTAAAAATCTCGTAGAGTAGTGTGGCAATCATACTATATAATGAAGATGATATTACCATCATTACCGTGACCGTGAAAAAAACCGTGCTCGCAGCTGAAGAACTAGCTCTTTGTCAATTTAATTTTTTTTTCTTTTGAAAAAGAAAAATTACTGTTGAAAGTTTTGATTGTGCAATTGTTCTACGCACGGTTCTACCTTAGTTATTGTGTCACGCATAAAAAAGCTATGTATGCATGTGTGATTCCCAGAAAATATGAAAAACTTTAAACTTTTTAAAAATTTGCAATTTAAGCACATTACAAAACATAGATTTGATTAGATGTATGGAATTTTGAAAAATATTATACATTGTCTTTTGGGCAATAGTATATCAGTACGAAGATAATGACGGAAATTACTTCTTTTGTGAAATTGCAGCTGCTGTGTTCAACCTGTTGATAGTGCCAATAAGTAATGCGTTTGTGGAGAGAATATTTTCATGCATGAACACTACCAAAATCAAATGAAGGAATAATCTGCAATATGAAATATTAGAATCTTTAATAAGAATAAAATCACATTTAAATATTTATAAGATATGCTGCCATTAATTTGAGCTTCCTGAAGAAATGATAAAAAGGGAGTTGTAGAGGACGGAGACGAACTTGATGTCTATGAAGTTTTGGATTGGGAAATTATTTAAAATATTTCGTTTGCAAAAATGTATGTATGTATGCAATAACTTCATAAATTCGTATTCACCCCTATCGCGAATAAAATGGGAAATTTTTGTTCCCATGAAATTTTCATTCCCCATGAAGGGTAATTTGCAATCGTGAATTTCAGGGGAACGTTTGTTCCCGCTATCAATGCGTAATGAAAGTAAAAAACGTGAAGAAGACTTGTAATGCTTCAAAATTAATTGAAACTCAAACAAATTAAGTTTAATAATAAGAAATACACATATTTTGGGTTTCAAATGTAGTGTAAAGTTATGTTTTAATTTAAAATTTATTTGCTGGTGGTTCAGCGTTGTCTATATATTTCATTGTTGCTGTAACAAATCATCAGTAGACTTAAACCACATGTTTTGAATAGTCACAAACCTCTTATCTTATGCACAGACTTTCAAGAACTATTTGACATATTGTCGAATAATAAATTTCTTAAATGTTAAATTTAGATTTTATTTTTCATTTTGGCTTATAATTACTTTTATTCTTATCCAATGGATTTCTAATTGTATAAAGGTGTAGAAAAATAAAATAGATTCAAATCGAATATAAATTATTTGCTGGCTTTTTTGTATTAGTTTCTAAGCCTACTACTCTTATTTTTCTTTTGTGATTTTCAAAAATATTATTATTTGTGAATTCTCAAATAGTTCTTGAAAGTCTGTGCATAAGATAAGAGGTTTGTGACTATTCAAAACGTGTGGTTGAAGTCTACTGATGATTTGTTACAGCAACAATGAAATATGTAGACAACGCTGAACCACCAGCAAATAAATTTCAAATTAAAATAAACTTCTGACAATATGTCGAATAATAAATTTCTTAAATGTAAAGTTGTGTTTTAATTGTTTTAAAATTTACGGGATGTGAACAAAAGAGATTCATGTCCAATGAAAAAAGGTGTTCTAAGGTATTATTGTTGATATTGTTGATCTTGCCCTAAAAATTATTATTTATAAGTTTTTATATATAATTGCAAGTATAGTATTGAAATTACGTAGTGTATTAATTCAGTTCGCCTGCAAAAATAAAGTGAACAAAACGAAGAGAAAAGCGAAAAAATCCATGTAAAAATATTATTCACGATAAGGGGAATCAAGAGAAATTACGATTGCAATTTGGTGAAAAGAGGAAATATTTCGAGGGAAAAACTGTTCACGATAGGGGTAATTATTTTTTTGCTATTATCTTCTTCAGATTGTCTACTTCAACTGACTCCAATCGAATCAAAACAATGGATGGAAAAATAAATCCTAAATTTTAGTTTTATATTCTGATCTCAAATAAAGCAACAAATGTAATTATTTAATTTTTCTCGATGCGAGAACTTCTCACAAGTTACAGAAACGGGGCGGGGCACTGATCTCAAAAACTAATACTATTTAATTTAACTTCTAAAATTAAACATCAATATTAATTGATAGTATTAATTAATAATCTTATAATAAATAAACTTGAAAGTGCATTTTTCTTAATTGGTAAGTTTTTACACACACATTTTATGAACGTTCTTAGTTAATAAAAACATTAAAAAAATAAAAATAAAGAATTGGGTCAACAGTACTGAAAAAAGTACAATTTGTCTTGTAACTTTGTGAAAATCTTATTTCGCATCCCTGCGCATAAGACTTAATAATCATTTTATGAATGATATATTTTTGGGGACAAAAATTAGGATTTTTCTGTTGAAATGGGGATTTTTGGGGACATGACGTTTTAAATTGAGGACAAGAGTCAAAATTTTTCTGGCAGCACTGATGTATACATATATATGTATGCATCTATGTGTGTGTGCCACTTGTGTTTGTTAAATGCAACTCTCCGAAAGCTTAATTATGTCATTGTTAAAATTTGCTCAACGTCTTTGATTCTCTTCAATTTCAAATGAGTACAAAAGGGCGAAAGGAAAATTTGTGGGAATCATCACTGCGTATGAGTAACATTTAATAATTTTTTTTTTTTTAATTTTTATTTTTAACGCAAGTGTGTTTGTTCTCAAGGGAGTTGAAGGTAAAAAGTACACATTTAAGTTTATTTTTAGCTTAATAAAGTAGCAAGGAAATTTTTGCGCTTAAAAGTGAGAAATAATTTTTTGTTTACAAATTTAAGCTTAAAATTTTTTTTGGCAGCAATTACTTTCTAACGATATCCCTTAAAGAATTATAAAAAGTCCTTAATTGTGGAAATAGTATTTTATGAAGACAAGCCTTTATTTAAGAATTGTTTTTAAGGTTGCAAAATATAACATTTGTTTAGCATAATTTTAATATTTGTGTTTTCCCACTTTTCGAATAGTTAAAATTTATGAGGATATTAATTAAGGTATAAAATGTTAAATATACCGGATATAAGTTTAAATTGATATGTTCACAAAATTATAGCTAACAAAAAATTTAAAGTCCCTGTTAGTTATTTTGAAAATAGTGAAAAAATTTGTTTCCATTAATTTTGCAAAAGTAAATTATTTTTTTTTTGTGGCGTAAAATGTTAATAGCTATATTATTGTCATACACACATGTATGTGTGTTATGTATAATTTTGTAATATCAATTAAAATATTTGTAATATCAATTAAAAATCTAATTAAATTTTCACCTATAAACAATTTGATAATATCAATTAAGTTTTTCACTTCAAATTAATTTATTTGAATCTCTTAAATCCTTAAGTGAAAACATTGATTGGTGAATACTTTTTCTGTGTAAATAGTACAGAGCTATCACCAATTCTGAACTGGCTGTTGGCTAAAAACTGATTAACGCCATTTTTTTAAGGCGCACTGATATTCGAAATCTTTAAACGCCCAGAAAAATAATTACTCACCACAATCGCCAAACTGTATATAGAGGTGTATGGATACTCTTCCGTAGTATGGAATGGATAATATGGTATGGAATGTGTACTGACAACATTGTGTGTGGATTTTCCACTGTTGCGTTGTGTTATTGGTCAGTTAAGTTGCGAATGGCGATGCCAATGTAAATGTGGACTCTAAGACGGCCAAATTAAGTTGGCTTTCCACAGTTAGATGAAGCATTGTTGTTGTCTCGACGGTGTGAAAGCACAAAAGCTCTTTTGTAAAAGTTTGCACATTGTGAATATGGATTAGACGTTGCTGTTTTACATCCAAGTCTAAATTAATTTGCTTTGTGTAACTTGATGAATGAGTATGATTAATATTTATATTTCGATTACATTAATCATACGTATCAGTTTAATACTTACACAGAAAAAACTAAATTTCGTTTTCAGTAACCAAGTTCATTGAATCAGTAAATATTTTGTGTGAATGCGGACCTACAAAGGAATTTGTAGATTCTGATAACGATTTTGTAAAAATTTAAGTGGAAAAAAATTATATTATTAGTTAACTTATTATGGCATTAGAGAAAAAAGTTAACTGAAACTCAAAATATTTTCAGTCAAATGTATTAATAGGAAGAGAAAAACATTTTTGCAGATTTTTTTTTTGTATTATTCAGTAAATTTTTTTTTATAATTTACAAACACATTCACTAAAATTTTTCGTATTATCAGAAAATAAATTAACTGAATCAATAACAATTCTTACCAATTTAAAAAAATTAGTAAAAGTTTTATTTGAAAAAAGTAATAAATAATAACTGAATCAAATAAAAGGTTCAACTATTTTTTTAACTCTAAAAAATTGGTTTGTTTTTATGGTTAAGCATTTCGTTCCCGCTTTTGGAACTCGTCAGTAGACTTCAACCCAAAAAATTTTTGAATTTAGCTAACAAACTCCGTATATTTATAGTAAGACTCTTAATACTATATTGAGAATCACAATATACAAACATAATAAGTTTAAAACCGCAAACAAAAATCTGAAAAAAATAAAATGTTTTTTATATCTATAAAATAATTTGTAGAAAAAATTAAAAAATAATCAGACAAACTTTTTTTACAATATATAAAAATAAATTTAACTGAAAATAACAAGTTTAAATATAAAAAAAAATAAATCTAAATTTTTTTTTTTTACAAATTTTACTTTATATAGATAATTTTCATTCTATACAGTTTTTTTACATAAAACAAAATTGAAACAAATAATTTACTGGATCAGTAAAAAATATTTACTGAAACTAAATTATATTTCAAAACACTTTTGTTTGAAAATTTTTTGGGAATAATTTTTTCTGTGTATGCAATATATTAAATACTTCAGCCAGTAACATCCTGCACTTCTAACACAATAACGCAGCTAATTGTTCATTAAGTTCCAACTAAGCACATCTTTCATTCCTAAATTTGGATTCCTTTAAATGGGCAGTATATTTTCCAAGTTCCTTAAGTACTAACACGTCGCGCATAATTCTGTTCTGTCAAAAACTTCCAATATTTGGATATTGCATTAAAATCTTTCGATTAGTTCTTATTCTAAAGTTAAACTATTTGTTCATTCGAACAAAAAAAAAATTATTCGAATATTTTGACATATTCAGCAAATGATAGAAAAATTTTGTAAGTTATGAATAAAATAAATATCACTATATGTATCTAAATCTTTATAGTATGTTTCCACCGACTTTAAATCACGTAAATTTAAGTAAATCACTTCAAAATGTTTCCACCGAACTTGTGAGTGATTTTTTGTTCGAATTTTCGTATTTAATTTATGCACGTGTTTTATAAGGTGGGCGCCGACGCTTTAATGTGAATTTTATTCACATGTCGTTGACATTTAAGATTGATTAAATATTCCGTAATGTTTTTTTTTTCAAAACTGTCAGTCACTGTTGATGGATGACCCACAGGGATGGAGCTTGTAATTTTAAAAGCAACGCAGGGTTGCATATATAAATTGAGATCGAAAAATAGTACTTTCCACATTATTTAAAATAAATCAACTGCTTTGAAAAAAAAACATATTTTAAAATGATTTGTGACTAGAGATAAATTTCTCAATGAATTTCTGGTAAAAAGAAAATTCAAAAAAGTTCAGCTTAAGTAAGTTCACTGTTGTGGAAGGAGACCTTACGAGTAGACCTGAAGCTATTTCATCCGGTGTGCCACAGGGGAGTATACTGGAACCAGTTTTATATTTGATTTATACTTGTGATATGCCTGTGAGCAGTAGTATCCATACTTCCACATTTGCAGACGATACAGCCTGCCTTAGTAAACCCTTAGAAAACCCTGATGAGGCATCCCGCAAACTCCAGGAACGCATTAGCCAGATGGAGCTTTGGTTAAACTTATGGATAATCAAGGTAAATGAACAAAAGTGTGTTCAAGTAACATTCACCTTACGAAGAGATACTTGTTCCCCCATTCGTATTAACAATCAAGTTGTTTCTCAACATTCACATGTGAAATATCTTGGCATACACCTTGATCGACGACTTACATGGAAACACCACATTGATTCTAAGTTATCACAAATGAAACTTAAATTAACTCAAGTACATTGGCTGATTGGTAGAAATTCAATGCTTAGCCTAGATATATATATATATACAAGTCACTTTTTAAACCAATATGGTGCTAGGGAATTCAACTATGGAGCACTGCTTCATCTTCAAATGTAGAGAAAATTCAACGAGGGCAAAACAAAATTTTACGTATGATAACATCGGCTCCATGGTACATCAAAAATTCAAATATACATCGTGATTTGAATATGCCACTAGTGACTGAAGAAATTGCAAAATACGCAAGCAAATATGTAACAAAACTCGAGTCACATACTAATCCGCTTGCTCGTAATATTTTGAACTTTACTGGACACATCCGCTTAAAAAAGAGAGATACACGGGCTCTAATATTCAACACTCCAGACGATGAAGCTGCTTGAAAACACTTTTTTTCTTTTTGTTGCTTATCACTACTTATGTATTATTAATAACTATCACTAAGCTTATGTCCGACATTGGTCGGGCCTAATTATTATACTTTAGATTTAAGATTTGAATACTTATTGTTAGTTCATATTTGAAGGTACAATAAATAAAATACATGCATTAAAAAAATAAATAAGAACGTAAGGTAAGAAAAAGTGCAAGACACCTTAACTTAAAAATATCAAAAATAAAGATTTAGCATAATTATTTATATATACCGTAATTTACACTACCATATGAACAAAGTAAATATAATGAAATTAGTGTACAAAACATACATACATAGTCGTAGCTGCCGACACATTCCTCTATTCAAAATGAGTATTGAACATATTAAAAACTTTCCTCAGAGACGCTTTTACGTTCAAAATATGTAAAAACTATTTACGCAAAATTCTTAAATAACATCGCAAATGCATAAAAAAAATTAAATAAAAATTTGTTTGTGCTATTTGCAACGGACGCTATCCCGATTACATCAGTAGGCGTCTAAACAAATCTTTCAATGTATAAAAGTTTACTAATGTGACAGGCAATGATTTTTATTTGGAAAATTAAATCAATAACATTGCATTACCAATTATAAATAAATAGCTTGTGTTTATATATTTATCATTTGAACAGGCTAAAGTTCGTATCGCTTGGTAAGCCAAATTACATGTGATAATTACACGGTGTTACAAAAAAACACTTTTTGTCAGAACTTGAAAAGCGACCTAGTTGGACTTGTAGGCCTAGATGAGGACATACAAGAACCGTTTTCAAAGATTTTGAAACACCCTCAAAAATTCGAGTTATTTAAAAAAAACTGTTTTAGGGTGGGTCGTAGTACTTTAGTACCTCTAGCTCACTCATGTTTTGACCAATTTTAAAAATTTTAACAGTTTTGGAAAGACAAAGAATTAGGTTTTTAAAAACTGTATGCATTAATTGTATGTTTCAAGAAATTGGGTAAGTTTTTATCAGACATTTCAATTTTTTTTTATTTTTTGCGCAATTTTTTAAAATAAACAATTGTTATTTTAATTTTTTTCTATGAAGACCTATCTTTTTTGCACAGAACTTTATATACAAAAGAATGAGATATCATTTGTTAGAATCGATTAATCTTTGTAAAAGTTATTAAACTTTTTCTAAAGTACAAATATTGCGATTGCAGGCTTTTTTTGGTAAACCACTTCACACAAATTACAGTCCTCTGCTTTATGGAATATTTGATGATGCCAAATCATTGAGAAATATAATGGTAATGAGGGGCTTATAAACTCTTCAGACTTAATTTTCTTAAGTAAACTGGAACAGATTGTACAAGTACTTTTGGGTTCATACCATTTCCTAGAACTATATGAGCAGTCAAAATCTATTTTGAAGGCATCTTTTGCGTGGCTGTCCGCCTCGCGCAGGTATTCCAGTAGAATTCAAACCGAAAACATAAAAAAATATTATGCTTATTACATATCACTGCATGATGATTACAAAATCTACCAACTTACTTATTTTAATTAAAATAAATATTAATCTAGTTACAATTTTTTACTCTTTTCTAAAAACAAAAACCTTCACCACATTGTGTTGGTACTCGTATTAAATTCGTTTATTTTATGTGTTTATCCAAATATATATAGCAGAAATTTACTTATAAAAACATTCTAAACTTTTTTAATAATTAAAAAAAATAGGACAAAATAACCCCCATTAATCTATAATATATTCCAGTTAAATTTTTTCCAGTTTAGAACAAATTGACAATAAAAAGAGTGTATTTATTTCTGCATCACCGAATATAATAACTTTACTTATTAACAGCCTTATACGTAACGAGAAACTGGAATAAATTCAGTAAGGTGCGACTCTGACTCGCGCACGAAGGGTTCAGTACGAACACTGGATATGTAATTTAATGCAAACTTCATCCTATATAATATATAGTTTTGGCATTTTTTTTCGTTTTTGGGATCTTTTCGGTTTTTTTGTTTTGGCGTTTTTTCGGTTTTGGCGATTTTTTTAAGTTTTGGCTCTTTTTTAGTTTTAACACTTTATTTTCTTGTTTTGGGGATTTTTTCTTTTTTGGCGTTTTTTCATTTTGGCAATTTTTTTTATTTTTGCCGATTTTTTTCATTTTTGCGATTTTATTTTTATATAATTTTTTTTTTTGTTTTAGCGACATTTTCGAGTTTTGGCGATTTTTTTCGATTATTGGCGTTTCTTTTTCATTTTGGCGTTTTTTTCATTTTGGCGATTTTTTCGAATTTGGCGATTTATTTTAGTGTTAGAATTTTTTTTTAATTTTGGCGATTTTTTCGTTTTGGCGATTTTTTTAAATTTCTGACGATTTTTTTTGTTGGTTTGGCGATTTTATAATTTTCGGTTTTTTTAGTTTTACCGTTTTTGAAAAGATCAAGTGTTTGCCTCTTAAGGTTTCCAAGATATAGCAAATTGTGAAAATTACATAGACAAAATTGCATTAACTGATGGACCACCCTTTAATTTAAATTTTTTTTAAATTTTAGTGTTAATTGTTGTAGTCTCTATAAAAATACACTAATTTTACAAATTTCAAGTTTCAATATACAATTGTATGTATATTACATGGGATTTTAACATTTTTCGTTGCTCGTTTTGAAACACCCTTTAATTTTTAATTCTCATATATTTCCTGTTGTAGCGGCCAAGGTTCTACATACTGTGTCCAAATTTCAGGTCCGTAGCTCTTACGGTTCCTGAGAAAATACCGTGTGACGGACAGACGGACAGCGTAGCGAAAACAATAGGGTTCCTTTTCACCTTTGGTGCACGGAACCCTAAAAAGCGACGAACTGAACATGGTCCCAACAAGTTTTGCCAGACATATTTTACATTACAATTCAGGCTAGGATTTAATAGTGGGTTAAAGTTACATCATGCTCCGATTTCTAATGTCAAATAGTTTGAAACTCGTTAAGACATATAGTCAATTTTGCTACTTATGCTAACTGGCATGAAGGTTTCTGTTATGTATAAAGCTTTAAGTATATACAAAAAAAAAATAACTGTAAGATTACAAAAAAAAAAAAACAACAAAAATTTGCATAATTAAGTTGATGAATTTGTTTCTTTCGTTAACTGTGTTTTTATTCAAATTTTTCGCACTGGGGGAGAAAATCTTAAAAAAGGGTGTTAATAAAAAGTTTAATGACTTTCACAATTTTTATCCAATTTGAATTATTAAAACCATATTTTGCTAAGAACTAAATTTGCTTTATATATTAGTATAAATTTTCATAAGCTTTCATATCAAAATAAGCAATGAAAATTTACGCAAATAAAAAAAGTTGATAAATTTTATTATTTTTTTGAATATTCTTAACAAAAACAATACTCAAAATTTACAAATATATCAAAATATACACATTGTTGTAAAGCGTTATCAGTTTTCTTTCTAAGAATATTAAAAAATTTTAGATCTAAGAAAAACTGACTTAGTTACAGTTCGATAAGTTGACGAACATCACCGAAAACGGTGTTTTCAGAATAACTTCTGAATTTGAGGGTGTTTCTGAAATTTGTTTGACACAATTTGTAATGCACTCAACAAGATCTACAACTCGCGCTAGGTCGTTTTCCAAGTTTTTTTTTCTTTGTAACACCGTGTAATTAATGAACAAATAACACCAAAGTTAGTTGTAAATACTCTGACAACACATAGTTGAACGGAACAGTTAGCCGTTTATTTATCGAAAATACAGTTTCATAGTGTTACAGCCTATTAAGCGATATCGAAACTAGATGTTCTTTCGCATTCTAAGCGAATTGAAACTGGGTTGGGTTCATCAACAACGAAAATATATTCCAACGGAAAATCGAAAGAAAACGTAAGTGTTTTCATATAAAATACAGCTCAGCTACGTCGACAAGACTATCAACAATATGAACTCAAATGTCAAAACCACTCATTTCCTATTTTGCTTTCGACTGGTACAATTTATCTGCCAAGAAGCTAATAAAGTTTGCAAAAAGATTGATTTATCACATTTTAATTTTATTTATTTACAAGCTGACCTGGCAACAATGATAAGTGGGCGCACAGAAAAAAATAGACAAGAAGTATTTTCAATAAAACCATGTTATTGAATAAAATTTTTAATTTCAATAATATTTGTCATTAACTTGAATATTGTATTTATCAATTCCGCGCATTTTAAAATATCATTTAATGCAATGCTGTCCACAGAGAGAAAACCGAGAGTAATGTATAAGCGTATGTGTATTCATTTGTATACTAGTCTCCTGCCTAAGACATCTTATAAGAACTTTCAAGACATGAGGGATTTTTCAAATGCTTTACTACAGCGAAATCTTATAAAACAAACGTTAACAACACTGTTTGCAAGAACTTTGTTTGAGTATTGTAGGTATAAGAGTAAAGAAGAAAACACTTCGTGACGAAAGAATTTGTGATACTTGCTTCTTTCTACGCATGAGCGCGTGTACAAACGTCATGCATGTATGTGTGTATGATTTTTTTTCTTCGCACATGCAAAGGCACCCACATGCATTAACATTAGTTGTATGCGGTTAATCACATAATAGCTTACCATCTACATATTATACACGCACTCAAACTTACAATATGAAAAATAACAAGCATACAATAGTATGTACTTCTTTTGAGTGTTTGTTACAAACAAGCTGTCTTGCGACATCGCTTGTTAACACTGATATACACGTACACCAATACATCCATCGTGCTTCGCTTCTAGAACGACAGCATTTATTATTGGTTTAGTATAATACATGCGAAGTGAATACATTTAAAAATCATGACGTATTTACATTTAAAGACATTTTACGCAGGTCTTTATTGTATACAAAACCGATTGATGTTCGGCACTCTGGCGGTTCTCTGGGCAGTATGGATTTAATGTCATTTATTTGTGTTGGTGTTTTCTTTGCTTGTTGATTGACTCAACCTGGTCATGTGCTGATGCTGTTGTTTTTTTTTATTGCTTGTGTTGTATACGTGTGAGTTCTGACAAGAAGCCGAAAAACGTCGTGGCTTGTTTTTTTATACTCAACAAAGTTATTTTTAGATTATAGCAAGACAATGGGCACATAAGAGATCATGTTTTGCTTCTATTCATTATTTGCTTATTTAATAATGATTTGCTCTTTAGTTGAGTGGTAAGTACGTTAGTTTATTAGTCAAGAGATTGACGGTTCGATTCATCCCAAACACATTTAGTTTTAATAGCAGCCAAGCAAACAAAAAGGGGTTTAAATGAAAAATGTAACATTCATCCACACACACACACACAATAACAATTATCACTGAAAATAAAATTTGAGTCAACAACTTTTTTCTTTGAATCATTAAATTTCTTTGTTGACTGAAAAAAAAATATATTCAATAAACGTGCATAAAATTTTATTTATCAATAATGCAAAAATCGTCATCACAGAAAATTCGAAAGATTTTTTTATTGAATCAACGCTTTTCGTATTCAAATACCAAAACTATTTTTTTTCTGTGTGTTGTTCTGTGACTATGTTGTTGAATGTTTTTTCATTCTTCAATATGGTTGTATTTATTCTCATGCAAATTAGTAGTATAATTTTTAAATTTTTTTCTCGTTTTTCTTTGCTCTCTGCTCTTGTCGGCGTTCACTGTGTTATACACAAGCTTATTTGTATTGACTTGTATGTAATCAGTTTTATCGCACTGACAATCTTTATCGCGTAATTAACGAGTATGATTAATATTTATCTATAACACATTAATCATACGTAACAGTTTTGTATATAAAGGGTGTTTTTTATTGAGGTATAGAACTTTAAGTTGGCATCACTTTTTTAACTGGCGGCCATTTTGTCAACTGTCAAGTGATTAATATTTAGTTTGGTTTGCCATTTCATCATGAACAGGTTGACAAAAGAACAACGCTTGCAAATCGTGCAAATTTATTTCGAAAATAATGGTTCAGTTCGCGAAGCTTACCGCAAGCTCCGTCCATTTTATGGTCGACATAATCGTCCATCAGAGCAATTAATTCGGTTAACCATGGATCGTTTTCGCACTACGTTTACTCTATGTGATAATACGCATCCGCAGAGACGTCGAACAGTGCGCACCGAAGAAACAATTGCCGCTGTAGAGCAAAGTGTTGAAGAGGACCCGAATGAATCGATTCGCCACCGTGCACAGCAATTGGAGCCGACTAACCGACTATTTTGTTCCCGAATTGGATGGCATGAATGTGGATGAGTTGTGGTTCCAACAAGACGGCGCTACATGCCACACAGCGCACGTCACAATCGATTTATTGAAGGAAACATTCGATGAGCGCATAATTTCGCGGAATGGACCTGTCAATTGGCCACCAAGATCGTGTGATTTGACACCATTGGATTATGTTCTTTGGGGATATGTGAAGTCGCTCGTCTACGCCAACAAAGCAGAAACGTTAGGGGACTTGGAAGCCAACATCCGTGGCGTTATTGCCAACATACGGCCCCATATGCTCGAAAAAGTGGTTGAAAATTGGACCTGTAGAATTGGCTTTATTCGAGCCAGCCGCGGCGGCCACATGCCCGAAATCATATTTAAACATTAATGGCATAAAATTATCCTTCCAATAAAGCCAAATTGATGGACATTAAAACGATTTTCTTGTGTTTTATTTCAATTCGAAGTTCTATACCTCTAAAAAAACACCCGATACTTGCTAAATGTAAAACATCTCGGCAGTGTTGTCAGTTTAGGGGATTTGTCCCCAAATTGGGATTTTTTTCGAGATTGGGGATGACAATTTCGTGTTGGGGATCTAGGGATTTGTTGGGGATGATAACCAAATTAAAGGGATTGTTTGGGATTTTTTTTTTATAACTGATGGTAACAAGTCTAAAAATGTGTGTTTCTATTCATAGTGAATGAATTCTATAGGTAATAAAGAAGAAGTATCAAGGCAGATTAACCAATATAATGAACACTACCAAAACAAGCATACTTAAAAAAATTAAATGTGACTTGTTGGAAACACTTCTTAGATGTTAAAAGTACTTTTTCTAGAAAGTACTATTTGTAAAAAGTACCAACTTCAAAAGTATCTACTGTAAAAAGTACCCAGTGCAAAAAGTTGTTTCGTATAAAAGTACTTTTTATAAAACATTTGTAATTTCATTTGTTGTGACAAATTAATCCTTCTGCTGAAACGTTAAAGCTTTTTAATACAAGTACTATGTGTACAACAAAATTTCTGAGGCTAATGAATCGGAAGATTTGGATTCTGAATGAAGTTTTCGAAATGGTAAACTTTGGTTAAAAATTTGTTTATACTTGTTTTATAAGTACAAATTAAATTAATATGAATGTAAATATAGCTTTCGGCATAAATGTTATTTTTGTCATTATTTTTTTAATAAAATTAAAAAACTTTATCTTTTTCACAAAACAAAAAATTTAAATAAAAAAAAGTCATTTGGGGATTTTCGAGGATGACAAATCAAGAATTGGGGATAAACTCTAGAAAAAAACTGGCAACACTGCATCTCGGTTACATTATACTCGAATGGATAACAAACATATAATTTAAAAAAAAACCAAAAAAATTAACAAATTTTAAATCGCCCTTTTACAAATTATTTTTCGTGTAAATTCGGATGCTACAATATCTGCTATTAATTTGTATTTTTTAAATTTCAACTTAAAAAGGTGTAGCATGTATTTTAACATCCAAGCGAGCTCACAAGAAAATCTGTGAAAACGATTGGAAAGCCAAAATAGAATACATGTAGAAGAATGTATGTAGAAGAACATCATTCCATTTTATTTAACTACAAAAATGGCTCTGCTGAAAATTTTGGTTTTTGTCTCTGCTAAGTTAAATTTGTTTTCACACAAATTGGGTGTTGCTACTCGTAAGTTTTATTTGTAGTAAAAGCTTTTAAATAGCGTTATTATTATTATTCTTTTTTTTAACAAACCGAAATTTTTCTTGTGTTCATACATACAGACCCCCAGGGGAGTCTATTTTGACTACGGGTGTGGCAACCCCGGGGCCCCAGCTGGGGTGATGTGGCTTTTTCCATTGACGTACCTTTGGTACATTACCCATAGAACTTATGTGTTACTACCCGATCTCTGAACACAAACAGAGCAAAGGATGTGCACATATTTATAACAAAAGGAAGACAGGTCCTGTTGATGTCAGTTAGGTGCAGCGTCACCTAAACTGCCCATGAGTTCAAAAGACGATAGAGGTAAAGCCTTTGTGGTGGAACTTCGAGGTCTAACCAGAGGCTACTTCTGGTGCCACGGGTGCCGGTGGCACGGCAGTCGAGCTGCTTGGAGGTGAGTGCATGTAGCGGTCGTCAGCTTCCTTTGCTAAAATGCCGAGTTCGTCCTACCTCACGGGGTTAAAGGGATGATTTTGGTATGTGGGGAGTAGGCACTGGTTATTTGGCGACACAGACATGGGTTTATCTCAGATGAGTGGTTGAGCTGTGCCGGCAATGGTTGAGGAATTTTCTTGGGGACCTCGCTAAGGTATATACACAACACCATAGCGTGGAAGCCGGAGAATTATCGTGGTGGCTGTGCTTGCTACCAAAATCGCTGGGAGAATAGTCTTGGCTTCCCAGTGTGAAATCAATGCTAGTGGTTGGTCTGACGCGGTCAGCCAGACACTATTCTAGGTGCTGTTGCCATTCAACAGAAGCCGCTATGGGCACGGACATAGCAGCAGAGTTTAGATAGCTCAAATTACCTCAGCAAGGTAATTGAATATAGTACAGGGATAACTATATTCAAAGATTGCAACCCATGTGCCTTATGGAGTGAGCCATAGGCTCATTCTAAAAGGGTGCATGGGGGCGTTGATCTGGCGTCAAACCCACACCCAGTGCTTTGGCACACGTGAGATAAGGCCGTAATGGCAGGTACTCACGGAAAGCTATCGCACATCTGTTCATACATACAGGCAAATCCCAGTATAACGAACGCTGTAGTGCCAGGTCCATTCGTTATATCCTAAAGTTTTTTAAGTGTTATTTTAATTATTATTGTTGTAGACATGATATAATACATTAAAGAATTTTTTTTTTGACAGCAATTTGTTTTCGAATCAACTACCAAATACTAACTAACGTGCCACACTTTTTTTACATTTACATTGCTGCTGTAGACTTCGTTTAATTTTTTTAGTCGTTTGTTATACAGGACACACAGTTAAGCACCCCATACACGTTTCATTTCAATTGTGAATTAAGTCTTTCAATTGAATTGGTTCTTGGCCACACACTTCATAAACAGAATTGAAAGATTTTCATTCAACTGCCAAATTTATATTTTTTTCACAATTACAAATTTAAAAATTTAAAACTTCTATTGCATTCATTCATCACTTTCTAAATTTTGTATCTAAATTTCAATGAAATAAAATATAATTTTAAAAATACATATCTTTTTCTATACAAAATAAAGCTAAAAACATAAATTTTTGGTGTTATTTGTTCATTAATAATTATCACATGTAATTTGGCTTAAAAAGCGATACGAACTTTAGCCCGTTCAAATCACAAATATAAAAATAAATGGAGTTCGAATAATAATTAAAATTAACTAAAAAAATAAATTTTGACACCTAATCACGAAACTCGAGCACACACAGCACAATCGAATTGAACGATTTACTAGTCAACATGAAAAATCAAAATCTTTTGATTTTTCTACAACCAACTCGTCAACTGCCAAACTAATCAATTGACAAAGCCATACACGCTTTGATTTGAATAACAACCGACTCAATTGAAAATTGAATTGAATAGTGTATGGGGTGCTTTATCAAAACATTTGCTACACTCAGAGAAAAAACAGCTTAAAATCAATAAAAACCATATTGAATTAATAAGAAACATTAACGAAAGTCTAGTCATGTTGAAATTTCTTATTTCAATATGGAAAAATATTAATTTACAGTATTAATTTATTAATTTTATTTATTTTTAAGTATCTCAACATACATTTTCTATTATATTGAAAGTTATTGAATTAATGTGACGCGTTCTTATTTTTAGGTTGAAGCTTTTCCCTGAGTGTATATAAGATGTTACTAAATGTAAGAAATATGTTGTTAGCAAGATTTTGTTTTTTTGCGATTTTTTCAATTGTCATTCGTTATATCCAGTATAAAATTAAGATAACTAGTATTCGCTATATAAGGTTGTTAATGTAAAAAATTTTGAAGGTCGTTAAATGCTATTTACGTTAAAGCCAGATTCGTTGTACCGAAATTTGCCCTTATGTGTAATTTGCATCAATAACTAAACCTTTTTGAATGCTTTATATGTTAAATGATTTTTCATGTAAGCTAACTATCGACATTTATGGCGACATTCAAATAATATAATATGTCTTAATATAGAGATGGCAGAGGAATTGTTGTTCTACAGTCTAAACGTACGTTCAGTTTGATGAGATATATAACGAAATTTGTCAAATGTTTGCTCACAGCAGTGTGAACACATATTAGTTTAGATATGGAAGCAAATAAACGGCTGATTTTGAGAAAATAAAATTATTTGCCATTTAACAAAAAATTGGTCAAATATAGAAAAAAAAAACAAGTAAGAGTGGTATATTCGGCTGTGCCGAAACTTAAGGGTATATCACAAATCATAAAATGTCCAAACATAGCCTTGCGTAATTTTATGAAAAAACTTTCGTATTCATTACCAACTAAACTTCAATACGCATCGCTATACTGCATTTTAAATGCATCTTGCAGACAAAGGATCCCTTAACTTGTGCTTGCCTTGTAAACATGACTGTGTGTGCTCAGCAGCGAACTTGTATAAATATATACTTTCAAATTTATCGGGCCTGTTCCGAAAATCATGGTGATTTAAAATCAAAGTAAACTACTAATAGCTGACTTTATAGTAGGTTTTTATAATACGTATTTTCTTCCAACTTCCAACGATATAAATCGTGCAATTTACAAAAGCAATGATTTAGCTTTCATTAATTTTTTGAAATCACCGTGATTTGACATGTCGTGATTAGCAGAACTGGGGCCCATATTAATTAAATCAAGTGAAACTGAAATAGAGGCAATTAGCAGCAATATGCATTCATATTAGGGTGATCGATTATTCGACTTTTTCCAGAAACCGGTTTTCGAATAGTTCGAATATTTGAAACTATGAAACACCCGGTTTCGGTTTTTGCAATTCAGGAAAAACCGGTCAACCGGTTTTTTTAAATAAGAAAATTATTATACCAAAGTTTTGATTTTAAATTGCTTTATTCAAAAAAAAAAGAGTTAACAGTTCATCTAAATACAATAAAACAATACAAAAATTAAAGGTAAAACATAAAAATTAACTACATATGTATAGTATAAATATGAATGTATGGATAAGGTGGATATCTACCTCTATCAGTGTGACTTTTTTCAACTTCTTTCGCTTTGCAATTTCACAAACAATTTTTATTATAATTTGAAATAAAATGATAAGCTGGCGAACAAACCCAGACACGTCCTCAGTCAATATTTTTTTTTTCAATTTTTTCGGGCTCTACTAGTACAAATCTATGAAGTCATGAAATATTTTCATTCATAACCAGTTCTATCCTACATTAAAAAAGTAACGAACACTGATTTTTCCTTGCTATTCTCTATCTAGTTGATTCAGTAATTTGCCTGTCGTGTAAAAATAGTTAACGGGACTAGTTTGGTTTTGTTCGCTAACTCCTCAAATATACATATTTAATCACTTTTTAATTAAATTATATATTCATTATTATATTTTAGTTAAAAAAAAACAAAACAAAAACTTCCCAAAATAAGCTTAACCAATTTTCAAAATTTAACAGCATTTATACTAAAATACGAAAACTTTTTTAATGAATTACTGTTATTTACAGTAAATCTATTTCAAAGATTTGTTTTAAGTAAATCCTTGCCGCTGATGCACGTTGAACTTAATATCAATAAGATAAGTCTTATCGGTAATAGTAATTTAACATTTGCCATTGTAACTCCAAAATTTCAATCAATGTCCTCTATTTTTAAATTTGCCATTTCTCTTATAAATAAACAATTTAAACTTTGTATTGTTTAAACTTTTTTTCAATGAAAAACATTTATATTTTTATATGTTAAAAAATTACCATTCTTATAAATTTTTTATGAGTTTAAAAAAAAATCTAAAAAATAAGCCAAGAGCTAAATGAAAATTTTCAAGCTAAATCAAAGAAAATAAGCTAAATTTGGTCCAAAATAAGCTAATATGGTCACGCTGAGTTCTATATAAAATATGAAGCAAAATGTTAACAAAACTAAAAAAAACACTTTTTGCAAATGGATTTTGACATCCATTGCACACCATAAGGCCAATTTAATTCGCCTCTGCTACCGCCTCATAAAATAATTTCGTTTAAATTTCATGCTTCAGTAAGTGTTGCCATGCTCAAAAAACGTTTAGAACTTTTATACTGAAAAAAAATAATTATTCAGGGCTATCATGAATAAAATTCCACGTGAAATTTCTGCCTTTTCCAATTAGAATTTTTTGTTTTCCCTATTACTTGTTATTAGTTGGAATTGTTCACGCTTAATTTTATTAATGATAGCCCTGATTATTTATTGCAAAATATACAAATCGAAAAGTATTTGACTCAGCCGGTTTATAAATTGTAAAAAAACCGGTCTATTCGATATTCAAAAAATCAACATTTTGAAAAAACCGACAACCGTATTGTGAAAAAACCGGGTTTTAAAACCGGTTGAAAAACTGAGTCGATCACCCTAGTTCATATGCACAATATTTTTTTAATTCATAAAATTTTTTCACTTACTCCTCTGATATAGTTTTTAAAATATGTACATTAGAGCGACTGTCTTAAAAAAAAAGTTTTTGTTACCCTTCTCAAATCAAAGATCGGTCTTTTTAATGAGGACTCCAAAAATATTAGAGGGGTCTAGTGATGACCGCTCGTGAGCTGGACCTTGTGTATATAAGGTATATTTTTGAAGTTTTTTTTTGCATATTTTTACATTTTGTTCCGACACAACACGTTAAACATTTTAAAATATTTAGGTCCTAATTTTGTAAAACGCAACGCTTGGCGTTGATAAATTTTGAATGTATTTTGTTTTTGTAGTTTAAATTTTTTCCATATAAAATTTGACAACGCTTGGCGTTGCGTTTTACACAATCAGGCCCTTAATATTTTTGACTAACAATGATAAATTTACTCATTTATTATATCTTACCGTTGACCTTTCCTTTCACCAAAATAAAAAAACCACTCAGTTCATATTTTATTAAGATTAATTTGCTTAATTGTTAAATTATCATTTAATTTTCTTTTTCATTTATTTGCAAATATTTTTAGTTTATTATTCATAATTCTTAAATTATATTCACCGCAATATTTTTTGCTTCTTCTTCATTTATTGCAAACAATATAAATTATTAATTTTTTAACTACATACTTAATCTTAAATAGTTTTAACAAATAGATAATTTTAGAATATACAAATCAAAAATTATACGTTACAAGTTAAAACCCAGTTGATTTAATTTATGAATCTGAAACCTAAATACTGATGAGCTACACAAAAATAAGTGATCTTAGTTACAGATAGTTAGTAATAATAATAATAATAATAATAATAATAATAATAATAATAATAATAATAATAATACAATAATTATCTAATAAAGCAAATTCTTACTTAATTAAGTCTGTTATGAATTATTGATTGAGACATTATTGTTCATAGAACTTTTCTAATAAAAATGAATAAGGTATAAATGAAACAACTTAAATAAACATTTAGTAGTAAGAAATAATATAGTAAAGATGGATGTATGTATGTAATTCGTTTAAAATAATGAATTTAATCAGTTGTTTTCCATTTGCATAGGGCTATTTTAGTGTGTGTTAGTGTGAAAGCTCACTTTAAGCTTTTCATTGAAATGAAAATTTCATGCAACAAATTTTAATTTGTAGCAGCCTAAAAGTATGCTTGCTTTGCTTAAAATGCTAATTAATTTCTAATGCACAAATTTAAAGAATTCTGTGACAAAATTAAAAAAAAAATTAAGAAAAAAATTATTATTTAAAAATATTTAATAATATTATTATTGTTCATCCTCAGGATGAATTTTATGCTTTCTAAGTTTAGGCATGATCATGAATAAATTGGAAGAAAATATGTTTTTTTTTTATATTTTGTGCTTAATGATGAAGAACGATGTGTAAAATATTTTTTTTTTGTAAGAGTAGTTAATGAAATTCAGTTCCAAATGTCAGTGTGATTAGTATTTTAATGTATTACAGCTTTCTATTAGTCTTCAATTTCTTATTTTTTGCATGAATAAGTATTTTATTTATTTATATAAATACGTAATTATCTTTTTGGGGGAAGCTGTGTTATGAATAATATTTTATAGGACTAAAATGCAATTATTCTTGTTTAATGAATATGTATTATGAATGAGTTGATTAATGAATGTATGTATGTATGTATGATTGACAAAAAGCTTGTACCATAAGTAGAAATTCAGTTAAGATTAGTTATATGAATCGCTTTCTACCTTAACGAGTTCATTCATCAGTAAAAAAAATTTGCAATAAAAACAAAAACAAAAGTAGACAGCTTCCTAACCTTTTCCTTTTTTAAAGTCGTTTAAGAAAAAAGTGGAAATTAATATGCCACATCAAAATAAACTTTAAAAATTACTTTATTGTGAAAAGTATATTTTTTAAAAGAGCACCTTTTGTAAAAAGTGCCACTTATGTAGTATTTTTTTTTATAAAAAGTACTTTCTGAAAAAAATTAACTTTTGCCAAAATTAACTTTTGCATAAAGTATCTTTTGTAAAAAGCTTTTATTGTAAAAAGTACCTTTCTTAAAAATACATTTTGTTGAATGTACATACTTTCCCTACGAAATGCTTTTTATAGAAAATACTTTTTTGTAAAAAGTACTTTTGGTCAAAGTACTTATTGTTAAAACAACTTATTCTGGAAAGTACGGTGTCCAAAAAGTATGTTTTCTAAAAGAACTCCCTGTAAAAAGAACATTTCGTATAAGAGTACTGTTTGTAAAAAGATTTTTGTAAAAAAATTTTGATGTTAAAAGTCTTTTTTTCTAGAAAGTACTATTTGTAAAATGTACCAACTGCAAAAGTACCTACTGTAAAAAGTACCCAGTGCAAAAAGTTATTTCGTATAAAAGTATTTTTTATAAAAAATTTGTAAAATTTATTTTGTAAAAAGTATTTTTTGAAAATAATTTACTTTGTAAAAAATTATTTCTTGTAAAAATTTATTTTGTAAAAAATAATTTTTTGTAAAAATTTATTTTGTAAAAAATTATTTTTGCAAAAAGTACTTAATGTGAAAAGTACTTTTTATATAAAGTATCATTTGTGAAAACTACTCGCGGTAAAAAGTACACACTGTTAAAAGACATTTCGTATAAAAGAACTTTTTTTTTTAAAAATCTATTTTGTAAAAATACTTTCTGTAAAAAATTTATTTTTTTAAAAAGTACTTTCTGTAAAAAATTTATTTTTTTAAAAAGTACTTTTTGTAAACATTTATTTTTTAAAAAGTACATTATTTTTGCAAAGAGTACTTAAAGTTCAAAGTACTTTTTCTATAAAGTACCATTTGTGAAACTACACACTGTAAAAAGTACACACGCTAAAATGACATTTCGTATAAAATTTATTTTTGTAAAAAATTTGTTTTGTAAAAAGTACTTTTTGTTAAAATTTATTTTCTAAAAAGTACGTTTTTGTAATAATTTATTTTTTAAAAAATTATTTTTGCAAAAAGTACTGAATGTTAAAAGTACTTTTTCTGTTAGTACCATTTGAAAAAAATACCTGCTGTAAAAAGTACCCACAGTAAAAAGGCATTTCATGTAAAAGTACCTTTTGTTATAAAAATGATTTTGTAGAAAAACTTTTTAAGATTTTATTTGGTAAAAAATAATTTTTGTACAAATATATTTTTTTAAAAGTAAAAATTTATTTTGTAAAAAGTAATTTTGAAAAAATGTATTTTGTAAAAAGTACTTTTTGTGAAAATTTATTTTGCAAACAACTATTTTTGTATAAGGTACTTAATGTTGAAAGCCCTTTTTCTAGAAAGTACTAGTTGTAAAAATACTCACGGTAAGAAGTACCCACTGTAAAAAGATATTTCGTATTAAAGTCGTTTTTTTTAAGAAAATTTATTATGTAAAAAGTACTTTTTGTAAAAATAATTTTTTTAATTACTTAATGCTTAAAGTACTTTTTCTAGAAAGTACCATTTGTAAAAATTTCCCACTGTAAACGGTACCTATAGTAAGTGCTTCTTGCTTACAAAATGTATATTTTTTTTTAATAGTTTATGCAAAAAGTACCTTTTACAAATAGGATTTTTTGCAAAAAGTGCATTAGTCAAAACGTACGTTTTGCAAAAAGTATTTACAGTAAAAAGTATCTAGTGTAAAAAGTATCTCTAATAAAAAGTGTCTTTTGTGAAAATAACTTGGAAAAAACCCTTTTTGAAAAAATTTGATTCTCTAAAAAAAAGTTTTCGTAAAAAGTAGTTTTGTGAGGCACTTTATGTAAAATTATATTTTGCAAAATGTACTTTTGTAAAAAGTACTATACTGCTAAAAAAAAAAAAAATATCTTAAAAATTTTTTTAAGAAAAATAATTTGTAAAAATTTCTTCTTTAATACTTTTCGTTAAAAATACTTTTTGTAAAAGAACTTTTTGTAAAACTGCCTTTTGTAAACAGCAGCTAGTGTTTTTTACCCTTTTTGTAAAAACTATCTTTTTGAAAAGGTACGTTCTATAAAATGTATCTGTTGTGAAAAGTACCTTTTGTGAAAATACTTTTTTTAAAGCAGTACCTTTTTGCATAAAATATCTTTTGTTAAAAGTAGCTTTTATAAAAAGTACCTTGTACAGGGTGGGCCAAAAGAAACCAAGGGGTGTAAAATTTTAATAACTTTTTTGTTTATTAATTTTTTTTATTTTTTCTTTCAGATTATATAATATACAAAATGGAAATTTTTTTACACTAAGTATGAAAATTGATATCTCTTAAATGACCACAGTTTTCAGCGTCGCACTGATGGGCTCTTTTTAGAGCATTTTTCAAAACTTGTGGCTGTAACGTTCGAATTTCTGCAACAATGTTTCCCTTGAGTTCAAGGATTGTCTCTGGCTTGTTCACATACACTCGCTTTTTCAAAAAACCCCAAAGAAAATAGTCGGGTGCTGTCAAATCTGGCGATCGCGCTGGCCAAATAATTTCCGAATTTCGAGAAATTATTCGCTCTCCAAAAATTTGACTTAAAAGTGCCATTGTGTCTCGGGCAGTATGGGCAGTAAGTCCGTCCTGCTGAAACCACATACCAGGTCTGTTTTCAAGAGTAGGACGTAAAAAATTTTCTATCATAAACCGATACCGCTCTCCATTTACGGTTACAGCACTTCCATCTTCATTCTCGAAGAAGTAGGGCCCAATGACATTTTCAGATGTGATCCCACACCATACTGTACACCTGATGGGGTGCATTTGGCGTTGATGAATGGCTCTTGGATTTTGAGAACCCCAGAACCTACAGCTCTGCTTATTAACAAAGCCATTCAAATGAAAATGAGCTTCATCACTCATAATCAAATTTTCAATAAAGTTGATTTCTGGTTTAAATAATAAAATTCTATTGTTCTGGTTCTCTGTTCAGTTGTGAACCTCTCCATTATAAATTCTCCAATTGTTGTCTATATAATCTGAAAGAAAAAATAAAAAAAAATTAATAAACAAAAAAGTTATTAAACTTTTACACCCCTTGGTTTCTTTTGGCCCACCCTGTACAAAAATTAAATTTTATAAAAATTACCTTGTATAAAAAGTCCCTTTGTAAATAGTTTTTTTTTGTAAAGAGTACCTTTTTGTAAAAAAGTACCCTTTATAAAAAGTACGTGTTGTAAAAAGTACATTTTGTCTTAAAAGTACCTTTTGTAAAAAGTACCATTTTGAAAAGAGTACCTTTTATAAAAAGTACCCTTTTGTAAAAAGTACCCTGGATAAATAGTACATGTATTAAAAAGTTACTTTTGTAAAAAATACCTTTTGGTAAATTGTACCTTTTTGTAAAGAGTACCTTTTATAAAAAGTACCTTTTGTAAAAAATACCTTTAGTCTAAAAAGTACCTTTTTGCTAAAAGTACCTTTTATAAAAAGTACCTTTTTGTAAAAAGTACCCTGGATAAAAATTAGCTGTATTAAAAAGTACCTTTTGTAAAAAATACCTTTTGTAAAAGTACCTGTACTAAAAAATACCTTTTGTAAAATGTACCTTTTGTCTAAAAAGTACTTTTTGTATTAAGTATCTATTGTGAAAAGTATCTTATGTAAAAATACCTATTGTAAAAAAATCTCTAAAAAGTATCTGTTGTAAAAATGTTAAAACTATTTTTTCTTTAATACCCACTGTAAATATTACCTTTAGTAAGAAGTAAGTTTTGTTCATTTGTAAAAGTACCTTTTGTAAAAAGAATTTGGATGTCTATTCTGTAATTCGAAACGAAAGAAAATGCTTTCGACTTTGTATGTTAATAACACGCAAATTTTAAATCATTTTCTTTCGTTCGAATTACAGAGTAGACCCCCTGCTGTAAAAGATTGCTGTTATTAAAGGTATCTTTTTAGAAAGTAACTTTTGTAAAAAATATATGCATTTTGTAACAATTACGTTACTTAAAAGTATGAAATTTCAATTTATAAATAATATTGCGTATATATCCGAAACTTTCGATTCTCGAATCAAATTATGATTTAGAAATCGCAATGTAGAAACGATTCATGTGTATAAGTATAAGTAGGCATACCAAAGATGGGATTAATCAATTATTAAATAATTAGCAAATATTTTAATATAAAGCGTATTTATTTTATATTTCTATAAATAAAAAATATTGATTTTCCTGGATTTATTTCTTATATTTTTTTAAATATATATTTTGTGTTTTTGTAGATAATAACAATATACATAATTTATTCTTTTTTTAATTTTGTTATATTATGGTTATAGATTTTTGCTATTTATGTAAATATAGTGTATGTAAATTTTATTCTTTCGTTTTAATACAAATTTATATAAATTTTGTTTTAATGTATTTCTTTTTCCTCTTTTATGGCAAAATTTTGTATATCAATTTAATTTCGCTTTGACTTAAGCATACATAAATAATGTACAATTTTAAAGCAAAAAAAAAATGAGAAAGAAAAATATTACAAAAGTCTCTTATATGTAAGTATGCAATTTTTAGTTAATGTACATGAAATTTATGTATTTATGTATGCATAGAATGCCTATATGAAGGTATGGAATGTTATAATTAAATATGAGCTCATGATTATTTATATATAGTGTCTAGGTATGAATAATCGATTTAATAAATTTATGTATGCATGACTTTTTTTGTTTTTTGGTTGAATATGAATATAATTTTTGCATTTAATGTAAACATGTATGAATAAAAAATGTATTCCAATAAATATCATATAAATTTTACTGTATGATAATTGATTAGGTCGTTATGCTTGTAAATATTTATGATTTGATGTACATATGTATGCATATGTACGAGAATATACATGAATGTTGCGTTTTGGATTTATGAGAAGAGTATCTATGATATAGATTAATACATTATATGCCGATGTTTGTTTAATAAATATATGTATGTATATTAATGATGCAAAAAATATTTCGTTCGGTGAGCTTTGCTTTGATTGATGTAATACAGTCATAGCCAGAAGTACTCACACAACGCGCAATATAATTTTTATCCCTTAAGTGTGCTGTAATAAATTACATAAAAAACGAATAGCCTTATAAAAATGGGCAAATATTGGTTTTTTAATTTCATTTTAAGTTCTGATTAAAGAGTCAAACTCAAAGGAAGATACATCTCTGCCCTTCAGCTGTTTTTGATTTAGGGGGTGTTGCCACATTTTTTATTGAGATGATCGAAAGTGTGTGCAATAATTATAGGTATTTATGTACGTATAAAAAGTATAAATAAATTTACAATATAATAAATCAAATTGAGAAATAAGTTTATAAAATCCTGTCTAAATTTTGTTGTACAGAAAAAATAATTTAAAAAAATACTAAAAAATTTCCAGTCAGAAAGTGAATAGATAACACTGTGTGTACTTTTTTAAGTCATGGAAATGTAACCATATAAAGGGTCAGCCAGACAAGTGCTATAAAAAAAAAACTACTGAAGCTTCAGCTATGTGGCACGTAGCGCCGTCCTGTTGAAACCTCTTCAATTTTTGTGAACAAAAATTCGTTCAACATGGCCCGATAACGATCGTCATTGACTGTAACGGCCACTCCTTGCTCATTTTCGAAAAAATGGCCCAATTATGCCACTGGACCAAAATCCGCACCAAACAGTGACTCTTTTTGGGGTGCGTCGGCTTTTCAATGTATGCGAGCGGGTTTTCTGTGCCCCAAATGCGACAATTTCGCTTGTTTACATACCCGCCAAGATCGGCATCTTCTGTAAGTCGATCGCAGGCCCACTTAGCGAAGCGAAAACGCATTGGATGGTCAGTTGGCTCGTTCAGCGGAAGGATAAAACTAATTATCTGACAGACATCAGACATCAGACATGAGCTAAGTGTTACGATTCACGAAATAAGCACTAGTTGAAAAAAAAACGTTAGATGGCGAACCCTTTACGTTTACCACTACCTGATAAAAGATTAAAAAAAACAAAAAAGACCCGTGTCTGCCAGTTTTGCTCCAAGTCATGCACTTTTTTAAGGGCCCCCAAAGATTTGGGGCCTCGGTGTCATTTTTGCAAAAAAAACTGATAATTTTCTCAAACTCATATCTTGCAAACCGTTCGGAATTTAGATTTACTTTCTGGGGCAAAGCTCTCTCACTTGTTTGCAAGAACAAAAATTTTGAATATATAAAATGAAAAAAAAACTTCATCTTCATGATCAAAATCGCAAAAAATTTAAAAAATTCGATTTTTTTACCATTTTTCCCCTGTTCAGTTTCATAAATAACAAACCGTTTAAAATTTAAGGAAACAATGAACTAGAAAAATGTTCCAAAGATCTCAATAAACAACTTTCGCAGGAATTATTCTTAATACCGGTTAGGTAGCCGCAAAAGTGAAAAATTTCCCGAGATTTGTTTAATTTCATTTGTTTTTTCTTTACTTCACAATAATAAAATAAGATAAGAGCTTTACTAGCTGAGGTAAGTCAAATGCTAATATCAGAGTATGTGTGCTTGGGCGTGGCTGCTTTAGAGAAACAAGTGCGATATGTTTATACTCACAGAAAGCAATCAGACCAATCATATACAAAAATTCCGCACGAGTTTTCTCACTTTTCACTTTTCTCCTATTATGAATTTGTTTTTTCCCTCTTTTTACCAAATGCGGGAATAAAAAAACTCCCCGGGAAAAAAAGTAGGTATTATGAACGCAGTTGAACTTGCTTTTTTTTCACTAAAAATCTTTCACTTACAAAACACAAGGGAGTTTACATAAAAACATAGTTAATACTCCATTAAAATAAAATATATATACATAAACTTTATTTTATAGTTCTTGTATATGGAAAAACTTAAATAATGCCCAAATAAATCATTTACAAACTTTTTTTTACAGATTTTTTCAAGTTGGTGAATTGTAATAATTTTGTACGTGAGAAATAAATTCGGAGGGAATATTCATGATTGGACTGAATGATTTTGATATTTGAATGCGAAAATCGCTGATTCAATAAAAAATCGTTTTGAATTTGCTGTGATGACGATTTTTGCATTATTGATAAATAAAATTTTATGCACGTTATTGAAAATATTTATTTATTTTTTTTCAGTCAATAAAGAAATTTAGGGCCTGGCCTGTTTGTCCAAATGCGAACGAACATTTCGATCGAACATTTATATTAAAAACAAAAACAAAAAACTCAAATTTAGTTTTGTTTCCAATACTAATGTGCGATCGAAACGTTCGTTCCCGTGTCATGTTTTTTTTCGTGACACGAACACGCACGACTCGTGTTCGTGACAAAAAATATCATTTCGTGTTGAGCAAAGTTGACACGAAAAACACAAAAAGATTTTAGATATAAAATATGTATGAATTAATTTTTAGCAGAACAACATTAGCATATTTGTTGATATTGTGAAGGCCTCTCAAGCTTAAAATTTTGTACCTAAACCGATAGTATCAGCTGTGGTGGCAGAATGCCAACTCGGTGCCATATTTGAAAAAACGACTCTTGAACAAAATCAATTAAATTTTCTGATCTTCAATACCATACCAATAATATTTCGTGCGTGTTGACGAAATTTTTCGCGTATCGTGTTGGAAAAATAGGTCCTTAATGAATCAAAAAAAAAAAGTTGTTGACTGAAATTTTGTGTGTGTGTGGATGAATTCCACGGTTTTTAATCCCTTTTTGTTTTTTCTTTTACAGTTTAATCCTTGCTTGTAGTTTTGATTAAGCAATGTGTTCGAATCAAATACATAATTTTGTTGAATTCTTTTTTCATATTCAACAATAAAAGTTTTTAAAAATATTTTTGAAATATTTTTTTCTGTGCCTTTTCATTTAGACATCGACCAGATTATTCAAAAATTTATTAAAATTAATTAATTAATTAATTTATCTACTAAAAACGATATATTTCCAACTTCTCTCTTTTTCTCACCAAAAAATTAATAAAAAGAAATGTTAAGACATTGTGTAGTAAAATAAATCAAATATCGTCGAGTATTACAGCTAGTTTTTTCTGAGAAGAAACAAATTAAACTGTTTAATAAAAAATGTAGCTAAAAAGTTTCCCATGTTCAAATACTTGTGGCTACGACTGTATATACAAAGTAATATTATAATTTTAAATATTTTTTTACAATTTATTCTATGCTGATTTGTTAGTTTAACTTATTATATTATTAATATTCGTTATCCATTAAAGTATTTCAAGTAGTTAATTAAAAAAATATACAAGATTCTATTTTTATTCAAATAAAACTGATATCAATTTATGGCCAAATCAAAATCAATGTACATAAATAAAATTTTTTATAAATCATTATCATTGCAAATAGTTTGGCTTTACGCATTTCTAACTGAGTTTTTTTAATGTCTAATATTTTGAAAAGTAATTGATTTTCTTTAGCGTGTGTTAGTTTTTTTTTAAATCTAAAACTCTAGTTGCTATTAAGTTAAAATTTTTGTGTTATTTTTTTAATAACAAATTCTACTTTTAACTTTTGTTTAAATGAAATTCAAAGTTTTAAATGAAAATAATACAAAATGTTTTGGAAATCTTAAATATTTTATAAAATAATTTGTATAAATTGTCTTAAAGAATTTTTATTTTATTTTAATATTCATTTCACTTTTAAAGTTAATAGTTATTATCATTGTTTTATTCCTATTATTGTTATTATTATTTAAATGAAAGTGTTTGTGTGTGTGTGTTTTTATGGTCGAAAAGGTTCTTTTATGAAAAACTGATATCAAAATGGACGGTATGTTGATTGGATCATTTTTTGTTAGATTGTGTGTGTGTGTGTGTGTTCATACTTCAGTTTTAGACAAAATTTGATATAATATTTTTATTATTTCTTTATAAGTCTATCATTTACAAATTATTAATAGTATGGTAATACTACACATAATAAAAAGTTTAAACTACCACTTAAAAATATTAAACTAAACTAATTTGAGATTAAGTTAAGTTTCGGATTAGCTAATTAGAGAAATAAACTAATCTTAATCTCGAACCCAAAAAGTTGCCCTTGCTTATGTTGCCAGAGTTGCCAGGTTTTTTCCAGTTATTTTAAAAGTTCAGCTATGTTGTAAATTTTTAGGAAATAATTAGAGAGCAGAAATATACTATCCTTGCAAAAATTTCATGCTTTCCGAAAATACTATTTTCAAGAGATTTTCGAGAATGCGCAGACAGAACTGAGAGGTTTCTTGAATAATTTCCAAAAACGCTGAAGGACGTCGAATTCTTAATTTAATTTAGAATGAATGAATTTTAATTTTTCTGTTCATCTCATCTCAAACGAAATAAAACGAGTCAGTTTTTTAAATGAAAACTACTAACCCCCTGTTTGTGTAAGACGTTTGAGTTAGAAATCTTGGCGTTTCTGTAATAGATTAAAGAAAAGTTGTACAAATTTTTAACTCAAACGTTTTACACAAACAGGGGACAATCGTCCTTAATACTTTAAAGAAAGCTGTTGTCAACTAACAATTTTTTTTTATCTGTAAACCATATTTTCGTCTTCCCAAAGGAAAAGTGACTTATTTAATTTAATTTAAATTTTCGATTTTAATTTTAAAACCTTTTTGCTTTAAAAACTATGCAGCAACTAGAAATTTGTGATTGCCAATATTATTGCTATTTGAAAATTGAAAAGAATCAGCTGTAGTTGTAATAACATTTCTGGTAACTGGCAATGCAACTAAAGCTCGGTTAACAACCATAATAAAGCAAATAATTCAAGAAACTAAAGTAAAATTTTTAGTGCCTGGGTAAAGTTGACAAATAGTATATAAACTTTGACTTTTTTTCTTATATTTTTATGAATAAAAAAAAAATATTTTATTCATGCAATTTATACAAATTATTTTTATAAAAAGAACAAATGAAAAATAAAGTATTTTTTGCTTTTTTTTACTCGAATACCCTAAAATAACGAATCATATACAATTCGCTAGTTTTCATGTGTAATTTCACTTTTATCCATTTATGCATTCTATGATTTACTAAAGTAGATTTCTTTTAAAGTAATACATACAATCATATATTTTTATTTCTAGTCTTTTTCCCGATCTTCTTGCCTGGTCTCGTAGCAACTTCCGGCATATGGCTTTCATTTTTGAAATTTAAATCTTCACTTTTATTATACATATCTTATACATTTTTGTTATCTCTTTCTTTGTAAAAATTATTTCTTTAACACTTACATACGTATACATACATTAATATATTTAATCAAAAGATTTTTTTTTCTTCCCACTTGCAAAGTCCATATAAAGGCCTTTGGACCTTTATTATATTTTTGTGTAATTTCATATCTTCAGTATTTCCTTTTTAAGTTTTTATCTTCATCATACTCGTAGTTTTATGGTTTTCGGCTCGGCGGCAACAATATTATGTTAATTTTAAGAAATAAAAAAAAAACATTTTGCTGAGTAAAAAAAAAAGATTTTAAAATAATCACAAACTTGTGAGTGTGTGTGTTGATATTAAATTGAAGCAATAAATTTTTTTAGCGCTGATCGCTCAACTGACTGACGACTATTTCTTACTTTATCAAGCTTTTGTTTGTAATTTATTTTCTATTCTAATATTTTAGCCATTTTAAATATAAAAATATTTTCTTACAATTTGTTGTATTTCTGCTAAATTTTCTCACAATCTGCTTTTTTCCATCAAGCGTTTTAGCTGATATTTTACTTTTATTCGAAAACACACAAATTCTTCTAAATGCATTTAGTTTTTCACAATTTTATGTGTTATTTTCTGTAATTTTTTGTTATAGGCTTAAGAAAATTTTATTAAATTGTTTTTATTGCTTCTTAATTTTTTTGTTTTTTATAATTTTGGTTATTATTTATTAATTTAATTATTTCATTTTGTTTGTTTATTTTTTTTTTTTTTTATTTTTCAATTTGAATACTTTTAATGGTTAAGAATTTATTAGTTTTAGTTAATTAAGTTTTATAATTTTCTACTTATAAATTTGGATGTGTGTGTGTGGGTGTTTTTTTTTTCAAGGGATTTCATTTTTGAGTGGACTTTGTCTTGAAATACTTAAGCCTGGAGGAGTAAAAAGTGGTAGAGCTGTTGAAAAAAAAAACGATTTGTATAAAACTTGAACCAAATCAGAGAAATAATTCTCATGCTATTGCACTGCCGGACATTGTTGTCGCCTGACGCTCACTCTGCGCGTCGCACGATCGCTCCTGGTCGGCCGATTCGGAACTAACAAAATAAACACATAATTTGTTTTTTGTTTTTAAGTGTTTTTGCGGCCGTTGGCTTTTATTGTATTCACTACTTTGGTGTGTATATGTGTTTGTGTGTGTTCAGAGAGAGAGAGAGAGAGATGAAACTTACTTGGATCTAACCGCTATGGGGCTGCCAGGAATTTCGATAGGATTGGCATTGTTATTATTTGTAGCCGATGAACGGCGACTGTTGCCAGATTTGTACGTAAATATTGTATCATTTTCTGTCTCATTTTCAATTTGCTATAAGTAATTATATGAATTAGAATAATTATTGCAATACATGTAAATAAATATTACCTGACGCTTATAGGACAATCGTTCACTGGACACCGAACCACATGACGAACTCTCTGACACGGCTTGTGTTACAGTTGGTACTATAGGCGGACTGCTGGGCCCCGGAAAACGTCTTGTACATACCTGAGACTGTATGTGTTCACAAATGCGACGGAATCGTCTTATATTACCTTTAAACAAAGGCCAGACTTTTAATATTTATGTGCAAGACTATTAAATTCATTTCAATCTTACCCGATAACAGTGTGAATGTTAGTGCAAATAACATATCAGCTACATCACCCTGTTTACAAATTGCACTTATATCCACCTGAAATAGAATAAACATATAGAAAGAAATATCTTTAATACCATCAATATTTAAAAATCATTAATGCAATTTATTATAACTTGTCAATCAATGGCTTTGGTGAAACACTTCTTTACGTGGATAATGCCACACACTGTTCTATCAGTAAAACTATTCAAAACTAGTAAATGAATGGAAAAAACACATATTGAGCAGTCTTTAAACTATCAAAATACTCATCAATCATCATTGCAATACATCGGAAAATGGACTTTTGTGTGTTACACCTATGATTATTGCTGAAAAATCAAAAAAAAAAATGTTTATGCTTAATGCTACATATTGATACTTTTCTTCTTTTGGTTCATCAAGCACGTTTTAAATAAAATTTCATTGTGCGCGGTTATAAAATGTGAAAGATGAAAATAAAAAAAAATAATAATCAGAATTAATTTGTTAATCATATTTAAGTTCAGTAATTTCAGTTCTTATTGAATGAAATATTTTTATTAATTAATATGAGTTCCTAAAGAAGAGAAGAAAAATTAAACTAGACTTTATTGGCTGGGGGAAATACCGAAATTTTTCTGTGCAGCCACGCACTTCATCAGCACCCATGTCTATCTACTGTTGTATAGAATTTCATTAACGTCAGCTATTTAACGTAAATTTTCAATGAAATGGAATATGTGAAATGATTTCTGTGTATACAATTATTGATTTAGCTTTGGTAAATACATTTGTAATATCACTATTCATGCCCTGTTCTTCCATTTTTCATTTTCTATTTAGGTTAGCACGAAATTATATCACTCTGCCTAAGTATGTTTAACTATTCTTGCTTATGGGTGCTAACCCAAATAGAGAATGAAAAATTGATAAACAGAAATATTCTGCGAAAATATTTTTCATGAAATTCTACTATAGTTCTCAGAACATACTTACGTCTAAAATTGAACTTCAATACCGCTTTGACTTCTAGAAGACAATTTTTAATACTATTTTGAAGCGGTAGAATATTCTAATATTTTCTAAACTTTGACTGTTGAAGTGAAAGAAATTCGAAAGCTTCCTGTTTGTTCGTCAAAGCTCTGTTTAATAACACGGTGTTACAGTGAAAAAAAAACTTGCAAAACGACCTAGCGTGAGTTGTAGATCTTGTTGAGTACATTACAAATTTTGTCAAAAAAAATTCAGAAACACCCTCAAATTCAGAAGTTATTCTGAAAATACCGTTTTCGGTGATGTTCGTCAACTTATCGAACTGTAACTAAGTCAGTTTTTGCTCGATCTAAAATGTTTTAATATTTTTAGAAAGAAAACTGATTACGCTTTACAACAATGTGTATATTTTGATATATTTGTAAATTTTGAGTATTGTTTTTGTTAAGAATATTCAAAAAGATAATAAAATTTATCAACTTTTTTTATTTGTGTAGCCTTTCATTGCTTATTTTGATATGAAAGCTTATGAAAATTTATACTAATATATAAAGCAAATTTAGTTTTTAGCAAAATATGGTTTTAATAATTCAAATCGTATAAAAATTGTGAAAGTTATTAAACTTTTCATTAACACATTTTCTCCCCCAGTGCGAACAATTTGAATAAAAACACAGTTAACGAAAGAAACAAATTCATCAACTTAATTATGCAAATTTTTTTGTTGTTTTTTTTTTGTAATCTTACAGTTATTTTTTTTTTTTTTTTTTTGTATATACTTAAAGCCTTATACATAAAACAGAAACCTTTATGCCAGTTAGCATAAGTAGCAAAATTGACTATATGTCTTAACGAGTTTCAAACTATTTGACATTAGAAATCGGAGCATGATGTAACTTTAACCCACTATTAATCCTAGCCTGAATTGTATTGTAAAATTGTCTGGCAAAACTTGTTGGGACCATGTTCAGTTTCGTCGCTTTTTCCAAATTCTCTTCACAATGTGGTGAAGGTTATTGTTTTTAGAAAAGAGTAAAAAATTGTAACTAGATTAATATTTATTTTAATTAAAATAAGTAAGTTTGTAGATTTTGTAATCATCATGGAGTGTGTGATAAGCATAATATTTTTTTGATGTGTAAACATCTATACGCTAGGGGGTAAAAATCTTTTGACTTTGATTTCTTTGCTGAGATTTCTTTGCTTTTCTTTCACAGCATTGTCAAATCGGTGTGAGCTATGTATGAGTGTATTAGTGTTTGAAAGAAACAATACCAAGCAGAGAAACAAGTCGACCGGCTCGAAGCCGACGGTGCGCCGCCGCCGGTTATTTTTCTGTATACTTCCGTACACCAAAGGTGAAAATGAACCATCTGTTAATACAATTTTGACTTTGTAATTTTGACAACTTGCTGCATCTTGGAAACCGTAAGAGTAAAACTCTTGAAATTTTCAAAAACGGTAAAACTAAAAAATCAAAAAAATATAAAATCGCCAAATATAAAAAAAACGCCAAAAACAAAAAATCGCCAAAAACGAAAAAAAGCACCAAGTTAAAAAAATCTCTAGGACTAAAATAAATCGCGAAAACCCGGAAAAATCGCCAAAATGAAAAAAATCCTTAAACAAAAAAATCGCCAATATAAAAAAATCGCCAAAATGAAAAAATCGCCTGAATAAAAAAACCCCAAAACCAGAAAAAATCGCCAAAATGAAAAAAAAACCAAAAAACAGAAAAAATCGCCAAAATGAAAAAATCGCCAAAATGAAAAAATCGCCAAAATGAAAATAATTGCGAAAATTAAAAAAACCCATAAAGAGAAAAAAACGCCAAAACGAGAAAAAGCGATAAATCTGAAAAAAATCGTTTTAACTGAAAAAACTTAAAAAAGGAAGAAAGCTAAATCAAAAACAAAAAAAAAATGATCAAAACCTAATGTGCGCGAGTCAAAGTCGCACTTTACTGAATTTATTTTAATTGCAATGCGTACACAACAACAAAAACAGCAACAACTAAACGATGAACAACAGGAATTTAAAATTAAAAAGTAAAAGTAAAGGCATTTACCATAGGCGAGCACTGCAGTGCCACTAAAGTTTCAGTAAAAACAAAAAAAAAAATTTACTCATTACTAAAATTTTTTTCTACAATTTTTATAAATTGCTTAAATGATTTGTTATATGATGAGGTGCATTGAATTTTCAGCAATCAGTAATGCCCGTATTCATAATGAAATTCTACCAAGTGGCTAAATGTTTTTCATACAAAAGTTTCAATATTTGAATGAAAAAACTTTGCCACTTGCTACGGCCCTACGATTTTACTAGTAATGCAAATTAAATTTCATTAGCAGTAAAAATTTACTGAATATTTTTAGTAATCAGTAAATTTACTGCTTACTGCAATTTTGAATGCAGTACATATACATATACTGCAGTGTGCCCATTTACTAACCAAATAAGTTTAATAAAACAAACAAAACCAACAAATTCCTATGTATTTACAATATTGAAAGTTTTGATACTTTTAATTAATTAATTTAAAAAAAGATACTAAAAGCATAAGTACTTCCAACTTAAAAAAAAATTTTCATTACTAGATGTTTACACATCTCCTCTGTGATGGGACTCACATTGTTTTTTTTATCTTTCCGGTTTGAATTCTACTGGAATACCTGCGCGATATAGTTCTAGGAAATGGTATGAACCCGAAAGTAGTTGTACAAGCTCTTCCAGTGTACTTAAGAAAATTAAGTCTGAAGAGTTTATAAGCCCCTCATTACCATTATATTTCTCAATGATTTGGTATCATCAAATATTCAAATCGCAATATTTGTACTTTAGAAAAAGTTTAATAACTTTTACAAATATTAATCGATTCTAACAAATGATATCTCATAAAAAAATAACAATTGCTTATTTTCAAAAATTGCGCAAAAAAATAAAAAAAAAATTAAAATGTCCGATAAAAACTTACCCAATTTCTTGAAAAATACAATTAATGCATACATTTTTTAAAAACCTAATTCTTTGCCTTTCCAAAAATGTTTAAAATTTTAAAATTGGTCAAAACATGAGTGAGCTAGAGGTAATAAAGTACTACGACCCACCCTAAAACAGTTTTTTCAAAATAACTCGAATTTTTGAGGGTGTTTCAAAATCTTTGAAAACGGTTCTTGTATGTCCTCATTTAGGCCTACAAGTCCAACTAGGTCGCTTTTCAAGTTCTGCCAAAAAGTGTTTTTTTGTAGCACCGTGTAATATGACCAAGGATCTATGGAAAAGAAGATAAAACAAGAAGCCTGTTGAAACTAAACATGCCCGAACTGGGAAAGTTGAACGCCATCTTGACTAATTTACGGGGGCACTTGCATCGGATTGAAGCCTCAGATGGCAATGAAAGCAGGTCATGGAGAGAGGACACTAAGTAATAGAACACTGTCATTGGCATTGCCCAGCTTATACACAGCCAAGATAGTCCTTTTTTAAGGATAATACCTTACCAGACATTACCAACCTTATACGTATTGACTGAAAAAGATTAAGGAACTACGTTAGTGATACTCAGTTCTTAAGAAGTTGCGGGGTGCGTTTAATTTACTTGGAAGTGCACAACGGGCCTATACTGACTTTTGTGAATGTTATTGACCTGAGAGTAATGGCTCGTCGTATCAACCTAACCTAACTAACTAACCTAAAGCTCTGTTTTGCTGATAATAGCTTAAGGCCTATTATAGCTTTGTTACATTCAGTTTTTTGTAATTCATTATGTTGGAGTACCCAGAGATACTCTGCATGTATCTTCCTCCTGTTAAATATCAAGGTACCGGTTAGTATAATAGAAAATCATTGAAGAAATGGTGATCGCCATTTATCATTATATATTGGCGTATTTTTAAGGGTTGCGTTATAAAGGCTGCCAATTCATATAGAAGTGATTTAGTTGAATAGTGTTAGACTCCACTGTATTGCCTGAGTGGACAAAGGAAGATGTGAAAATCTCTTCATTTCTACTCTGGTTAGTACGGAAACTGAAGTCTAAATTTATTCTTCACATGTTTTTTAATGCTATAATGTCTCACAATCTCACTCTGCAACACAAGTTTCAATCTGTGGCATCCGGGTTGGACTTACCACGTGTAAAATTCGGTAATATTTGTTGTATATACCTCAAACTTGTGATAAGCCACATTAATTTGAAGGTCGGGACTTATCTTCTGCTAAAAATTAATAAGAGAGATCCCTCTTCCTAAATCCGAATATAAAATCAAAAAAACTTTATCTTCAAGATCAAAATCGCCGAAAATTTAAAAAAATTCGATTTTGTTTATCTTTTTCCCTTGTTCAGGTCCATAGGTAGCAAACCGTTCAAAATTCAAGGAAATAATCAACTTAAAAAATGTACCTAAGATCTCAATAAACAACTTTCTAGAACATATGAACTTCCTAGGAATGATTCTTAGCATCGTTTAGGTAGCGCTTAGATAGCCTCAAAAGTAAAAAATTTCCAAACAAATGAAATTAAACAATTTTCCTTAAATTTTTCAATTTTGCGGCTACCTAAGCTCTACCTAAACGGTGTTAAGAATCATTCCTAGGAAGTTTATATGTTCTAGAAAGTTGGTAATTGAGATCTTAGGTATATTTTTGTAGTTGATTGTTTCCTTGAGCTTTGAACGGATTGCTACGTATGGACTTGAACAAGGGAAAAATGTAAAAAAAATTAAATTTTTAAAAATTTTTGCGTTTTTGATTTTGAAGATGAATTTTTTTTTTTTTTTTTTGAATTTTATATGTTCTTTATGACAAGACCTACAACTTTGTCTCAAAAAGTACATCAAAGTTCCGAACGGTTATTAAGATATTAGTCTGAGAAAATGCAAAAATGACACCGAGGCCCCGAATTTTTGGGGCCCATAAAAAAAGTGCATGACTTGGGGCAAAACTGGGAGACACGTGTATTCATTTGTTACTTACTTCATTTGTTGATTTCTAAGGAAGCAGGGAGTTTTGTTCCCTTTCCCACTTTTCTTTCCAAAATCTCTAACAAATTCATTCACAAATTTACCTGAAATTTAACATGCCGCTGGAACATGACTGGTCCATTGCCATTACGTTTATATTCAACACGAAATGTTGTTGGAGACACCACACTATGCGATAATTCCGCCATCTAGAAGTAATAGATTACATTCGTTTTTAAAAAATATATTTTTGGTAAGTAAATGAATAAAGAGCACGCGTAATCTTACCGACAAAAAGGCATGAATCAAATGGGCTTTAACAGTGGCAATTGGTTTCCCTTTAACTAAAATCGTAAAGGTTTCATCTTTTTCGGTTGTAATAAGATTACCGAACCAAGAACGTTTGGTCAATTCTGGTGACGATTCAGGTGTTAAATGAACCTCATCAGCGGAAACTATGTTTAAGAAAAATAATATAATAATAATGTTTATTAGAAAGTTTTAGTTTTTAATTCATCAAACTTACCCTGCAGTTTTCTTCGATGAAAGCGTGGACTGCCTAAGAAGCTATTCTTAATGTTAGTAAGTCTAGTTTTCCATAGTTGACCACCTGGTGCATTGCATGGCGAACCCGAAATGACAGCAGTGCTGTTATTCAACAAGGGCGATGTGGTAGGATTCATAACTAAAAAAAAATATATAATAATAATTAAAAGGACCGCTTCATTATGACTTCAAAGACAACCCACCGTTATTGGCTTCCGGATCGTGAAACATACTTATGGCAATTGTTGGCCCTGAATTGGCCCTCTGGTGAACTGTTGCTGAATTGGCAGCGGGACTGCCGGGAACACAACTAGTTTGTACTGTAGATGAACGTTCGTTGCGTGATTCTCTTCTCTCTCGCAATTCACGGGACACAACCTCATTATTAATGCCACCACTACTGTGACCCTCAACGCCACCTGTCTGCGACGAATGCGTAGTAGGAGTCCGACTGCCAGGAGGATGGTGTATCGATGACGAACGCTCTCTATCACTGTACGTGGAGTGACGCGATGAGTGACCTGAGGATGAGGCTGGCGATGATGGTCTGGACAAGACACTGGCCTGCTGTTGTGCCGAACTTATCGGAGAGTTACATCGTGTTGGACTGTGATATGAAGAAGAACGCATCGAAGAAATCGATGTGGGAGAACGTCTTTGGTGATTACGTGTACTGCTGTAGGATCGGAAGCTGTTAGTGTACATTTGATTTTAATTGATGATTGATTGAGGCACAAGCACATGGCAACATTTAATGTTTCCATTTAGCATAAGCAAATAGATGATGTCGTGTTTATGATTTTGTATACCATACAACATACAACAATTTACAGTAATAACAACAACAACATTTTCGGGTAGAAATGATTGATTAAAATTGTGTAACATGAAAATAAAGAAGAAAAGCATTTATGTTTTAGAGATACTGAAATTTTTTATGATTGGCAAATAGCAGCAGCAGTTAATGTTTCAAAGATGATGGACTATTAAATGTACAAGTATATGCAATTTATGGTTAAATAAAAAAACAAGGAAAGTTCATTAAATGAAATAAAATACGTATGTATATCATACAATGGCTAGTTAAATGAATATATACATATATCAAAATCTAATCATACTGAAATATACATATCTATATTATAGCTTTCATTTTAAACTTACTTGAAAGCTTGTCTTCTTGGCGTTAGCGGAGAACCTTCAGATATTTGGCCATAACTAGTAGAGTTTGTACCATTAATGCGACATGTATCTAAACGTTTACGAGGAGGATCGGCCGCCTCCAATTCACTGCGAGACTTTTGAGCGATTTCTTCATCATCTTCTAAAGCTGGACGTCTGCGTTTACGTTCCAATAGCAAAAAATATATAACTTTTTCGGTATTGTGTCTGTTTAGTAGAAAAACAAAACAAGAAATTATTACTTATTCATTTGTTTTTTAAAATTCAATTAAACGTGTCATAAGAATAACCAAAAAAGAAACAGCTGTTCGAACCAAACTTATGGGCAATACTGTATTTGATTATCGGTGACTCGCCATAACGCCATAGCCATAACCATGACCATAACCATAGAAACCAACTGAGTTTTGGTTTTTTGCCATAACCATAAACAGCTGTTTGCTAGTTAGACTTATTTGTTGTTGCACTTTTGAAATTAATAAACAAATTAAACATAAACAGCTGTTTGTGGTTATGGCAATACTATATTTATTTTTATTTATTTATCTATAGTACATATTCTACAAAGTAAATTTGCAGAATATGGTTGCACAAAAATGGACGGGTGACTAAGGGCCTATATCACCAACTCTATTTAAATATCAATTCATATTTAAATGTTGATTTTCATTAATTTTTGTAGGGAAAAATTACTTTTAAATCTGAATTGATATTTAAATAAGTTGGTGAAATTGGCCCTAAGACCATATCGCTCATTTGCTTCAATAGTGGCATAACTCAAAAAATTAGTTTTTTGAGTTAATAATGCAAAAAGATGCGGCATTTTGTATTTTATCTTGTGTAAAAATTTCATATAAATAGCTTGTACCATCACCTCCTGAGAGAAGAATTTTTTTTCATTTCTCCATTGAGTTGTATGCAAAATAAAAACTTAAAACGCGTTTTCTGCAAAACTGGTTTTTTTGAGTTGTGCCACTATTGAAGTAAATGAGCGATATGTCAATGATGTTATTAACAATATTCTTAAAAATGTTTTTGTGACTGACTGTACACGACCTATGCCTTCACATAGGAAGTAGCAACGTGTTTGTTAAGGAAATTCCACAAAAGAACCGCAAGATTATACGGTAGTCCGTGCGAGTGAGACGCAAAACTCTCGAAGGCCAATAAACAACAGTGGCCTGGTTGCATTTAAGAAATAATTGCCAACGACGCGTTATGTTGACTCGCCCAGAGCTGCTTTACGACTGGCAATACTATATGTATTTATAGTTTAGACAATGGTTATGGTTATGGCCCTATGGTGTGGCACGTCTAATTGAATCTTTAAGCACCTGCAATTGGCAACTTACGTTGAACTTAAAAGTTCTTGTATAAGTTTATCTTTTTCCTTAAAACAGCCCAAAGAACAAATGGCATTTAGCACATCAGGATCCACAGCCGAGGCAGAAGGTATAACATGCGTCTGTACAACTTCCATCATGTGTAATTCCAATTCCAGTTCACCCTTACCGCCAGCGGTAACCCAGGGATGACGATTTATTTCAGCCAGCTATCGAGGAGGAAATAAAAAAAGTTACATCATTAGGAATGATTAGCTTTGAGGAATAAGTGTCAGTTACAGCTTCAGATTCAAAAGTCAATATAACCAAAATTGTGTTCATGGACTTGCAATATGATTTTAAATAACATATACTGAAGTACAACAGTGTCTCGTTTCTGTAATTTGTGAGAAGATCTCTCATCGAGCAAAAGTAAACAATAATATTGGTTGTCCTATTTTTATTTTATTGATATTGAAACTTTAATTAACTTACAAAAAATATTAAAACATATATACCTTTTTTGTTAGTCACCCTGTGTTTCACAGGACGATAAAAATTTGTTCGACTAGAAAAGTTCTCGTATTCCTTATAAAAACGAGGCACATATATTTGTTTATGAATGTGAGCATTTTGCCCATAGCCACAGCGAAATAATTTGAGCGTTTACAATCAAAGTCTTATAAAAAACAGTTGTGCATATTTTCTTAAAAAAAGTGTTACCAAATACGCATTGTGAGTGTCTTTGCCGTGTGACTCCCTGCAAGACAAAATGACAGAGCGTAACGAAAAATTGAAGTCTAAACGTCACTTTCTATAACGAGCTAATTCGATGACGTTTTTCCGTTTGAGATTATGGCATTCCCTATCAAACAATGAAATAATGTTTCGATATCGAATTGCCATAATCTCAAACTGAAAAAACGTGATCGAATCAGCTCCTTAACGAAAGCGACGATTAGACCCCGGAATTTACTCAAAATGAAAAAAAAAATAATAGATATTTGGCTGTACACAGCAGTAAAAATTAAGTATTTTTTTCAGCTTTCATAAGCTTCCGCATGTTTTTTATAAAAAGCTGTCAAGCAAAAAAAATAAAAAATAAAATATCGAGCCATAACCGCTAAAATAGCTTAAGCGACACATTTCTTGGACTTCGTTTTTTTTTTGACGAAAATTGACTATTTACGATCGCAAATAATCGATTTTGGTCAAAAATTGAAGTTCGAATATTATGTCGCTTAAGCTATTTTGGCGGTTATGGCACGATATATATAATAGTTTTTAAGACATCAAACTGCAGAAGCGAAAGTATACCCAGGTGAATTTGGATTTATTTTATTGATTTACCGTGTGCAATTATACTATTTCAAAGAGAAAAAAAAATTTCACTTCTCGTATTTGTTTTCATTTTCATAAGAAATTGATTTTTTTTTAACACAACCACGTGTATTGCATATGCCGAGTCAAATATTAGTCTATGAGAATTTTGTTCTAGATTAAAGGAAAAGTGTACGAGTCTTCTTTAATCTAGAACGAATATTCGACTCGACATACGTAATACGGGTGAATTGCTTGATAATTAATTTTGTTTTTTAAGAAAATTTTCTTTATTAATTTTTATTTAATTTGTAGATACAAAGTTTTAGTTTTTGTCATGCATAATTTTTTAATAACATAAAATTTAATCTTTCCTTTGCAGGTAAGTTTTGGAAATTTTATTTTAAACTTAAATAACAAAAATATCAACACAACAGGTCAGTGCTTCTAAAAATTTACTTAAAAATCATACTTCAAATCCGAAAAACAGACTCTAGCATCTGTGTACAATTTCGTCCTTCTATACTATAGAGATAAAAATTATTGCCTTTTCTCAAGCAAAATTGTACTGCCACAAATGCATGTGGTTGCTTAGTTATCATACTAGAAAAATATATAATATCAGAAGGTAGTAAAAGGTTGGGTAAGATAGAGGATGTGGTCCTAATGAGTTTCTTAAACACAAACAAAATTCATAAAGACGTTGCTTAAACTAGAAAAATTCTTGATTCTCTAATTGACAAATATCATAGTTCATACGATTAATGTAAGCCCTAAAACTTTGTTTTATCGATGATGTAATTCAAAATATTTCGCATAAAACTAATGAAGTAGAGTTATTGGGATTTTTATTTGTTTTTTTTTTAAATAAATTCAATAAAGTGCCACTTTGAATCGCACACGATGAGTGCAGTACGGACACTACATATGTAATAGAGAGCTGCGTAAACAGTCTTGAAATGTAAAAACGTCGCATGTATTATACTAAACCAATAATAAATGCTGTCGTACTATAAGCGAAGCACGATGGATGTATTGGTGTATGTGTATATCAGTTGTAACAAGCGAAGACGCCAAGACAGCAAAGCAAAACAAACACTCAAAAGAAGTACTGTTGATTAGTGTATGCTTGTTATTTTTCATATTGTACGTTTGAGTGTGTGTGTAATATGTAGATGGTAAGCTACCCTGCAGTCAGACTGGGGCCAAGTGTCTCTATGTCAACACTAAAATTCTAGTAGTAGTTACATTGTCTCTACAATATCTCTTCTATTCGTCAGTATAAAAGAAATAGAGAAAACAGATGTGGTGTATTTCTGGTGGATTTTGCAACAACTTGTCAATATACATAAATTTGTATGTACGTAAGTTATAGAAATGTACCAGTAAATGTCTGGTTGGTATGTCTCCATGTTCCCATAAGAACTATGAATTCACTACCTAGTCAATTGTTTTAGTGTTACTAGTAAATTTTCAATGACAAGCACATGCTAAATGTCTATAGCATGAAGTATTGTATGGGGAATAATTGTAGAGTAGTACTGGTGACAAAATCAAAAGCGACTCAGTACATTTTCACTATTCGCACTTTCTGCAGGGTATTATGTGATTAACTGCATACAACTAATGTTAACGCATGTATGTGCCTTTGCATGTGCGCAGAAAAATAAAAAATTATGCACACATACATGCATGACGTTTGTACACGCGCTCATGCGTAGAAAGAAGCAAGTATCACACATTCTTCCGTCACGAAGTGTTTTCTTCTTTACTCTTATACCTACAATACTCAAAAAAATTTCTTGCAAACAGTGTTGTTAACATTTGTTTTATAAAATTTCGCTGTAGTAGAACATTTGAAAAATCCCTCATGTCTTGAAAGTTCTTATAAGATGTCTTATGCAGGAGACTAATATGTAATACTATACAAACTTCAGCCTAAATAATCCCAGCTAGTCTTTTCAATCGCAGAAGAGTCTATTGTGAATCATATGCAGAGCATTTTCAATCACAGATGAGCTCATATTTGAATTTTGGAAGATGCTCCGCTCGGGAAAAACTGTTACCTGTAGACGATTCGTATACAAGAGCCGCAGAAGACGCTTTTACTAGTCGACGTACCAATCATTTGAGATTTATCTAGAGATTATCTTACAATTCTTTTTTGAACAACATTGAGAATCGTATGAGACTCATTAACGTTAATTTTATATGAGCCATTGGGAGAGTTGTGAAAGAATCATTCGATAACGATTTAAGGAATCGTACAATACTCAGTATGATTTTTATTTTGCGAGTTAATTATAAAAATAAAACAAATTAAATTTTTTTTATTACTTATTAATGGGGCTAATTAAAATATGCAAAAAAAAATTCAAAATATGCGCCAGAAATAGCACGAAAAAACTTCAAAATATGCACGGTTATATACACAAAATATGCAAGAATAAAATCAACAATTTTGTTACTTCAAAGTATTTTTATTCAAAGAGATCTTTATTATAACGAACAATCATTTGTTTCTTTAAATTTTCAAAAAGAAATGATCTTCCATTGTCACATAAAACAGATGAATACATGGAAAATATGCGTTCAACATCAGTAGATGTAACAGGAGCGTATTTAAATGCGAGTATTTCAGATGGGGACATATTCATCCGTTTCGGTTTTATTGAAATATGTATAATTTTTAATTTTTATTAACCCTGCACACATAACCCTCGAACGTATCCCTCTAAACCTAACCATTCGTCGTTTCGACGAGCACGTTTTGGGGCGTATAATATCGGTTCTAAACATATATATTTTTGTACTTGCAACACATACATACCTTTAGCAAGTACTTTGTTAGTAAATACAACTATATATTTCTATTCTGTTACAAGGATATTTATTATAATCCATTTTTCCAAAAAGCATTTTTTTTTTGAGATCACATTGTTATAAAATTTATTTAAACAAACAAAACAAAAAAGCCTTTTTCTCTTTGACAAAACTTAACTATAACACTGTTGTTATTTAAAAAAATATATAAAATAAATTTTTTGAAGCGCATTGTGTGCAGAAATCAACTTTATGCTCGCCAACACTCGTCGAAGCGACGAACAAGTTTATCATATCTCAATAATTACGTGCTCACGCGCCGAGTTTGGTTGTCTCCTGCAAAAGCTCAGCGAAAACTAAGTTGGCAAGAAATTTAGCGGCGATCGGTGCACGTGTTAAAAAGAAATAGCAATTTTTTCGTCCGGTGTTCGTCGTTTCGACGAAGGTTATGTGTCTAGGGTTAAGGTCTTCAGACCTGTGTTTCTGTTCAAAACTTTGTTGAATTTATCAATGAATACATTTTGGTTTGTGTTTTCAATACTTTCTTTCACACGTTCTATAACAGCTAAACTTTCACTAATAGGAAGTCCTTTAGTTTCTAGTCGGGTGATGCTTGAGCAGAGGCGATCAAAATTATGTTTTATATAAACTAAGTCAGATTTCATTGACGCTTTTTGAAACAACAATTTTTTCATTGCGTATAGACTCTGCATCATCGTCATAAAGTTCATCTAAAACGTCACAAATTTCTTTGAAATTTTCAGAATAATATGTCTGAGCAACGATGTTCGCCATGAGATTCGCCGTCCGCAACCATTTACAATAGAAAGAAAAGAGACAGAACAAAATTGGTAAACATTCGATCTCTGTTGCGCTACCGCAAAATACTTTGATATGCCTGAACATGGACACCGCTCGTGTTCACCACCACAAAGAAGTTGATAGATTTTTCACAGTTGCTCTGCCGGCGTCATGTTCATGTCATATCCAAGTTGATGGCTCGTGAAGACGTAGGGTAACGAAAGGTATTTTTGAATCGAATATCTGCAAGCAAACAATCATATGCCTTTGGCGGTAATAGTTTCGGTTCGACTTTGTGGTAGAAGTTATAGAAAAGTAAAGAAAAAAATTAATAACATGCAGACATACATGTGCAAGAAGAGGAAAAAAATATATTTCTTGTGAATTTCTTTTACACCAGTTTGAGTTATATGAATCGTTATATATTAATCGCGTTGCCAGAGCGAAAAATAAGCTTTTTTATGCAAGGTGATCCAAAATAAGCATTTTTCTACAAAAAAATTAAAATATGCAAAAAAATGCATTTTCTGGCAAAAATCCAGAAAAATTAGCCCTGCTTATTAATAAAAAAAAAAGCAATGTGAGTTCGATCACAGAGGAGATGTGTAAACATCTAGTAATGAAAAAATTGTTTAAGTTGGAAGTACTTATGCTTTTAGTATCTTTTTTTAAATTAATTAATTAAAAGTATCAAAACTTTCAATATTGTAAATACATATGAATTTGTTGGTTTTTGTTTGTTTTATTAAACTTATTTGGTTAGTAAATGGGCACACTGCAGTATATGTATATGTACTGCATTCAAAATTGCAGTAAGCAGTAAATTTACTGATTACTAAGAAAATTCAGTAAATTTTTACTGCTAATGAAATTTAATTTGCATTACCAGTAAAATCGTAGGGCCGTAATCAAAATAAAATTGTAGCAAGTGGCAAAGTTTTTTTGCATTCAAATTTTGAAACTTTTGTATGAAAAACATTTAGCCACTTGGTAGAATTTCATTATGAATACGGGCATTACTGATTACTGAAAATTCAATGCACCTCATCATATAACAAATCATTTAGGCAATTTATAAAAATTGTAGAAAAAATTTTTAGTAATCAGTAAAAGTTTACTTGTTAAACATTTTTTATTGTTTTTACTGAAACTTTAGTGGTACTGCAGTGCTCATCTATGGTAAATGCCTTTACTTTTACTTTTTAATTTTTAATTCCTGTTGTTCGTCGTTTAGTTGTTGCTGTTTTTGTTGTTGTGTACGCATTGCAATTAAAATAAATTCAGTAAAGTGCGACTTTGACTCGCGCACATTCGGTTTTGATAATTTTTTTTATTTAGCTTTCTTCCTTTTTTAAGTTTTTTCAGCTTAAACGATTTTTTTTCAGTTTTATCGCTTTTTTCACGTTTTGGCGTTTTTTTTTTCTCTTTTTGGGTTTTTTTAATTTTCGCAATTTTTTTCATTTTGGCGATTTTTTCATTTTGGCGATTTTTTTCTGTTTTTGGGGTTTTTTTATTTATGCGAATTTTTTATATTGGCGATTTTTTTGTTTAAGGATTTTTTTTCATTTTGGCGATTTTTCCGGTTTTTCGCGATTTATTTTAGTCCAAAGTTTTTTTTTTTAATTTGGTGCTTTTTTTCGTTTTGGCAATTTTTTTTATATTTGGCGATTTTATATTTTTTTGATTTTTTAGTTTTACCGTTTTTGAAAATTTCAAGAGTTTTGCTCTCACGGTTTACAAGATACAGCAAGTTGTCAAAATTACAAAATTGCATTAACTGATGGAACACTCATTGATTTAAATTTTTTTTAATTTAGTGTTAATTGTTGTAGTCTGTATAAAAATAAACTAACTTTTAAAATTTCAAGTGTATATATGTACATACAATTGTATGTATGTTACATGGGATTTTTACATTTTTCGTTGTTCATTTTGGAACACCCTTTAGTTTTTACCTCTCATGTATTTGCTGTTGTAGTGGCCAAATATCTACACATTGTGCCCAAATTTCAAGTCCGTAGCTCTTACGGTTCATTTTCACCTTTGGTGTACGGACTACTAGTCGTACGGTCGACTAGTTTCTCTGCTTGGTATTGCTTCTTTCAAACACTAATACACTCATACATAGCTCACACCGATTTGACAATGCAAAGAAATCTCAGCAAAGAAATCTCAGCAAAGAAATCTCACCAAAGAAATCAAGGTCAAAAGATTTTTAACCCCTAGCGTATAGATGTTTACACATCAAAAAAAGCTTTTCATTTATTGATTAAATCCTAACTTAAAAATGGGATAGTTAGACTTCTTCCTAAAAGGGAAAATGGTTTAAAAACAAAATAAAATATAAATTAATAAAAATAAAAAATAAAAAAATTATAATAACTATCTTGAATTTAGCATTTTTAGACGTCTATCGATTCCATCTTTTTCGTACACAAAATGCTGATACAGCCATCTGTTAATAATAGAGTAAATTCATTGCAAAAATTTGTAATAGCACAGATCTATAAAAAATTCAATTAACTAAAAGAATTAGATTACTTTAAAAGCCGTTTACCATCCTCCAATAATTTAATAAATCTTTGATGTAAAATACCAAGCACATTGAATTTACACTTCCATGTAATAAACATATATTTAATTTTTATAAAAAAAAATTTAAAAAAAGTCTTGAAAACCGGCAAAATTCTTATTCAAAACTTGACTGAAAGCACCAGCGAGAAATGAAAAAAATTTAACAATCTGTGACAGTAAACACGAAAATACGCAGAAAAAAATGATTTGTAAATACAATTAATTTTTTTGTAATATCAATTAAACAATTAATTGATTTTGAAACTGCAACGCTTTTTGTAAATACAATTAACGAAATTGTAAGTTAAAGGAAAATCTGAAAAATATTTTCAATTAAATATATGAACAAATAATTTGTTGAAATTTATTTATTTTTTCAACATTTCTTTTTGTTGGACTTCAAAGTTTTTCCAATTAAAGTTATTGTTATATTAACAATGAGAATTGTTGAATTTCCGTATCATAATTTTTATATTAACAATGCTTTTTTATACACAATCACAATCTTCGGAACGATTTTTGCTTGTCTGCGAAAACACTAAATGTTTTTGAGCGGAGTTGGGCAACCTCAGGACTAATAAACTAACTCACTTACCTCTCAGCTAAAGGCAACACTTCATTGAATACGCAAATGATGAATACACACAAAGCATGATTTCTTGTTTATTCTACATGTGCGCATTCCTTTATGATATAATTTAACAAATAATTTTGTTGAGTAGTTTAATTGACTACAAAAATTTAAATTTGTTATATCAGCAATGATGATTGTTAATTTTTAAATTAAATATTAACAATTTGTTTTAACTTTTGTGATTTGAAAGGGCTAAGGTTCGTATTGCTTTTTAAGCCAAATTATAAGCTCTTTTTTTTCAATAAATTGAAATAAGATGAATCAAAACAATTCACATATTCCATTTACAATAATGCTAAGTATATAAAGCAGAAATCTACATCTACTGACACGACACACAGTGGACCAAACACAAAAGAACGCTGATGATGAAGGTTTAGTGGCCTTCGAAAACGGCTGGCTGTTCCGTTCAACTATGTGTTGTTAGTCAGAATAATTACAACAGGCTTTGTTGTTATTTGTTCATTAATAATTATCACATGTAATTTGGCTTAAAAAGCAATAAGAACCTTAGCCCGTTCAAATCACAAAAGTATAGGGTGTTTTTTTCAGGGGTATAGAACTTTGAATTGAAATAAAACACAAGAAAATCGTTTTAATGTCCATCAATTTGGCTTTATTGGAAGGATAATTTTATGCCATTAATGTTTAAATATGATTTCGGGCATGTGGCCGCCGCGGCTGGCTCGAATAAAGCCAATTCTACAGGTCCAATTTTCAACCACTTTTTCGAGCATATGGGGCCGTATGTTGGCAATAACGCCACGAATGTTGGCTTCCAAGTCCCCTAACGTTTCTGGATTGTTGGCGTAGACGAGCTACTTCACATATCCCCAAAGAAAATAATCCAATGGTGTCAAATCACACGATCTTGGTGGCCAATTGACAGGTCCATTCCGCGAAATTATGCGCTCATCGAATGTTTCCTTCAATAAATCGATTGTGACGTGCGCTGTGTGGCATGTAGCGCCGTCTTGTTGGAACCACAACTCATCCACATTCATGCCATCCAATTCGGGAACAAAATAGTCGGTTAGTCGGCTCCAATTGCTGTGCACGGTGGCGAATCGATTCATTCGGGTCCTCTTCAACACTTTGCTCTACAGCGGCAATTGTTTCTTCGGTGCGCACTGTTCGACGTCTCTGCGGATGCGTATTATCACATAGAGTAAACGTAGTGCGAAAACGATCCATGGTTAACCGAATTAATTGCTCTGATGGACGATTATGTCGACCATAAAATGGACGGAGCTTGCGGTAAACTTCGCGAACTGAACCATTATTTTCGAAATAAATTTGCACGATTTGCAAGCGTTGTTCTTTTGTCAACCTGTTCATGATGAAATGGCAAACTAAACTAAATATTAATCACTTGACTGCTGACAAAATGGCCGCCAGTTAAAAAAGTGATGCCAACTTAAAGTTCTATACCTCAATAAAAAACACCCTTTAGAAACAAATGGAGTTCGAATAATAATTAAAATTAACTAAAACAATTTGTTTTGTTGGGTACATTTCGATGATATTTTTTTCTGTTTAAGACAGAGCAAACTTCCCAACTAGCATTTGGGTGATCATTTTTTGCAAAAATCGTTTACATGATTCTCCTGAGATCACTTTTGATGATTAAAAACTGATCATGATCATGATCATGAAAAACATCTGTCTGATAAAATAATAATTTCTTTGAAATAGAGAAACAAAATGTAAAGAAGCTTCAAAAAGCAACCCAATGACTTAAATACTACCAGAAAATTTCTCAACAATCAGCAAATCGTAATAAATGATTCTATGGTATAATTAATCTGTGGGATACCATTTTCTCACAACGGGAGTATCATATATGATCGAAAAATTAGCTCATATGCGGTTATTTTTCTCGTCAAGCTGATTCGCAAAAGATAGGTTTGTGACACAAAATGCTAGCTGGAATAGTTTAGTTAAAGGCATCGTCGATTAAACATTGGAAGATTTATAAGAAAGAGTTAAGCAGGAAATGCACAATATCACTCTACAAATAAACATCAGGAGATAAGTAAGGAGCTCTAGCTCCTGGCTACCTGGGATTGAATATCTTATCTGATGTAGACATTTAAAAAAATTTAAGTAACCTCTAAACTTTTTTTTTGATTTTTTAGTATTAACGCTTTTTAGGGTTCCGTACACCAAAGATGAAAAGGAACCCTATTGTTTTCGCTACACTGTCCGTCTGTCCGTCACACGGTACTTTCTCAGGAACCGTAAGAGCTACGGACCTGAAATTTGGACACAGTATGTAGAACCTTGGCCGCTACAACAACAAATACATGAGAATTAAAAATTAAAGGGTGTTCCAAAACGAGCAACGAAAAATGTTAAAATCCCATGTAATATACATACAATTGTATGAACAACATATGTATATTGAAACTTGCAATTTGTAAAATTAATGTATTTTTATACAGACTAGAACAATTCACACTAAAATTTAAAAAAAATTAAATTAAAGGGTGGTCCATCAGTTAATGCAATTTTGACCATGTAATTTTGACAACCGTAAGAGGCAAACACTTGAAATTTTCAAAAACGGTAAAACTAAAAAACCGAAAATTATAAAATCGCCAAACCAAAAAAAAAAGTCGCCAAAAGTTAAAATAAATCGCCAAATTCGAAAAAATCGCCAAACTGAAAAAAATCGCAAAAATAAAAAAAATCGCCAAAAATAAAAAAAAATTGCCAAAATGAAAAAACGCAAAAAACCGAAAAAATCGCCAAAACGAGAAAATAAAGTGTCAAAACTAAAAAATAAACCAAAACTTACAAAAAAAAATGGCCAAAACGAAAAAAATCGCCAAAATTAAAAAAAATTTCTAACACTAAAATAAATCGCCAAATTCGAAAAATTGCCAAAATAAAAAAAATCGCCAAAATGAAAAAAACGCCAAAAATCGAAAAAAATCGCCAAAACGCGAAAATGTCGCCAAAACTAAAAAAAATTTTATATAAAAAAAATCGCAAATATGAAAAAAATCGCCAAAAATAAAAAAATCGCCAAAATGAAAAAAACGCGAAAACCCAAAAAAAATCGCCAAAACGAGAAAATAAAGTGTCAAAACTAAAATTTTGGGGTTTTTTTTCGTTTTGGCGATATTTTTTTGTTTTTAGCGATTTTTTGTAATGTTTTTTTTTGTAACTTTTTTGTATTTGTCATGAATTTATAAATGATGAAAAATGAATTTGAGCGATTTATTTTACTTTTGCTAATATATTTCAGTTAAGCGCTTTTTTAATTTTGGCGATTTTTTTGGTGATTTTTTATTTGTTTTTTTTTTTGCAATACATATTTTTAGTTTTGGCAATTTTTTTTTTTGTTTTTGTGCTTTTGATAATTAATTTGCATTTTAGTGATTTATTTTACTTTTGGTGATATTTTTTATTTAAGCCTTTTTTCATTTTGGCGATTTTTTGTTCCAGCATTTTTTTAATTTTTAGGTTTTTTTATTTTAAGCGTTTTTTTTAATTTTCCAAAGTTTGTCCCTCACATTTTCCAAGACACAGCAAGTTGTCAAAATTACATTAATTGCAAGAATCAGTGTTGCCAATAGATTTCTCGAAAAAATACCTACACATGCTAAAAGAATCCGATTTTCCCTACACGTTGAAAAAATCTCCCCTACAAAATTCCCTACTCATTTTTGGCACTAAAATAAAAGAAAATCACTAGTTATAAAAAATATATATGTTTATTAAAACTTTGGTAAAAAAATAAGTAAAATACTAAAAAAAATAATAATACATACATTTGTACTTTTAATTAAATTCAATTAAAACAACAAATTTTTTAAAAATGAATATGAATCGTTCTTTTGAAATAAAGTTTTAAAGTATAAGTTTAAGTCATCTTTCATTATTGAATGATATATTTGAAAAAGCATATACCAAGGCGAATTCATGTATCAGGTGGTGCCAAGACCATAGCTGCTTTTTCAGGAAGTTTGGCTCATCAAATTTCATTGCAACAAAATTTTGGAAGAAGTTTGATTTGTCAATTTTCATTGCAATAAAGTACTAGGCAGATTTTGTTGTTACAGGCTTGACACCACCTGGTAAATGAATTCGCCCTGTCATATATATACTTACATATTAGTACCGCCAACTTTTTAAACCACAAACAACTCTGGAAATATATTTTTAATCGATTTTAACGAAAAGAAAACTTTTTAACCGTTTTGAAAAAGAAAATAATACTAAAAAAAACGTTATGTTTCCATTTATTTCATAAATACAGGCGACATGGCTGAAAATCCCTACATTTTGGAGAATATAAAAAATCTGTCCGATTTTCCCAACGCTTCTATTTTAGTACTTCTGGCAACACTGGCTAGAATACCCTTTATTTTTGATTTTTTAAATTTCAGTGCTAATTGGAAATTTCAAAATTATAATCCTCTGCTTATTATATTATAGGGTTTCATTCGTTGCTCGCTTTCAAATACCTTTTAATATTTGACTGCAATATGTTGGTTGTTGTAGCGACCAAAGTTTTACCTATTCTGTGAAAATTAAGTCAGCCAGACAGTTAGGCAGGCAGAGAGACAGATAGACGGACGGACACCGTAGCGAAAACAATAGGGGTTCATTTTCACCTTGAATGTACGGAACTATAAAAACAAACTGAAAATTTAAGACAAATATGTTGCGAATTCAAATGCTTTTGTTTGAAGCTTTTTAACCTATTGCGCTTGTGTATGCAATTCTCAATAATATTTCGAGAGTTTTTCTATAAACATAAATATGTTGTTTTTGTTTAACTTTTTCACGAACTTTTTGGTTGAAGTATATAAATGAGTTTCTTTCCTTAACCAACAACAAACAAAAATTCTTCATATATCATTTTAATTCATTTATGTAATTAAAGGATTAACAGCACACAAAAAGTCATTAACCTAATCCCAACTATTTTTTAATAAAAATCTTTAAAAAAAACTCTTTATTTGAATGACTCACCGTCAGTCTCCGTTCTGGATTCACTTCAATCATACCACGTAGTAAACTTTGACAATCGGGTGGCACAAAATGTGGTATATGGAACACACCCCTCTTAACTTTTTCCAACAGTTGTCGTAAATTGTCATCATCGAATGGCAGAGCACCGACTAAAAGTGCGTAAAGAATGACACCGCAAGACCAAACATCCGCTTTACGTCCATCGTATTTCTCACCCTAAAAAATATTTCAACAAATATACCATTTAAATGCAATATACGAGTTTATATCTTATAACACATTCGACTGGCTAGAAGTGGCATGCCACACTGCACAAACAATACTTTACAAGTAACCAATAGAGATAAAATAATAATAATAATACTAATGTAACTGTTTTGTTTTTGTATTGAATTGAGGTCATATTTCTTCTATTAAATATGAAGTGTTACTTTGTGGCATGAATATGATATATTAAAATATTTCTCTTATTCATCAATTCATTACAATTCATTGATAAAAACAATTTGCAAATTTAAAAAAATTGTTTTAAGTGCCTTGCCATCCATACCCTTATAACTTCTGGACAGGCATAGTGGGGTGAACCGCATGATGTTTCCAACATAGAGCCGGCCGGTTGCAGGGAGGCCATACCAAAGTCAGCAATTTTAATATTATTTTTTTCGTCTAGTAATAAATTTTCGGGTTTTAAGTCTCGATGACTGTTAAAGAAAATAAAATGCATAATAAATAAAATAGAGAATCTAAATTTTTTCAACTGGGGCAGAACATAAACTCACCATATTGAGTGCGAATGGCAAAAATCTAAAGCTGAGATTATTTGACGGAAAAATTTTCTGGCTTCTTTGGGCGTTAAACGTCCCTTTTTCACCAGATAATCAAATAGTTCGCCACCTGAGACATGTTCCAGTATTAAATACAAATATTTTTTATTCTCATACACATCACTCAGACCCAGCACATGTGGATGATCAATTAATTTCATAATAGCTATTTCACGTTCAACCTAAAAAATAGAAAATTATAACAAAAAAACAAGTTAAAAATCTTACAAAAATACATATAATCTTTCAAAAAATAGTTTATGACGTATGTATATAATTAGCTGGTCGCCTTAATATTGTAATAAGACTAACAATTAGCAAATAAATCAATAACAAAGCAAATAGAATAGCGCCGGTTTTAAGCATTTATTCAACAAGAAAATAACTAAAAAAAAAATTTAAACCCACTTCAAACATTAGTGTTTATGTTTTTATTTATTTATTTTCATACAAAATTTTTCTTAAAAAGCCTTTATAAAGCCTTAATATTTTTTATAAATAAGGCTGTAAAATGCTAAACATAATCTAGATTCAGTTAAATAAAATATTGTTATGTATAATGCTATTCGGAGTCGGTGACAATAAGTTTAGCAATAGTATATAGCTATTAATGTTCTTGTCACCGACTTTGAATATCATTATAGATAAAAATATTTTATTTCACTGAATCTAAGCTATTTTTAATTTTCGGTGCTTATTTTTGTACTCGTTTTAGTTTATTTTTTATAATAGTTATTTTAAAATTTTCAGCATCAAGTATATATACTAAGGGGCGTGGTCATGCCCAATTTTTCAAATATAAGTGACCGCACACTTTTCTAAATTCAATATAGCGTCAGTTTCAGATCTCAAGTTTTGTGAAAATCGGTCATTTAGAAGCATGTAAAATAAAAAATTAATCTTTAATGGTCCCATTTCTTTAAGTATAAAATTATGTCATTTTAAGAGCTGAAACTTTTTGCCAAGCTTCGTAGAAATCGTAGTACATAGAATTTAATAAAAAATTGTATGGGTTAGCTCCGCCCACTATTTTAACACAAGTTAAATTTTTTTCAGAGCTCAAAGTGTGTGGCAAGTGTCGTAAAAATCAATAAAATAGAAGCACGTGAAATATATGTAATATTAAATTTTAGTGAGTCTTAACTTTGACTGCGACCGTTTGTATTTTCAGAAGCATAAACAAAATCAATTATAGCTTCGGTGACCATTCGTAACTTTTTTAAGAGGTCAGTCCTTTTTTTAAAACGATGTCCTTTTAAATTTTAAAAAAAAGTATCCTTTTTTTAATGAATTGTCCTTTATTGCCCTTTATTTTTATCACCAATTTTTTTCTTTAAACTTAAGGGGCGGCTTTTTGAGTACGAGATTAAGATTAGTTTATTTCTATAATTAGCTAATCCGAAAATTAACTTAATCTCAAATTAATTAGTTTGATATTTTTGAGTGGTAGTTTAAACTTCTTATTATTTGTAGTATTACCATACTGAGGAACAAAATAGTGGCAACATTTTCTGTGCAAAAGTCATACATGTTATCAACACACTTTGATTTTTTTGTGGAAAGAAGAGGAAACTGCCATGTTTTATTATTTACTAGTAAAATATTGCGCGTGTTAAAGGAAATAGATAAATAATATAAAATATATATAACTATTTATTTATGTGTTTTTAAATTATTTTATAATATAATTTTGACAAAAAGTTATAAGTTTCACAAGTGTATGTTGTCAATGTTAATGTATGATTAAACCAGCACGATTGCCCGCTTAAACTAGCAAGTAAACCATATAATCGACTGCCCAAAAATCACAAATGAAGATTAAGGTTAATTTAATCTCTAATCTTGCACTCAAAAAGTCGCCCGAAAACTATGAGTTTTATTTTATCAAAACCCGAAAATGTCAACATCAATACAATAGAAATTATAATCATTCAAAACTGCAATTACCTCGCAATACTGGAAAAAGTGCATATCGCACACTAAATCATAAAGAGTCACAATTCAAAAAATCCTAGATGTTGAGGAGTGGAAAAAATTGTTTATACTGTACAAATGACGCAAGTATGTAACATAAAAACAGGCATAACGATATTTTATATCTTAAATATATATTTTATTTAAGCTTTAGGTCTTTTGTAATTAATTTACAATTTTATTTATTTTTTGTTGATATTTCGCTTCAACTTTGTGTAGCTACACAAAGTTGCATTCATTAAAAAGAAAAGTATTTTCAAGTAGTTTCATCTGGAGTGTTAAATATTAGAGCCCCTTTATCCCTCTTTTTTAAGCGGCTGTATCCTAAAGCTAAAATATTACGAGCAAGCGGATTAGGATGTGACTCGACTTTTGTTACATATTTATTTGCCTGCGTATTTTGTAATTTCTTCAGTCACTTCTGGTATATTTAAATCACGATGTAAATTTGAGTTTTTTATGTACTATGGAGCCAATGTTATTAACGGTAAAATTTTGGTTTGCCTAATTAATTTAATTTTTATTACATTTCTAAATGTATGTTATTTCTTGTGGAAAAATATGGTTACCGTAATTATAGCCCATTCAGGCTGACACGAAATTAAATAATTTCAAGCTCAAATTACGAACGAAACGAAAGGTGTTTATGCAGGTACTGAATGACATTTGAGTTGATTTCGCAACCATCTTATTTACTGCGGCAGACATTGAAGTACTTTTTTCAGTTGAATAAATTCTTTGTTAGTCGCTATTCACACTATGCCTTTTTAGTCTGCCTTGTATTGCCAATTTTCTTTTGAAACCCCTACGAAAAGTCACACACATTTACATTAAGGCTTTTTTATTCATAAGAATACGAAAGAGGCAAAGAGAAATGTCATACATCCCCTCGAATTTTCATTTCGTGCCTTTTGTTCTACACCGCAAGTTTCTCACCACCTCTCACCAATAAACTAAAAAAGCCTGCCTGCACAGGCAAGCATAAAAGGCATAGTGTAAATTGCGTCTTACACTTATACACATTTTTCTTTAAAATTTTTTCATAAATTTAATAATTTTCAATCTTTTTTAAATTTAATATTGAATGTCAAAATTTTTATTTCTTTTAATCGTTGTTTCTCATAGTTGTAAATTTACTCATATTTGAAAAAAAAGTCGTTTTTGTACAAAAACAGAATTGTATATTGTAGTTTCATGTTAATTTCATCGAAATTAAGTAAAATAAGTTAATTTGGAAAATGTAAAAATGTATGGGAAATTACTTAATTTGAACTTGATTTCGACCGAAATCACCAAATTGCTTAATTTGGCGTCAGCCTGAATGGGCTATTAAATACACAAATGACAAGTTTTTAAATGCTGATAACAGTTTCTAGCCTCTCCAATGATTCCCCACCTTCTGGTAACCCTTTTCTTTACTCTTTTTACAGCCATCCCTAAACAAAAGCGGCAAGCGTTTTTTAGCTGTCAAAAGTTCTCATGTCCATACATTTTGTATGGAGCATACCGAAATAACGTGGCGGCAACGCGACGGCAACGCTTTGCTATTGGACATCACGTTTCACAATGAAGTTAGTTACAAAAGAAAACAATTGCCTTTTGGTTGCCAGCATCAGCGTTACCATATGTGAAGATTTATCTTATTTTCGAAGTTATTCGGGATGTTAAAAAGACTAAAAGATTTCTTTGTTAAAAATAAGATTTTTATGAATATGATATTTGGAACTCTTAGTATATTATTTAGTGTATGTATATTATTTAGTATATTATTTAGTGTTAACGTGAACTTTAACTGACAGTTCTTCATAAAAAACTTGCCGTTAAAGTCCCTGTTAGCTTTAAATTGTACATTGTGAAAAGGGTCGTCATTCTGTCTGTGAAAATTAAAATTTATAAGTGTTGAAAAAGATAAGTAAAAACAATAGTGAATAAAAGAAATTCACAAAATTTAATTTAGTATATATATATATATATATTTCTTTTCAAAGTTGTAGATATTTACAAAAAGCAAGATGCGTTGGCCGTAAAAATGTGTGAAGAGGGCTAGATACCTCCTAGGTTATTCTGTTTTTGCTTATTTATGTCTTTAATTTTAAATATTTTATATATTTGTGTATTTTGAATGGACTTTTTAAAATAAAAATAAAAAAACAAAAATTATATTTATATATACATATTTACAAGCTGAACCTGGCAAACGTTGTCGTACCCTCAATAATTTTTTTTTTAATTCTATCACATTTTTCATTTTGCCCTTAATAATGTAATAGAAACTTTGTTCTACGTAATGATGAATATGTCCTGCATGACTTTCGATCAAATGACCGGTCAAAACACTGATACTATTCCTGTAGGATTAGTTCATTTGAAGCACAATAAATTTTTCCTGAATTTGAATTCAGTAAAATCAATGCATATTATGTAATATATTTTGAGTCAAATCTCTAAAAAAAAAAAATTTTAATGAGAAAAAGAGATTTTTTGTTCGACTTGAAGGATTTTGAGAAAAAAAATATGGCAACGCTGACCATCATCCTTAACAAAAGCAAGTTTTCCAAATCTTCTAAATAGCTAACTTTTTCAAAATTATTTATTATTTTATTTTAATTATATAACAAAATTTATGTAACCATGACATGACAATGACAACTTTCCTTTTATGCAAGAGTAGATATTAGTGTCCTGCACAAGACTATTTATAAGACCTTTCAAGACATGAGAGATTTTTTCAAATGCTTTACTACAGCGAAATATTCTAAAAGAATCGCTAAGCAACACTGTTGGCAAGTAATTTTTTTCGGTGGTTTCTCTTACCAGCAGTGTTGTTTAGCGATTCTTTTAGAATATTTCGCTGTAGTAAAGCATTGGAAAAAATCTCTCATGTCTTGAAAGGTCTTATAAATACTCTTGTGCAGGACACTAGTAGATATACGTTAGAGACAACAGTTGTAGTGTATTTCTATTGATATTAGGTATGTTTTATTCGAACTTTATATAAATATTCAGAACAAATTTAAGTATGTATAAACTTAATAAGTAGCTACAGTTATAGATGCTTAAAAATTAAGTAGGTATAAAAATGCTGCCAAGGCATAAAATTTCTAATATATTACGTTTATCATCACTGAAAAATAAAAATACAAAAAATATTCCCTGTCAGAAATAAATAATTTTTAATTTAAAAAATACTAACAATAAACAAAATGCTTAATAAAATCTTTTTATTCCCACTATATGCATTTTCCTCTTCCATTTTGTTTATTATTACATATTTGGTTTTTATTAAAATTTATTGAATTAAATTTATTATTTTTTATATATATTTGACATAACAAAAAATGAACGAAGAATTGTTTAAAAATGATGAGTGCTGCCAAGCTTAAAATGTTAAATAGTAATATCATTTTATTTGATGTACTTATAGATATAGATATATGTTTCGAATAAAACATACCTATTATCAATGAACTCGTCAATAGTTTGTTTTTCTTTTTTATTATGCTATACAATAATATTAAATAAATATATGTAGACGAGCGTCACTAAAACCTACTAGTGAATCTTTGGTTCAAATATCTCAATATCGTCAAAAAAGAACTACCTTCTCAATAGTGCTAAAGTCTACTGGTAGATTTTCAATGACAACCCTATGTTATATGTTAATAGGCGATTACATTGTCTGGGGTACACCTAGTCAGTAGCACTAATGACAATGTCACTAGAAAATCAATATAATTTTACTATTGACAACGAGCGAGGAAATATCGATATTGTAGACTAGAGCCCATAAAATTTACTAGTGAATCTTTGGTGCCAATGTCTCCATGTGGTCCCAAAAGAACTACTTAGTTAGTAGTGCTACAGTCTAGTACACCTGGTCAGTAGTACTATTGACAACATCACTAGTAAATCACCACAATTTCATTATTCGCACTATCTGCAGGGCAGTGTGAGCTGATTGCACTTTTTTTATGTTGTTGTTGTTTTTACAGTATCCCTCTTAATATTTGAGTAAAGCAGCGTTGCCAGATGTGTAGATTTATCTATTTTTGCAGTTTTTTTTGGACTTTTCCGCAGTAATAGTTTTTCTTTCAAAGTACTTAACAGTTTTACTAACTTTTTTGGCTTTTACCTTTTTTTACTCTTTAGTAATATTTTAATAAATACATTAGTGTAATACTATGCCTTAGTAAAATGTGAAAGTGGTGGAATTAAGAGTGCTATAAGGTATTATAACCCAACAAACAATTTCAAAAAAGGTAATCGAGTTTGGAATTAAGAATTTTTTGTAGAAGCTGTTCCTTACTGGATTACCAACTTAATGATTTTAACAAGGCGTGAGAAGTATTTGTCTTCTTTATTGTAGGAACTAATTATTTTTTTCGTTGTGGGAAATAAATATTTTTCTTCTGATAGAACTACTTTTAGTCGAAAAAATTATTTGTTTTTAAATATGACGTTGTTTGAGTAAATGAAAGATTTTTGAAAACTCAGTTTGATTAAATAAATAATAGCTTTTTAAGAAAAATATAAATAAATTTAAAGAAAAAAATTACGAGTATTGTTTTACTACGAAATACCCCATTCTGTAAAATTTTGTTTTATAAACTCATTTGAAGTGGGTTATATTTTATTCGTATCTGTGTCTATATTGTTGCTTATAAATACTATATGTATTTAGAAAAATTTTTGATTGATGAACTTTTATTAAAACGGGAAATAAAAAAAAAAATTATTTGGAACTACTTATATTTAAATAATAATTTTACAAAATGTAAGTACTTATTTTTTAGTTTAAAATAAATAAGTAGACAATTTAGAAATCTATATAATTTATTTAAAATAACCACATATTTTGGCAATATTTACACGTCATCTTTTAAAACCCAAAGGATATGTTCAACTTCTGCTTCCTATTTTTAATATTTTACGTAATGTGTTTTGTAAGCGAGTACTTCAATTTGGCAATCTAAAAAGTATAGAAGTAATATTTCAATTGCATAACTCTGTAACCATATGTTTAGACATGCAAGTACTTGCATGCAAGCTCTGTGTACGTATTATCAAAGAAAATTTCGCAAAAATGCCCGACTGTCTTGCAACTTTCATGATTACTTTTTAGTGCAGAGTTGTCTATAACATAAAAAAAGTTTAATTTTAAGGTAACCAGATAGTATTGAACTTTATGCGTGATATTTATGTCTAAAACATTCATTTAAAACTTGATTTATCAATATTTAAGAAAAAAATATCAAATTGGCTTTTGAATTTATCTAAAATGAGTAAAAACTTATATAACATTACACTGCAATCTAGTTAATTTGTACTTAACTATTAATAGGTTAACACTGTTAACTAAATTTTTTAGTTGCTACAAGCGAAAGTGTAGTTGTGTTTGTAAAATAGTATGAGTGTATTGAGCTTTTCGAAATTGCACTTGCACGTGTAAATCCTAGGTAAAATAGTAGAAAATGCTGAAGTGGAAAATATTAGAAATAATATATTATCTTCCATATACATATGTATATAAAATCGTAGTGTGTGTTTGTTTGTAACTCGTGATATCTCTGCGCTGCAACGTTTGCCGGGCTCATCTAGTTTACTTAGATATAAATGAATAAAAGAAAGTGTAAGTGGAAGTTAATCTCTATTTTTGGTTTAAAAAAATTTTTAAGCCAGCAAACATATAAATCAGTGGAGTATTTAAACCATCTAACAACGCATAAAATTGGGCGTTTGAACTACCAATACAGGCCATATGGTTTTGCTACTTACGGACCATATGTTTTGCATTGAAAGAACACTCAACTTTTTTTCAAGCCTATACTTTTTCCTCAGATCTTGTTCGATCTGTTTTCATATACTCTATTATTCTTTTATACTATTCTGCTTCGCCAAGCATAAATAAAATATCTTTCTTAGTAAAATTTTTCGAACTTTAATTACAACTTTTTAATTTTTTCCCTTTTTGATTGTGCAAAGAATTGATATATATATATATATATATATATATAGCCTCCTGCAAAACAGCTGTTTTTTGACATTTATTCAAGTGTTGCCACAATATTATTTTTTATACTATACATAAGGTATGGTTCACTGATTTACTCCTGTTGAGTTTAAACCACATATAAATTTGAGTTTAGTTTAACTAAACCAGCGTTTAAACTTTGTATAATTTATTAGCCCTAAGAAAATAAAATTATTTAATTTGGAAATCTGCTCTGCTGTAAATTTCGCCAGTCAATGCCATAATTCAGCTTCAAATTTAAATTCTTGTAGATACATATGTATATACATACATATGTACTAGGGATGCCAAACGGGAAATCCCGAACCCGGAAATCCAGGGATTTTCGGGATTTGGCAAATCCCGAATCCCGGGATTTGTAAAATTCAATCTCGGGATTTCAATTTCGGGATTTCTTAGCAATTTGTATATAAAAACTTTATAAATTCAAATTTTCATTGATTTTAAGGTATTTTTTATAATATTTAAAAGTCTCATACAATTTTATACGTACAGTTTTAACAATTTAATGACTATTCGTGACATATTTATTATAAATTAACAACAAGAGCAAAATAAATAAACTGCTTTCTTACGGTTATTTTCATCAAAGGTGCTACAATATATGTACATTTTAGAATTATTTTGAAAACAAAAGAAACATATTACCTTTGGAAGGGAAATAACATTGAAAAATTCATAAGTTTGACAAATTTATTCCGTCTTATTCTATATTATGATGGCAATTATAATTCAAATTATTATTTTAATTATTCATAATTGCAGTGTATAACTATCTGAATGTCGACTCCTCAACGCTAAAAAAAATTAGCACTTATCTACTTGTCGGTAACAATTGAATACTATTGACACCTCCTTACAATTGGAATAGAATACAATACAAGGCAAGTGAAAACTTTTTGTTGTCGGGTTGATGTGAAATCGAGAAATACTTTATGTATGTATGTATGTTTTTTACATTACAGTTCAAAATTATTTTGTTTTTTATTTAGACCGTTTAGGTCGTTTTTGATACAAACCTAAGATCAAACCCATTTAAACTACATGGATTTGATAAATAGTTTTAGTCAGAAATAACCGACTGAATGAGTTCGACTGAATTATAGTTGTATTCGAGTTGCACAGTAGAAGGCCAGGACTCTAATAAACCATACTCCTCTTAGCGAACGTATGAATACATACATATGTATCTGTTGAACTTGTAGAAAAAAACTTATGTATGAATTTAAAATTTTTCAGTAGAGCAAAAATACTGTTCAAGTGCTCAGGCAAACTTTTAATGTATGTGCCTATAAAAATGTGATCTTTAGACGTAATTAATCGAATTTGATAAGAATAGTGTATACATTTCTTTTAATTTTTCGACATATTCAGTCTTATTACCGTTGTCATAGTCGTGACGAAATCGATAAAAAAAATTAGATAATATACATATATATATACATACATATGTAACAACCGTTATACTTGTTGTTGATCAATGGCAATTAAAAAAACGTTAGTAGACATATTTTTAACAAACCAATATAGTTTTTGCAACTTATTTGTATGAAAGTGAATCTAAAAATTTTCGTAAGTCAACTTAAGCGGTAGTGCTAAAAGTCCACCGATATGTATATTCGTTTTGGTTTAGATAATAAAGAAACAAGTTTTCATATTTAATTATTGTTTTCACTATAAATTCTCTAATATCAAATGTGAGTAATCAACTTAAAAATAGATGAGAAAAATTCTTTTGATTTTTATTTCATACTCGTATTAGAAAATTGTTCACTTTAAAGACAATTGTGCAATGATAAATTATGAAAATAAAACCTTTTAAAATGCATTAAATTGTTATTAAAGTAATATTTATTTAAAAAAATAATTTATTTTAGGAAAAATATTTAGATCCCGAAATCTCGAAAACCCCGTGATCCCGAAAAATATCGGGATCCCGAAAATCCCGAGATTTTCGGGATCGGGATTACAAAATCCCGAATCCCGGGATTTCCAAAAATCGATCCCGATTGGCATCCCTAATATGTACATATACGTACATACATACTCGTACATGGATACATACATATAAGTGTCCTGCACAAGAGTATTTATGAGACTTTTCAAGACATGAGAGATTTTTTGCAATGCTTTACTACAGCGAAATATTCTAAAAGAATCGCTAAACAACAATGTTGGCAAGACAAACCACCGAAAAAAATTACTTGCCAACAGTGTTGCTTAGCGATTCTTTTAGAATATTTCGCTGTAGTAAAGCATTGGAAAAAATCTCTAATGTCTTGAAAGGTCTTATAAATAGTCTTGTGCAGGACACTAATACATATGCAGTGCACATGCATATATGTATGAGGTAAGTGATATTATTTATTAATTATTGTTTCCATATACATACATATAATTTTTATTTAAAATGAACCATTTCTGCTAAAAAAGTACTGCAGCAGTAATAAAATTTACTTTGCAAATTTCACACACATATATACGTACATACATATTTCATTTTTGGTTTATATTAGAAGCGTTTTTTATAACACTTTTCTAAAAAAAAAAAATAGTGAAATTATTATTTCGAAAATTATTGAGCTTTAGCTTTCTAGTGCACAATATTTGACGTCGCCTTATTTGGTAGTAATAAAATAAACTTGTGAAAAAGCAAACATACATGTACATATATAGCTGTCCATGAGAAAAATATGATTTTTTTTAAATCGATTCCTTCCAAAGAAAAATTTATTACCTCTGCCTTGTTAATAGTCATTTCAAATGACGTTTTTATTGAAAATTGTAGTTTTTTACAGGCTTATTGGTATACCTGTCAGAATTATTGCAATTTTGGGAATGTTTGCAAGATGCTCGGCTACAGTCTCTGAATCAATAACCATTTGCATATTTGGAGTGCGTAAATTTCCTAGGAGGATAAAGGTGCAGCGATCTTCATGTTTTAGGTTTTACAAAAATCTATTAGATAGTTTAAAAAAATAAAGGTTCAGAGGCTTAGTCGATACAGCCGGTTCACCAGACATACTAAGGGGCAGGGAGTGTATTCGAATTAATAGAGTTATGTTTTCTGCTCTTCTTGAGAACTGTATCGTAATAAAGCACTCTACTAACACGACAATGGGTATTCTAAATATTTTAATGGAATAATAACCCAATGAACACTGAAAAAACTCAAATTCAAGCACTTGAAATTTAACTGGAAAAAAAGTTGAATTCAAGAAATTTTCAAGTTTGAAAATATTTTGAAATAAAACATCAAATTGTTTATCTAATTTTTCGACCTTTTTTATATGTTCAATGAAACTATTTTTTAAGCTTTAGGTCAGTAAATTTTATATATATTTAGTTTTATATCAAAAAAATATATAAAATTTACTGACCTAAAACTTAAAAAATGATTTCATTGGACATAAAACATCAAACAATATACATATTGGTTTAAGCCTTGTCAAATACATAATTTATTTATTAATAAAATTGAGATTGTGAAAAATATCAAAGATAAATAAAAAAGTGATTTTTAAATAACAAAAGGTGTTTAACATCGTAAAAAGATAGTGAAGGTAGATATGCAGAAAATTATTAAAACGGACGTAACTATACACAAATTCGAAATCGAGTTTTTGATTGATTATGGTTTATTTTATTAGAATACATGTTCACGCAAATATTTAGACTTCTGCGATCAAAAATGACGACTTCATTAAAGAAATTCAAATGGACGTAATTAGGAATTCGTCTATTTTTTATTGCAAGGAACGTAACTAACATAAAAGATTAAATAATATCTATATACTTATAAAAAGGAAATAAATGGTTAAAAACATATAAGTATCCATACTACAAGTTTTTCAAAGTATGCCACATTGTTTTGAAAAAATATTTTCAATTAAAATACTCAATTAATCTTTTAATTGGTTTTGATATTTTATATCGATACAAATGGTCTTGCGTAAAGTGCATATGGAAATTATCCAATCACAAAATACACACACAATTCAAAGAAAAGCTTACATAGATATTTTGAATTTACACTCTCACAAGACTATCAAACACCGAATACGGCCATTGTACTTTTTTGCACCATTCTAACTTCAAAGGCCATACGATGCTTGAGTTAGGTTTTTGGTACAGTAGACAAATTTTTCCATTTTTGGAAATTTTTTATATGTACATTGCATCATTTTTATATTTTTATACTATTAGTTTTTTTTCTATATTTCAATTAATAAGGGTTTTCATGAGACCTCTTAAAATTCCCATTTGTGCAATTAGGCAAATATGCGAGACTTGTTTCATGAAGCCCCTTTTCAACTTTTGCGCAAACAGTAAAATTAATTTGAATGAAATGTCAAAAAAATTAATATAATAAAAATAAAAAATTAAATTTCAAGCAGTTTTAAATTAAATACATATTTATATATTTCTATTTAAATAAAAAGTGCGTGTGTGCATCTAAAAATGCTTCAAGGAAGCAAAAAAAACCAAAAATTTGTTTTTGAATAAATGCACAATTGCACAGCTTAAGTTTACGAGTGAAAATTGTTGGGCAAAGTTAAAAGGTTTGTGTAAATAAATTTCCATACAATTTTTGACATATTATTTACGAGAGTGTAAAAATGCACAATTGCACAGTTTGCGAGACTTTTGAACATTCTCATGAAAACCCTTAATATTTTAATTTAATATTTAAAAAAAAAATTTGATTAGTTTTCTAATTGAATCTCAAGAAATATTTGAATTAAGTTTTTAATTGAATCTTTCAAAATATTGCAATTAAATTTTAATTGAATCTTTAAAAAATCATCAATTAAATTTTTAGTTAACGTAATATTTTTTTAATTGAAAAAATAAAAAAAAAATCAATTAAAATGGATGAATCAATTTTCGTGATTGGTTTAAAACTAATTAATTTTTTAACTGAATCTTTGTTTTTTGTTCTTATTTTTTTTCTGTGTAATTTGAACTATTACCACAGAGGATATACAGAGATGACACGAGACGGAAGATAATTGGTGTTTTCGGAGGTCTCGCTCACTCAGTCACTGCGTATTCTTTAAACCTTCTTTCGTGGTGGCATTTTTTCTTTGTGCTTTGTGTTTTTCATTCGCTGTGTGATTTTGGTAAGTACAATGTGAAAATTTATTAGTTTTAAAGAAATATGCTTTAAATTTTATTTATTTGCAGATTTTTGTAAGAAAAACATAATCTTGGTTGAAATTAAAGGTGAGTAGTTTCTGCAATTGATAATTTATGTCTGTATATATATATATATAATAGCTAGTTTTGTCTCTATATTTTCAGAAGCACATTTTTAGCAAAACAGAAAAATACCTATGTGAGTAAAAAAAACTATAATTTTATTTAATATACACGTATATTAATTTAAATCGTTTTATTTTTTAAGAGCAACAAATGCATAAAAGGCTGCCCGCCAGGCATATCTTCCAGATCCCTCGGAACAGTCATTTAATTGTGGGAAAATAATTAGTTACGGCAGGATTCTTGCCGGAGGCAACATATGGATCCATTAAAGAAAAAAATGCCGAGGATAATGATTTGTTGAGACGCGTAACTCGCCCATTTGGATCGAATCTGATGACGATGACGTTAATTCGACAGGCAGAAATCCTCCTGCCTTGTCAAGGGTATGCGGGGCAACAGGAGCTGCCGTGGCAAAACTTGACACAATTTTTCTCAGAAACACCAAGAGAGTCACTAATTATGGACGTCGCTTTTGTGAACTCACTTGTACGACGCAGCCTGGGAACTTCACAAATTGGTACAAGTGGAAATGCAACGCAAAATCTAACAAAAACGTTTGGAAGCCCAACACCAAAGGCAGCAATAAGTCAAATCGCTTGAAAGTGCACTTATACAGGCTTTCGCCAAAATTGGAGATGCACCTACTACATCGGCAAAAAAAAAAAACAAACAAAACTGTAAGTATATTACAACTAGACTTACATACTTATACATTTTTAAAGTAAAATAATATCTAATTTTAACTTTGACTTTATTTCAGCGGGCACGCAGCGGATAAGATTAAAAAAAATACTACAACAGCAACTGTAACCAGCATCAAACAGTACAGGGCCAGCAATGATGCAGAAGACCTGTTGCAGGCTACTTGGATCGAAAATCTTGAACTTAAAACACTAAAATTTAATTGTGTTTAATGCAATATTTAACTATTTTTGTGCATTTATATAACTGCAATTGTACACCCTTTACTAGTTTTAAAATTTTTAAATAAACATTTTGACTACAATAATAAATTATATTAAGTAATAATATAAATTGAATTCAACACACTTTATTTACATGCTTATAATTAAAATTTCAAGACAAAATAGAAAAATAAAATGCATAAATTTATTTGCAAAATAAAATATGTTGTTTTTAACTAGTTACATAAAGAAAAATCCAAACGTCTATACACAAATAATCACCCTTATCAGTAATAAAAGGCGGACTTAATCTATACACAAATAATCAACCTTATCGGGAATAAAAGGCGAACATTTTGTTCACCTGAAATATTTCCCATGAAAAGTGGTGGACAAAATGGAAAATAGTGTACTGACACAACGCAAGCATTGGCGATCATAAAGGGAAAGGGAACACATTCCACGCGAACTTTCATTCCCGATAAGGGTGAATAATAGCTCCATCTTTCCATAAATCAATTTTATTATTTTTCCGAAATTGAAAAGTTAGATCAAGTAATGTATAACCACAGTGGACATAGCATAACATCCGGATGTTTAGAACACCATGTTTCAAAAGCACTGAATGATGAAAAGAAACCAAATCATTATTTCCTTTAAATAAATAAAATACTGGTTCATTACCTTCGCAATAGATATCGTATTATCATCATCAGTAGCTCGTTTCTGTATTTCTCGCATCGTAAAATTTCTCACATGAAATGTGAAACACAAAATTCCATCGTTTCTCGATATGTGAGAAAAAAGTGTTTCTGTATTTGAATGCGAGAACAGACAACACTGATTTTGTTTTGACTGGAATATTTCCAGTCGTCGAGTGTCAAATGAAAACAAAATGTCACAAAAGTATTATTTTAATAACAAAAAAAGGAAATATATACAAGAAAAAGAAAATAAAATAATGAACATGTATATAAAGTGAAAGTAAAATGCTTGAAATAAGTTTTTTCTATCAACTATTTCTACATATGAAAATTACCCAAAAAAATTCTAAATAAACATAATCATATCGACTCGTTAATTATAATTTTAGTTCAACAATTCGTTTCATATCTTTTCAAATAATTTATTTTTCATATTTTCACACACAAATTAAAAAACTCATACTTATATTTTTGTCCAAATTTGATTGTTCTCGCACCAATTTAAAATGCGAGTTGTTTTGACAGTTCTTGCGAGAAACTTTTCACAAAATATTGTTACAGAAACAATTTTTCTCACATCCTTCCAATAATTGATGGAAATTTCCTTAACTGACAGAAAGTTCTCGCAAAGTAAATATACAGAAACACTTATGTGAGAAAAGCCATTTTGTGTTTCAATTTACACTGTTTTTGGTACGATTCCCTCGTTTCATGCGGGAAATTTTACGATGCGAGAAATATAGAAACGAGCTACAGCTGCATGTCTGGCAGCCAGCAACCCCAAATCCAAATAAGACACATGAGGTATGTACGCCGGAGCAAGTATTAGTCCTTCAATGATTGAATATATCTATTTGCTCCTCATTTTCACTTTTATTTCTCATAAATTTCGTGTTTTTTATATATTGGCCACATTTTTCTTTTAGGCAGGGACTTAATTGTGGCATTTTAATTTTTTATATACACACACACACACACACCATGTACTATTCAAACACAAATCTAATACGTATGTACACATTTTAGTGCAAATAATCCTTTCCACATTATATTTTTCGAATTAGACACAAATAAATACTTTTAATTTAAATTACTTTAATAGTATATCTATCTTCTTTTCGACCTTATTTTAAATTTATATGTTTTTGTTTAATATTCGAGCTTGAGGTCACTTTTTAATAATTATTTATTTATATTTAATTTTCCAATATTTCATTTTAAGTGATACTACCTCATACAAACTTTTAAATTAAGATCCAACAAATAAATTACAAAAGATAAATAATGATTTAATTGAAGAACTTTTCAAACAGAAAGTAATAACAAATACAGATAAAGCCAAACTAAAAACATATGTAGCAATAGCTCCCAGATTATATGGATTACCTAAAATCCATAAAGAGGGTTTTTCGCTTAGACCAATTTGTTCATCTACAGGGTGGGGCAAAAGAAACCAAGGGGTGTAAAAGTTTAATAACTTTTTTGTTTATTAATTTTTTTTTTTATTTATTCTTTCAGATTATATAGACAACACTTGGAGAATTTATAATGGAGAGGTTCACAACTGAACAGAGAACCAGAACATTAGAATTTTATTATTTAAACAAGAGATCAATTATTTTAACGCAAAGAGCATATCGTCGACATTTTAACCTCAGAATTTTAAGCAGAAATGTAAGTTCTGGGGTTCTCAAAATCCAAGAGCCATTCATCAACGCCAATTGCACCCCATCAGGTGTACAGTATGGTGTGGGATCACATCTGAAAATGTCATTGGGCCCTACTTCTTCGAGAATGAAGATGGAAGTGCTGTAACCGTAAATGGAGAGCGGTATCGGTTTATGATAGAAAATTTTTTACGTCCTGCTCTTGAAAACATACCTGGTATGTGGTTTCAGCAGGATGGAGCCACTACCCATACTGCCCGAGACATAATGGCACTTTTAAGTCAAATTTTTGGAGAGCGAATAATTTCTCGAAATTCGGAAATTATTTGGCCAGCGCGATCGCCAGATTTGACAGCACCCGACTATTTTCTTTGGGGTTTTTTGAAGGAGCGAGTGTATGTGAACAAGCCAGAGACAATCCTTGAACTCAAGGCAAACATTGTTGCAGAAATTCGAACGCTACAGCCACAAGTTTTGAAAGATGTTATGGAAAATGCTCTAAAAAGAGCCCATCAGTGCGAAGCTGAAAACGGTGGTCATTTAAGAGACATCATTTTTCATACTTAGTGTAAAAAAATTTCCATTTTGTATATTATATAATCTGAAAGAAAAAATAAAAAAAAGTTAATAAACAAAAAAGTTATTAAACTTTTACACCCCTTGGTTTCTTTTGGCCCACCCTGTATTAGTTCACCAAGTTATGAACTTTGCAAATATATAACAAATATTCTAAGAACTATAACGGTCAATTCTAAATATAATGTTACAAATTCATTAGAATTTAAAGAAAAGGTAAAAAATCTTAATATACATAATAATGAAAGATGAATATCTCTTGATGTAGTTTCATTATTTCCCAGTATTCCTATTGATAAAGCAATTAAAATTATTGAAGAAAATTGGAATAAGTTAGAAGAGTTTACAACTGTAAATAAAGAACTTTTTTTTAAAAATTCTCAAATTTTGCATTATTGATAATCGATATTTTCAATATGATAATAAAATATATGCTCAACAAAAAGGTCTTCCAATGGGCTCTCCTTGTTCTCCAATTATAGCAGATATTGTTATGGAGAAACCAATTGATTCATGTATTGAAAAATTAGATATAAAACCTAGAATTATTACAAAATATGTAGACGATTTATTCTGTATTATTACAGAAAGTGAAATAGAAAATATGTTATCGACATTTAATTCATTCGATTCTAATATTAAATTTACAATTGAAAGAGAGAAGGATTCTAAAATTCCATATTTAGATACATTGCTTATAAGGAGAGATAATAGGTTATTAGTTGATTGGTATCAAAAACCAACTTCATCAGGAAGACTAGTAAACTACTATTCTAAGCACCCAAAAAGAATTATAATTAATACTGCTAAGAATTTCATAGATAGAGTTTTAAGAATTAGTGATATAGATTTTCATAAAAAGAACAAAGAAATAATAAAGTATATATTAGTTGATAATAGTTTCCCTCTAAAAGTTATATGTAAATTGATAAGACAATTTTATTCAAGACAAATAAGAAATGTTATTCCTGAAACTAAAACAAATAAGTCTTTAACTTATATACCAGGATTATTGGAGAGACTCGAAAAATCAAATATATTTGATCACAACAAATTTAAAATGGCTCATAAAATGTATAATACTGTAGGAAAATTATTTACCAAAACCAAAGATAAGATTAACAAGTTAGATATGTCAAACTTAATTTATAAAATTCCTTGTAAAGGGAATAACAATGAGGATTGTGATAAAATATATATATATAGGTACAACCAAAAATAAACTTAAAACTAGGTTAGCAGGGCATAAAACAGATCAAAAATACAAACATATTTCTTTACAAAAAACAGCTTTATCCACACAATGGGTCTCATGCATAAAACGTGAGCTTGAGCTCGGACTCGATTATTTGAGTAAAAGGTGCTTGTCGTATGCATAATAAAATTTGATGTATTTGCTTTTACTCACTGCTAACGTTTGATCTCGTGTTGCTCAGTTTGAACTAAGTTAGATGAGCTTGTGCTCATTTTCATATGCATAAAAACAAGTTTTTGCTTTCCTTTGTGAGCTCTTGCTCAAATTTTGTTGAGCCTGCCTTATATATAGTTGACTCGCGTACACTAAAAAGGAATCATGGCTGAAAATTTTGTGCCACAAAGAAATACAAAAAGTTATCAACAGCGTAAAAAAATTTAACAAGTGAGGTTAAAAAATTATACAGGTTTGTATTCTTAATTATTAATTTTTTTTTATATAATTAATAATAAAATAATAAATACATAGGTTTGATGATAGTAGCATCTGCTGGTTGGCTAATTACTTTTTTGAGGAGTCAGAAGAAACACGTGGTGGTGCCCTCAGCAACATTGATAAAATTCGACTGTATTTAAGATTTTGTGCAGATCCTGGATTCCAAAACTTTATAGCCACAGATATTGGAGTCCATTAATCCACTGTGTCGCGAACTATTGCAGAAGTTGCGAAACTTATATCTGCCAAAACAAGCGAGTAGATAAAATTCCCGAAATGAAATAATTAAAATATGCTCAAATGACGCAAGTTTGTTTCCACAAGTTTTTCTTGCAAAATCTGCATTTTTGAAGGAATCACCCACCTTGTTTTGCCTTAAGAAAACAAGCCTCTGCAGACTTTGAAAATTCAACTCCGTTGTGTCATCAGTTTCACAACGACTCAAAACTACTATTGACTTTTTGTTAACGTTCAAAAATAAACTGCATATAGCAAAATCTAAAATAGGATTGCTTAATTTCTGTTACAAATGTTTCTATTATTTGTTTTTTATTATTTTTACGGCCTGTCCCATGATGTCACCAGAAATCGTTCGATCGAATACTTATATTGAAAAATTTTCTAATGTTATTGTTTTTTGCAATACAAGTTGTCGATCGAACGATTTCTGGTGACATCGTGGGACGGCCGTAAATGCTTGGTAATTGAGTTTTTTCCAGTAAATATTTATTTTATTTTTTCTACTAAAAATTTAGAAATGTCGTCAGTTTGTATTGCATTATTATTATTATTTGATTCTACTTCTACTTGACTTTCACTTGACGACATGTTTGCACTTCAATAACCATTAGATGTTTGATCTCCCTTTGCTCAAGTAATTGCAATTGGTTTGAACTCATTTTTATGCATACGAAATTGAGCAAAAGCTGTTGCTGTTTGATCGAGCTCAACTTACGAGCAATTGCTCACCTGACTCAACTCAGCGCTTTTACTCGTTTTTATGCATGAGACCCATTGTCTTCATTTAGGTCACTTTACTGATTTTGATAATACTTAAATTTTAGAAAAAGAAAGCAATTATAAAAAGCGTTATATGTTAGAAATGTTAGAAATTATAAAAGTACCACCAGAAAAAAGAATAAATTTTAAGGCAGATATAGAAAATTTAGCACAAAATTATAGATATTTGATAAATAAAAACAATAATAATGCATAAATTATTAATTTATTAACAAATATTTTCATTCTTAATTTCATTTAATTGTTCATTTCTTCATTTTAATTTTATAATTCCGTTTCCTGAATTGTTATTTTAAAAATGTTGTTTCCTGGATTTTATAATTTGAATTTTGCTTATTGAAAATTATTGACACAAAACTTAAAATTGTTTTTTCAAACATCGAAAAATTGTAACTGCAAAAGATTTTATAACGTTTTTTAAAATAAAAATAAAATATTCCCTGAAGAAGCCACACAACGGAGTGGCGAAATATTGTAAAATTAAATATAAATAAATAATTATTAAAAAGTGACCTCAAGCTCGAATATTAAACAAAAACATTTAAATTACTTTAATTTAATATTGTAAAACTAAATTTCTTTATTATATTTTCTGTTTGTTTTGTCTGCAATTTTCATAACAAACACACATTATTTGTCCCTTTCTCGCAGTTCCTGTACCACAAATGATTTTAGCTTTTTCCTTACGTCAGTTATTACAACTCTGGTCTACTTTGTGCTATTACCTAAAATCTCAGCAGTGAAGTGCATATAAAAATTTATTTTTTTATCTTCTGTCGCAAGCAACACTAAACTTTAGCTTGACCAAAACTAATTACAAAACTCAATTAAAGTTTCCATATAAAAACAAATTTACCTAGTACGTAGTTATATACCAGATTTATATGTATGTATGTACATATGTACTCTTATGTGCATAAGTATTTATGTATGTGTATGTGTAATATGTATGCTATGTTATAATATAATATAGCATGCATTAAAAGTTATCGAAAGTAAAATAAAATAAGCTAAAGAAAATTGAATTCACTCAATATAAGGGGGACAAGAAACTAAATAAACATTTAAACAAAGAAACAAACAGCAAGAGAAATTTATTGATTAAGCCAAACAGGGATAGTTCTATTGCAGGCGTTACCAGGCAAATAGAGGACAAGGTAAAACTCTAATACAACTTATAATTGGATTGCGTGATGAAAATAAAATATGGCAAGCAAAAGAAACACTTAAACCTAAATTTAACACACTCACGCAAAATGATTGAGAGTAAATAAATATGAAAACATCAAATAAACAAGAATACATTCAAAGAGCACGATTGCTTGTCACATATTGGTCACACTGGGGCCGGAGCGATTGCAAAATAATTAGCGAACAAAGTGTGATATTTCGTGTTATTAATTAAATATATGTAATGAAATAAGCTCTTATATAACCAAAAAATGCAGAAATATGCAAATATTTTATGACTTTTCTAGGCTCACATCATACTACTAGCCCCATAAAATATACGCAAGTGTTAACTGTCAAACGAATTGTCATAGTGCTGCCACTTTTTGACATTTATGATCAGTATAGTGTGACAAATCATTCTCAATAGATTGACGCTTGAATAATACTAATAAATCAATGAAGGCCACCGAGAAAAATATATTCGCGTATATGTATTCATCTGTATAAGAAACCGATGATGTTCAACACTCTGGTGCTGCTTTGGCCAGCGTAGTACCAAGTTATTCACATTTACTTTTAAAATCAGTCAAGAATTTGGGCAAATTATAAGTAACTTTGCGTGTTCAGCGAGGAGAATAATTTTTGGCACTACAGATTCCAAAAAAAAAAAAACACGATTTGGTGCAGTTTACAATCTGGTGGAATCATTATAACTTATTTCTTCAAAACTAAAGCCGGAGGTCGCTTTACGGTGAATGGAGATCGTTACCGCTCAATAATCAATGATTCATTGTTTTGCAAATAGGAATCACATTGATTCGGTCGAGATGTGATTTCAACAGGATGGCGACTTGTTGAAATCAAAACTTGGGAAAAATGTGATTTCAAAAACTTGGCTTGTCAATTAACCTCAAAGGTAGTGCCATTTGACACCTCTCCATTATTTCTTGTGGTTCTACATAAATTCACTGGCTTATAGTGACAACAATTGAAGCCTTGTATACCATAATTTTTTATGCTATTCGTGACATACTGGTCAAATTGTCAAAAAAAAACTGACACAAAATTGTTCCAGAATCCGCTTCGTTAAGAACAGTTGCGGTTGCCATAAGCCCAACAAACTTTTTTGGTTTAAAATTAAATTTTGTTGTACTATATTTTCCAGCTCAAAGTTCTTTTGAGCTTAAAAAAAACACCCTTTATGTGTAAGCCAGGGATGTCTAAGTCTAACCTGATCAATTAAAGTATACTTTTATTTGATTAAAATTAAAAACCCTCAAAAGACTGTGGCGCATATTCATAGTCAAAACAAAGTATAATTTAAGAGTATTAAAACCGGTATTTTGTGTGGTAATATTGGTTTTAAATTTTTAAACTATGAATATGCCCGTGTATTTGTGAGTTAAATATCAAATATTTAATTTACGAAAGTTACAGTGCTCCCCACCTGTGCTAAATTTCAACTTATTTTTAATCAATTTATTTTACAATTTGAAAATAAATAATCAGCTGTTTGTGACCAAATAGTATTTTCCGACTTTTTTTGCATTTTATACCCACTGTGCGCTTAATGAAACAATAATTTCAAAAGCGATTTATGATTGCTGTTCACTAGTTAGTAATTTATACTGATGTTTTCTATTTTATTTTATTTTTTTTTGTCCTATTTATATGCTAAAATTGCACTTACCTTCATTAACACAGATTCACTTAATTTCTCACGATTTATTATCTTAATGGCAACTTTTTTCCCGGTCACACAATGTACCCCCAGCTTGACCAGACCTGTTAACGAGAAAGAAAAATAGAAAGAAAATTATCAATTAAAATGTGAGTGGAAATTGTGTCAATGACTAAGAAAACTTGAAGTTTGGTTTAAAATTTTTTTGCTGAATGTGGACTTACAAAAGAATCCTTGAATCTGAAACCAACAACTTATTTTACATAAAGAAACTTTTATTTTTTGATTTAATTGTTTGTATAAATAAACACTCCATATTGTCGAATTGAGAAAAAATTTATATGACTGATTTTCACACAATTTTTCTAGATGAATCGTTTGCTTGACTTGTGGAAATAAGCCAAACTAAAATAGTTTTGATGTGTAAACATCTATACGCTAGGGGGTAAAAAACTTTTGACTTTGATTTCTTTGCTGAGATTTCTTTGCTGAGATTTCTTTGCTTTTGCTTTTGCTTTGCATTGTCAAATCGGTGTGAGCTATCTATGAGTGTATTAGTGTTTGAAAGAAGCAATACCAAGCAGAGAAACAAGTCGACCGGCTCGAAGCCGACGGTGCGCCGCCGCCGGTGATTTTTCTGTATATTTCCGTACACCAAAGGTGAAAATGAACCGTAAAGGTGGAAGTACATAACACGCGTTCAATGCGCTAATGCGATACACGCGTCTGTCAAAAAAGTTGAAATAGTGTGTTTTCATAAGGCAAGTTACATAGAGAAGTTTGCGACGCGCGTACCTCGCCAAAAGTTGAACATTCTTCAACTTTCACGCGCTGTATACAAAATGACAGCTAGTGTTGCCAGATTCATAAACTAACATACACAAACATGATTAGAAATTAATTTTTTTATTAAACAATGGATACAAAAATGAATTAAATGTTTAAAGAAAAATGCAACGTAAATGCAAAAAAAAAAAATAGCCGGCAAAGGATTGAAATTTTACAACTAAAAAAGCTTCAAAAGCGTGGTGTGTAACCTTCCATTTGTGTAGCGTTGAACGTTTAACAAGCCAGAAAAGCGTTGCCGCGTAACGCGTGGTATGTACTTCCACCTTAAGAGCTACGGACTTGAAATTTGGACACAATGTGTAGACATTTGGCCACTACAACAACAAATACATGAGAGTTAATAACTAAAGGGTGTTCCAAAACGAGCAACGAAAAATGTTAAAATCCCATGTAATATACATACAATTGTACGTACATATATACACTTGAAATTTTAAAAGTTAGTGTATTTTTAAACAGACTACAACAATTAACACTAAATTTAAAAAATTTAAATCAATGCGTGTTCCATCAGTTAATACAATTTTGACTTTGTAATTTTGACAACTTGCTGTATCTTGGAAACCGTAAGAGTAAAACTCTTGAAATTTTCAAAAACGGTAAAAGTAAAAAATCAAACAAATATAAAATCGCCAAATATAAAAAACGCGCCAAAACGAAGAAAGCACCAAATTAAAAAAAAACTCTAGGACTAAAATAAATCGCGAAAACCCGCAAAAATCGCCAAAATTAAAAAAATCCTTAAACAAAAAAATCGCCAATATGAAAAAATCGCCTAAATAAAAAAACCCCAAAAACAGAAAAAAGTCGCCAAAATGAAAAAAGCCCCAAAAAAACAGAAAAAATCGCCAAAATGAAAAAAATCGCCAAAATTAAAAAATCTCCAAAATTAAAAAAAATTGCGAAAATTAAAAAAACCCAAAAAGAGAAAAAAACGCCAAAACGAGAAAAAAGCGATAAAACTGAAAAAAAATCGTTTAAACTGTAAAAACTTAAAAAAATTAAGAAAACTATATCAAAAAAATGATCAAAACCGAATGTGCGCGAGTCAAAGTCGCACTTTACTGAATTTATTTTAATTGCAATGCGTACACAACAACAAGAAAAGAAACAACTAAACGATGAACAACAGGAATTAAAAATTAAAAAGTAAAAGTAAAGGCATTTAGCATAGATGAGCACTGCAGTACCACTAAAGTTTCAGTAAAAACAATAAAAAATGTTTAACAAGTAAAATTTTACTGATTACTAAAATTTTTTTCTACAATTTTTATAAATTGCATAAATGATTTGTTATATGATGAGGTGCATTGAATTTTCAGTAATCAGTAATGCCCTTATTCATAATGAAATTCTACCAAGTGGCTAAATGTTTTTCATACAAAAGTTTCAAAATTTGAATGAAAAAACTTTGCCACTTGCTACGGCCTTACGATTTTACTAGTAATGCAAATTAAATTTCATTAGCAGTAAAAATTTACTGATTTTTTTTAGTAATCAGTAAATTTACTGCTTACTGCAATTTTGAATGCAGTACATATTATAGCATTGCACAGATGCATCTGTTCGCACCAGTTTTGCGTGTTTTTTGGTTCTTGAATGAAAAAATATGTTATTTAGCGTTTCTTTTACTAGTTGTAAATGTTGATTTTTAAAGCAGTTATTGTTTGGTTGTGCAATGACCAAATGAGAAAAACACGTTTGTATGTATTTGTTTTTCTATAACAAATAAGATACATAAAACTGGTTTTAACATAAGTACCACATGGTGTGTTGAAAAAAAATATCCATGGTTGATGAATGAATGAATGAAAGTAAAATTTCACATACACATGTAAGTAAATGATACATGTACATGAAACACATGCATTTGTAATTACTCTCAGAGCAAAATTGTCTCTTTCTCTCTCTATACTTTGGCTGCGCCACAAAATAACATAACGAACGTCATCACATACATCTGCACATCATGTATTTGTTTCAATAGTGGTTTTTTCATATATTTGTATTACAATATGTATTTTTGGGCAAAAACAGATCAAACAGTTGCTCAGCAGCAATACAATAAGCAATTGTTATTTGTTTTAATTGTATTTTAATTTGGAAAAGCACGTACACACAATAACTCTTATACTAGTTCTGTCGCTCACACTACAATTATATGGTACATACCATTGTATATTTGTTTTGGCTATACAAACGAGTATACAAATGCAACCCTATAGTACATATACATATACTGCAGTGTGCCCATTTACTAACCAAATAAGTTTAATAAAACAAACAAAAACCAACAAATTCATATGTGTTTACAATATTGAAAGTTTTGATACTTTTAATTAATTAATTTAAAAAAAGATACTAAAAGCATAAGTACTTCCTACTTAAAAAAAATTTCATTACTAGATGTTTACACATCTCCTCTGTGATAAATAATGTAGCCCTACAATATCGCAAAAAAATCATTCGAACTGCAAAGGAACACAAGAACGTCTTAAGTTCAGACATGTACACAAATGTCCACATTGTGTGATCCCGAATAATTTAGGTTCTCAGCAAAACTCTCCTGGCCCTTAATGAGTGGCATGTGCACTGTGCGGTGTTCAATAAAATTTGACGCACACCATATAACCTTTAATAATTAGGTGTTAATTTTTGTGGCGTAAAGTCGTCCCTGATCGATGTATTATAAATTTTTTTCAACTAGAACTAAAAGTGATATGGCACATAGCCAAAAAGCCGGGGTTATCCACGTGTAAAATTAGGTTGAGCTTAAGAAAAAACTACTATGATGGGAGAGCTTTTTTTTAGCTCAGAGCTGCCTTACAACCGAATTGATATTTAAAGAAGATGTGTTTTAAGCCAATTAGTTGAAAAATTTTAAAAAAGATTATATAGCTGGGAATTTTCAGAAATTGTTGGACATATCATCAAAAGCAGAAAATTTACATTAAAAAGACAACGATTATGAGAATTCGATCAGAAAATACAACACCCTTTCTTATTACTAACCAAACTCTCAACCTTTTGTTATCTTAATGCTATTATAACCAATACGAGAGCGCATATATCTCAAGTCATATTAAAAAGGCCGCCCAATCGTTTGAACAGCTCATCAGAGTGTGGAAAATGTCATCAATTTCATGGCGTGTTAATATAAACATATTCAACTCCCATTTGAAGTCAAGATTGCTATCCGGGAACTCAAACTCTAAAGATATTCAGGCACTACAAGTATTTGCTAACAAATATTTTCGTATACGTTTTCAAAAATCTCGTTTTCAAAAAAATAATGAGTTATTTATGCCTTTCTGTTTTAAGGCAACGATATATGTATGTATGGCTATGACCTTCCTTTGGGAAGTTTAAAAAAAGACGGGCCCATGGTTTCGGCCTATGTCTCCTTTTCAAACGAACATATTACACTTGTTCCTCTAAAGCAGTTAACTATAGTATTTCAGCAAAAGAATGCAGGCTTTAATCAAGTGTGTTCACGTTTATTTAAGTAGTGTGGTGGGGGGAGGGGGGGGGGGGGGTTTGCATTAAAGGAGCTCATACATTCTATAGTCAAGCAGCTCTTCTATGGTAGGAATTCCATTCCAAACTTGTTTTAGAGTGCTTTGGCTCACCACAGGATATCTAGCTGGAACAATCATCATAAAGAGGACGAATTGGCCATGATGGACCCTGCTGCTCCTTTTTCAGCGTAAACTGGTCAGCTTTCACCTCTCTGACTAAAGAAAATTGCATTTCGACAGGAAAGAAAATGTGGCTAACTTCCATTGCTTTAGGGCAAGTTACGCTGTAGTGGATCTGGCTTGGGTGCTGGCCCACTACGGGCGAAGATGGCTCACAGGACGCAACAGAATTGTGATATTGTAGGTAATCTAACCAAGGTTCTATTGCGCGATCCGAACGAAGACAAAACGAAGGGACTGTTGAAACTAAACAATACCGAGGTAGGAGAGTTAATGAGGCACTCTAATCTACGAGGGCATTTGTACCGAATCAAAGCCACGAATGACAATGAATGCATTGCATGCATAGCACTTCCTTTGTTATTGTCCAGCTTTCGTCCAGACGAGATCCCGTTAATTTGTGGATACCTTAGAGGTATTGACTAGAAAAGCTTAAGGAACTACGTGAACGATACTGAGTTCTTACAAAAGGTGATATTCGTTTGTTAATTTACGTGAGAGCGCACAACAGGCATGTACTGGCTTATGTGTATGTCCCCGGACATGAGCGTAACAGTTCCTCTTTTCAATATAACCTAATTTAACCTATGAAAGGCCAAAGCATTGGTAGTGACATTTCCATAAAGTGGCATCCTGAACTTCAATAGGAACGCTCTACGTCTTGTAGCGAGTTTTCTTCCAACCAAGTTAATTAGTGTTGTAAAAGTATTGAGTATTTGAGTACTGAGTACTCAATACCGGCAGTTTTTCCCGGTACTCAATACACAAAAGTAACTACTCAATACTTTCAGGGTTGGATTTTGTAGTATTCAAGTGAAAGTCTTCCTTTAAAATGGATCAGAATTATTCAACTCTGCGAGCTTGATACAAATAAATATGACTCGGAACCTCATGGAGTTAGTGTAACAAATACCAATTTTGTTAGGAATTATTTTGATACGAAAACAGCCACTAAAAAGGTACTAAAAAATGCGTTATTAAACTACTTCAGTCATTGGACAAAAAAATTTACCCTTTAGAATAGTGGAAGGAAGGCACGTGATACAATATAACCAGCAAGTCAGGTCCTCACAAACATGAAAAATATTTTAAATTCTTTCGATGTCGGTAAAATTTTATTTCTACATTTAAACAATGACTAAGTAATAACAACAATTGTGAGAAAAAAATGTTTATTAAAAAATATTTAGAAGATAACACGATGCTACAGTGAAAATATACTTGGAAAGTGACCTAGTGTAAGTTGTAGGCATTATTAAGTAGATCATAAATCAATTTTTAAGAGTTCGGAAACACCCCCAAATTTCGGAGTTATTCCGAAAAAACTATTTTCGGGTAGGTCTGAGTACTTATGAACACGTAACTCAGTTGATTTTAATCCGATCTTAAATTTTTGAACGCTTTATGAAAGACAAAGAATAGAATCTTTCCAACCGTATACATTTTATGCTATATTAATTAATTATTGGTAGTAATTTTCGTAATAACATCTGCAATTTTTTTTATTTTTTTTATGTTTTTTTAACTTTGAGTTCTTTTTTTTATAATTTTTTCTATAAAAGCAGATATATTTGTATAAAAAATTTTAAATAGAATTTTATAACAAATAAAATGAACTTTAGTTTTTTTAAATCGGACAATATTTGTGAAAGTTATTAAACTTTATTTAAATTTAAATAGCAGTTGATACCCCCAAGCGGAAAAAAATTCAAGTGAGAATAATTCTTTTTATACTGAGATAACAAAAGAGATAAATTAAATACTTTAGTTAAGTTGTAATGCTCTTTATGTTTTTGTTTTAATTTTGCCGTTAGATATTTTGACATTTATTTATTACTTGAGTGCATTGCACTTGATAATGCAGAATTTAATATACCCTTCACTATTCTGAAGTAAATTTTAAACATAAAATATACTATAAGGGAAGTATTTTCAATTTCCTTTTCTTTTTGAAATTATAATAAATTTAATTTTTATGTAAGTATATAGATTTGAAACAATGTTTTAAAATTTTTTTGTAAGCATTTTATGTCGATTGTAACTTTTGTGGTAAATACACAAACTGTAATAAATGAATACGTAATGACAAAACATACACACCTAAAGTAGAGGGTGTATAAGAAATAAATTGTTTATTATTTTAAAAATAAAGTGTTACTATTTGGAATTTGTGAAAAGATTAGTGTTACTTAAATATTTAAATTAAAAAAGTAAGTTTGTGTTATTTTTTTATCTTTAATAAAAAAATATAATGTGGATTCTAACTTCTATTTCAGTGTGTGATAAGCGTAATAATTTTTGTTTTATGTGTGGCTTATTCGCTGACCAAAAACATCGATTAGATTTTAAAAATAATAAAGCCTTAGTTACTTCTTTTAATGCCTTTTTTAAGTGTTATGTTTTTAGCAAATGGTATGAACCCGAATGTGTTTGCATAACCTGCTCAATTGCACTTAAACAATGTAAGTCTAAAAATTTTATAAACCAACCTTTACCATTCTCTGCTCCATTTTTCATAAACCAGAAGATTGTTACTTTTGTCAAACAAACGTTGTTGGTTATAAGTACAAAAACCGTGATCGTATTAATTATGCCAATGTGTTAACTGTATCCAAGCCAAAAATAATCAAACATAATGCAAGTACGACTGAAGAAGAACATGAATCCGGGGAAGAAAAGTCTGCAGACATGGAATGAGACCAGATATTTGTTGCACAGTCGGTGGAACCCCATTTAGTGACAAATGAAGATTTTCATGATCTTGTTCGAGATTTGAAACTATCATGGAGACAAACAGAGATGTTAGCGTCTCGACTAAAACAGTGGAATATCACTAAAAGTGACTTTAAAGTAACATTTGCAAGAGACAATCCCCAAATACAGTTTGAGCACATTTTTAAAGCTGACAATGATAATAACAACCTTGTATATTGCTCAGATGTAGATGAGTTATTTTATTGTCTGAATTACCAACATCAACCGAACGACTGGAGATTATTTTTGGACGGCTCGTGTAAAAGTAAGTAATACTTTTTTTGTTATTCAAAAACCATTAACATATTTTTTAGGTTTGAAAGCAGTTTTATTACACAAAGAGAATCAGTTGCCCTCAGTGCCTATAGCATACGCTACTAACATGAAAGAGTCGTATGCAACAATGGAAAATATACTGGATTTAATATGTTATAAAAAGTATCAATGGCAAATAGTTTCAGATCTAAAAGTTCTGACAATTTTATTCGGAATGCAAGGAGGCTATACTAAATTTCCTTGCTATATTTGCGAATGGGACAGTCGTGGGAAAGACCAATACAAGCAAAAAAAGTGGCCACCAAGAACAATTTTTCAAATTGGCAAGAAAAACTTCTTAAAAATTCCACTAGTGTGTACCGAAAAAATAATTTTGCCACCATTACACCTCAAATTGGGATACATGAAGCAGTTAGTGAAACGCCTGGATAGGGAAAGCGATGCCTTTTTACACTTAAAATCAGTTTTCCCAAGAATAAGTGAAGCAAAAATAAAAGAAGGTACAAATGTTTATTGATTTCTAAACATAATTGTATTATTTTTTTATTTTTAGGTATTTTTGTTGGTCCTCAAATCCGCAAAATCATGTTTGACGAAGAATTCACAACGAAACTAAATGTTGTGGAAAAAAGAGCATGGAGAAGCTTTATTAGTTTATGTGAAAATTTTTTGGGAAATAAAAAAAGTGAAAATTATATTGATGTAGTAAAAGAATTTCTGGAGGCTTATGCAGAAATGGGATGCAGAATGTCCATTAAAGTTCATTTCCTGCATGCACATTTAGATATTTTCCCAGAAAACCTAGGACAATTCAGTGATGAGCAAGGCGAACGATTTCACCAGGACATTTTGGATATCGAAAGACGCTTCGAAGGAAAAAGCCAAGTAAGAATGATTTCAAATTACTGCTGGTCACTTAAGAGAGAAACAGATGATTTGATGTACAAGCGAAAGAGGTCTAGCAAGCACTTTTAATCATATATTCTTAATTTCTAAATAAAATAATTTGAATACTGTTATTTTAAAATATTTATATAATCATATCATTATAACATTAAAAAATAAAGAAAATGTAGTAGCTATTGATGAATATTTGTAAAAGCAAAATTTTTAACTTTTGAAAAACCCTAATAACTTTTTTACTTTTTACTCGATTTTATTTATTGAAAGCTGGTTTAACTCAGAACTAAATTAGCTTTAATTAAATATGTACATAAGGGTATGTTTTTGAACAATCTAATTTAAAAAAATGGCGCCAAAGTTGAAAAACCTAGAAAAAATAAAATTAAAATCAGATATAATTGAAAATATCACTGCAAAAAGTTAATATATATACCAATAATATATATATATATTTAGAAAAGCACATTTTTCTTCTTTCTGAAACCATTTAAAAGTTGTAAATCCGATAAAAATCAACTGAGTTACGTGTTCATAAGTACTCGGACCTACCCGAAAATAGTTTTTTCGGAATAACTCCGAAATTTGAGGGTTTTTCCGAACTTTTAAAAATTGATTTATGATCTACTAAATAAGGTCTATAGCCTACACTGGGTCCCTTTTCAAGTATAAAAAAAGTACTCATTTGTAGCAGCGTGTAATTTAAGCGATTAATGCACTAGAAGTTTAAAGAGTACGTTAAAAAAAAATTATGTACAAAAACTAAACTTCAAACATTTTTATTTTCATTTGATGTAAATTAATTTAAATATACTTGCATTTAATCTTTGTTTTTCCATATTCCATTATCAATAAAATAATAATTTTTAACTTCCCATATATATACATATATAAAGCATTGAGTAGTATCGAGTACCCAATTGAAAAAGTAGCAAGTAGTACTGAGTATTCAAAAGTAGCCGCTTTTTACAACACTAAAGTTAATTCACCAGTGTGTCCTTTATGCTTAAAAAATTATGAGACCACGCCACACATTCTATGCGTGTATATCGTCTTATGTAATAGTAGAAGGTGTGTTTTTTATTCTGAGATTATGTGTTCAGATAATATTAGGTGTACTTGTCCAACCTCTATGCTGACTTTAATAAAGAGAGCTATACAGAGCCTGATTTAATTTACACATCTGTGGCACAAAAGATCCACTAAGTATCGCAGTGCCGGTCTTTGAACCAGATCTTTCCCCTATTCTATTCTATACCTGTTTATGATATAAGATTACAGGATGGGGCAAATATAATCATCCTATTGGAAAACGCTGTAATCTACATATATAATTTCCGTAAATTTTTTTGTCTTTGCAGTACTTTCTGAAGCCACCAGTTGGCCTAGAAAGCTGAAAATTGGCATACTTATAGTACTTACCGCGACAAAGAACCTAACGAAGCCGGATTTTTTATTTTCGGTCTGGGAGTTGCAGTGCGTGAAAAAAACATGTTTGAGAATTGCCAATTTTTTCACCTGCCTAATGTGTTTGTATTTCCATAACTTTTTAAGGCCACTAGTCACCGTAGAAAGCTAAAAATTGGCGTATTTATAGAACTAACTAGAAGAAAGAACGTAGCGTAGTTGGGTTTTCAATACTCGGTCTGAGGGCTGGGGCACGTGACAAAAACCATTTTTGACATTTTTCAATTTTTTACAGTATTTTATTTTAGGTTTCCAGAACTTTCTGAAGCCATCAGTCCGGCTAGAAAGCTGAAAATTGGCATACTTATAGTACTAACCGCGAAAAAGAACCTAACGTAGCCGAATTTTTGATATTCGGTCTGGGGGCTGCGGGACGTGGTAAAAACCATTTTTGAGATTATACAGTTTTTAACCATCCTCATTCCTCATTTGCTTGCCATTCCAGAACTTTCTGTAGCCATCAGTTGGTGTAGAAAGCTGAAAATTGGCATATTTATAGTACTAATCGCAACAAACAACCCAACTGGATTTTTTGTAATTGGGCTGGGAATGGAGTGCATGATAAAAAGCATTTATTTAAATACAAAATTTTTTAGGCCTGATTGTGCCTGCCACGAAGTCCTATATATAAATTTGTTTAATAAAGCTGCACTAAACTTCCGAAATTTGTTTTTAATACAAGCATTTATCTTTAACTTGCTTTTATATTAAAAAATATATATTGAGACCTGTCATGGACAGGCTTATATAATAGTTTTATATAAATAGCGCTAAAATGTCAATTCGATTTAAATATTTGAGAAGTAAACAAACGCAGGATACAAATCGACAAGCCATGAATAGGTTTGCAATAATTCGTCGGTTGTCTTGATTGGCGCTGCGTGAATTTTAACTCAGATTTCCTGGCCGTCCGACTCCAACTGCACAAACTTTGCGTCGTTGGGCCACTCGCCTTAAAGAGATAGAGACAATACGAGATGTTTATAAGGTTGGCCGGACCCAGAGCAGCCGTTCTGGTGAAAATATTGCTGCTAATCCCATACTATTTGGCAATAGCATGCGGTTCCCACAGAAATTTGGGGAAAAATTTAAAGATGTTTCCCTTTCAAGTGCAATAAAAATTACAGCAAAGGAACATCGGATGATTACTTTTGCCCCATCGATTATATTAAAAAACAACAATTTTCGCCTGTACATAGAATTTGTAAATTTTTAATGGATCCCCTTCAAAGGAACAAGTGCGACATCCTTAACAATTCTAGCTGCATTTTCAACTTCTTAAAAAACAAATCTACACTATAAACAATTTCAAACCGACACACTTGAGGTACGTACGGTGATTAGAAAAGGTTAAAGCAAAACACTTCAATTGTAAACAAAATAAATAACTTGACTGTTGCCTAACATTTTTCTAAAGATAATTAAAAAATCTCTGGCCTATTCATATTCCTTAATGCCACATGCCACATACATATATATTAGGGTGATCGATTATTCGACTTTTTCCAGAAACCGGTTTTCGAATAGTTCGAATATTTGAAATTATGAAAAACCCGATTTCGGTTTTACAATTCAGTAAAAACCGATCAACCGGTTTTTTAAGTAAGAAAATTATTACACAAAAGTTTTGATTTTAGATTGCTTTATTAAAAAAAAAGAGTTAACAGTTCATGTAAATACTATAAAACAATACAAAAATTAAAGGTAAAACATAAAAATTGACTTCATATACTTATGTATGTATATATAGTATATATATAAATATGTACAGGGTGGGCCAAAAGAAACCAAGGGGTGTAAAAGTTTAATAACTTTTTTGTTTATTAATTTTTTTTTATTTTTTCTTTCAGATTATATAGACAACACTTGGAGAATTTATAATGGAGAGGTTCACAACTGAACAGAGAACCAGAACAATAGAATTTTATTATTTAAACCAGAGATCAATTATTTTAACGCAAAGAGCATATCGTCGACATTTTAACGTCAGAATTTCGCCCTCTGAAGCGATGATTCGTTGCTTAGTTAATCGTCATCACCAACATGGCAGCGTAAGAGATTTGCCTCGAACCGGTAGACCACGTTTAAGTCGCACTGCGGAAAATATTGAACGAGTACAGCAAAGTGTTAACGAAGCACCAGAAACATCTGGCAGAAGGCGTTCTGCTCAGCTAGAAATGTCTCGTACGTCACTACGGCGCATTTTAAAAAAAGATTTACAGTTATACCCATATAAGGTGCAATTGGTCCAAGAATTAAAACCCGCAGATCATCGGCAACGTCTAAATTTTGCAGTTAAATTTCAAGAGTTGGCCAGAAATAAAATCAACTCGAAATTCGGAAATTATTTGGCCAGCGCGATCGCCAGATTTGACAGCACCCGACTATTTTCTTTGGGGTTTTTTGAAGGAGCGAGTGTATGTGAACAAGCCAGAGACAATCCTTGAACTCAAGGCAAACATTGTTGCAGAAATTCGAACGCTACAGCCACAAGTTTTGAAAGATGTTATGGAAAATGCTCTAAAAAGAGCCCATCAGTGCGAAGCTGAAAACGGTGGTCATTTAAGAGACATCATTTTTCATACTTAGTGTAAAAAAATTTCCATTTTGTATATTATATAATCTGAAAATAAGAAAAAGTTAATAAACAAAAAAGTTATTAAACTTTTACACCCCTTGGTTTCTTTTGGCCCACCCTGTATATGTATATAATATACAGTTGAGGAATAAACTCTACATAAAACCATAATTTTTAGGGTTTGTGGAAATTGGGGAAGAAGTTCAAAAAATTAATTATGCCAATATTTATGGTGCTAATAAATATGTTTATACAAAAAATAAAAAAATATTATAATAACACCTACACTGAAAGGAAAACCTTCATTCAGACAATGAAATTCTTCATTGTATTAATGAAATGTTTCATTAAAAGTCAGCTAATGAAGCCCTTCATTGGATCAATGAAGAATGATTCATTGTATTTATAAAGTTAATTTTGGCGGCTATGTCATAAATAGAATGAAACTATTTTATTAGTTCAATGAAACTTTTTCATGAATTTAATGTAGTTGTTTCATTGATTTAATGAAGTTTTTACATACTATAAATGAAGTTTATTCATTAATATAAAGAAAATTTTATAAATGTAATGATATATAAGCAGTAAATAATGAAAATTTTCTATTAAAAACATGAAATCATACCCCTTCCAAACCACCTACTTAATAAAAGATATATAAATTTTTTTTATTTTATTTAATATATAGAAACACATATGTACTTAATATATACGCATATGTATGTATTTATTAACGTAAAACATTTAAAATTCAAGGAAGTCATCAGTAGAGTTCAACCCAAATAATGTTTAAGTAAGCCGAAAAACTTGAATGTTTATAGTAAAACTCTTAATATGTTTTTGAGAATCACAATACACAACCATAAGTTTAAAAGAATCAAACAAAAATCTTAACAAAACAAGCATCTTTGTAAGATTTTTTACACAACCTTTTTGCTTTTGTATAGAGGTGACAGTCGCGAATGGATAAAAAAAAAGAGAAAGAGAGAGATATCTGCGATACAATGAAGAATATTACATTGTATAAATGAAATGATTTCATTGCATTTATGATGACCATACTGCTTTGATATTAAAAGGGATTAGAAAAATAAGAAATAGATATCATTTTTTAACAAAATAACTTTTGATTTATTTATGTTTGACAACCTGTATACATTAAGTAGATAAAATTTTTCGAACTTCCTAATATTTGCCCCAATTTTGCTAAAAAGAAAATTCGTTTAAACAATGTAACGATTTTCATTAATACAATGAACTACGAAGAAGACATGAAGAGCACAGATGGAAAGATTTCATGCATGCAATGAAACTGTTCATTGTATTAATGAAAAGTTTCATTAACATAATGCAGAACATTTAATGAAACCGTTTCATTCTCTGAATGAATGATTTTCCTTTCAGTCTACAGTATCAAAAATATTCAAAATACATAGAAAAAAAGTATAGATACAGGGATAAAATACATGAAAAAATACGTGCAATATGTTTGATGTTGTCAACTTGTTTGAAAATTCTGTGATTTCTGGTACCAAGCCATCAACAAATTGCATCCAAATATAGTCTAACCTTTATGTCAACAGCAGAAATGCTTTACGCACGTCCACAGCAGCATACCTGGCTATGTACATACGTTTTGTATGGGGAATGGTACGTCGTTAGCATAAAAATGCTAATTACGTATCTACCTGGTTTGTTGGAATTTCCGAATTATCTTTTTAGTTTGTTAGAAATGGACAAAAGGCTAAAAAATTTTATGATAACCAATTTCATCCTCACAGTCATTCTTTGTTGAAAAAAGTGGTTGTATAGGTAGACAACATACGTATATAATAAATATATAATATAGGCAGGTAGAAACATTTATTGTTGCGGAAATTTCATTCTTTGTAGTATCGTCAGAAAATTTAGTTTACATTTGTGATTCGAAGTGAAAAGACGTTTCTGTTTATTTTGTGGAAATAAAAAAATATTAAAAGTGAAATGGCTGATGGTGAATGGCTTACTCCGCGACAACTAAGCGCACTTTCGTACGAAGAACAACAAGCATATATTCGGCAAGCGCTTGAAGAGAGCCAAGAAGAAACAAGTGACCACGATTCAATAGTTGGTGACGAGGCTTTAGGTGATATTGGTGGAGATGACTCAGACGTTGAAGAACCCATGTTACCAGAATATGACCCAGAGGGCGACAGTGATTCTGATGAAGATCTTGAAGATGCACCAATTGGCAAAAAGGCGTACATTCGTGCCAGCAGCATTTGCCAACCCGAAACGACGTGAGGCTGAATCATCAATGTTTGGGTTCTGTAATCACGTTACGATGTGCTCGTACGTTCCCAAGAAAAACAAGGCAGTTGTAATGTTGTCCACTACTCATTATACAACAGAAACGACCGGTCCTAAGAAGAAGCCATTGCTTATATTGGACTACAACAAAACCAAAGGTGGCGTTGATAACATGGACAAGTGCTTGTCCGAATTTAGTACGAAGCGGCGCACAAATAGATGGCCTCTGGCTTTCTTTTATAATATTGTGGACGTTGCTGCGTTTGCTGCATACGTAATATACATTGACAACAACACTCACCTGAAGACATCTACAAGCCGCCGTAGGATGTTTCTCCATCAGCTTAGCGAGCAATTGTGCAAGCCAGAAATGGAAAGAAGGGCGAATAACAGCAGAATATCCAGAGTTTTTTCAACGCGCAACGCCATCGAAGCCATGAAAGTTGGGCCCATCGGAGTTGTGGATGCTGAGGCACATGCATCGGAGGAACGTGATAGTACGGGCCGGCTAAAAGTAAAGGGAAATTGCTACATCTGCTCGAAACGACGCCCTACTCGTAAAGCATGCACGTTATGCAACAAACCAGTGTGAGCAGAGCATTCCAAAGACTTACCTCAATGCGATAAATGTATTTGAATTTCAATAATTTTAAGCAAAAATAATTAAAACTGTTATAATATAATAATAATAAAAAAATAATTACAAAACTTAGCTCAAAATAAACTATACTTTTATATTATATTATCATATTTGCATGCGTTTTACTATACATACCCAGGTATGTATTCTGTTGACTTAAGGGTGCAACTTTGTAAATGGGCTTTATCTTCCGAACGGATGATCTAATCCTAACCAAACTTGGAACTATTGCGTAAAACAGTTTTGACTAGGATATCAAGAAATTTCAAGTCGATCCGGTTATCCAGTTTAGAGCTACAGCGTTTTCAAAACTAAAAACATACCCAGGTATGTTGCCGTTGACGTAAAGGCTAATATATTATTGTTATTATAATTATTTTTGAATTTTTTATTTTTTGTATAAACATATTTATTAGCACCCTAAATATTGACATAATTAATTTTTGGAATTTCTTCCCAAGTTTCCTCAAACCCCAAAAATGATGGGTGTATGTAGAGTCTATTCCTTAATGGTATATGTATATATATTTATATATATGTATATATATTTATTAGCACCCTAAATATTGACATAATTAATTTTTTGAATTTCTTCCCAAGTTTCCTCAAACCCCAAAAATTATGGGTGTATGTAGAGTTTATTCCTTAATGGTATATGTATATGTACATGTGAATGTATAGACAAGGTGGATATCTATATAAAATATGAAGCAAGATGTCAACAAAACTAAAAAACACCTTGTGCAACTGTATTTTGATATCCATTGCACACCATAAGGCCAATTAAATTCGTCTCGGCTATTAACTCATAAAATAATTTCTCTTAAATTTCATGTTTCAGTAAATATCGCCATGCTCAAAAAAAGCTTAGAGCTTTTACACTAAAAAAACTTACGAAAATCAACAAAACACACAAAATATACAAATCGAAAAGTATTCTACTCAGCCGGTTTTTAAATTGTAAAAAAACCGGACTATTCGACATTCGAAAAATCAACATTTTAAAAAAACCGACAACCGTATTTTAAAAAACCGGGTTTTAAAACCGGTTGAAAAACCGAGTCGATCACCCTAATATATATGCCTCTGGCTTAACTGTAAATCTTAAGTGTAAACATAAATGCAAGAGATTTGGAAGCTGAGCTCCAACTTACCTGTTTGTCCTTTGCCGAGTGTTTTTTCCAGACGATATGGCCCCACATATTGGCAATTCTCTATTGTTATATTATTTTCCTTCTGCATTTTGTTATCTCTGGCTGCGGCCCACTTTCGCACTACCGAAATCACATGAAATTAATTCCATGCACTTGGGCCAGCAGGAGTTAGTTATCCCAAAAATTTGTTAACTCTTCTCGATGTTTTTTTCTTTTTTTTGCAACAGCTCTTTGTTCTTGCTGTTCGTGCTGTTGTCGTTGAAATACTTTATTACAAGTATGCAACTTTATGTTTGTTGTTGTTGTTGTTCTTGCAATTCTACTTCCTTCTTGTGTGTGTTCTGGATGATTTTGTTTGCGAATGTTTCAATGGTTGTTTAGTGTTTTGTATCTAGAAGTTGGAAAAAGTGCATGTTAATGGGAATAAATGTGAGAAGCAGTTGCTGTAGTTGTTGCTGCCGTTGCAGTTGCAAGCAAATTGGGTTAAAGTTTCCTTTTAATTACTTTGGCGTGTTTATGAAAGTTTTATTGCTTTTTGTAAGTTTGCTGCTAGCTCTGATGTATTGGCTGTAGCAAAATTGTGTTGCTGCTGTTTAAAACACCATCTGTCTATTAGTAAGAATGTTCGTCCGTCTATCCATATAACTACATGTGTATGTACATATGTATGTATGTATTTATGTATCTTTGCTTGCCCGATCACGTCGTGTTTTTGTAGTTATTGCAACTATTGTTGTTGCCTACGTTTCGCTTAAATTTCAAGTGTCTGCTGCTGTTGTTGCCTTATTCATGAATTATCATAGATATTCTTCTGCATAGACGAATATGTACATACATATAAAATTTGCTCATAAGATTTCTGAATGTGTGTTTGTGTGTGTGTAGTTAAAGGAGAATGAACGGAAAACATGAATTAGCACCTAAAATCAAAATGAGAAAAGGAAGAAATTTTTTAAGATGCATGTTATTTTATTTAATTGTAAGCAAAGTTATATGACGTTGATAAGGTTTTGAATTTCCGTTAAGAATTTTATTGCAGTCTTCCTAAAAAGGTTTAAGTCAGTTTGAAATTTTTATCTACTTATATATGTACAGTTACTCTCAGAAATATTTTGTATACATTTTTTTTTGCAAAATAATTAAATAAATTTATTAAAAATAAGAAATTGAGGCAACATGTTAAATTTATTTCTTTTATAACTGAGCAAGCAAAGCCTATAGAATAGAAAATACTCAAAAAACAACAACTTTGAATATAACTGTTATACTTTTGTTGCTTTTTCTTGTGTCAACTACGAAATTTCAACTTCTCAAAAGTATTTTGCTTCTTTTAACGTTCCCGTTATTTTTTAAATATTTCTGTTGTCACATGGTTTTTTTTTTTTTTTTTTGCTTTTCGTTTGCAATAGTAATTATTATGCGTTTTTGCTTATATTTGGTTCCAATATTTTCTTATTGAGTGCAACACGTGAAGTTTTCGTTAAAAAAAAATGGCTAAAAGTGAAGTGAAGTGAATAAGATCATTTTATATCTGTATAATAGGGCAAATCAGTCAAATATATTTGGGATATGTTTGGTCGATGTAGAAAACAATAGAAAATGCAACTAAACGTGTAAAAGAGCGCAGTTACATTGAAAATATTCCATGAAAAAGTCGAGCAAAGTTGTTAACGGTAAGAAACGCACGACAAAATATTAAAGAAAATAGGGAAAACCACCATTTATATGGGCCGAGTCTTAAGGTAGAATTAGTAAAATCGTATCATGCTACTTTACAGCTTGCCGTATCGTTCAACTTTGTGCACAAGTCATAGAAAATGTAACAAATTGCACAGCACATTTTTTTTTGTCTGGCATTAAATGTCTGGCATATTCCTACGCCAGCAGTGCTACCACCACATATTTTATAACTAGTAACATGCATTGTATATGGTACGGTTTTTGTCAGCTGACACGCAACATCACGATACGATTTTACTAATTCTACCTTTAAAAAAATGCTAAAGGGGATACTACGGACACACCTAAGTGGCAATTCCATCAGTAGGATTCTAAAAGCCAACAATACTAACGGTAGCGTAGCTGTAAAAAAATTGGATTTCTGAAGTTAATAGACAGAATCGTTAGTCAATTGCTGAACTACATAAATTTCAGACTTTTGATTTCGGGAAAACGATAATATTTAGTGACAAAAGTAAGTGCATAATTCTTGGGTGATATAAACAATGTATGGTGCGGCGCAAGCCAAATAAATCACTAAATATTAACGGTCTAATTCATAAAAATACCTTATTTCAGCTTTAATCTGTACATTACTTATGAAACAGATTTTGCTTTATTAAGCTCTAATAAACATTTGTATTCATAACTGATTAGTATCAGTGAATTAACTATTAAACGATCTTGCTTCTTGTGTAATTTTATGTTGGCAACATCATGCTCCTTTCGCTCTCATTTTATGTTTAGTGATGCATACAACGAAGAATCGATTATCTAGGTAGTCTGTTTGAGTCGAAAAAAAAGTAAATCATTACGTATAATGTTATTAAAAAATAACTTAAAAAGTAGGCGTTTCACTTTTTATTAATAAATAAACCAAAAAAAATTATTTGTTACAAAAAATTGTATTTAAACACATTTATATTCGGCTGAGTACAGAGGTAGGCAAATACCCATTTTATAGCGGTCGATTATGCATCACTATTTTATTTTAATTTTAAAATGTTATTGTACATACATACATACATATGTAAGCATGCAGTACCATACAAACATACGTATGCTTGTACATACTTACATATACCCTTATGTTTATAATTCTATTTTTCTTTTTGCCAATGAATGGGATTTCTTTAATTTTCAACGATATTTATATGTATGTATTTTTCTTTTTGTACAATTATGCATACATACATACATGTACCAACTTACATAAATTAATACATTTGCCCAAGAACATTATTCAGGAGACATGCATAAGAATAAACAAGAAACATAAAAGTGAGAAACCACAGAAAATCTCACATAAGGGATAAAAAAATCAAGAAAATATTATTTATAATTGTTTATCAAACGCTTAAAGTAGCATGGAGGCTACATTAAAAATCTCTAAGTTGTGAAACGTTTATTAAACGTCTAATAGGCCATTAATCATTTATGAATACACATTTAGCGAATTTTGACTATTAATGTGTTATTGAACTGTTAATAATCATTTATGAATTAGACCGTAAGAATATAAGGCCAACAGTAAAACATCGTGGTGGTTTTCTCATGGTGTGGGGCTGAACGTCGGCAATAGGAGTGGGAAATTTGGTGTTTATATAAAGCACAATGGATAAACATCTATAATTGTCCATTTTTAGAGAAAATCTACATGCCAGTGCTGAACAAATGGGTCCGTATATCAAGGGATATTACTTCCAAATTTACAACGACCCAAAACATATAGCCCTGGACATTAAATTATGGCTGTTATATTTATAACACCAAACATCTGCCAATAAAACCACAAAGTCTCGATATAAGTCGTATAGAAAATCGTTGGGCTTATTTCGAGGCAAAAATCCATGAAAATAATATTTTATCAAAAGTGTACTTACGGACTAGTATTGGCAGAACAAACGTTTAAAAAAATACCTCGAAATTTCCGAAATTTAGTAGAATCTATGATAAGGTGTCTGCAAGTGATCATTTCTAATAATGTATATCACACAAAACATTAAAACATAGTTTGCTGCTATAATAATAAAAAATCTGTATAAAAAATTCAAAAAGCAAAATACTTTTGTGACCTGATATATAAGCGATTTTTTCATTATTTTTTTAAAAATTTCATAAAAGATTCTTTTGTTTTTAAATTTTTATTAAAATAATTGTAGTTAAGGCTTCTCTTATTTAATATGTAAAAAAATAAATATGAATTTTAAAAGGAGATATTTTTATGTGGCATTCTTTTCGTAAATTTATTGAGTTTTACATATGCAAAATATTTCTGTGAGTAACTGTATGTGTATGTATGTGTGTGTGTTTGCGAATATGTGTAGCAGTTCTCAATTTGATTTTATTTCCAGGCGCATTCTTGATAAGGGCCATAAAAATCAAAAACACATGCATATTTTTTTTATTCTCTCATACGAATAGTTTAAATGCCCTAATTTTGTACAGCTTGTTGGTTTTTGTTTTGTTTTTGGTCCTTGACAGAAACATGCATGTGCATGCAGCAGCAAATGCTCGCTCATGTATTTAACAATTGCTTTTCTATTGTTTAAAATGTTTTGTTGTATTGAACTTGTTTAAGCTGAATTATAATTTTATCGACATGTTTTGTGAAAAGTTCATGTCTACAGCATAAGCATTCACCAACAGTGAAGTGTGTAACAAAAATGCATGTATGTTCATTGAAAAATGTATTATTTGTAACAATGCAATTATTATATTTTGTAATATTCACTAGATAGTAAAGAATAGAATAAAACAGTTGAGCCACATCATACTCGTTAGTAACTATAACAAATCAATGGAATCAAAAAAAAAAAAAAAAAAAAAAAAAAAAACACTAAAAACCAAGGACCGCAAGCAACGATTATTTTCCAATTTTAAACTCAAAAAAAAATCAAACTAAATGAGAAGTGCTGCGTGCACTACCATTGGTGTTGAATACACCAAGATAATCCTTGCTACATGGGCTATCTTTAGATGCATAAATTTTTATTTTTTTTAAGTAACTTTACCGATTACTTTCTGGGTTTATTTTAATTTGAAATTTATTTGCTGGTGGTTCAGCGTTGTCTATATGCATTTCATTGTTGCTGTAACAAATCATCAGTAGACTTCAACCACACATTTTGAATAGTCACAAACTTCTTATCTTATACACAGACTTTCAAGAACTATTTGAGAACTCACAAATAATAATATTTTTGAAAATCACAAAAGAAAAATAAGCGTAGTAGGCTTAGAAACTAATATGTATGTATTACAAAAAAGCTTTCAGCAAATTGAAATAAGATGAATCAAAACAATTCACATATTCCATTTGCAATAATGGCTGAGTATATAAAGCAGAAATCTACATCAACTGACACCACACACAGTGGACAAAACACAAAAGAACACTAATGATGAAGCTGTAGTGGCCTTGGAAACAGCTAGTTGTTCCGTTCTACTACATGTTTGTCAGAGTATTTATAATAAACTTTGGTGTTACTTGTTTATTAATAATTATCACGTGCAATTTGGCTTACAAAGCGATACGAACTTTAGCCTGTTACAATCATAAATTTAGAAACAAATGAAGTTCGAACAAAATAATAATTAAATTAACTATAATTGTTTTTCACCGACTTAAAAAAAAGCAGAGGGTTATAAATTATTCTGTATTTTTTTTTTTTTTTTTTTTTTTTTGTCTGGGAGGGTATAGCTTTTAATTGGTCCCATTGCAAAAAAGGTGGGCGGAGACTAGTTAAATTTTTTATTTTTATTTTATGATATTCTACTTATTTGATTGCTGCGAGACCTAGCAAACACCTTTATTTCTTGTAATTACACAATTTTAAAAGTTGGTAAAATGGGCGGGGCTACGTCCATTAAAATTTATTATTATACTTCACGTGGTTCTTTATTGAGGATTTTTAAGAAACATACCACACACCCTGAGCTCTGAAAAATACACGATCTTGCATTTAAAAAATGGTTGGAGGCACGTCCCTTAAAATTTAATTTTATATATCTCAAACTTCTTCTTATACAACAGATTTTCTATTTAATTTTTTTTTCTTTTTTTTTTGAAAGAGTTTACTCTTAGTTTGGTACCATAAATTTTTTTCGAAAACGTTCTATCAGATCTTTGCATTGAAGTCAATTTTTTTGCAGATTTATTTACTGATATTTTCGATTTTTTTAAATATTTATTGTATTCGAGCAGAACTTAAAATTATAAACTGATTCTTTGGAGCAAAACTAATTCTGATTTTCTGATTTTTATTTTATCGGGTAGAAATACAATATTATCTTAATAAAATTAACTTCTTCTTTTGACCATTGGTGTTGGTGTATATGAGTGTTAACAAGCGATGTCGCGAAGACTTCTTGTTCGTAACAAACAATCAAAAGAAGTAGTGTTGATGCGTGTATGTTTGTTATTTTTTTCATATTGTACGCTTGAGTGAGTGTGTAAGATGGTAAGCTATTATGTTTGTGTTTAATGGTGTTTTTTTTTTAAAGCAAGACTAGTCCAAAGAGGAGTAGGAGTACTCCAAAACTACTCAAAATATATGAAAAAATGTGGTCGATTTAACATTGCGATGTCCTAGGGTTGGACCACATGGTCCAACTTTGCATTACATCAGACTAACCCTAAAACTACCCCATATGGAATAGTTATAGACTACTCGCATACAATTTGTAAGTGCCTAAGAAGAACGATCATAATCGTTTAAACACGAATACTTATCATGCACCATTAAGCATTCAATGAAAACGACATGATCCATGACTGCATTACATGGGACCATGATGTAACTAGTCTGTTTCATCTAGATTGGACCACGTACTCCAATATTATTTGCAGGGACACAACTAATGTCAATGCATGTCTGCGTTTATATGCGCGCAGAAAAATAAAAGATCACACACACGTGTGTGTGTATGTACATTAGGCTTGCCAGATTAAGATTAACGAAAAGCTGGACATTTGAATTAAAAAAGCGGGATTATTAAAAAAAAGCTGGACATTTTGAAATAAAATTTTCACGAGAGAATAGTTACTTTTTTGTTATACAATTTCATTAAAAAAATATATATTTACATTGTTTTTTAAATTTTTAATATAATACTGTAATACACTATTAACAAAGCCAAATATAACTAGACCTAAATTTTTTCAGTTCATTTATCCATATGTATATATGTACAGCTATGATCAAAATAATAGTAAGATGAAATAATATGGGCATCTAACGTTAAAATTCAAAAAGGTTTGTCTTTAAAAGGAAATCGAACATTACGGAAAAATAAAAAATGTTTTGTAGATAATTTATCTAGCTTTTGTTTACGTCTATCTAGAACAGATTGTATAACCAGATTTGTGTTGTTAGATAAACCCGTTTTTAAGTCCTTATAATTTTTAACTTCAACATTTTTGATAACTTAGGAAGTATTTTATTCTTTATTAATTTTGTTATAGCTTTATTTAGAGTAATAAAAAATAAGCAAATAAATATTTCCATAGCTAATAAAAAATTGAAGGTCAAAAATTAAAAGAACTGAAAAACGGGCGATCAACTAGATTAGTTCTAAAAATACATAATTATTTATTAAAAAAAGGCGAGATATAAAAAAATTTACAAAAAAAAACGATTTGATTTGTCTGTACATTGGTGTAAAAAATTATAAAAAATTAATAAAAATTAGTGCATTAATAAGACGTAGTTGTTGCGCAAGCATTGAGTGTTTGTCTAAGAAACGCATAGTTGAGTAGTTACGCTCCACTCAATAGTTGAGTAATTATCCATCATAACATTTTTTTGCTACCTATGGTCAACATGTTGTGCTCAGCCTGAACAGCTGATCGAATAGAGTTATACCTTTTATACGCTTTGTTAGGTGGCAGGAGGAGTATTTGTTAAATTTTACATTACAAATGCGGTAAAGTAACGAAATAAAGATATAAAATTAAATTATATTCATCAAGTCGTTCCTAAGATGTATGTAACTGTTTTAGGCAACGGTTGCCAACAGTTTCACAACTGTTGAGCTCAACAGCTGTGTATTATGAATGCGCCCAATTTTATTTTTTCTGTCACATATATTTTGTATTTGCGCTACGGATTTTGGTAATTCCAAAAATTTAGGGGTTTGAAGAAAACTTTGAAGATTCCTCTAAGATAGTTTTTATTAATATTCCCGCTATAATAAGATTGAAAGACATTCGATTTTTTCCTTTTTGTATAAATTATTAAGATGCTAGAAACTCTCTCAAAAAAGAGGTTACTGGTATTGAAAGGATGAAACATACAACTTTTCGTAAATTTTCTAATTCATTGCATTCAATTTTCATTAAAAAGTAGGACCATATTTTGTCATTTTACAAATCTTTGGTAATTGGTTATAAAGAGCGTGAAGACAGCAATATTCGATGCTTAGTTTTTTGTTAGAAATCTAAGGCAATAAATATTAAGAACATTTTGTGGAAAATTGTTTCAGCTGGACAAATTTTATTTTAGCTTGAAACTGGACAAGTACTTAAAAAGCGGGACAATCGAGCCAAAACAAGGCCGACTGGCAACCCTAATGTACATACACGACGTTTGTGTACGCGCCCATGCGTATGAAGAAGCATCACAATCTTTTCCGTCACGAAGTACATATTTTCTTCTTTACTTCTTCTATACCTGCAATAACTGAAACAAATGCCTTGCAAACACTGTTGTTTAGCATTTTGTAGTAAAGCATTTGAAAAATCCCTCATATCTTGAAAATTCTTTTAAATGATCTTTTGCATGGGTCTATTATGTATGTATTGATTTTTAAAGACTTAAAAAACGTATCGGATGCCACAAATTTCATCAAAATCTCTAACTTAACGGTGAGTAAGTATGAGTACTTTCTTCTTGGAATTGAACAGTAGTCCACAAAGGAGTTAAAAGACTTGGCTTATTATGGAAATACTGATTATGATTAATAGTCGTTATATTTTTTGTTGTGCTAGTTAATCTTGGTTGCCTAGGTTACTTGAACAAAAAGTTATGCTTGTCCTGTTTCTTAAGTAGCGAAAATTTTCAGTTTTGTGGCGGAATTTTTAACTAAATCACGTTTGGGAAATAAAAAAAAGTTCCTTTGAAACTGCTAATGTCACATATGGAAAATGTCTTTGCTCTCTGTTTTATAGATATAAAGATTCACCCAATCGAAAGCCTTATATTTACATTATTCAGTAATGTATAGATATTAATTATTTCAACTCAATTGAAATATAAAAAAATATGAATTGTAAATGTTCTGCTAAAGAGCGAAATTCTTTTACATTAATTAATAATTCGTTTGTGGAAGTCATTTATGGCATAACAAGAACTTAAAAAAAATTTGCATTAACTGGTGTAAAAATTTACATTTTAATAACATTAAAGAGGACAAATTAAATCAGTTGTTAAGAAAATTGTTTGTGGCCAGAAATAAATCAATTAAATTTCATTTGTACGATTATGTTAAATAGACTTGGCAACAGTTCGACATTAAATTCTATTACTTGTAACTTTTTTATTTTATTTGTTAAGTAACGCTGCCACGGCACGCAACGAATGTCATTAATAGATATTGTTATATCTAAGCTTACAAGCTTATGTATGTACATATATCAGGGGTGGCCGGCCTGCCTGTTAAAGCCGTTGGCCATAGACCACTAACCAACCATACCCTGAATAATTAAAATTATTAATAAATGTAGAAATTATACATTTTACTAACACAAAAACAAAACCTCAATATCAAGTACTATAAGACACCGACATATGTATGTATGTGTTGTCTACATACACATTGATAAATTGACACTTGGCCATTTAGCGGACACGGGTAGAAGTGAAATATATATAACAAAAAGTAAAAAAAATGCAAAAGAAAATAATGATTTTTCTTTCATTTACGTTTTACAAAACAGAACACCTGTCGGATATTTGTAGGCAAAATAACTGACGGCACAATAAAAGTCAATTACTGTCATCAATATCTTGCCTTTAAATTCAAATGGAAACGTAAGTTTGTGTCTCATGTAATGTCGCGTTGAAATGAATTTACATGTAAAACTACATCCATCCATAAATAAAACTTTTGTTTTAGAAGTGTTGTTCAGCGTCATTTAATCAAAGATATTTTTTATAAAAAACTTGTAAAGCTCTTTTACAATTATTATGTAATTATTTCAAATATTGAATATCCAATCAGAAAAGTGCACGACAATACAAATATGCAGTAGGATTATAATCGGCTTAATCTTGCAATTGCCAAGTTATTTAGCAATTAATAAATTTGTAAAAAAAAAATTAAATTCTAATGAGGTCTATTTAAAAGGTGTCGTTGTGACAGCCATGGCGCCCTAGGCCCGGGCCTCACGGGCCTATACGTTAATCCAGCACTATTAACAGGTTGCAAATTTAAAAGTGCGACTGTGACTCTGCACACTAAGGGTTCCGTACGGACACTAGACATGTAATACTCGTACTATACAAACTTTAGCCTATATAACATACATTTTGGATTTTTTTTCGTTTTTGGAATTTTTCGGTTTTTAGCGTTTATTTAGTTTTGGCGTTTTTTGTTTTTTTTTTTTTGTTTTTGGCGTTTTTTTCAGTTTTGAAGATTATTTCGATTTTTGAAGATTATTTCGATTTTTGAAGATTATTTCGGTTTTTGGCGTTTTATCCATTTTGGCGATTTTTATTTTTAATTTTGGCGATTTTTTTTTCATTATGACGTTTTTTTTAATTTTGGTGATTTTTTCGTTTTTTGGTAATCTATTATAATTTTAGAGGTTTTTTTAAGTTCGGCGCTTTTTTCGTTATGGTTACTTTTTTCGGTTTTTGGTGACTTTTTTTCGGTTTAGCGATTTTATAATTCTGGGATTTTTTAGTTTCAGAGTTTTTTTTAATATTTCCAGAGTCTTACGTTTTTCAAGATACAGCAAGTTTTCAAAATTACATAGTCAAATTGCACTAACTGATAGAACACCCTTTCACTTTGATTTTTTTTTTTTAATTTTAGTGTTAATTGTTGTAGTCTGTATAAAAATTTCAGGTGTCTATATATAATTGTATGTATACAATATATGTTTCTCGTTTTGGAACACCCTTTAATTTTTAACTGTCATATATTTAGTACAGTGCGACACTCCGTACGGACACTATATATGTAATACTATACGAACTTTAGCCTATATAATATATAGTTTTGGCGCTTTTTTCTCGTCATAGCGATTTTTTCGTTTTTTGGCTTTTTATTTTATTTTGGCGATTTTTTTTCATTTTGGCGATTTTTCTGGTTTTTGGCGATTTGTTTTAGTTTTAGAAATGTTTTTTAACACCAAAATTAAAAAAAAAATCTAAATTAATGGGTGTTCTATCAGCTAATGTAATTTTGGCTATGAAATTTTGACAACAACAAAATCCCAAAATTATAAAATCGCCAATCTGAAAAAAGTCGTCAAAACGAAAAAAAAGTGCCACATTAATTGTTGTTGTCTATATGAAAATACACTAATAGTGTTTTCACACTGACATGGTTTTAACGTTAAAACCAACTGTTAAAACCTGGTTTTACCATACAAATTGTTGTTGTTAAAACCAACTTAAAACCATTTTTGAATTGGTTTTAAGTTGGTTTTATGAAATGCAACCTTGTTTTCGCTGTGCTAAATTTAGTGCTGCCAAGTTAAAATGACCGCAAAGTAGCTGTTAATGTTTACGCCATTGAATAACAATAGATGTCGCTTGAAAGATTTTCAACTTAAAAATGAATGCAGCAGCAACAATAATCAAAAAATTATAGAAAAAATAATTTTTTGGAAGGAAAACAACGAAAATATTTTCACTGACCTCTGGGAAGTGAAAATACACGATATGACTGACATCGATCCGCCGATAAAAAAAAGTTTTATTTTGTGATGTATTTGTTAATTTTTAATATACAATAATTTGATTTCCATACACTTCTTCACTTTGTATTACTAGTTCCATAATTTTAAAATATTTATTTACAAAATAAAATATAATTTCCATTTAACAAACGCATTGTAAAATTTCCGAGTTTTTCATACAAAGAAAAAAAAGCCAGTTTTTGTACAGTTTGTCAAATAAGTTTAATAAAAAGCAGAAAAAAATACAACAACATATACACGCATTTCTGCAAGAGATTTATTTTATTTTTAAGCAAAGTTATTAGACAGCCTGTGAGTTAAAACCGGAATTTAACAAACTTGCAATGTGAATGCAAAATCAGCTGTTTATTGTTTTAACGTTAAAATCAGGTTTTAACTTTCAGCGTGAAAGCACTATAACTTTACAAATTTCAAGTGTCTGTAATATAATTTTATGTATAATACATGGTTTTTTAACATTTTTCGTTGCTCGTTCGGATCTCGAGAAAGTAGCCTGTGAAGGACAGACAGACAGACGGACAGCGTAGCAAAAACAATAGGGTTCCTTTTTTATCTTTGGTGTGCGGAACCCCAATAATAGATACTGAAGTTCCTAGGGCTGTCAAAGATTATTTTTTTAATTTTTATAACCTGTAAAATGTTAAAAATTTAAAGTAAATCTAATATTGCAGCTACTTCCCTTGCCAAGTACTTATAGGAAGAGATAATAGTATAGCAACGACTTAGCGAGACATCGAAAGAGTTAATGCCGTTTTCTTCTGATTCCTATATACATAGATAGATAAGAAGCTTCATAATATTTTCGCCTTTGGCATAAGCTCTAGAACTTTACTCCTTTATTTAACTATATGCACATTACATCACAATGTCCTCTTGAATAATATCCTTGTCTGCTCTTAATTATAATTACATATTTTAAATAAAATGAATAATTCATCAAATAAACAATTATTCTTATTTTTTTGAAGACTCTTTGCCCTTGTATGAAATTCAAACATCCATCTCTTACACTAACTGTGCGTCAATATTTATTTTATTTCTAAAATTACACTTTTGAAGACACTTTTGAATATGACGCATCATGTATTCCTTTCTTTTTATCGTTTTATCGCAATATTTTCTCATCTTAACAGGTTTTATTTTTATTGATGATGCAATCTAAAGTTCAAAGATTTATTGCAATTCAACCCTTATCGATGTTATTGAATAAAAAAGAAAATTGCCATGTAGAAGAAATTGTTTTTTTTTTCAATATAGTAAAAAAGATTATTTTATGTAGTTTCGTATATTGCGCTATTTGCCATTGTTTACTCTGATATCAAATTTGATGCACAAATTGTTTACATTTTTTGTTTTGTGATTTGAAGCACCAATTGTTCCATTTACAAAAAAAAAAATTCTTAAAAAAAAATTTAAATTCCAAATAGAAAAAGAAGCTTAAAGTCATATTAAAACAAATATTTACTAATCAAAGAAACTATGTACCAACTAAGTAAAGGGTATTTTATTAAGGTCTTCCTAAATTTAAATAATAATATCAAAATATTCCCCTTTATTGCGAATGGAGTCGTCGACGTCACATCAAGACGACAGTAAAAATTGTCGCTTGTCAACTCTTTGTCGACAATAATTGACTACTATTAACATAATCAACCCTATCGTGAACAGTTTTTCCCTCGAAATATTTTCCCTTTTCCCCAAATTGCAATCGTGACTAATTTTTCCCCTGAAATGTGTTCCCTTTCTTGATTCCCCTTATCGTGAATAATATTTTTCACATGGATTTTTTCACTTTTCCCTTCGTTTTGTTCACTTTATTTTTGCAGGCGAACTGAATTAATACACTGCGTAATTTCAATATTATACTTGCAATTGTATATTAAAACTTACAAATAATTATTTTTAGGGCAAGATAAATAAATAATATAATAATAATAAATAATTCCTTGGAACACCTTTTTCATTGAACATGAATCTCTTTGATTCAGATGCCGTAAATTTTATGGCTGTGGTATACTAAAATTCTTTTTGCACGGCATCTAAAACAATTAAAAACACAACTTTACACTCTAAGACATTTCATTTGAAAAAAAAATATGTATATTTCTTATTATTAAACTTAATTTGTTTGATTTTCAATTAATTTTGAAGCTTTACAAGTCTTCTTCCCGCTTTTTGCATTCACTGCGCATTGATAGCGGGAACAAACGTTCCCATGAAATTCACGATTGGAAATTTCACTTCATGGGGAATGAAAATTTCATGGGAACAAAAATTTCACATTTTATTCACGATAGGGGTGGCTACATTAATTTACAAAGTCTTAGAGGTTGGTAAGAGATTGTCAATAAGAGCCAATTGTTGTCGATAAAGAGTAGACAAGTGACAATATTTAGTGTCGTCTTGATGTGACGTGGACGACGCCATTCACAATACGGGGATTGTATTCTTTTGAAAGTACCATAAATGGTGAAAATGTGCGCCGTAGCTTCGCTGGGTGGCGCCATCTGAAATGTCCAATGGTGGGCAGCTTAAGAAACCCCTACAAGAAAAAGTTTCATGTAACCAAAATCGCTCAATATCGGTGGCCAGTATTGCATTACATCCACAATGACAGCCAATTCCACAGACGTAGTTTCAACAATATAGCCGCTGTCAACTTTCAAACTTGGGAAGTCCCTAATGGGGGACCCTTTATTTAGGCAAAAAAAGTATACAAGACAATATATTGTCTTTGATTGCATGTTAAGCAAACAAATAACAATCTCATCTTAACAAGCTACAATCACAATCTTGAAAATCTCATCCCGCGTTAGGGAACATCCTGAGCAGCAGTGACAGTCGGCAAGTCTTGTTGTACTATTTCCATCAGGGCTGTCATATTGTCAATGTTAACCAGACTACCAGACACTAAATTTTCTTAACAGAAAGAAAAATTAAGCTTCATTACGATTGAGGCGGACCAGTAAAAGTATTTGTAGTTTCAATGGGTTTCTTATGCACATCGAGTCGAAAAGAAAACTATTCGAATTTTTACTACAATTCGAAAACATTTCCATTTGATTCAAATAACCAGTAAAAAAATAACACTATGGACAAAACATTTTATTAAATTTACAAAACTTTTAACAACACAAAAATATTTGAAAATTTGTTTTTGTATTCCAATAAAATAATACTGAAACATATAAAATAATTGTCGAAAAATGTTTCCTCAATATTAGTAATAGTGCATTTACATCTGAGAAAAATCTAGTACTTGCGAGATTTCGAGCAAAGTGTAGTATATTTCGAGTGCATTTCTAATACAAAACAAAATCTGCTTCGTTAATAGATTTTGTTAAAATCTATTTAAAATCTAGTTGGACTTAGTAATGCAATTGTGGTTATTTTTCAATAAGTGCATTCATAAGACGTAGCTGTTGCGCAACCGTTGAGTGTTTGTAAAAGCGAATAGTTAAGTACTTCCGCTCCACTTAACAGTTGAGTAATTTTCCATCATAAAATTTTTTCGCTACTTATAGTCAATATGTTGTGGTCAGCCTGAACAGCTGATCGAATAGATTTATGCCTTTTATATGAAAGTTTATAATATAATAACTCTAGGATCCAGCTAAACCCCTCAATAATCAATTTCAATGTACATATTTTTAATTTAAAAAAATATTTTACTTAATAGGTAAAATATTAATTTGGGATTATTAGTGCGTTTAAAAATTTTAAACATAAATATATTTTTCTTCTCATTCTGCCGACGTTCTCTCTCATATTATATCAGATTTAATATCAGGTATAGACGCTATGTAAGAAAAGCTGTGCAAAGAGTTTTGAAGCAATGGATTGAGTTACAGCGTCATTTTAAAATGATATCAAACAACAATATTGACAAAATATTTTTGGGGACAAAAGTTAGGATTTTCCTTTTGAAATGGGGATTTTTGGGGACATGATGACTTAAATTGGGGACAAGAGGCAAATTTTGTCTGGCAGCACTGGTTTTACATTACAAATGCAAATGAAGTAACGAAATAAAGATTTAAAATTAAATTATATCCATCAAGCCGTTTCTAAGATGTAACTGTTTGGGGCCAACAGTTTCACAACTGTTGAGCTCAACAGCTACGTCTTATGAATGCGCCCAATATTGTACTAAACAGCGGATGTAATTAAAAAAAAGTGTGTGAATTAGCTATCTACAGCTGTTCGGTTGTAGCTTAGGAAAAAGTTTAGTTAATGGTTTTTGTTTTGGATGCGAAATCTTGATAAATGAAAAAAAAATTGGTGTAAATAGCGTTGATTTATATAAAGATTTTAATAATAAAAAATCATTTACTATTTAGATACAAAGAATTTTGTAAAACCCACGACTTATTTTAGTGAATAAACAAAATAGTTAGAAAGCATTTACTAAGCAAGCTAACTATTTAATACGAGTATACTTAAATGCTATCTGTTGGTCTAACTTTTTGAAAATTTTGAAGCCTATGTGTCATTTTTAACCACCGACCAAAAAAGGGGTGTTATAAGTTTGTAGTGTGTGTCTAAAACCGATTTTGACTTAGTTTTTTTTTTTCTTTTTGAAAGATGACTTGATCGAAAGTGTTCTTAGCTATGTTTGAAAAAAATCGGTCCAGCCGTTTAAAAGATATCCCATATTTTCAAGATATATCGGGGGTTTTTAAAATGTTCAATTTTTGTTATAGATACAGAATTTCATAAGAATTGGTTACATGGTTTCGGTGAGGCAGAAATTGCCTTCCCTGTCACCGTCTTGGTCCTAGTTAAAAAAAATATATATATATGAATATAGCCAATGTATTCTTTTAGACGCAGATGTATCTTTGTTTTGAATTTCATTAAAATCGGTTCGATAGTCTCGGAGGCCAGATATTACCCCCTACCGGACTTTTCTTCCTTCTTTTTAAAAAGTATATTTATTATTGTTATTTATTTAGCACAAAAAAAAATAAAAAAAAGTGCTACACCAGAGATGGAGTTTCTAGCGATAAAAAAAAGTATATTAGGACTTAATAATTTCGCGTCAAATTTCTATTCCCCTTTATGCCCCTTTTTAAAGTTTTGAAATTTTCCATATCTTCTTCGATGTATACTAAAATGTAACTGATGAAAATTCATCCCAAATGTTTTTTTAAGTGTAATTATTGCTTAACTACACAGAAAAAATTATTCCCAAAAAATTTTCAAACAAACGTATGTTTTGAAATATAATTTAGTTTCAGTAAATATTTTTTACTGTTCCAGTAAATTATTTGTTCCATTGTTATTTTATGTAAAAAAAAAACTGTATAGAATGAAAATTATTTATATAAAGTAAAATTTGTAAAAAAAATCTTAGACTTATTTTTTTTTTTAATTTGTTATTTTCAGTTAAATTTATTTTTATATACTGTAAAAAAATTTGTCTGATTTTTTTAAATTTTTTCAGTTAAATTTATTTTTATATACTGTAAAAATATTTGTCTGATTTTTTTTTTTATTTCAAAAAACATTTTATTTTTTTTTAAGATTTTTGTTTGCGGTTTTCAAACTTATTATGTTTGTATATTGGGATTCTCAATATAGTATTAAGAGTCTTACTATAAACATACGGAGTTTGTTAGCTAAATTAAAAAAATTTTTGGGTTGAAGTCTACTGACGAGCAGGAACGAAATTCTTAACCATAAAAACAAGCCAATTTTTGAAAGTAAAAAAAAATATTGTTGAACCTTTCATTTGATTCAGTATTTTTTTTTCAGATAAAACGTTTACTAATTAAAAATAAAAAAATTAAGAATTGTTATTGATTCAGTTAATTTATTTTCTGATAATACGAAAAATTTTAGTGAATGTGTTTGTAAATTATAAAAAAAATTGGCTGAATAATACAAAAAAAAAAAAATATGCAAAAATGTTTTTCTGTTCCTATTAATAAATTTGACTGAAAATATTTTTGAGTTTTAGTTAACTTTTTTCTTTAATGCCATAATAATTTAACTAAAAATAAAAATTTTTTTTTCCAGTTAAATTTTTACAAAATTGTTATCAGAATCTACAAATTTCTTTGTAGGTCCGCATTCACACAAAAAATTTACTGATTCAATGAATTTGGTTACTGAAAACGAAATTTAGTTTTTTCTGTGTAGCCAAACTCCTTTGTTTTTATTATAACGTTTACTTTTTTTAAACAAAGTTTACAGTGTACACTTATACTATAAATAAACAAAAAGTATTAAATAAAATTTATTATACGCTGTCCTACAACGGGCTCTCTAGTGTAATGAATAAGTCTTAATGTGATTATTATTTTGATAATATATATTTATATTTGATTATACTGATATATATATATATATATATATATATATATATATATATATATATATATATACATATAAATTAAATAAAGTTTCTTGTAAAGGAAAAAAACTTTACTTTAATATTTAGAGGATTAAAATAAAGAGGTATAGTGGTAAAATAGAAAAATAGGGATTATTTAGTATGCCACCAATATTTTTTACCATTGAGGTTCGGGAGAGTATTTGTATCTCCAGAAAAAATGCTGGTATCAAATCTGAGATTATTAGGTGTATGTAAGTCGATTGCTGTATATAGTTTTAATATTGGCTCTTCTTTGTGCTTCGCTATACCTTATATACGTTTTGAGATAAAAATAATTTTTTTTAATTAGTGTTTATTATGGGAATTGTTACAATTTAAGTTCAAAATTTTTAAACGCACTAATAATCCCAAATTAATATTTTACTTATAACCGGTCAAAAAAATACTTGTGTGGCAACTTTGTTATTTGTTATTTAGCTTCTCATTTGTTTAAATGAAAGTTTATAATATAATAACTCTAGTTGTTTTAAGAAGCTTTGGGCATAGGATCCAGCTAAACCCCTCAATAATCAATTTCAATGTATTTTTAATAAAAAAAATATTTTACTTAATAAGTAAAATATTAATTTGGGATTATTAGTGCTTTTAAAAATTTTAAAGTTAATAATTTTTTTTTTTATATTAGAAATGCCACACTCGTTGTTCAACAATACAATTCTCATTATTAACATAAGGAGTCATGAAAAGTTTCAAAATTATCACTGCATTAGCTGCCAATATTTTCTCTATTTGAGAGGAGCTACGCTCTAACTTTTCCAATCTCGATCACCAGCAGAATCAGCGGAATTTTAAGTGTTTGTTGTTACTAGATACCAAGATTTTAAAAAATTAGAGTGTGTCAAGGTAATGCATTAAACAAATTCGTCACAGCAGGCTACACGAACACACGACTTCAAATGCTGCTAGCAACTAGAGATGCTAAACGAGAAATCCCGAGCCCGGAAATCCCGGGATTTTCGGGACTATGCAAATCCCGGAGTCCAGGATTTTTTTTATTTTAAAGCCCGGGATTTTCTGAATCCCGTTTTTGCATAAATAATGTTTTTGACCGTCATCTTCTATATTAAAAATTATTACTAACTCCCGGTTATAAAAAGTTAAAATAAAAAGTTTGCTTTGAATAAATATTTTAGTAGATAATATTATATTGTGTATACGAGTACATAATATATATCTGTGGAAAAAAGGAAAAAGTGTTAAGTCATATTTTACTGTTTTGCAGGAGAAAACTTTTGAAATTTTACGTCGATTTTTAGAAATTTCTTTCTTTTACAGTTAAATCGGGAAATTCTCTTTTAATCGTTATTTTTCAAGCAAGTTCTACATATTATAATTAATATATTTAAGTTGAAATATACTAAATTGTTCCAAATGAGATTAAAAATCTAAAAGAGATAAGTCGCAAGTTATAGCGCTATAACTTCCTGAAAAATCACACAAATTGATTAAGATTTTAACCAGCGATATTTTCGAATATGCAGATTACGGAGATACCATTGACTCAAAATCAGCTTATCTCGAGTTAAGCACTTTTCCTTTTTGCTACAGAAAAGAAAACGCCATCTTTGCTAGGAAAAAATATTACACGAAATGAAAATTTACAATAAAATGGTTTTTTGAAATTGAGAGTTTATTAGAAATTATTGTATCACACCAACGCCAAATTCTATAGCAAAAAATAAAAAATTTTAAATTTTTTTTAGAAACGAACACGACATTAGTGTTTAATATTTTAATTAAAAATCTGAATTATAAAATAATTGCACAAAATCATTCATTCAACATTTTGTATTATACTGGCAATACTGAATTTTCTGATTGTAGCCAAAGAAATAGAAATTAGTTTAATTGGACTAGAACGACAAAATCAGCGTAAGACAACAACCTGTCGCACTGTTGCCTTGCTGTCTTCAAAAGAATCATTCTCATATCAACATGTGTATTTTATCCTTGACATTTGGTAGTCGGTAGCTTGCTGTGGTGAATGTGTTTAATGCATAAGTTTTAAACTGTATAACCCTTGACACAAACCTTGTGCTTTAACAAAGCTCTGTTAAAGTATTAAACAGAGCTGTGTTAAGCTATAAATATTCAATTAATGCATTTCGAAAGAACCTTTCTGGTAAATGAAGCAACCGAGACGGAAAAATGTAATGCAAATTTATAGACCAATGCAAATTTGTCTTCCTTTATTATTGTCTATGAATCTATTTCTGAAATTAATGAATTTCTAATCAGAAATAATTTTTAGTCAGGCTTAAGTTCAGTAATTTCAATTCTTTTTATTGAATGAAATATTTTTTATTAATTAATATGAGTTTCTAAAGAAGAGAAGCTGGGGAAAATACCGATATTTTTCTGTGCAGCAACGCACTTCATCAGCACCCTAGTCTATCTACTTGGGTAGAGATTGTTATTAACATCAGCTATTTAACGTAAATTCTAATGAAATTAATGAATTTCAGAAACAGATATTGCCAAGCTTTCAACTTGGATTTTTGTGAGGGACACGCATTTTTTTGGGAAGGGCGATCGGGCAATATTGGTCATAGTAGTCCTCTAAAAACGTGTATACTCTGAATTTCTTAAAGTTTGAGTTTCAGGAGTTTTTCGAAAACAAATTTCCGTTCTATATTAACATTTTCTAAGATGTGACCAAATGAGATGATGCCGGCGGCCAATAATAATCACATATTATGGACTAGTTTGCGCTCTAAAAACGCGCATGCTAAGACTTTCTTAAAGTTCAAGTTTTCAGGAGTTCTTTGTAAAACTATAAGTTTGCCCTACAACATTAACATTTTCTAATGATAGAAATTTTGAGAACGTGCGTTTCTTAGGTACATACGAAACTGTGTATGTGCATATTAAAAATGCCGCTTCCTAAAAGATATTAATTTGTAAATAGAAAAAGTTTCGCTTTTTGATCGATTATGTCACGCTTTTTGCAAAAACCAGCTGGTCACGTTATATATATGCTCCACTGTTCTTTTATTTGTATAACGATTTTTATACTTTGGGACACCTGTAACTGTATTCAGTAACTCTTTTTGGCATGCGAAAATCGTAATATTTTTCATTATATTTATTCGTTTGCAATAACGATAATGTCAGCTGTAATTTCTTTTTTACGATAGTCTGCATGTGCAATTTTTTTTTTACTATTTCATTCTAAATCATGTGGCATCTCTGCATACAAAATGTCAAAATAAATGAAAAGCACAAAAATGGATTAAAGAAAAACTAAATGAATTTGAGGTTGTGATATTACTTTTTCACTTCAACCGACAGCGAATATTGTTAAAATGTGTTACTGAATAACAAAGTTGATAAATTTTCGTTACATTTATTCCCCTTTATTGCGAATGGCGTCGTCGACCTCACATCAAGACGGCAGTGAAAATTGTCACTTGTCTACTCTTTATCGACAACAATTGACTACTATTAACATGCTAAATTGATTTACAAAACCTTAGAGATTAGTAAGATATTGTCAATAAGAGCCAATTGTTGCCAATAAGAGTAAACAAGTGACAATATTTAGCATCGTCTTGACGTGACGTCGACGACGCCATTGAAAATATTGGGGATTATAGCGAATACGATTATCGTAATAAAAGTTATTGAATTCAGGTACTGGGGGCATAATAGAGACAAAGACAAAGATGGCATTACACACACGTGTATGCGTATTAACTGTACTCACGTCAAAAGTTGCATTCTTTCAAAAAAAAAAAAGTGTTCAAGAAATCTAACAAAAACCACATCGAAAATTATTTTGCACAAATGATGCAAAATTATCAGATTGTTAATAATTGCAAGATTACCAGACCAATTCTTCATTTGTTTTTTGACGTGTAAACATCTATACGCTAGGGGGTAAAAATATTTTGACTTTGATTTCTTTGCTGAGATTTCTTTGCATTGTCAAATCGGTGTGAGCTATGTATGAGTGTATTAGTGTTTGAAAGAAGCAATACCAAGCAGAGAAACAAGTCGACCGGCTCGAAGCCGACGATGCGCCGCAGCCGGTTATTTTTCTGTATATTTCCGTACACCAAAGGTGAAAATGAACCGTAAGAGCTACGGACTTGAAATTTGGACACAATGTGTAGACATTTGGCCACTACTTGTTGTTGTACATGAGAGTTAAAAACTAAAGGGTGTTCCAAAACGAGCAACGAAATATGTTAAAATCCCATGTAATATACATACAATTGTATGTACATATATACACTTGAAATTTTAAAAGTCAGTGTATTTTTATACAGACTACAACCATTAACACTAAATTTAAAAAATTTAAATCAATGGGTGTTCCATCAGTTAATGCAATTTTGACTTTGTAATTTTGACAACTTGCTGTATCGTGGAAACCGTAAGAGCAAAACTCTTGAAATTTTCAAAAACGGTGAAAATAAAAAAACAAAATAATATAAAAATCGCCAAATATAAAAAAAATCGCCAAAAACAAAAAAAATCGCCAAAACGAAAAAAGCCCTAAATTAAAAAAAATCACTAGGACTAAAATAAATCGCGAAAAACCGGAAAAATCGCCAAAATCGCCAAAATTAAAAAAATCCTTAAACAAAAAAATCGCCAATATGAAAAAATTGCCAAAATGAAAAAATCACCCATATAAAAAAACCCCAAAAACAGAAAAAATCGCCAAAATGAAAAAACCCCTAAAAAACATAAAAAAATCGTCAAAATGAAAAAAATTGCGAAAATTAAAAAAACCCAAAAAGAGAAAAAAAGCGCCAAAACGAGAAAAAAGCGATAAAAATGAAAAAAAAAAAATATTTTAAACTGAAAAAACTTAAAAAAGGAAGAAAGCTAAATTAAAAAAAAAAATGATCAAACCCGAATGTGCGCGAGTCAAAGTCGCACTTTACTGAATTTATTTTAATTGCAATGCGTACACAACAACAAGAACAGCAACAACTAAACTATGAACAACAGGAATTAAAAATTAAAAAGTAAAAGTAAAGGCATTTACCATAGATGAGCACTGCAGTACCACTAAAGTTTCAGTAAAAACAATAAAAAATGTTTAACAAGTAAACTTTTACTGATTACTAAAAATTTTTTCTACAATTTTTATAAATTACCTAATTGATTTGTTATATGATGAGGTGCATTGAATTTTCAGTAATCAGTAATGCCCGTATTCATAATGAAATTCTACCAAGTGGCTAAATGTTTTTCATACAAAAGTTTCAAAATTTGAATGAAAAAACTTTGCCACTTGCTACAATTTTATTATGATTACGGCCCTACGATTTTACTAGTAATGCAAATTAAATTTCATTAGCAGTAAAAATTTACTGAATTTTTTTAGTAATCAGTAAATTTACTGCTTACTGCAATTTTGAATGCAGTACATATACATATACTGCAGTGTGCCCATTTACTAACCAAATAAGTTAAATAAAACAAACAAAAACCAACAAATTCATATGTATTTACAATATTGAAAGTTTTGATACTCTTAATTAATTAATTTAAAAAAAGACACTAAAAGCATAAGTACTTCCAACTTAAAAGAAATTTTCATTACTAGATCTTTACACATCTCCTCTGTGATCGGACTCACATTGCTTTTTTTAAGAGAACTATCAGAGCTGTGCGCAATTTTTTAAAGGCATTGCCAAGCCAAGCAAAATGAGCAAAAGGTTGCGATGAAATCAACTCTAACTCAAATGACAGCCCATTTGTTTGATGTAAATATTTGATTTTAAAATGAAAATATTGCAAATAGCTGAAGAAGAATTGTATAAGATATAAATTAAATATAAAATTATCATAATACATACAACAATTTTTAACTTCTTGTCTTGAAGTAATTTACAAATTCGATTTAAAAAATAATAATTTGGACCCTAATTATGTAAATGAAGACGTGACCTGAATACTTTTAAAAAATTATAAAAACTTCAAAAGAATGATTTAAGAATGGATTTAATACAGGAAAAGTATGTTAGAGATATGTTACTGGTATGTATGTGTGTATTCATGCTTGTATGCATGCATGTCTTTATGCATGTATGTATATATGTATGTATGCATGTATGTGTATAGTGTTATTTAATGTCAAATTACTACTGTGATTGCCAGTTACCAATGGAAAGTCTTTGGAGCAAAATAACTCAGGTGTATATTTATGAATTGTTGCGTTGTCCTTTCACAAAATTTTGTCAAATCTATTTTTATAATAATAAAATAATACTCACTAGTCTCTAAGTATTGGTGTGTTTACATGTGTATGCTAAGAACCAATGCGAGTGGAGAGATAATGAAAATTTTTGTAACAATTATAACGCGTGGGAGTCCTTATTTTTTGGTGGAAAACCTTAAGGCCAGAGTAATTTATTAAGTTTAATCAAAGACCTTTTAAGTAATTCACCTTTTAAAGAGAATGAAGAAATAAATAGAGAAAATTATGAAACAGACAGAAGCAAAAACGTAATTACAAGCACTATTATTCTTTGTAATAAACCAAATACGTGTAATTAGCATATAAAAAAAACTTTACTTTAAATAATTAAACAAAAGGGCAATAAAAAACAAACATTACGATGTTTTTCAGAAAATCAGTTTTTGTTAAAAAAAATAACTGTTCTGTAATTTGAGGCCGCTCAGCCAAACGCAATATATTTAAAATTGTTTGCTTATTTTTTAAATCACTTTATTTTGAACTTCATAATAAATTTCTTTAACTAATAAATAAAAATAATGCGCTTTTCACAAAAATTTCATGAAATTGAAAATAAAATAATTCTGCCAAAAAACCGACTTCAATGCAAAGACCTGACAGAGGAATATAAGAAGAAGTACGTGAGATATAAAATTAAATTTTAATGGACGTACCTCAGCACATTTTTTAAATGCAGGATTGTGTGTTTTTCAGAGCTCAGTGTTAAGTCTTGTGAAAATCGGTAAAGTAGAACCAATTAAAATAAAATATTAAATTTTTATGGGCGTGACTCCGCCCATTTTTTTAAATGGAGGATTTTGTCTATTTTGTTTATTACTATCGCTTAAGTAGAAGCGCGTGAAATATTATAATAAATTTTAATGGGCGTAACCCCGCCCATTTTTTCAACTTTCAAATAGTGTAATTACAAGAACCAGGATTTAGTTTTTATAGGTTTTGCAGCAATCAAATAAGTAGAATACCATAAAATTAAATAACAAAGAATTTGGGGGCGTATTCCCGCCCACTTTTTTACAATGGAACCAATGGGAAGCTATATACCCTCAAAATGTACCGAGTTATGAAGTAACACCGCCAAAAAAAAAGAGAGACGAATTGTTAACCTCCTCCTTTTTTTGATTTTTTTTTGTTCTGCTTACCACACACCTTGAGCTCTAAAATAGACACAATCCTTCATTTAAAAAAATGTTTGGAGTCACGCCCATTAAAATTTAATATATTATTTTAAGTGGTTATACTTTGCCGATTTTTACAAGACTTAACACGCACCCTGAGCTCTGGAAAACACACAATCTTGCATTTATTTAATGGGCGGAGGCACGCCTATTAAAATTTAATTTAATGTTTCACGTACCTCTTCTTATATTCTTCTATCAGAACCTTGCATTGAATTTGGTTTTTTTTTCTTGGCAGAAAGAATTATTCGGTTTCAAAACTAAAGTTAAACAAGTGGGGTGCTATATTCGCCTGTGCCGAATCTTATATACCCTTTACCAAAGTGCGTTTATGTAGTATAGAGATACATACATAAGCACATACATAAAGTAATTTGACCTAGTTACTTTTATGTGCAAAAAAAAATCATTTTCAAACCCTAGAATCATCACATTAGATTTTTCTCATTCCTTTTATCAATATAGTAGTTCTTAAAAAAATATAGAAAGTGTGTTAATTGACAAAAAAAAGGGAATTCCAAAAAAAAATGTTTTATTTAGTTACTTTAATATCTAGAAAAAAAGTTCAAAGTTTCCAACTCTGGAGATGTGATTTTTATTTTTATAATTTTTCAAACCAAACTTTATTCCAAAACGTAAAATATGTATAATTTATAAAGGAAAAGATAAAAATTAATTAGACTTAGTTACTTTAATATATCACAAAAAGTGTAAGTTTCCCAACCCTGAAAGCATCCTTTTTGATTTTTCTGATATCTTACATCAATCTCTTTTTTTTAAGAACATAAGATATGTTTAATTTGTAAATAAAATGAAAAATTTGTTCTAGTAAGTTACTTTTGTATAAGAAAAAAAGTTAAGGCTTTCCAACCCTGGAAACGTCTTTTTAATTTTTTTAAACTTTTTTTTTTATTTGAAATATTAATTTTATTCGTACTCAAGCAAAAAATAAGTTTATTTAATAAAAATAAACAAAAATTAATTTTCGGTAGTTAATTTTTTATATCACAAAGAGTGTAGGTTCCCCAACCCTGGAATCCTCCTGTTTGATTTTTTTGATTTCTAATACCAATCCTTTTTTTTAAGAACATAATATATGTTAATTTATAGTAAAAAAGGAAAAATTTGTTTAAGTATGTTACTTTTTTTATAAAAAATAAGGTTTCCAACCTTGGAAACGTCGTTTTAATTTTTTCAACTTTTTTTATTTTGAAATACCAAATTCATTCGTACTGAAGTGTAAAATAAATTTATTTTATAAAAAAAAAATATTAGTTTTCGGTAGCTAATTTTTTATATCACTAAAAGTGTGGGTTTACCAACCCTGAAATCATGGTTTTTGATCTTTCTGATTTCTTATACCAATCTCTTTCTTTTAAGAATATAAGATATCTTTAATTTATAGAGAAAACGAAAAATTTGCTTTAGTAACTTACTTTTGTATAAAAAAAGGTAAATGTTTCCAACCAATCGTGTTTTAAACTTTTTTAAATTGAAATACCAATTTTATTCGTACTCTAGTATAAAATAAGTTTATTTATTAAAAAAAAAATTTAAATTACTTTTCGGTAGTTAATTTTTTATATCACAAAAAGAGTAAGTTTCCCATTCCTTTTTAATTTTTCTGATTTTTTACACCAATCTCTTTCTTTTAAGTATATAAGATATCTCTAATTTATAGAGAAAAAGGAAAAATTTGCTTTATTAAGTTACTTTTGTATAAAAAAAAGTTAAAGTTTTCCAACCCTGGAAACATCTTTTTAATTTTTTGAATTTTAATTTTTAATTTGAAATACCAATTTTATTCATACTGAAGTATAAAATAATCTTATTTAATAATTTACTTTTGTATAAAAAAAGTTAAAGTTTTCCATTCCTGGAAACATCTTTTTAATTTTTTGAAGTTTAATTTTGAATTTGAAATACCAAGTTTATTCATACTGAAGTATAAAATAATCTTATTTAATAAAAATAAATAAGAATTAGTTTTCGGTAGTTAATTTTTTATATCACAAAAAGTTCCAGTTTAACAACACTGGAATCATCCTTTTTGATTTTTCTGATTTCTTACACTAATCTTTTTCTTTTAAGAATGTAAGATATGTTTAATTTATAAAGAAAAGAAAAAATTTGTTTTAATAACTTATACTTTTATATAAGAAAAAAAAATAAAGTTTTCCAGCCCTGGAAACGTCTTTTTAAATTTTAAAATTTTTTTTTTATTTGAAATACCAATTTTATTCGTAGTGAAGTATAAAATAAGTTTATTTAATAAAAATAAATAAAAAATTAGTTTACGGTAGTTAATTTTATATATCACAAAAATTGTAGGTTTTCCAACCCTGGAATCAGCTTTTTTGATTTTCTGATTTCTTAAATCAATCTCTGCACATTAAGAACATAATATATGTATAATTTGTAGAAAAAAGGAAAAATTTGTTTTAGTAAGTTACTTTTGTATAAGAAAAAAAAAAATTAAAGTTTTCCAACCCTGGAAACGTCCTTTTAATTTTTTTGATTTTTTTTTTTAATTTTTTTTAAAGTGAAAAACCAATTTTATTCATTTTGAAGTATAAAATAAGTTTATTTAATAAAAAAATAATAAAAACTACTTTTCAGTAGTTATTTTGTATGGCAAAATGAAGTTTAAGTTTCCCAGCTCTGAAACTGTGTGCTCGATTTTGCTGATTTTCAATACCGATCTTATTTCGACCATTTCTGACCCACCAGTCTAAGAAAGAAGTCTCTAGCTTTTCTGGGAGCTTCGGAAAACCGATTTCACGTACAGACAGACGGACAGACGGGCATAGCTTATTCGTCTTCCCTATGCATAAGAATCCAGAATATATATACTTTATGGCTCGCTTATTAATATTCTGGAAATTACAAACGGAATGACAAACCTATATATACCCTTTTACCATTTTTTGGTAAAGGGTATAATAAAACAGACACAGAACTATGATTTTGATGAAGCTTTTACTTCGGCGATAGCTTGACAAATATTATTTTTCAAATGTTTCAAGGTTACGAGATTATCCACGTAGATACATCTTTGGCGTAGCTTCACAAAGAAGTCTCTCGGCGTCAAATCGCATGATTTTGGTTGCCAATAGACGCCGCCAGAACATGAAGTTACGCATTCTGGAAACTTCTAATGCCATAAAGCTAAAATTGGTCGTGTTGGGTGGCTCGTGACGCCGTTTTGTTGAAATAACACATCATCTAACTCATTATCTTCAATGCATGCAAAAAAAAGTCGCTTATAATGCTGCCATACCGCTCTGAATTGACGGTAACGGTTCTTCTATACTTTCACTAACATTAGCACATTGCCATGATGCACAGGTCTAACCACATCTGTAGCGCTTCCATTCTCTTAAAATGTCTTTATAATCTTGCCAATTCCTTGCACAGTAGGTCAATTATAACGACCATAAACATCTAGTAATGCTCGAAAAGTGGCACGCTTAAACCACCACTTTTGTAGTAGGTTTTAAATATTTTTACTTTTCCGGTTATTTAACGATGTAAATATATTCGTGAATGGCACGACACTTCAGAGGATAGATATTTAACAGCTGACAGCCTTGCATGACGGGCGGTTTCGAAACCACTAAATTGTAAACAATATACTTTCTTATGCATTATAAAAAAAAGCTGTTATTTTAACATTATTTATTTGTGTAGATTGAATACAGTCTAGTCTGGTGTAGAACATTTCAATTTATTTCGCTTCATTGATTTGGCCATTTAACTGCATCGAAAACCGTTACCTTATAGTAAACTCAATTAAGCGGAATTTACTGTACCTCACTGTATTAAGATCAGCGATGCCAATTCAGTGCCTTTAGCACTAGTGCACTAGATCTAGTGCTTTTTAAGTCGTAAGTAACAGTGTGCATATTTTTCAAGTTGGTGCTTTTTTTTAAACGCACTAAATTGGTGTTTTTTTTTTATTTCTGATTTTAGTGCATTTTGCAATTAGACTAAATATTAGTTTGTGATAATATAGTAGCTTCATAAAAAACGCCAAATAGGGATTTTTCCACTTTTTTGAAAATCGTAAGTTTAAACACATACACGCATACTGGATGAAAATCTAACAAGGTGAATGTACTTACTTGTTTGACTATAAGGTTTTCCTTCCTAATTATAAAATTTCCTATAAAAACACTAAGAAAACATAGTAACAATATTTTGTTTTCTTTTTAGATACATACATATGTATGAAGTTGAGAATTGAACGTTACCGTGTTGGTTGTATGCATGATTTAATAATATAAATTTTGTTTGTCTAAAAAGATCGATTAGACCGCTTTTAGATACGAAAAGTTTTCTTTGCTAAGTATTTATTCAATTGGATGAAAGACAGATAGGGAAATATTTGCTCGTTCAGAGTGTCCAAAAATGGATTCCACGAAAAAATTAATTGATTTCTGAGCTAAATCGCTACATAATTTCTAAATTGTAAAAAATTTATTATTTAAAAAATATACTTAATAGTAACAAACCAAAAAAGTATATCTTAAGTAGAACAAAAATAAGCAAATTTATTAGTAAAGAATAAACGACAATGGTAAGACTATTGTAAATATAGAGATGGTAAAATTGAGCTTTCATTACAAAAAAGCTTTCAGCAAATTGAAATAAGATGAATCAAAACAATTCACACATTCCATTTGCAATAATGCTAAGTATATAAAGCAGAAATCTACATCAACTGACACCACACACAGTGGACCAAACACAAAAGAACGCTGATGATGAAGGTTTAGTGGCCTTCGAAAACGGCTGGCTGTTCCGTTCAACTGTGTTGTTAGTCAGAATATTTACAACAGACTTTGTTGTTATTTGTTCATTAATAATTATCACATGTAATTTGGCTTAAAAAGCAATACGAACCTTAGCCCGTTCAAATCACAAATATAGAAACAAATGGAGTTCGAGTAATAATTAAAATTAACTAAAACTTTATGTAGCGTTAAGAACATATTTCTAGAAATTACAGAGGAGACATACATAGACGTTATAAAAGGATATAATAACAAATTCGGTGAAGTTAAAGAAATTTAAGTCTACATAAATGTAAAAATTTGCTCAGAACTGATCAATTTTGGATTGAAGTTCATAATTATAGAAATTTAGCTAATAATAGTCTATTTCTAAAACTAAATGTTTTCTCTATTGCCATTAACATTGTCATATTCAAATACTGAGGTGAAAGAAGTTTTAGCGCTATGAATTATTTTAAAAGTATAACTAAGGCACTCACTCGATAAGTACCAAAGTTTCAAAACATCTCCACTTAAATTTTATTCAAGTGTTTTGATATTTCGACTATACCGGTGATTTAATTTTAATATACTATAAAAGAGTAAAAATAAAATTTTAATTGAAATCATTATTATCTACAGACATACAAACATAGTTATTGCATTTAGTGCTTTTTAGTGCCTTTTTAATGAACGAACAGTGGCTTTTTCTCTGAAAAAGTTGGCATCACTGATTAAGATATTTGCTTCTGAGAATATTTTCCTTAACATCTGCTTCTATCGCTCTAAAATTCCAGTGTACCTTGAAGATATGCCAATTGTTTTATTTTATAATTTTCTTAATCTTAATCTTATAAAAAAAAGCAATTTGAGTCCGATCACAGAGGAGATGTGTAAACATCTAGTAATGAAAAATTTTTTTTTAAGTTGGAAGTACTTATGGTTTTAGTATATTTTTTTTAAATTAATTAATTAAAAGTATCACTGTATTAGTATTACTGATTACTGAAAAAATTCAGTAAAATTTTACTGCTAATGAAATTTAATTTACATTACCTGTAAAATCGTAAGGCCGTATTCATAATAAAATTGTAGCAAGTGGCAAAGTTTTTTTCATTCAAATTTTGAAACTTTTGTATGAAAAACATTTAGCCACTTGGTGGAATTTCATTATGAAGACGGGCATTACTGATTACTGAAAATTCAATGCACCTCATCATATAATAAATCATTTAGGCACTTTATGGAAATTGTAGAAAAAAATTTTAGTAATCAGTAAAAATATACTGGTTAAAACTTTTTTTTATTATTTTTACTGAAATTTTAATGGTACTACAGTGCTCATCTATGGTAAATGCATTTACTTTTACTTTTTACTTTTTAATTCCTGTTGTTCATCGTTTAGTTGTTGCTGTTCTTGTTGTTGTGTACGCATTGCAATTAAAATAAATTCAGTAAAGTGCGACTTTGACTCGCGCACGAAGGGTTCCGTACATTCGGTTTTGAGCATTTTTTTTTTGATGTGGCTTTTTTCCTTTTTTTTTCGCTTTTTTTTCTTTTTGGCGGTTTTTTTTCTCTTTGTGGGTTCTATTAATTTTCGAAATTTTTTTCATTTTGACAGTTTTTGTTTTTGTTTTTGGGGTTTTTTTATTTAGGCGATTTTTTTATTTTGGCGGTTTTTTTCATTTTGGCGATTATTTTTCTGTTTTTGGATTTATTTTCGCTTTGGCGATTTTTTTCATTTTGACGATTTTTCCGGTTTTTCACGATTTATTTTAGTCCTAGAATTTTTTTAATTTGGTGCTTTTTTGGGTTTTGGCGATTTTTTTAGATTTGGCGATTTTATAATTTTTTGTTTTTTTAGTTTTACCGTTTTTGAAAATTTCAAGAGGTTTGCTCTTATGGTTTCCAAGATACAGCAAGTTGTCAAAGTTACAAAGTCAAAATTACATTAACTGATGGAACACGCTTTAATTTAAATTTCTTAAATTTACTGTTAATTGTTGTAGTCTGTATAAAAATATACTAACTTTACAAAATTCAAGTGTATGTATATTACATGGGATTTTAACATTTGTCGTTGCTCGTTTTGGAACACCCTTTAATTTTTAACTCTCATATATTTGCTGTTGTAGCGGCCAAATGTCTACACTCTGTGTCCGAATTTCAGGTCCATAGCTCTTACAGTTCTCGAGGAAATAGCCTGTAACAGAGGAATGGCAGCGTAGCGAAAACAATAGGGTTCATTTTCACCTTTGGTGTACGGAACCCTAATAAAGCAAAAAACCTAACGACCCTAACAAACAAAAACCAGCAAATTCCTATGTATTTACAATATTTTAAATAAGTTTGTATTGCTTCTTTGAAATACTAATACACTCATACATGGCTCACACCGATTTGACAACGCTGTGTGCATCTCAGCAAAGAAATCTCAGTCAAAATTTGTGATTGTATTGTGAAAAAGATTTTTACCCCCTAGCGTATAGATGTTTACACATCAAAAATTAATTTTTTTAAATTTTTAAATTTTCATAAAATCGTTATATCCCATACCTGGCAAATAGTAGAATTCAAAGATAATGAGAGAGAGAGAGAGAGAGAGAAAATTTAATACAGAGAGCACAAAAAAATAACAGTTACTTTGTTTAGCTAAAATTGTAGCGAGATATGAGTAACAGTAAAAAAGCACAAAATGCGGAAACCAATTTGTGCTCAGTTGCACAGAAACACTTACTTAAAGCAGAGCACAAAAACACACCCAATGGGCAGGCAACTAAAAGAATGCACACAAAAAAAAAGAAACATTGACAATCATATGGAGGGGTTGTTTTTGACATTTGTCCAATTCTCAACCACCCCGCACTTTGCCCCCTTTGAGAAATTAAATAAGTTTAAAACACAGCTGCTCACAAGTAAATTAAGTAAAAAATAGAAATTTAATAAAATGATATGTTTTATCTGCTTTAATCTACTAAAAGTAATTTATGGCTAACTTTTTTTTAAATATTTGCTTTTGTAAATAACATTCAAGTTGATTTTTATCTTTTCAAAAATTTTGTAAACAAGTGATTAATTTTTTTTTGTTGTTGTTGCTATATTTAAGCTATTTATTTTTTTAGCTCATAGCCTTTGTATTAAATAAATGAATGTAAGTAACCCTGCCTTAAAATACAAAAAAAAAACATCCCGTGACTGCGAGTATTTTATTTCCTGCACTATTTACATCCGCCATATTCAATTTAATTAAAGTCGATTCAGACTTTGTTCTCTACAATACTTATAATTTATATAATATGCTTCTTTATTATTATTTTAATATATTTTTTTTGTGGCTAATTTGCTTCTCTAAATTTTAACCAATACAATATTTGTTAGTTGGTTGTTTGTTTAGTGTATGGGAGCAAACAAACAATGACACAAAAGTCTAGCAAATAAACAGCAGTTTTTGCCAATGGCTGGTTACATGTAGTTATTTGTTTGGTTATGGAAGCGATGATTACGTTGAAGGTCCATATTTTATTATATGTTGGGGCTTTTACGTCTGTGGCGGGGCTAAAACTAAAACTGTGCAGTTCGTAAGTTTGTTATTGCCCGTGAAGAAGAGTTAATACACACATTCATTCATACACACAACACACACATCCATATAGTATTTACATATTAAACAATTGTTTCTTTTTTTATTATTTGTTCTTTTCCTGTTCTGTTTTGTTGGTTGGGTTGAAAATCGATATGTTGAAAATTGTATGTGTGTGTGTGTGTGTGTGTATGTATGTATGTATGTATGTATGTCTGTAGTAGCGTATGTACAATGTACGAGTATTTCGTATGTGCACCAGCAGCAGCAGCAGCATTTGCTTGTTTTAAAATATCATTTGTTTGTTAATATATATTTTTTTTTTTTTTTTTTTTTTGAAGGAAAACACTTTTATTAATTGCTTAACAATTTCAGTGGAAATTTTTATTTCAAGCCAATTTTTTTTTTAATTTTTTTCTTGTTTAAAATCTCTTTCATAAGAGCCATGAGCAAGCACACTTACATTTCTTTAAACACTTTAATATACATTTTCGATATTCAGACATTTGCACATATTCGATTTTTTCCTCTTTTCATGCTGTGAAAATTTTCTATTCTATTTGTTTTTTCTATTTCACATTTCTTATGCTAAAAATTTTTCCACAAATTTCTTTGAAATAATTTTCACGCCACTTGATTACTTCTGCATTAATTAATCAATCTTGTGAATTTTCCTTAACTTGATTCTTCTTTCATTCATCTTTTCTTTATATTTTCTTCTTTTTTTTCTTGAATTTGTATCAATTTGTTAACGTAATTAACTCTTAAATACGTTTCTAGGGAGAGGCAAGTGTTTTATAAGACAAACGAGTCAAAACTGATTTGCTGGTAAAACCACGGTTAAGGGTAACTACGAGTAGAGCATGTCTTCATTCAAGTAAAAAGGTGTGTTTGTATGTATGTATTTATATTTTGTAAGGAAGCAAAAAGCTTTTCGTGTTAATATTTAGTTGCAGGATTTCTGTCAAATATTTTTGGTTGAGTTTGCGCTCTGCCATTTAGTCAGTGTTTTAAAATATTTATACCACACCCTGTTAATATGAATTCAAAATACTTTTGTAAATGTAACGTAATGTAACACAAAAAAAAACTGTTGCAACATGTTTGCAGTAGATTCTTAGATTTTTAGTATACTTTTTGCCAGTTGTCTTATTTTTCCTGGAAGCTTACTAATGATTCTTTAGAATAAAAGTATAAGTAATAATGATTTTTTTAGAATAGGTATAATTATGTTTTTGATCACATTTTTTTGTAAAACTAGTGGACTAAATATTTATGTTTTAAATTTGTTTAAAAAGACTAACTATCTACTCTATTCTATTCTATTCTATTCTATTCTATTCTATTCTATTCTATTCTATTCTATTCTATTCTATTCTATTCTATTCTATTCTATTCTACTCTATTCTATTCTATTCTATTCTATTCTATTCTATTCTATTCTATTCTATTCTATTCTATTCTATTCTATTCTATTCTATTCTATTCTATTCTATTCTATTCTATTCTATTCTATTCTATTCTATTCTATTCTATTCTATTCTATTCTATTCTATTCTATTCTATTCTATTCTATTCTATTCTATTCTATTCTATTCTATTCTATTCTATTCTATTCTATTCTATTCTATTCTATTCTATTCTATTCTATTCTATTCTATTCTATTCTATTCTATTCTATTCTATTCTATTCTATTCTATTCTATTCTATTCTATTCTATTCTATTCTATTCTATTCTATTCTATTCTATTCTATTCTATTCTATTCTATTCTATTCTATTCTATTCTATTCTATTCTATTCTATTCTATTCTATTCTATTCTATTCTATTCTATTCTATTCTATTCTATTCTATTCTATTCTATTCTATTCTATTCTATTCTATTCTATTCTATTCTATTCTATTCTATTCTATTCTATTCTATTCTATTCTATTCTATTCTATTCTATTCTATTCTATTCTATTCTATTCTATTCTATTCTATTCTATTCTATTCTATTCTATTCTATTCTATTCTATTCTATTCTATTCTATTCTATTCTATTCTATTCTATTCTATTCTATTCTATTCTATTCTATTCTATTCTATTCTATTCTATTCTATTCTATTCTATTCTATTCTATTCTATTCTATTCTATTCTATTCTATTCTATTCTATTCTATTCTATTCTATTCTATTCTATTCTATTCTATTCTATTCTATTCTATTCTATTCTATTCTATTCTATTCTATTCTATTCTATTCTATTCTATTCTATTCTATTCTATTCTATTCTATTCTATTCTATTCTATTCTATTCTATTCTATTCTATTCTATTCTATTCTATTCTATTCTATTCTATTCTATTCTATTCTATTCTATTCTATTCTATTCTATTCTATTCTATTCTATTCTATTCTATTCTATTCTATTCTATTCTATTCTATTCTATTCTATTCTATTCTATTCTATTCTATTCTATTCTATTCTATTCTATTCTATTCTATTCTATTCTATTCTATTCTATTCTATTCTATTCTATTCTATTCTATTCTATTCTATTCTATTCTATTCTATTCTATTCTATTCTATTCTATTCTATTCTATTCTATTCTATTCTATTCTATTCTATTCTATTCTATTCTATTCTATTCTATTCTATTCTATTCTATTCTATTCTATTCTATTCTATTCTATTCTATTCTATTCTATTCTATTCTATTCTATTCTATTCTATTCTATTCTATTCTATTCTATTCTATTCTATTCTATTCTATTCTATTCTATTCTATTCTATTCTATTCTATTCTATTCTATTCTATTCTATTCTATTCTATTCTATTCTATTCTATTCTATTCTATTCTATTCTATTCTATTCTATTCTATTCTATTCTATTCTATTCTATTCTATTCTATTCTATTCTATTCTATTCTATTCTATTCTATTCTATTCTATTCTATTCTATTCTATTCTATTCTATTCTATTCTATTCTATTCTATTCTATTCTATTCTATTCTATTCTATTCTATTCTATTCTATTCTATTCTATTCTATTCTATTCTATTCTATTCTATTCTATTCTATTCTATTCTATTCTATTCTATTCTATTCTATTCTATTCTATTCTATTCTATTCTATTCTATTCTATTCTATTCTATTCTATTCTATTCTATTCTATTCTATTCTATTCTATTCTATTCTATTCTATTCTATTCTATTCTATTCTATTCTATTCTATTCTATTCTATTCTATTCTATTCTATTCTATTCTATTCTATTCTATTCTATTCTATTCTATTCTATTCTATTCTATTCTATTCTATTCTATTCTATTCTATTCTATTCTATTCTATTCTATTCTATTCTATTCTATTCTATTCTATTCTATTCTATTCTATTCTATTCTATTCTATTCTATTCTATTCTATTCTATTCTATTCTATTCTATTCTATTCTATTCTATTCTATTCTATTCTATTCTATTCTATTCTATTCTATTCTATTCTATTCTATTCTATTCTATTCTATTCTATTCTATTCTATTCTATTCTATTCTATTCTATTCTATTCTATTCTATTCTATTCTATTCTATTCTATTCTATTCTATTCTATTCTATTCTATTCTATTCTATTCTATTCTATTCTATTCTATTCTATTCTATTCTATTCTATTCTATTCTATTCTATTCTATTCTATTCTATTCTATTCTATTCTATTCTATTCTATTCTATTCTATTCTATTCTATTCTATTCTATTCTATTCTATTCTATTCTATTCTATTCTATTCTATTCTATTCTATTCTATTCTATTCTATTCTATTCTATTCTATTCTATTCTATTCTATTCTATTCTATTCTATTCTATTCTATTCTATTCTATTCTATTCTATTCTATTCTATTCTATTCTATTCTATTCTATTCTATTCTATTCTATTCTATTCTATTCTATTCTATTCTATTCTATTCTATTCTATTCTATTCTATTCTATTCTATTCTATTCTATTCTATTCTATTCTATTCTATTCTATTCTATTCTATTCTATTCTATTCTATTCTATTCTATTCTATTCTATTCTATTCTATTCTATTCTATTCTATTCTATTCTATTCTATTCTATTCTATTCTATTCTATTCTATTCTATTCTATTCTATTCTATTCTATTCTATTCTATTCTATTCTATTCTATTCTATTCTATTCTATTCTATTCTATTCTATTCTATTCTATTCTATTCTATTCTATTCTATTCTATTCTATTCTATTCTATTCTATTCTATTCTATTCTATTCTATTCTATTCTATTCTATTCTATTCTATTCTATTCTATTCTATTCTATTCTATTCTATTCTATTCTATTCTATTCTATTCTATTCTATTCTATTCTATTCTATTCTATTCTATTCTATTCTATTCTATTCTATTCTATTCTATTCTATTCTATTCTATTCTATTCTATTCTATTCTATTCTATTCTATTCTATTCTATTCTATTCTATTCTATTCTATTCTATTCTATTCTATTCTATTCTATTCTATTCTATTCTATTCTATTCTATTCTATTCTATTCTATTCTATTCTATTCTATTCTATTCTATTCTATTCTATTCTATTCTATTCTATTCTATTCTATTCTATTCTATTCTATTCTATTCTATTCTATTCTATTCTATTCTATTCTATTCTATTCTATTCTATTCTATTCTATTCTATTCTATTCTATTCTATTCTATTCTATTCTATTCTATTCTATTCTATTCTATTCTATTCTATTCTATTCTATTCTATTCTATTCTATTCTATTCTATTCTATTCTATTCTATTCTATTCTATTCTATTCTATTCTATTCTATTCTATTCTATTCTATTCTATTCTATTCTATTCTATTCTATTCTATTCTATTCTATTCTATTCTATTCTATTCTATTCTATTCTATTCTATTCTATTCTATTCTATTCTATTCTATTCTATTCTATTCTATTCTATTCTATTCTATTCTATTCTATTCTATTCTATTCTATTCTATTCTATTCTATTCTATTCTATTCTATTCTATTCTATTCTATTCTATTCTATTCTATTCTATTCTATTCTATTCTATTCTATTCTATTCTATTCTATTCTATTCTATTCTATTCTATTCTATTCTATTCTATTCTATTCTATTCTATTCTATTCTATTCTATTCTATTCTATTCTATTCTATTCTATTCTATTCTATTCTATTCTATTCTATTCTATTCTATTCTATTCTATTCTATTCTATTCTATTCTATTCTATTCTATTCTATTCTATTCTATTCTATTCTATTCTATTCTATTCTATTCTATTCTATTCTATTCTATTCTATTCTATTCTATTCTATTCTATTCTATTCTATTCTATTCTATTCTATTCTATTCTATTCTATTCTATTCTATTCTATTCTATTCTATTCTATTCTATTCTATTCTATTCTATTCTATTCTATTCTATTCTATTCTATTCTATTCTATTCTATTCTATTCTATTCTATTCTATTCTATTCTATTCTATTCTATTCTATTCTATTCTATTCTATTCTATTCTATTCTATTCTATTCTATTCTATTCTATTCTATTCTATTCTATTCTATTCTATTCTATTCTATTCTATTCTATTCTATTCTATTCTATTCTATTCTATTCTATTCTATTCTATTCTATTCTATTCTATTCTATTCTATTCTATTCTATTCTATTCTATTCTATTCTATTCTATTCTATTCTATTCTATTCTATTCTATTCTATTCTATTCTATTCTATTCTATTCTATTCTATTCTATTCTATTCTATTCTATTCTATTCTATTCTATTCTATTCTATTCTATTCTATTCTATTCTATTCTATTCTATTCTATTCTATTCTATTCTATTCTATTCTATTCTATTCTATTCTATTCTATTCTATTCTATTCTATTCTATTCTATTCTATTCTATTCTATTCTATTCTATTCTATTCTATTCTATTCTATTCTATTCTATTCTATTCTATTCTATTCTATTCTATTCTATTCTATTCTATTCTATTCTATTCTATTCTATTCTATTCTATTCTATTCTATTCTATTCTATTCTATTCTATTCTATTCTATTCTATTCTATTCTATTCTATTCTATTCTATTCTATTCTATTCTATTCTATTCTATTCTATTCTATTCTATTCTATTCTATTCTATTCTATTCTATTCTATTCTATTCTATTCTATTCTATTCTATTCTATTCTATTCTATTCTATTCTATTCTATTCTATTCTATTCTATTCTATTCTATTCTATTCTATTCTATTCTATTCTATTCTATTCTATTCTATTCTATTCTATTCTATTCTATTCTATTCTATTCTATTCTATTCTATTCTATTCTATTCTATTCTATTCTATTCTATTCTATTCTATTCTATTCTATTCTATTCTATTCTATTCTATTCTATTCTATTCTATTCTATTCTATTCTATTCTATTCTATTCTATTCTATTCTATTCTATTCTATTCTATTCTATTCTATTCTATTCTATTCTATTCTATTCTATTCTATTCTATTCTATTCTATTCTATTCTATTCTATTCTATTCTATTCTATTCTATTCTATTCTATTCTATTCTATTCTATTCTATTCTATTCTATTCTATTCTATTCTATTCTATTCTATTCTATTCTATTCTATTCTATTCTATTCTATTCTATTCTATTCTATTCTATTCTATTCTATTCTATTCTATTCTATTCTATTCTATTCTATTCTATTCTATTCTATTCTATTCTATTCTATTCTATTCTATTCTATTCTATTCTATTCTATTCTATTCTATTCTATTCTATTCTATTCTATTCTATTCTATTCTATTCTATTCTATTCTATTCTATTCTATTCTATTCTATTCTATTCTATTCTATTCTATTCTATTCTATTCTATTCTATTCTATTCTATTCTATTCTATTCTATTCTATTCTATTCTATTCTATTCTATTCTATTCTATTCTATTCTATTCTATTCTATTCTATTCTATTCTATTCTATTCTATTCTATTCTATTCTATTCTATTCTATTCTATTCTATTCTATTCTATTCTATTCTATTCTATTCTATTCTATTCTATTCTATTCTATTCTATCTATTCTATTCTATTCTATTCTATTCTATTCTATTCTATTCTATTCTATTCTATTCTATTCTATTCTATTCTATTCTATTCTATTCTATTCTATTCTATTCTATTCTATTCTATTCTATTCTATTCTATTCTATTCTATTCTATTCTATTCTATTCTATTCTATTCTATTCTATTCTATTCTATTCTATTCTATTCTATTCTATTCTATTCTATTCTATTCTATTCTATTCTATTCTATTCTATTCTATTCTATTCTATTCTATTCTATTCTATTCTATTCTATTCTATTCTATTCTATTCTATTCTATTCTATTCTATTCTATTCTATTCTATTCTATTCTATTCTATTCTATTCTATTCTATTCTATTCTATTCTATTCTATTCTATTCTATTCTATTCTATTCTATTCTATTCTATTCTATTCTATTCTATTCTATTCTATTCTATTCTATTCTATTCTATTCTATTCTATTCTATTCTATTCTATTCTATTCTATCTATTCTATCTATTCTATTCTATTCTATTCTATTCTATTCTATTCTATTCTATTCTATTCTATTCTATTCTATTCTATTCTATTCTATTCTATTCTATTCTATTCTATTCTATTCTATTCTATTCTATTCTATTCTATTCTATTCTATTCTATTCTATTCTATTCTATTCTATTCTATTCTATTCTATTCTATTCTATTCTATTCTATTCTATTCTATTCTATTCTATTCTATTCTATTCTATTCTATTCTATTCTATTCTATTCTATTCTATTCTATTCTATTCTATTCTATTCTATTCTATTCTATTCTATTCTATTCTATTCTATTCTATTCTATTCTATTCTATTCTATTCTATTCTATTCTATTCTATTCTATTCTATTCTATTCTATTCTATTCTATTCTATTCTATTCTATTCTATTCTATTCTATTCTATTCTATTCTATTCTATTCTATTCTATTCTATTCTATTCTATTCTATTCTATTCTATTCTATTCTATTCTATTCTATTCTATTCTATTCTATTCTATTCTATTCTATTCTATTCTATTCTATTCTATTCTATTCTATTCTATTCTATTCTATCTATTCTATTCTATTCTATTCTATTCTATTCTATTCTATTCTATTCTATTCTATTCTATTCTATTCTATTCTATTCTATTCTATTCTATTCTATTCTATTCTATTCTATTCTATTCTATTCTATTCTATTCTATTCTATTCTATTCTATTCTATTCTATTCTATTCTATTCTATTCTATTCTATTCTATTCTATTCTATTCTATTCTATTCTATTCTATTCTATTCTATTCTATTCTATTCTATTCTATTCTATTCTATTCTATTCTATTATCTATTCTATTCTATTCTATTCTATTCTATTCTATTCTATTCTATTCTATTCTATTCTATTCTATTCTATTCTATTCTATTCTATTCTATTCTATTCTATTCTATTCTATTCTATTCTATTCTATTCTATTCTATTTCTATTCTATTCTATTCTATTCTATTCTATTCTATTCTATTCTATTCTATTCTATTCTATTCTATTCTATTCTATTCTATTCTATTCTATTCTATTCTATTCTATTCTATTCTATTCTATTCTATTCTATTCTATTCTATTCTATTCTATTCTATTCTATTCTATTCTATTCTATTCTATTCTATTCTATTCTATTCTATTCTATTCTATTCTATTCTATTCTATTCTATTCTATTCTATCTATTCTATTCTATTCTATTCTATTCTATTCTATTCTATTCTATTCTTCTATTCTATTCTATTCTATTCTATTCTATTCTATTCTATTCTATTCTATTCTATTCTATTCTATTCTATTCTATTCTATTCTATTCTATTCTATTCTATCTATTCTATTCTATTCTATTCTATTCTATTCTATTCTATTCTATTCTATTCTATTCTATTCTATTCTATTCTATTCTATTCTATTCTATTCTATTCTATTCTATTCTATTCTATTCTATTCTATTCTATTCTATTCTATTCTATTCTATTCTATTCTATTCTATTCTATTCTATTCTATTCTATTCTATTCTATTCTATTCTATTCTATTCTATTCTATTCTATTCTATTCTATTCTATTCTATTCTATTCTATTCTATTCTATTCTATTCTATTCTATTCTATTCTATTCTATTCTATTCTATTCTATTCTATTCTATTCTATTCTATTCTATTCTATTCTATTCTATTCTATTCTATTCTATTCTATTCTATTCTATTCTATTCTATTCTATTCTATTCTATTCTATTCTATTCTATTCTATTCTATTCTATTCTATTCTATTCTATTCTATTCTATTCTATTCTATTCTATTCTATTCTATTCTATTCTATTTTCTATTCTATTTTCTATTCTCTTTTCTATTCTCTTTTCTATTCTCTTTTCTATTCTATTTTCTATTCTATTTTCTATTCTATTTTCTATTCTATTTTCTATTCTATTTTCTATTCTATTTTCTATTCTATTTTCTATTCTATTTTCTATTCTATTTTCTATTCTATTTTCTATTCTATTTTCTATTCTATTTTCTATTCTATTTTCTATTCTATTTTCTATTCTATTTTCTATTCTATTTTCTATTCTATTTCTATTCTATTTTCTATTCTATTTTCTATTCTATTTTCTATTCTATTTTCTATTCTATTTTCTATTCTATTTTCTATTCTATTTTCTATTCTATTTTCTATTCTATTCTATTCTATTCTATTCTATTCTATTCTATTCTATTCTATTCTATTCTATTCTATTCTATTCTATTCTATTCTATTCTATTCTATTCTATTCTATTCTATTCTATTCTATTCTATTCTATTCTATTCTATTCTATTCTATTCTATTCTATTCTATTCTATTCTATTCTATTCTATTCTATTCTATTCTATTCTATTCTATTCTATTCTATTCTATTCTATTCTATTCTATTATATTCTATTCTATTCTATTCTATTCTATTCTATTCTATTCTATTCTATTCTATTCTATTCTATTCTATTCTATTCTATTCTATTCTATTCTATTCTATTCTATTCTATTCTATTCTATTCTATTCTATTCTATTCTATTTTCTATTCTATTTTCTATTCTATTTTCTATTCTATTTTCTATTCTATTTTCTATTCTATTTTCTATTCTATTTTCTATTCTATTTTCTATTCTATTTTCTATTCTATTTTCTATTTTATTTTCTATTTTATTTTCTATTCTATTTTCTATTCTATTTTCTATTCTATTTTCTATTCTATTTTCTATTCTATTTTCTATTCTATTTTCTATTCTATTTTCTATTCTATTTTCTATTCTATTTTCTATTCTATTTTCTATTCTATTTTCTATTCTATTTTCTATTCTATTTTCTATTCTATTTTCTATTCTATTTTCTATTCTATTTTCTATTCTATTTTCTATTCTATTTTCTATTCTATTTTCTATTCTATTTTCTATTCTATTTTCTATTCTATTTTCTATTCTATTTTCTATTCTATTTTCTATTCTATTTTCTATTCTATTTTCTATTCTATTTTCTATTCTATTTTCTATTCTATTTTCTATTCTATTTTCTATTCTATTTTCTATTCTATTTTCTATTCTATTTTCTATTCTATTTTCTATTCTATTTTCTATTCTATTTTCTATTCTATTTTCTATTCTATTTTCTATTCTATTTTCTATTCTATTTTCTATTCTATTCTATTCTATTCTATTCTATTCTATTCTATTCTATTCTATTCTATTCTATTCTATTCTATTCTATTCTATTCTATTCTATTCTATTCTATTCTATTCTATTCTGTTCTATTCTGTTCTATTTGATACTGCTTCAGGCCTTGAAATAAAGTGCAACTATACCCAAAGTCCTTAAAGAGAAGTTTTATTTGTAAAGATCTAATCAAACTTCTAAAAAATTAAAAGTAGAACTTCAAAAACAAACAAAAAATCAAGCTAAGATTGAAATGGCAACATTTCAGTATTTTTTTGCATTTGCGTTTAAATAAAAGAAATTACTTTACAAATGACCCAAATATATTATTACTATATGCTTCATATTACAATCTTATATGCCAGTACATATGTGTCGAATTTATCCCGCTTGTTGTTTTTCTTAAAACACATGAATTCATTCAATGACCGCATATCATAATCCTCTAAGAGGGTGTCTTTACATTAAAATGAAAACTTGTTTTATTTTAATTAAAAAAAAGTGTTAAATATTTTTTATGCCCCTCAACACATTAAGAATTTTATGAAATGCAATGACGTCATGCTTTTGAAAGAAATTAAGTTGTTTATGTGATATTTGGGGATGAATTATGTTGCACATTTCGTTGCTTATGCCTTAAAGTATGCAATAATATTAATATTTATACTAATGTTTGCCATGACATTTACAGTGTTGCCAGCTTAGCATTTGCCAATAAATATTTATTTCTAGTTATTGTGCGCGTATAAAATTTCTTGTCTAGAATGATTTTATTTAATGAATAATTAAATGAAAATAAACATTTAATATTTATAATGGCGTAACATACATACTATGCTACTAAAGCGAGAGAAATTTTTATAGGAATAAGACTGTGATATATTTTTAATTAAGCCATAACAAACTTTTTGAATTCGTATTCATAAAGTTTCGTGGTTAGTTAAGCATAAAAAATTAGGTGCTTCATAAAAATTTTATTTTTTCATACAGCTCAATATTCCCGGGGAGTTTCATTTGTTTCCGGGATATAATCCTCCTATTCTAAACAGCCGGGCAGAGAGTTAAATCTGCATCAGCTGTTTAATGTTTACATATTTTTTTGCACTAACGCAAGAGTTCAGCAATAGAAATTTAATAAAAACTTTTATGTTTTCATTATCAATAAGATTGTGTGTTAATATAAATATTTGTTTTTGCTTAAATAAAAATTATTTAAAGGCATGTTCTGAAAATCACTTTTTGTAAAAGTGATTTGAAATCACAAGAAGGATGTTCTGCACACAAAACTTTTTGAGTTTTTGTGATTTTAAACCGGTCAGCTAAATGCTTGCCGATTTGAAATCACTAGGTTATTTATTCAATCATTTCATTTTGAAATTCGCAATAATTTAATTAAGTGAATAACTTAATCACCCTTATTCCAGTTGTCGACATCGACTTCACTGTAACACAATACCAAAAAATTGGGGCTTGTGTGCCAGTTGTCGAAAACAACTGACTCCTTTTGACAGGTCTATGCTTTTCTCTAGACCTTAGGGAACGGAAATAGAATGTATGTTGCACAAAATTTTTTTCGAGAGCGAGTAAACAGCCCCAATTTTTTGGTATTGTGTTAAAGTGACGTCGATGTCGACAACTGGAATAAGGGTGAATACCTTTTTTATTGATTTTTATAGTAAAATGAACAATTTTCTATGAAAGAATTTATAAAATCAAGAAAAAGTTAAAGACACTTGCTTTTGCAAGAAATGTTGTTATTTGCTTTGTGATTCACATCAAATCACAATTGTGGTTTTAAAATCACAAAGTGATTTGAAACCTTGTGATTTACAGAACATGTGTCATAAACAGAGCAACCATTCACAGGCATGCGGAATAACTTTGTGTTGAAAAAGCGGAGTGAAAACTGAGCTAGGTGCAAATGTAAATGGATCAAATTGCCAAGGACTGTGTGTACAAAGGAAATTGTAAATCTTATAAAGTTTTTCTTATCAGTCTTGATAATATTAGAAGAAAACAAATCTTCCATTTACCTATTATGTGAACTTAAAGGAGGCGGGCAAAATTGAGTATTTTAGTATTTTTTCTGAATACAGAAGTAGTTTATGTTTTTAAAGTGCATATACAGGGTTTAGATAAAAAGGGAAATACAACATTTCGGTGTTTATTTAAACTTTTTGTTCCAAACAAATGCTCATACTATTGTTTTACAACATTTATTAACATGGTTTTTAAATTTTTGCATAAGTTCCCTTCAAAGTGTTTGGGGAGAAAACTCTCAACAAATTCTCCCTCTCCCTCATATTTAGAACACCTACTTTTTTCCCAGGCAGTTTTTTCCCCGGGGAAATTTTAATTCATTATAGGAGGAATGGGAAAATGGAAAAACCTCCCGGGGAATCGTTATTCATTATTGGGCTGATAGTAAGCACAAAATTGAGCCCATGAATTAAGTAAATCAGACTGCATATTGCGTACACTCAAAAAAAAACTAACTAAAACTTTGGAAAATTTTCTAAATTTGAGTAAAAAAAAGTTGTCGTATGGCGCCAAAGCTGTTTTTTACTCGAAACCAGTAAAATATTTACTAAATTTTTAGTTCATTAATGAACTAGTTTATAGTAATTATATTTTTATATTTAAATAAAATTTTTCTAAAATTAAGTCAAATTTCTCCATAAAATTCGGAGAATTGCAAAAAAGGTTTTTCATCTTTTATTTCAAATTTAGTAAATTTTTCAAAGTTTTTTTTTGTCTTTAATTTTGGTACTTTTTTGTTTTTAATTAAATTCTATACCACATGGTATGTTTTTTATTATATCTTCATATTATATTCTTAATTAATTCACCATACATACGTATTAATTCCTTGAGAGGGGGCAAGTATTGAACCAACAACCTTCTGACTGATAGGCAAGCACTCTAACCAATTGCCTAACAGGCAGCCCGAATAAGCATTGAAATTTTTGTGTTTTAAAATTTTATTTTATTTTCAAAAAAATTTATTTCAAGTTCAAATATTCGTCGGATATATGAAAAATTTACTTGAATTTTTTGCTTAATGCAAATAAAATATATATTCTATAATGTAAAGAAAAAATACTTAAAACTGGTAAATATATTTCTAAAATTTAGAATAACTTTTTATATCTTTCAAGTTAGTCAAATTTGATGAACTAATTAGGAGTAAGTCATTTCCTAAAAATTATTTTTTGATTTAAGACGAGATTGACTAGTTCTTAGGATACAATGTCCCTAAACTTTTAAACCATTTTCCAATTTTTGGTAAATATTTCCTTTAAACCAGTAAACTTGACCTTGAATGTGAGAATTTTTGTGTGTATTTTTATGAACTACTTTTGGGAATATGAACTTTTTATTTTTTACTCATATTAAGTAATTTGTACTAAATTTTTGTAAAAATTTACTTAAACTTAGAAAAAATTACTTAAACTTAGAAATTTTTTTTACTTTAATTTAGAAAAATTTTTTCCTTAATAATAGTATATGTCATTTTTTTGAGTGTAGGTTCCTTAGTTTTGTTATCAATCAGCTGTTTGTGTGACGTAAATTATTAATTTTTTATATCAAATGTAAAAACACATAGTGAAAAATATAAATAAAAAATATGTAAATTAAAAATTAATATGAGTTGTTCACTGAAAAATAGACACAATAGTAATAAAATAAAAACGTGCAGGTTATACAAAAAGGAAAAATTGTCAACATGTTTTAGAGAGTTGATCATTTGTCTGAGGGAGGACTATCGATGCGAACATAAGAAACTGTATAATACATATCTGAACTAGATAATATTTTTGCAGCAAAATGTTAACATTTGATACTTATTCGAAAAGGCTGCATAAAGTCTTACATCGAACAAGCTCATTACATTAAATTCTAAAAAAAAATTTGTGACAAATAGCAAAAACATAACAAATGGCTTACAAAGCGATATCAACTTTAGCCTGTTCAAATCATAAAATATAATAACAAATGACATTTTGTATTTTTTATAATTTTTGTTCTGTCATAGAGCCTAGAATACTGGTGTAAATCAATAGTAATAATTAAAAACTAAATAAAAACGAAAAAAAAAAGATAAAATATTAGCACCTTAAGAAGAAAATGTTAGGCCATGGATACTATGGAGTTACCATTTATTAGCAAAAATGACACATGGAAAAAGGCGTAACGAGCAAATAATTCAAAAAAAGACATGTCTTGACAAAAATTTACATATTTGCGATCAAAAATTACGATTTTATTAATACAAAAAAATCAAAAAAAAAAAATAAAACAAGAGAACTTAAGTACGATTTTGTTTATTTTTTTTTTGTTTTGTTTTCAGTTTTTTGCTTCTCCTGTAAAATTATATTTTTGTTAGAGTCGTCTTTTTGCATTTTAGCTAACGATATGTACGTAATTAAAAAAATTATGGAATTAAATTTTATTTGATATCTCTCTACCGTATAAAATATTTATTTAAATCTTGTACACTTGCATATCCTGGCAACACTGTTGTCTACCAATCAATTGAGTTTTGTATTGGAAGTATTTTCGCTTCCGGTTGGGGAAACAACTAATGAAGTTCCAAAAGCTCAATGTGTTAACGTTGCCATAAGTGAATTAGTAAATTTTTCCATCGTTTTAATGAAGTGAATGAAATAACAAAAGGGAATTGGTATAACTTTTCGGCGGCAAAAGCTAGTCTATCTTCTTTCCTCTCTCCCCGGTAAACTCAGATTTGTTTTAAGAAAAATTCGTTTGTCTAAAACATTACTACAGAAATGTTAAACAGCGGTTCAGTTTAAAATTATTAAAACCCGCTTGTAGAACACTTTTTTATTTTAATGAAAATACTAGAAAATTTTCAAGAAATTTTTTTACCAAAATTATAATAATAATAATAATTACAAAATAGTAATTGCTATTATTCATAATACTACTTTATGTTTGTTACACGCACTGCAAATGGAGTTCGAATAATAATTAAAATTAACTAAAAATTAATAGCCATGGGCCTGTGGCAAAAATTAAATAAAAATATACTTAATAGTAACAAACCAAAAAAGTTTGTCTTAAGTAGAACAAAAAAAAAATAAGCAAATTAAGTAACATGTGTATAATTAGTAAAAAAAAAAGAACAAAACGACAATGGTAAGACTGTTGTAAATATAGTGATGGTAAAATTGAGCTTACAATACAAAAAAGCTTTCAGCAAATTGAAATACGATGAATCATAACAATTCACATATTCCATTTGCAATAAAATGCTAAGTATATAAAGCAGAAATCTACATCAACTGACACCACACACAGTGGACCAAACACAAAAGAACGCTGATGATGAAGGTTTAGTGGCCTTCGAAAACGGCTAGCTGTTCCGTTCAACTATGTGTTGTTAGTCAGAATATTTACAACAGACTTTCATTAATAATTATCACATGTAATTTGGCTTAAAAAGCGATACGAACTTTATTTAGCCCGTTCAAATCACAAATATGGAACAAATGGAGTTCGAATAATAATTAAAATTAACTAAAAATTAAAAATTTTATTCAACAACATGGTTTTTTTTGAACATAAATCTTGTATATTTTTTTCTGTGTAAATAGTCTTGAAGAGTTTCAAACTTCCCACTGCATTAATTTCCAAGATATTTTTTAAGTAATCATTTTCTCTATTTAAGAGGAGCCAAGCTCACCTGTCCAATCCCAATTATTTTCATCATTAGAATCAGCGGAATTTCAAGCTTGTGTTTGTGGCAGATTCCAAGATATTAATAAATTATTATTTAATTTACTTAAGAGATAACACAATTTTTGCTCTATTATTGACTTCTTTTTATAATACTTTTCTGGTTATTGATATCTTGAAATAAATGACGCTTCTATGTGGGAAGCGTCATGCCAATCTTAGATATTAAAAAAATTAAAATCAGCAAGATCAGTACACTGGTATTATTTTTGAAGAAAAACAAACATTTGCAATTTATGAGAGTCACCACGCCATTTCTGAAATTGTTTCCAGATGCACATTATCAATAGAGTTTATACCTGCAATTTTCAGGTGCAATTTTGCAACGTTCTCCCTATATTAGTTTTCTAGATATCTCAAATATTTTCTAGGTGCCACAACCCCATATTCGACGCATATTATAAAATCGTTACTTTCACAAAATTTTAAAGATATTCCAAAATTTAAAAAAATGTATATGTATACATTTTATTCCAACGTTTTCTTTTTTATCAGCTTATAAGGACCACTCCTTAGGGGCTGTCCATATATTACGTAACGCTGTTTTCCTCGATTTACTGATTACTAAAAAAATTCAGTAAATTTTTACTGCTAATGAAATTTAATTTGTATTACCAATAAAATCGTAGGGCCGTAATCATAATAAAATTGTAGCAACTAGCAAAGTTTTTTCATTCAAATATTGAAACTTTTGTATGAAAAACATTTAGCAACTTGGTAGAATTTCATTATGAATACGGGCATTACTGATTACTGAAAATTCAATGCACCTCATCATATAACAAATCATTTAGGCAATTTATAAAAATTGTAGAAAAAATTTTTAGTAATCAGTAAAAATTTACTTGTTAAACAAATTTTATTGTTTTTAGTGAAATTTTAGTGGTACTGCAGTGCTCATCTATGGTAAATGCCTTTACTTTTACTTTTCAATTTTTAATTCCTGTTGTTCATCGCTTAGTTGTTGCTGTTTTTGTTGTTGTGTACACATTGCAATTAAAATAAATTCAGTAAAATGTGACTGTGACTCGCGCACATTCGGTTTTGATCATTTTTTTTTTTTTTTTTTGATTTAGCTTTCTTCCTTTTTTAAGTTTTTTCAGTTTAAACGATTTTTTTTCAGTTTTATCGCTTTTTCTCATTTTGGCGCTTTTTTTTCTCTTTTTGGGTTTTTTTAATTTTCGCAATTTTTTTCATTTTGGCGATTTTTTTCATTTTGGCGATTTTTTTATGGTTTTTAGGGGTTTTTTTCATTTTGGCGATTTTTTCATATTGGCAATTTTTTTGTTTAAGGATTTTTTTCATTTTGGCGATTTTTCCGGTTTTTCGCGATTTATTTTAGTCCTAGAGATTTTTTTTAATATTGGGCTTTTTTTCGTTTTGGCGATTTTTTTTGTTTTTGGCGATTTTTTTATATATGGCGATTTCATATTTTTTTGATTTTTTAGTTTTACCGTTTTTGAAAATTTCAAGAGTTTTGCTCTTACGGTTTCCAAGATACAGCAAGTTGTCAAAATTACAAAGTCAAAATTGCATTAACTGATGGAACACCCATTGATTTAAATTTTTTAAATTTAGTATTAATTGTTGTAGTCTGTATAAAAAATTTCAAGTATATATATGTGCATACAATTGTATGTATATTACATGGGATTTTAACATTTTTCGTTGCTCGTTTTGGAACACCCTTTAATTTTTAACTCTCATGTATTTGCTGTTGTAGTGGCCAAATGTCTACACATTGTGTCCAAATTTCAAGTCCGTAGCTCTTACGGTTCATTTTCACCTTTGGTCTACGGAAATATACAGAAAAATAACCGGCGGCGGCGCACCGTCGGCTTCGAGCTGGTCGACTTGTTTCTCTGCTTGGTATTGCTTCTTTCAAACACTAATACACTCATATATAGCTCACACAGATTTGACAATGCAAAGCAAAAGCAAAGAAATCTCAGCAAAGAAATCTCAGCAAAGAAATCTCAGCAAAGAATCAAAGTCAAAAGATTTTTACCCCTTAACGTATAGATGTTTACACATCAAAAATTTAATTTAATTTATTGCTTTATTAAATTCATTTGTTAGACTAGCACAGTGCGTAGACAAAAATTAAATAAGCTTACATATGAACGTACTCCATATATTGGCGAAACTATTTTTAAATTTCTTCCCAAGTATCCTCAAACTCCAAAAATTATGGCTCTCTATAAAGATAGAGAGATAGAGAGATTCCTAAACTGTATGTATGCATTAGTGATGTGTATTGGAATTCCAAAACATTCGGCCGTTTCTAATTATTCGTATTCGCTTAAAAAATATATATAAAGAAATTCATAAATCCAAAACGAAATTTAAATGAATGGTACACAAATATTAGTTTGTAATAACTAAAAAGGAAATTCTTTTTTATTTTTTGCTATGCGTTTTTTGCCAAATAATCTGCTATAGTTTTCCGTATTGATGACTGAGCAGTATTTGAAACACCAAGAAGAGAATTGGCATTAGCCTTGCGGTCGCTTTCACTAGTTTCTATAAGTGAAGTCGTCGGGTATTTCAGAGAGTTTAAAGATGACTCCGTTTGGCCATCTTCAAATCAATGCAAAATGTGCGTGAAACAAAAAAAATTATAATTAGTGATTTTTTATGGGAACTGTTAAAATTTAAGTTTAAAATTTTTTAAACGCACTAATAATCCCGCGCATAATGCGCATAGGATAAAGCTAAACCCCTCAATAATCAATTTCAATGTATTTTTAATTTAAAAAAATTCTTTACTTAATAAGTAAAATATAAATTTGGGATAATTAGTGCGTTTAAAAAATTTTAAACTTAAATTTTAACAATTCCCATAAAAAATCACTAATTATTAAATTGACTGCACCAGGTCAAAAAATACTTGTGTGGCAACACTCTATTCTTAAATAGCTGTTTTTGTTATTTACATTTATTTTCTTTTTACATACTTTCACAACTACAATTTGAAGCTGAAAAAAAAGTCAGCCAATGTAGTAATGGTAAAGAAAATAAAAAACATGTTGATTATTGAGTTCTTGTTTCAACTTTGTTATTTGTTTTAAGCTTCTCATTTGTTTAAATGAAAGTTTATAACATAATAACTCTAGTTGTTCTAAGAAACTTTGGGTAAAGGTTCCCTGATGATCTGCATTAGCAACAGTGAAATGCGCATAGGATCCAGCTAAACCCCTCAATAATCAATTTTAATGTATTTTTAATTAAAAAAATATTTTACTTAATAAGTAAAATATAAATTTGGGATTATTAGTGCGTTTAAAAAATTTTAAACTTAAAAAAAATTATATCTTGGATCAATAAAGGTTGCCATGGTGAATTATATTTCATTTTCTAAAAGAGAAAATTTTTAACCCGCTTTAAACATACAGATTGTTGGGATATCAAATGATTCAAAATGATGTCAATTACGAAAGATGTGCAATTTTTCTTTTCTTGATTTTTGTCCCTTCTACAACATTACATTTTCAATAGATATTTGCCCTTTAAAAAAAATATACCTTAAAAATACCTTAAAATTAGGGGGCACAAAATCTAGTTCCGAAATGCATTTCAATGTTGTTTTCAAAATATTTTTTTTAAGTTCTGTTGCATAAAAAACTAAAATAATATCCTTATGAAAATACGTCTATGTATGCAAGTTTCCATCAACACATCTCTCAAAACTTAAACATTGTAGCCTCAAGTTGACCAACAAAAATGTTAAAACAGAAGAATTTGATATTTTCATGTACATATATGGAAGAATATATTTTTTGAAATGACACTTTTTTGTCCATGAGAATTGCAAGAAACCTTTTCCTAAACTTCTGCAAATACCATTTCCTTCTATGTATTTGATGGATTTAATGTTAATATATGTTGCAGTTTAATATGGAAAGAAGTTTTTATGTACATACATATATTAAGAATATTTAAGAATCTAAATGGATAAAGAAAGATGAGGAATTCAGAACCTGTTCTATTCAGTTTGACTACAATTTATTTAATTTATTATAAAAACTTTGTATAATTTTCAAATTTTATTTTAACTTTTGGATAGTTTTCATAAACTTTAATGTACGCGGACAGAATTATGAAGTTCTTTTCCATACACATTTTTTTTATTTAATTTTGCAGAATAATATAGACCCCCAATTAAATGTCCATAAATTTCACATACAATAGATATTCGTATTATAGCATTGCACAGATACATCTGTTTGCACTAGTTTTTGCGTGTTTTTGGTTCTGGTATGAACAAATATGTTATTTAGCGTTTTCTGTTACTAGTAGTAAATGTTGATTTTTAAAGCAATTATTGTATGGTTGTATGAAAACAACACATTTATTTTTTTTTTTTGTTTTTTTAAAACAAATAAGATAGTTACATAAAACTGCTTTTACCGTAAGTGCCTTATGTTGTGTTGAGAAAAAAATACATGGCTGATGATGAATGAATAAAAGCAAAATTTCACATACATACATATGTAAGTAAGATGATACATGTACATGAAACACATGAGCTGCAAATACAAAAAAATGATACACGATATGCAAGTGTAATTACTCTCAGAGCAAAATTGTCTCTTTCTCTCTCTATACTTTGGCTGCGCCACAAAATAACATAACGAACGTCATCACATACATCTGCACATCATGTATTTGTTTCAATAGTGGTTTTTTCATATATTTGTATTACAATATGTATTTTTGGGCAAAAACAGATCAAACATTTGCTCAGCAGCAATACAATAAGCAATTGTTATTTGCTTTAATTGTATTTTAATTTGGAAAAGCACGCACACACAATAACTCTTATACTAGTTCTGTCGCTCACACTACAATTACATGGTACATACCATGGTATATTTGTTTTGGCTATACAAACGAGTATACAAATGCAACCCTTTAATTCGTATTCGCGAATATCGTTTTATATATTCGTATTCGCGGATATCGTTTTAAATATTCGAATTCGAATTCGCGAATATCAAAAGTTGGCATTCGGCAGATGTATGTAGTATACATACTCGTACATAATATATGCAGGCAACACGTATGATCAATTAAATAAATAAATGAGAAATGTACAAAATTAGTAATTTTTTCTGTTACGTAACATTTTCAAAGACCCCCCTCCCCCACCCACCATAACAAATCGTAACAAAACTCGAACCCCCCCCCCCTCCCCCCTAGAGCGTTACGTAATATATCGACAGGCCCTTAATACAATTTCTTAAATTACTACGAATATTAAAAAATTAGCGTGAACAATTTTTATTGCGTTAAAACCTAAGTTAGGTTATCACCAGGGACAAGGATTTCATGCAAATGCATATTTTTTCCCTTAAACCTGATAATGGCAAGAACGAAATATCTTTACGAAACATTGAATTTGAGTGAAAATGGCATCGATTTGTAAGTGCATATTTTGATGAAAATGCATATTTTTGCATAATTTGATCATAAATGCATATTTTTGTGTCATATTTTGGTATAATTAAAAGTTTTATGTGTTTTTTGACAAATTAATTCGCTGGCTTGTTGTAGAATTATAGAAGGACTGTACAAGCATAAGTGTTTACACTTACCAAATTTAATAAATATTGTCATTTGGTGACTTCAAGAGGATATTTTCTTCTATTAAAGCCGAAAGTAGTAACATTATATAAAAATAATTATTTAAATTTGATCTGATTACATATATAGACGTTATAAGGATTTTATTCAATGCAACAAAGCTTTCTAACAATAAGTTGAAAAATAAACAAATAACACTTTTTTTCAATTTACGTATCGCTCCTTTACTGCAATATAAACGTATCTCGAAAAATACCTATTTGGAGTAAATAATGCAGAAAAAATCATTGTCATATTAAATCTTGTGTACAAATTTAATATAAAAGGCTTGTATTCGCACCTCTTCAGAAAATAAAATATTTTTATATCCCTAATTAGTTTATGTAAATTTAAAACTTTTTTTTAACAAAACTTTTTTAAAATATGTGCATATTTTATTGCTTTTAGTGCATATTTTGCGTTTTCAATGTCATATTTTAGGCGCCTAAAACACATTTTTTACATGCATGAAGTCCTTGTCCCTGGTTATCACAAATATGAAAAAAATAGCGAAATCGTGCAGCCGTTTTTCATTAATGCGATTACCAACAAACGACATTTAATTTTTATTTATGTGGAAAAATATTCTTGATGAGTGGAAAGCTATGTTTTCTACATCCCGCTTTCTAAAAGATATTTATTTTGAAATACCGCTTTTTGGCGGTATTTTCTTCAAAATCCCGCTTTTTGATCGATCATGTCCCGCTTTTTGCAAAGAGCATCTGGTCACGTTAGTTATGATAGATGTTATTTATTCATTAAAAAAAACTGTTACAAAAAAATCTACATTAGTTTAAAAGTTACAGAGTTTTGGCCGATGAAAAATGATTCTGTGTCACTGTGCTGTGCTTATTGCTTTTTGGCTTTTCTTTTCGGTTTTCGCGATTTATTTTGTATTGACGCCTTTTTATTTTTAGCGATTTTAGCTGCCTTTCGCGATTTTTTTTTTACAATAAATTTTTTTTAAGTTTAGCGATTTTTTTCATTTTGGTGGTTTTTTTTTCGTTATTTTGCGATTTTTTTTTTTTTTTTTTTCTGGCGACCTTTTTACTTGTGATGTTTTTTTTTTTTTTTGCATTAGAACTATTTAATTTATTTTTGGTGATATTATTCGTTCAATTGCTTTTTTCATTTTAGCGATTTTTTTTAAATTTCAGTAGTAATTGGTGTAGTTTTGATATAGAAATGCCTCAACTTATTATATATTTGAAATCGAGATTTTTGCATATTTCGATACATTATATGTTCTTCTAACGAAATATGCAAGAAAACTCAATTTCCAAAAAAGATAATGAGCTATGCCCTTTCTATATTGAGGTAACGATATGTAATTATCTGTATATAACATTAGGATTTAAAATATTTTTAATTTTTAACTGTATATACATATTTGTAACGGTCGAAGCTGTGCATATTCTGTGGAAATTTCAACCCTGTAGCTTTTACGGTTCTCAACAAAACAGGCTGTGACAAATAGACAGTCAGACAGACGGACGGATGAACGAACATCGTAGCTTTTACACCTTTTTCACAATAGGCCAACAAAAGCACCCATAACTGGCCATTTTATACATTTGAGTAATCACGCAAATAAGGTGGATTTAAAACATACTCTATATTCAACTATAGAAGCAAATTATTTAACAACATATTCACCTTTATTATAGTTGTCAACACTGACGTCACGTCAACGCTGTACCAAAAATTTAGGGCTTGTATACCTGTTGTCCAAAACAACTGACCGCTATTGGCAGACTCATGCTATATCAATACCACAAACTTATTCTCGAGATCGAGAAGACAACCGCCAATTTTTAAGTGTTTTATTGACGTGACGTCGATGTTGAGAACTGGAATAAGGTGAATTAATTTAATTTAAAGTTGTTCCTAGCACAAACCGATATTTCCCTGAGACTACGATTAAGATTTTATACATATATCTGTGGCAATAAGGAGAAAGTGCTTAAGTCATATTTGACTATTTTGCAGGAGAGCACTTTTAAGTGTTCAAGTCGATTTTCAGTAATTTATTTCTTTTACAGTTAAATTGGGAAATTCTTTGTTAATCTTTGTTTTTTAAGAAAACAACATTCTACACACTATAGGTAATACATTTAAGTTGAAATATACCAAAGTATAACATAAATTAAGCTATTATTCCAAATGAGATTAGAAGTCTAAAAAAGATAAGTCACAAGTCATAGTGCTATAACTTCCTGAAAAATCACACAAATTAATTGAGATTTTGACCAGGGGTGCTCTCAAATATGCAGATAACGGAGATACAATTAACTCAAAATCAGCTTATCTCGACTTAAGCACTTTTTCCTTTTTGCCACAGATATTTATTTACCATCGGCCCCATTGAGTAATTAAGCATTAGTCTGCTCAAACGTGCAATTTTTTAACAATTTGTGCAAGTAAATTATTTGATTTTTATATAGGATTTTTCGAATATGCATGAAATTTTTTAAATAAAAGTTTTAATACATGATTTAGCTGGAAACTCGGAAAAAATAATCAAAATTTAAATTTTGCAAAATTTTCCATTACTTAAAAAAAATAGCATCGAAATGTAACCAACAAAACAAATTGTTAATAATAATGGGCACGTGACAAAAATATGTTCACTTGGCAATCACTGTTCACTTGGCAATCACTAATGTTCGAAAACCAAATAAACGGGAGAATGCAACAACAGAGTAACATAATATCCACTACTAAAGGGTGTTTTTTATTGAGGTATAGAACTTTAAGTTGGCATCACTTTTTTAACTGGCGGCCATTTTGTCAGCTGTCAAGTGATTAATATTTAGTTTGGTTTGCCATTTTATCATGAACAGGTTGACAAAAGAACAACGCTTGCAAATCGTGCAAATTTATTTCGAAAATAATGGTTCAGTTCGCGAAGTTTACCGCAAGCTCCGTCCATTTTATGGTCGACATAATCGTCCATCAGAGCAATTAATTCGGTTAACCATGGATCGTTTTCGCACTACGTTTACTCTATGTGATAATACGCATCCGCAGAGACGTCGAACAGTGCGCATCGAAGAAACAATTGCCGCTGTAGAGCAAAGTGTTGAAGAGGACCCGAATGAATCGATTCGCCACCGTGCACAGCAATTGGAGCCGACTAACCGACTATTTTGTTCCCGAATTGGATGGCATGAATGTGGATGAGTTGTGGTTTCAACAAGACGGCGCTACATGCCACACAGCGCACGTCACAATCGATTTATTGAAGGAAACATTCGATGAGCGCATAATTTCGCGGAATGGACCTGTCAATTGGCCACCAAGATAGTGTGATTTGACACCATTGGATTATTTTCTTTGGGGATATGTGAAGTCGCTCGTCTACGCCAATAAACCAGAAACGTTAGGGGACTTGGAAGCCAACATTCGTGGCGTTATTGCCAACATACGGCCCCATATGCTCGAAAAAGTGGTTGAAAATTGGACCTGTAGAATTAGCTTTATTCGAGCCAGCCGTGGCAGCCACATGCCCGAAATCATATTTAAACATAAATGGCATAAAATTATCCTTCCAATAAAGCCAAATTGATGGACATTAAAACGATTTTCTTGTGTTTTATTTAAATTCGAAGTTCTATACCCCTCAAAAAAAACACCCTATATAATACTTATATGTATGTACCGGCGGTACATCGAATAAGTAAAAATAATTAATGTGATGATCGTAAAAGATAAGCAAGAATAGTTAAATATACTTAGGTAGAGTAATATAACTTCGTGCTAACCTAAATAGAAAAATGAAAAAAAAATGGAAAAACAGGGGAAATAAATAGTGATACTTACATATGCATTTACCAAAGGTAAATCAATAATTGTATACACAACAATCATTTCTCAAATTCCGTTTCATTAGAATTTACGTTAAATAGCTGATGTTAATAACAATCTTTACCCAAGTAGATAGACTAGGCTGCTGATGAAGTGCGTTGCTGCACAGAAAAATATTGGTATTTCCCCCAGCTTAAAAGTCTAATTTAATTTTTCTTCTCTTCTTTAGAAACTCACATTAATTAATAAAATATTTCATTCAATAAAAGAATTGAAATTACTGAACTTAAGCCTGACTAAAAATTATATCTGATTAAAAATTCACTATAGTTCAATTAAAAATCTAAAAATGTCTCAAATTGTTAATATTTAATTTAAAAATTAACAATGATCATTGTTGATATAACAAATTTTAATTTTTTTAGTCAATTAAATTACTTAACAAAATTATTTGCTAAATTATATCATAACGGAATGCGAACATGTAGAAGAAACAAGAAATCATATTTTGTGTGTATTCAATATTTGCGTATCTAATAGAGTGTTGCTCTCTAGCTGAGAGGTAAGTAAGTTGGTTTATTAGTTTTGAGATTGCCAGTTCAACTCCGCCCAAAGACATTTAGTGTTTTTCGCAGACAAGCAAAAAATCGTTTCGAGGATTGTGAATGTGTATAAGAAAAGAAACATTGTTAATATTTCAATTATGATAATCAAAATTTGTACTAAAACTCAACAATTCGCATTGTTAATATAACAATAAGTTTAATTGAAATAACTTTGAAATCTGACAAAAATTAATGTTGAAAAAATAAATCAATTTCAACAAAATATTGATTGATATATTTAATTGAAAATATTTTTCAGATTTTCCTTTAACTTACAATTTCGTTAATTGTATTTACAAAAATCGTTGTAGGTTCAAAATCAATTAATTATTTAATTGATATAACAAAAATATAAATTGTATTTACAAATTATTTTTTTCTGTGTATATAAATAACTTTGACTATGACTTTGACACAAATTTATTTCACAAATATTCTTATACAGACCCACTGTGCTGTAAGCTTTAAAACATTTAAAAAAAATTATTTATTTTTTTTTTCATTACTTTTTATAAATATTTATTGGGGATATAGCATCTTTGTGTATAATGTTATATGTATATAATTTGGTTTTATTTAGCTTTTCATTTAGGTTGGTTTTGCTATCATTCTTATTCTTTACTATTTTATCTGCAAAACAACATAAGTGCAGGATTCATACAAATTAAATTAATAAATAAATAAATTAATGCATTTTATTAAAATATTAAAACTATGTTATTTAGAAATCTTTAAATAATTGTAAATCACTTTGGTCTACTGCCCGGGCGGGTTTCCATTCACTTTCAGGATAATCATCAAAATTGCTGGTATCACCGTCGTACTGTACCTCGGGAACAATGGGTGGCTGTGGGCGGAAGATAGAAAAATAAAAAAAATTAGTATAATGAACCGTATTACATAAGAAAAGTTTTCCGGAAAAGAGTCAGAGGGGCCATTCACATATTACGTAACGCTATTTTCGGAGTTTTTATACCCAACCTCCCCCCACCCCCCTGGACCGTTGCATAATATGTGAACACCGCCAGAGTTTTTCGAATGTAGAGGGTTAAGTTGAGAGTTTGTAAGCTTGACAGTACAATGATTTTAAAAAACATCACCATTATGACGCTATATCTATGAGTGATTACATTTAAAAAAAAAATCTCTTGACTCCTATTATTTTTTTTTTTTTTTTTTTTTTTTTTTTTTTTTTTTTTTTATGTAAACATCTATACACTAGGGGGTGAAAATCTTTTTCACATTACAATCACACATTTTAGTAAGATGCACACCGCGTTGTCAAATCGGTGTGAGCTATATATGAGTGTATTAGTGTTTGAAAGAAGCAATACAAACTTATTTAAAATATTGTAAATACATAGGAATTGGCTGGTTTTTGTGTGTTTTGTTTAACTTGATAATTGCTTTATTAGGGTTCCGTACACCAAAGATGAAATGAACCCTATTGTTTTCGCTACGCTGTCCGTCCGTCTGTCACAGGGTATTTTCTCGAGAACTGTGGGAGCTACGGACCTGAAATTTTGACACAGTGTGTAGACATTTGGCCGCTACACCAACAAATACATGAGAGTTAAAAATTAAAGGGTGTTGCTAAACGAGCAACGAAAAATGTTAAAATCCCATGTAATATACATACAATTGTATGTACATATATACACTTGAAATTTGTAAAGTTAGTGTATTTTTATACAGACTACAACAATCAACACTAAATTTAAAAAATTAAAATTAAAGGGTGTTCCACCAGTTAATGCAATTTTGACAACTTGCTGTATCTTGGAAACCGTAAGAGCAAAACTCTTGAAATTTTCAAAAACGTTAAAACCAAAAAATTATAAAATCGCAAAATCTAAAAAAAATCGCCAAAAAGAAAAGAAAATTGCCAAAACGAAAAAAGCACTAAATTAAAACAAATTTTCAGGACTAAAATAAATCGCGAAAAACCGTAAAAATCGCCAAAATGAAAAAATCACCAAAATGAAAAAATCGCAAAATGAAAAAAATCGCCGAAATGAAAAAACCCCAAAAACAGAAAAAAAAATCGCAAAATAAAAAAAAATCGCCAAAATGAAAAAATTGCGAAAATTAAAAAAACCCAAAAATATAAAAAAACGCTAAAACGAGAAAAAAGGGACAAAACTGAAAAAATCTTTTAAACTTTTTTTTTAAGACGTTTTTTATTTATTGTATCTTCAATTATGAACTAACAATAAGTATTCAAATCTTAAACTAAAGTATAATTATTAGGCCCAACCAATGTCGAACATAAACTAAGTGATAGTTATTAATAATCATAAGTAGTGATAAGCACAAAAAAAAATATTTTTAAGCAGCTGAATCTGGAGTGTTGTTTATTAGAGTCACTGTTGCCAGAAATGCAGATTTATCTGGATTTTGCAGATTTTTACCATCCAAAAAGACGAAATGCAGATTTGAAGATTTTTGGCCTAAACACGCAGATTTTTCAACTCCAATTGTAGTGAATTTTTTTACATTTTTCCTAATACTGCTACTACTTCTTGTCTCTTTTATGTGTGAAGGACTCATAGTTTAGACAGTTACAATTTTTGAGCTTAGAAGACATCATTAAAGGAAAAGAAGAAGTAACTTTGGCAAGCTTCTGGAAACGAATATCTGATATAAAACGAGCTTATTCTGATTACGATTTTGCATCCCTAAGTTTATTCAAAATGTAATGTCTTTACTACATTTATTTGCAAATGTCGAAAATATTTTCAGTCAAGTGAGCTTGAATAAAACAAAACTTCGAAGTCCTTTGGATATTTATGCAACATATTAAATGAGTTTGTATAATTTTTTATATATCCGTTTTCTTTTCTTATTCATTTTATATTATTTGCACACTTATTTGTTTGGTAATTATATGTTTTTCGTTTCTCCTAAGGAAAGACGATTTTTCCACATGCAAATCTCACTTTGCAAAATTCTTGAGTTTGTAGAAGAGAACAGAAAAGGGATCTTATTCTGCATTCCTTTTTCTTCAACAAACTTTGCTTGAAGCTTTTAAACTTAGTCTACCGTATTCAAACATTTTGAAACCCAAAATAACTTTTATGAATATTACGTATAAAGTTTGTGTACGTAATTCTTAATAATATATTGATAGACGTTCTATAAACATATGAAATTTTTTACCTTATTTCGAAAATTTTTGGCTGAAGTCTGTTGATGAGTTTTTTAAGCAAAAACCTAAAGGCATATTCTTCACACATTAAATAATTATATTCATAAAAAAATAAAATGTGCTTGAAAGTTAGTTTAAGAAAAAATTTTCTAAAAAATTTAAATAAAATACATTTTAAGCCGAGTTTAAATTTTATGAATATGGGTTAATGAAAAAATATTTCTATATTTGTGATTTGAACGGGCTAAAGTTCGTATCGCTTTTTAAGCCAAATTACATGTGATAATTATTAATGAACAAATAACACCAAAGTCTGTTGTAAATATTCTGACTAACAACACATAGTTGAACGGAACAGCCAGCCGTTTTCGAAGGCCACTAAACCTTCATCATCAGCGTTCTTTTGTGTTTGGTCCACTGTGTGTGGTGTCAGTTGATGTAGATTTCTGCTTTATATACTTAGCATTTTATTGCAAATGGAATATGTGAATTGTTTAGATTCATCGTATTTCAATTTGCTGAAAGCTTTTTTGTATTGTAATTAGCTTTTTTGTATTGTAATTTGGCTTAAAAAGCGATACGAACTTTAGCCCGTTCAAATCACAAATATAGAAACAAATGGAGTTCGAATAATAATTAAAAATTAACTAAAAAATATTTATATTGCACATGTACATACATATTTATGTAAACTTTTTGAATAAAATATAAAAAAATTGCTTTAAAGATTTTTTGAAGATTTTATAATTAAAATGCAGATTTTGAAGATTTTTTCGTGAAAAATTGTTAAATTTAATTTTGTAGATTTTATCCTTAGAAATTCTGGCAACACTGATTAGAGCCCTTGTATCTCTCTTTTTTAAGCGGACGTGTCCAGTAAAGTTCAATATATTACGAGCAAGCGGATTAGGATGTGACCCGAGTTTTGTTTGGTATTTGCCTGCGTATTTTGCAATTTCTGCAACTATAATCTTCTATAATCGGCACAACTATAATCTTTTAAACTGAAAAAACTTAAAAAAAGGAAAAAAGCCACATCAAAAAAAATGCTCAATACCGAATGTACGGAACCCTTCGTGCGCGAATCAAAGTTGCACTTTACTGAATTTATTTTAATTGCAATGCGTACACAACAACAAGAACAGCAACAACTAAACGATGAACAGCAGGAATTAAAAATTAAAAAGTAAAAGTAAAGGCATTTACTATAGATGAGCACTGCAGTACCACTAAAATTTCAGTAAAAATAATAAAAGAAAGTTTTAACCAGTATATTTTTACTGATTACTAAAATTTTTTTCTACACTTTGCCACTTTTCTGTCACTTTGCTGCAATTTTATTATGAATACGGCCCTACGATTTTACTGGTAATGTAAATTAAATTTCATAAGCAGTAAAAATTTACTGAATTTTTTCAGTAATCAGTAAATTTACTGCTTACTGCAATTTTGAATGCAGTACATATACTATATACTGCAGTGTGCCCATTTACTAACCAAATAAGTTTAATAAAACAAACAAAAACCAGCAAATTCCTATGTATTTACAATATTGAAAGTTTTGATACTTTTAATTAATTAATTTAAAAAAAATATACTATATACAAAATATATAATATACTTCCAACTTAAAAAAAAAATCATTACTAGATGTTTACACATCTCCTCTGTGATCAGACTCAAAGTTTTTTTTTTGACGCTTAATCAAAACAAATATTTTTTTATTTTAGGAAAATTACGTTTTGTGTGAACGATTTGAAATTTAAATATACTTTCATATAACCGAATAACAACGACATATTTAGTTTTTAATTTTATTATTGTTTAATTCTTTGCTTATTATAGAAAGGCCCTAACTCATTATAATTTTGAAATCGAGATTTTTGTATTTTTCGATACATTAGATGTTCTTGTATCGAAATATATAAAAAATTGCGTTAAAAAATATAGTTACGGCCTTTCTATATTAAGGTAGCGATATGTACATATACACGTCTAATATAGCAAATTGCTGTAGCTGTTGGCTTCAGGCAATCAAAATAAAAATCTGTAAAAATAATGTACATTTATTTGATGCTACATAAACATAAAATTAATTGCCCATTAGAAAATGCTTTCAAATATATATTTATTATTATTATATTGTATCTTAATGGGAAATATGCAAAAAAAAACTATTTATAGAGGTACATATTTTGTTCAGTATAGTACGAACTTCGAATACCCTTCTGGTAAATCTCAGAAGTCTCTATATCTGTATATATTACACGAGTTTGTATGTAACTGATAAACCCAAAAACTGCTGCACTTTTTTTCATAAAACTTTACACATATATTTTATTGACCGTGAGCAGTTTCCTGTAGTTTCACTGTTTTCCTATAGATGGCGCTAATTTTGAAAAAGTAAAATTGATTAGTCTTTGGTTTTGAAAAGCCATTTTATTTCATGCGCTCCCACAAACGTTATAGAAAGAAAACTGGTGGAATAGGAGCGAGAAAAATATATCCCAGAAGAAAAAAAATGTATCCTTTATCTGGATAACTGCAAGGAAGTTTTGAAAAGCCAACTTGTTTCTTCCACTCCTTGAAAATTGAGGGATAAAAGCTGAGAGAAGGGCGCCTCACACCAACAAAGAGAAATTATATAACAGCATTAGAACTCCAATAGGGATAATTTTCAAATTTGGTATTTGCTATTTAGAACACAAGCCTGGCCCTTACAATAAAGTTAACGTGAAAAAATTATATGACAAATCAAAGCCCATCAACGGCCAGTAGGGTGTATACCCTTTCATTATAAATAAGTTTTTAAAACAATAAACATGTGCATGTGTATTAATGGCACACAAAATTAATCCAAATGCCACGATCGCGTCAAAATATTAGACGGAGTGCGCGAGGAACAAATTGTGTAAGTACACCGAAAGAGTTTTGCTTCATAAATGCAACGATTCTTTTTCACAAATCTACCCATAATTTCACAAATGTAATGAAAATTTCACGAATATTGTGAAAGAATTTCATTGAAATTGCTTCGTTGGTATTTAAGTTTCGTAAAATATATATCATTGGATTTATGGCAACAATATTTTCTGATTATTAAGAAACCCCTTCATATTTAAAAAACATTTACAGTTGTTTTTTCTTCATTTCATTTCATTTCATTTTTATTAATCCCAAAAAATTACATTTATAATGTTTTATGTTAAAATAAATATTCTTACATACTATTCTTATCATACTAATGTATTTTTAAAGACTTTCAATTTGACAAACAATTTTTTGCATCTTTTGTGCATTCTCTTAATTTAAACTATTACTAAAATATATTTACATTGAAATTCTCCAAAAAGGGATTTAAAAGGAGAGGCTCTTATAATTCAAAAAAAAAACAAAACAAAACAAAATAAAACAAAACAGCTTACAACTAGGAAAACAAAATACTTAAACTATTGATACCTTAAACTATATAAATAAAGGAAACATAAAGATATATACAAAAGAGAGAGAGAGAGAGAAAGAGAGAGACTATTGAGCAGTGATATACACTGTCTCATCAATATTCACAGTGCCAAATCTTCTATGGTAGAATAGGAGATCCGTACCATTGTACAGGAGATTGGCTTCCCTGAAAGTCAATAGGTCTACAGGCGAAAAATAATTGGAAAAATGAACGGCCTCCAAACCACTCATTATATTGAAGCAATTCCTAACCAAACTATTGCCCAGGGAACGTGCAGTTTCAAGAAACTTTATGGCATTCTGTGTCATAACTGCGTCAACTCTGCCTATGTTAGCTGCGCCATAGATGGCTCTACATGACGGCCCACGTAACACGCCATCAGGTCCAAGTGTAGGTCTCAAACCAAGACAAGCCACCAGAACCGATCTCTCCCATCTCCTAAGCCTCTCCATTTGGGAGGAAGAAATTCTAAACCAAATTGGAAAGGCATAGGAGATGAGAGGGCAGATTACTTGACGATAGAGCAGAAGACGAATCTTGCGATCCAGGCCACCATTCCGTCTCAGAACTCTCTGATACGCATTGAAAGAGCATGTTGTCCTCTGTAAAATATCGTCCATGTGGCGGTAGTACTCAAATTTTTCATGGAGGATTAGACCAAGATATCTCATCCTGTCAGAGGTACATATAGGATGACCCCCTACCCTTAATCGTGGTATGTACTGCCTCCAGTTCGGATAAATATTCCTGTGTTTGCCCTTGAACACCATAGCAACCGTCTTATCGATATTAAGGTGCAATCTCCACTTTACAAAGTATTCAGCCAGGATGCTTAGATAAGCATTAAGGCGATTATTAACTATGCTTGCCCTGGCACCCGAAGCTGCTATAATCACGTCATCAGCATACATTAATAAAAGGTCCCCCTGAGGTGGTTGAGGTATGTCACTCACGTAAATATTGTACAACACAGGGCCCAGCAAAGAGCCCTGAGGTACTCCAGTTGTTTTTTCTTGATATTACAAAGTAATCTAATATGGGCTTTCAAGGTCTCTGTTGTATTTTAATGTAAATAAAAAAATGTTATTACAGTATTTACCCAACGTTTCGCTGGTATTTTCCAGCTTCTTCAATGATAAGTTTTATTAATCTGGTTTTCGTGGTTGTTTTAATGCAATTATTTCGCCGTTTTAATAAAATAATTTCGTTGTTTCGGTGAATTTATTGCATTGCATTGATGACACTGTTTAATACATTTGACGAAATTTTTTATTAAAATAATTTTAACGAATTTTAATAAAATTTTTTCATTGGATTAATGTCAAAATTCATAGAACTTATGGAAAAAAATTCTTTCAGTGTACATTAAGTTCACAACAAAGTCAACAAAAATGCGCAGCAGAAAATTAATAAAATAGTTTGCCTTATTTTATACGCTGCGGTATCACTCATCCTATAAGATAAAACTTTCCCATTTTATTGCTTTCACTTATCGAAAAGAAGAAAATAGGGAAGCAACGTGCCCACCCCAAGAATTTGTTAACAAATAACTCCCCAGGAAAACAATTTCAAAAAAGGTAATCGAGTTTGGAATTAAGCATTCTTGGTGGAAGCTGTTCCTTACTGGATTACCAACTTAATGATTTTAACAAGGCGTGAGACTAAAATAATCGATTCTTGAGAAGTAGTTATGTTGTTTATTGTAGGAATTAATTATATTTTCCGTTGTGGGAAATAGTTATTGTTTTCTTGATTGAACTGCTTTTTCTAAATATGCCGTTGTTTGAGAGTAATTAGAAGGTCTTGGTTAAAAACTCAGTTTGATTAAATATATAATAACTTTTAAGAAAAATTTAAACAAATTTAAAAAACCTATTGTTTTACTACGAAATACACCATTTTGTAAAATTTCTTTTATAAACTCTATTGAAGTGGGTTATATTTTATTCGTATCAGTGCCTCTATTGTTACTTATAAATACTATATTTAGAAAAATGTTTTTTTTGCTTTCATTGATGAACTTTTATTAAAACCGTAAATGAAAAAAAAATTATTTAGAACTACTTATATTTAAATAATTATTATTTTCCAAAATGTAAGTACTTATTTTTTAGTTTAAAATAAATAAGTAGGCAATTTAGAAATATTTATAATTTATTTAAAATAACTACTTATTTTGGCAATATTTTCACGTCTTCTTTTAAAACCCAAAGGATATGTTCAACTTCTGCTTCCTATTTTTAAAACTTTGCGTAATGTGTTTAATAAGCGATTACTTCAATTTGGCAATCTAAAAAGTAAGTCATTATATGGCAAGTAGTTCAGATGGTAATGTCTAATTTTTTGCTGGGTCTTTGTCATTTGTGGACCAGTTTTCCAAAAAAAAATTTTGCATATGGAAAATGTTCACTAAAATTGTTTGTTTTAGGGGGAGGCGGTGTGGGCAAAATGCCTGCTCCAAAAATATATTATCATATATCTTTGTCATCAAAAATTCTTTTCTCATATGGAAGAAGTTCACCATTTTTTTTTTCTTTTGGGAATTTGGTAGGAAGAAAAGTATCGCAAATTGCCCACTTCAGTAATTGACTATCAAAGCTTTGACAAAAAGGAAAAAGTGCTTAAGTCGAGATAAGCTGATTTTGAGTTAATGGTAACTCCGTAATCTGCATATTTAAAAATACCCCTGATCAAAATCTCAATTAATTTGTGTGATTTTTCAGGAAGATATAGCACTATGACTTGCGGCTTATCTTTTTTAGTTTTTAGACTTCTAATCTCATTTGGAATAATAGCTTAATTGAGGTTATACTTTGGTATAGTTCAACTTAAATGTTTGCTCAAAAAAATAAAGGTTAGCAGAGAATTTCCCAATTTAACTGAACTACTAAATACTTTTAAAGGGAGAGGGCGGAATGTGCCCGCCCAAAAAATTAATTATCTTATTACTTTCTTATTCGTAGACCAATTTCCAAAAAAGAATTTTGCATATGGAAAAGGTTCACTAATGATAATTGTGGGCGGAGAAACAAGAAATAAATCTCAATTATTAAAGGGTGGTTACATTTTAATGGCCGATGTTGATTTTGAATAAAATACAAATTATTTAGGAAATTGATAATATGGTATGGTTCAATTATGTATGGAACAAAATATCTCCCAAATGGCCTCGGCGGCACACTTCTATCCGATGGTCCAAATTTTGGATGACGCTGAGGCATAATTGAGCTTCTATGCCGTTAATGTGCCGAACTATCTCATCCTTTAGCTCTTGAATTATTGCTCGCTTATCGACGTATACCTTTCTTTCAAATAATCCCAAAGAAAGAAGTCCAACGTTGTCAAATCACATGATCTTGGCGTCCAATTGACATCGCCGCCACGTGACATAATACGGCCATTGAATTTGTCGCGCAAAAGAGCCATTGTTTCGTTATCTGTGTGGCAAGTGGCACCGTCCTGTTGAAACCACAAATCGTCCACATCCATATCTTCAAATTCGGGCCATAAAAAGTTCGTTATCATCTCACGATAGCAAACAGCATTCACATTAACTGCCTGACCGGCCTCATTTTGGAAAAAATGCGGTCCGATGATACCACCAGCCCATAAACCGCACCAAACAGCCTTGGGTGCATTTGTTTTTCGACAATCAGTCTTGGATTATCATTCGCCCAAATGCAGCAATTCTGCTTATTGACGAATCCACTGACATGAAAATGTGCCTCATCACTGAAGATGATTTTCTTCGATATGCATTTTGATTTTAACGCTCATTTTCATAATAATTCTGAATAACTTTAACGCGTTGGTCGATTGTGTATCTGTCAGTGGTTCAAATTGAGTTAGTCTGTAATTGAGAAATGTCAAATGAAATTCAGAAAAAAAACTTGACGTTTAGTTGTGGTTCACATTCAATATCGGCCCTTAAAATTTAAATTTAACCACCATTTAGTACCGCAGTTCATTCAAATATGAGTACAATGAATGATTCATCATGAATATCACAAGTATTTTTTTTTTTTTCATTCAATTTGAGAATCATGACTGTTGTTGTTTAGTCGTGCATTATTTTTGCAGCACAATACGAATGAAAATCGATCATGTTTCGAAGAGAAGAATGATTTGCAGTACTTTACTAGCAGATCCGTGCAGATGTCTAATAAATGTTTAAGATCTTTTGCTGACTTCTTAGGCTCTTAACCATTTAAAAATATTAAACTTTCTGGAAACTTTTAATTTTAGTTTATAAATTGATAGCAGCAAAATTTACAAAGTATCTAGCAAAAGATATATGTACATACAATAAAGACCAAAGAATCGTTAAATATTTTTTTTTTAATAATGCTACACATGTGCCAAATAAAAATTATAAATTGCTTTAAATTTTCAACAGATTTGCTTTAATTATTTCAATATTATTTATTTTGTAAGTTGAAATATGTGTAGTGTAAATGCAATAAATATTTCTTTAACATAAACACGATAAAAATATAAATAATTAAAGGAGATTTGAGGGTGATTTTCCGCAGACATATCTGTAATCCCATAAAACATTTACATATATAAATAGCTTAAAGCCCCGTTCAGACTATTATACAAGTATTAATACTTTCGTCACATTTTACGATACAGAAATCTAAATACATTCGTTGCGACTGTCAAAAAAATCTAACGTAAAATCACATATTGTGTTCAGACCATCACACTTCAAATCAAATGTGTAATACTAGTAGAAAACAAAACAGCTGTTCAATGAAAATGTCTGTGTTATTTATTTACTAGCGGCGGCAAAACGGTTTCCTGCAGGCGGGCACGTGCCGACACTTGAAAAAATTCAGCAGTTAAAAATATTCTATGTGAATAACAGAAAAAAATTTAAGAAAAGATATTACAAAAACGTTAAAAAATTACGTCAACGAAATATACTTCCATACGATTCACTTATTCAAAATTTTGAGCCGATATACATATGACAAAACATTACATCAATGACGACACGCTATCGGCGGCGAAACAGCCGACTTGGAAGTTTGATTTGTGTGAAAATGAAACCCTGATCTAATGAAAAGTATTATCGTTTAGAAAATTTTCTAAAAACGAAAAAGTCTTATGGGATGTCAAAATTTTTATCGTATTATTTGCCACTTTGATGACATTTTGCGTTCAGACTATCACACTTGCACGTACTATTTGAATTTTTGACAAGTATAAATATAAAGTATAATAGTCTGAACGCCGCTTAAGCGACATAATTTTCAAACTTCAATTTTTAACCAAAATCGATTATTTGAGATCGTAAATAGTCGATTTTCGTCAAAAAACAAACGAAGTCCAAAAAATGTGTCGCTTAAGCTATTTTAGCGGTAATGGCTCGATATTTTTCCTTTCTTTTCACATAGTTATTAGAGGGCTGCGTAAGCAGTCATTGACTTTTAAACTTTAAATTTTTTCCCCGCAAAATTAACTTTTTAGAGTTATAACTATGTTGCTATAAATTAGCGAAATGCATTTATGATGAAGATCATGATGACTTGTTTAGCATTATTTATATAAGATTATAAGAGAAAAGTCTAAATATAATTATTTGATTTATTGAACCAAATGCTAAAAATCCCATAATAAACGAATAATTTAATATAAAAGCGTTAAAGCAATAATTCAAGTATTGAATATTTTTATCTCGCTCATTTTTTTTTCAATTAATTTTGCAAATGCTGGTGTCAATGATGGCATTGCTGATTGGAGCCAAAAACTCTGGCGAATTTCTATTATATGTGTGTACAGGCATACATATGCACATTAGGTTGGCACTTATTTTGAAAAATTTAGAATTTTGTAACCGCGAACCAATATTATTTTACATCTAGTATAAAATATATACATACAAATAGTGAAAATTTGAAACAAATCGGTCTATATTAAGCCACGGCGCAGAGAGGTCAAAATTTAAATTTTACGAAATTGCTGTGTTTTAGCAAACCGGTGCGCGCCACTGTTTAAAATTTATCCGATGCCACTATGTATATATTAAATAAAATGTTAAAGAATAAGGGTCGCAGTTCTCAAAGTAAGGGCCACCCTAATGTACATTCATATGTGCATATATGTACGTGGTCTCATACTAATCTCTAAATTATTAGCAAATTAAATTGTTTTCAAATAATTTATATTTGTAATCAAATATAAATTTGTTTATAAATCTGCACAAATATTTGCACTTTTTTTAACAAAGATAATGCAGGTATTATGATTTTGCTAAATAATTTTATTTACACAAGCACGCACACACACACACACATATATATGTGTATATATATATATATATATATATATATATATATATATATATATATATATATATATATATATATATATATATAGTATATGTATGTGCCCTTAATTATGAAAGTAGTCTAAGTCATATGCAGTTTTGCTTCTAAATATTAAATAACTCTTAAAAAAAACTGCAATAAATATTTAAAAAATATTAAATTAATTTTTATTAATCGAGACTAGAGCAACTCTAAATAAAAATTTTGCATAATATAAAAACATTGTTTCATTTGTTCAAATGTAGTCTACTAAATATCTTGACCAGAGCAATGTAGGACTTAGACCACTTTCATAATTAAGGGCAGATATATACATATCGCTCATTTACTTAAAGAACGTCATAACTCAAAGAAATTAGTTTGCCAGAAAACGAGTTTAAAGTTTTCAATTTACACACAACTTAAGGGGAAAAATATTTTATTTTTCTGAGCTGAATAAACGAAATTTTTGTATGAAATTTTTACACAATATGTAAAACGATATGAGGTTTAATTCTGCATTATTAACCCAAAAAAATTAATTATTTGAGTTATGACGTTCTTTGGGTAAAGGAGCGATATGTATGCATGTCTGTATGTAATGTATGCAATATTCCATTTTGCTCATTTTTACTTCACTAACAGTCTCACTTTGTTTTCTTAAATACCTACAAAATTTATTTTATAATTTTCTCTTGAGCCAAAAAGAAAAATAGACCAAGAAAAAAAAATAAATCTAATTAAAAAAAATAGCGTAGGTTGGTTGCTTCAAGTAGAAACACGAAAATTGAAATACAAATAAGAAAAAAAATTATTTGAAATAATAACATTAATAACACGGTGTTACAGTCAAAAAAAAAAAAAAAAACTTGGAAAACGACCTAGCGTGAGTTGTAGATCTTGTTGAGTACATTACAAATTTTGTCAAAAAAATTTCAGAAACACCCTCAAATTCAGAAGTTATTCTGAAAATACCGTTTTCGGTGATGTTCGTCAACTTATCGAACTGTAACTAAGTCAGTTTTTGTTAGATCTAAAATTTTTTAATATTCTTAGAAAGAAAACTGATAACGCTTTACAACAATGTGTATATCTTGATATTATTGTAAATTTTGAGTATTGTTTTTGTTAAGAATATTCAAAAAAATAATAAAATTTATCAACTTTTTTGATTTGCGTAGCCTTTCATTGCTTAGTTTGATATGAAAGCTTATGAAAATTTATACTAATATATAAAGCAAATTTAGTTCTTAGCAAAATATGTTTTTAATGATTCAAATCGTATCAAAATTGTGAAAGTTATTAAACTTTTCATTAACACCCTTTTTTAACATTTTCTCCCCCAGTGCGAAAAATTTGAATAAAAACACAGTTAACGAAAGAAACAAATTCATCAACTTAATTATGCAAATTTTTTTGTTGTTTTTTTTGTAATCTTACAGTTATTTTTTTTTTTTGTATATACTTAAAGCCTTATACATAAAACATAAACCTTCATGCCAGTTAGCATAAGTAGCAAAATTGACTATATGTCTTAACGAGTTTCAAACTATTTGACATTAGAAATCGGAGCATGATGTAGTTTTAACCCACTATTAAATCCTAGTCTGAATTGTAATGTAAAATTGTCTGGCAAAACTTGTTGGGACCATGTTCAGTTTCGTCGCTTTTTCCAGTTTCTCGTTACGTATAAGGCTGTTAATATTCGGTGATGCAGAAATAAATACACTATTTTTTATTGTCAATTTGTCGTAAACTGGAAAAAATTAAACTGGAATATAGTACAGATGAATGGGGGTTATTTTGTCCTATTTTTTAATTATTAAAAAAGTTTAGAATGTTTTTATAAGTAAATTTCTGCTATATATATTTGAATAAACACATAAAATAAACGAATTTAATACGAGTACCAACACAATGTGGTGAAGGCTACTGTTTTTAGAAAAGAGTAATAAATTGTAACCAGATTAATATAATAATAATAAGTAAGTTTGTAGATTTTGTAATCATCATGCAGTGTGTGATAAGCAAGGACAAAGGTTTCATGCAAATGCATGTTTTTTTCCTTAAGCCTGATAGTGGCAAGAACGAAATATCTTTACGAAACATTGAATTTGGGTGAAAATGCCATCGATTTGTTAGTGCATATTTTTGCATATTTTATTGAAAATGCATATTTTTGCATAATTTGGTCATATATGCATATTTTTGTCTCTGGTATAATTTCATGGTTTTTTTGTCATATTTGCTCAAAAGTTAAAATTTCAAAAAAAAAAAATAAATTTTTTTGACAAATTATTAATGCAAAACAATTGGCAAATTCATTCGCTTGCATTGTTTTAGAATTGTAGAAGGATGATTTCAAGAGGAAATCGTTTGCTATTAAAGCCGAAAGTAGTTAAACAATTCTGCGGAAACTTGATATTGCTTTTAAAAATTACAGATTTAAAAAAATCTAAAAGCTAGAATTCAATCCATTGTAATGCTTGAGTTAACTAAATATGTAACATTATATAAACAAAATTATTTAAATTTGAGCCTTTCTTCAATGCACAAAAGCTTTCTTTCTTTCTAAAAAAAATTGATAGAACTTCACATTCAAAAGTATAAAAAAATTAAATTTTTAAAAATTCGTGCAAACTTAATATAAAAGGCTTGTACACGCACCTCTTGAGAAAATAAAATATTTTTGTGTCTTTAATTAGTTGTATGTGAACTTAAAACTTTTCTTTCGAACAAACAATTTTTAAAATATGTGCATATTTTATTGTTTTTAGTGCATATTTTGCGTTTTTAATGTCATATTTTAAGAGCCTAAAATACATTTTTTAAGTGCATGAAGTCCTTGTCCCTGGTGATAAGCATAATATCTTTTGTTTATGTTTGCGGTTTGAATTCCACTGGAATACATGCGCGAAGCGGACAGCCACGCAAAAGATGCCTTCAAAACATATTTTGACTGCTCATATAGTTCTAGGAAACGGTATGAACCCGAAAGTAGTTGTACAAGCTGTTCCAGTGAACTTAAGAAAGTTAAGTCTGAAGAGTTTATAAGCCCCTCATTACCATTATATTTCTCAATGATTTGGCATCATCAAATGTTCCATAAAGCAGAGGACTGTAATTTGTGTGAAGTGGCTTACCAAAAAAAGCCTGCAATCGCAATATTTGTACTTTAGAAAAAGTTTAATAACTTTTACAAATATTAATCGATTCTAACAAATGATATCTCATTCTTTTGTATATAAAATTTAAATTCAAAATTCTGTGCAAAAAAGATAAGCCTTCATAGAAAAAAATTAAAATAACAATTATTTATTTTCAAAAATTACGCAAAAAAATAAAAAATAAAAAATTGAAATGTCTGATAAAAACTTACTCAATTTCTTGAAACATACAATTAATGCATACATTTTTTAAAAACCTAATTCTTTGCCTTTCCAAAACTGTTTAAAATTTTAAAATTGGTCAAAACATGAGTGAGCTAGAGGTACTAAAGTACTACGACCCACCCTAAAACAGTTTTTTCAAAATAACTCGAATTTTTGAGGGTGTTTCAAAATCTTTGAAAAGGGTTCTTGTATGTCCTCCCCTAGGCCTACAAGTCCAACCAGGTCGCTTTTCAAGTTCGTACAAAAAGTGTTTTTTTGTAACACCGTGTAATTAAAGTAATGAAACAAAAAAAAACGTTTCATAGCGAAATGCAAAGAAATCCAATTCAAATTTAAACTTTCTCTGTAAACAATTATAAATTATTTATGGGCATTTTTAATGCACATTTTAAACAAATCGATTTTTAATTATATAACTGGTAATTATACTCGTATGATCAAAATAAAATTGGATGCATTAAATTTATTATCACATTAGTTTGCTACGATGAAAAGATAACTTAAACTTTTACTCTAACATGAGTATGGATGCAACAGGAGGAGATAGATTTTTAAATTTTTTTTAGGACTCGTGTATGGCCCTTTATGGGTTTCTACTTAAACTGTTTTTTGTAAGGAAAAAATGAGTTCAAAATGTTTCCAGTGAAGAAATTGTAAGTATTCTTCTCTACTTCAAAAATATCAATAGGTGTGTATTTTTTACTTTTCAGGAAGTGATTATTAACGATATACAAATAATTAATTAAGAATTTATTTCTTAATTTTTTAAGCAAAGTTATGCGATGTCACGAAATATGACATTTTTAATTATACAACATACATATATGTATTTGGGGTATTCAAATGTTACTCATAAAATAACACGTTTTAAAGTAATAACACGAAAAAATATGACTGCTGCACTATGGTCCCAATACCAAATTTAGGGCGAAAAAAGTAGTTTTTTCATATGATACAAAAGTGAAAATTTTGGATGGATTTTTAATGACAAGCCCCCACCGTGCACAACGGTATAAGTTTTTTTTTGTATATTTCCAATATTATAACTGCAATATTGTTTTATACAGAAGAAATTGCTTAATTTTGTTTTTAATAAGAAACCAGTCGATAATTTGTGTGTGGTTTGGAGAGCTTATAATATAAAGTGAAAACATTTTCTGTAATATTTGTTGGTTTTATTTACATATATCTACAATAGAAGTATGTATTTTTTGAACCTCAATGTCCAGTTGATTTATCATTTGGTTTAGAAAAATATGTATGAAAATTAGAATGTATTCCTTAAGCCGCGTTCAGACTATTATACTTTGTATTTATACTTGTCAAAAATTCAAATAATACGTGCAAGTGTGATAGTCTGAACGCAAAATGTCATCAAAATGGCAAATAATACGATAAAAATTTTGATATCCCATAAGACTTTTTCGTTTTTAGAAAATTTTCTGAACGATAATACTTTTCATTAGATCAGGGTTGAATTTTCACACAAACCAAACTTTCAAGTCGGCTGTTTCGCCGCCGATAGCGTATCGTCATTGATGTAATGTTTTGTCATATGTATATCGGCTCAAAATTTTGAATAAGTGAATCGTATGGAAGTATATTTCGTTGACGTAATTTTTTAACGTTTTTGTAATATCTTTTCTTAAATTTTTTTCTGTTATTCACATAGAATATTTTTAACTGCTGAATTTTTTCAAGTGTCGGCACGTGCCCGCCTGCATGAAACCGTTTTGCCGCCGCTAGTAAATAAATAACACAGACATTTTCATTGAACAGCTGTTTTGTTTTCTACTAGTATTACACATTTGATTTGAAGTGTGATGGTCTGAACACAATATGTGATTTTACGTTAGATTTTTTTGACAGTCACAACGAATGTATTTAGATTTTTGTATCGTAAAATGTGATGAAAGTATTAATACTTGTATAATAGTCTGAACGGGGCTTTAAGCCGCGTTCAGACTATTATACTTTGTATTTATACTTCTCAAAAATTCAAATAATACGTGCAAGTGTGATAGTCTGAACGCAAAATATCATCAAAGTGGTAAATAATACGATAAAAATTTTGACATCCCATAAGACTTTTTCGTTTTTAGAAAATTTTCTAACGATAATACTTTTCATTAGATCAGGGTTGCATTTTCACACAAACCAAACTTCCAAGTCGGCTGTTTTGCCTCCGATAACGTGTCGTCGTTGATCTAATGTTTTGTCATATGTATATCAGCTCAAAATTTTGAATAAGTATGGGAGTATATTTCGTTGACGTAATTTTTTAACGTTTTTGTAATATCTTTCCTTAAATTTTTTTCTGTTATTTAGATAGAATATTTTTAACTGCTGTTTTTTTCAAGTGTCGGCACGTCCCCGCCTGCATGAAACCGCTTTGCCGCCGCTAGTAAATGAATAGCACAGACATTTTCATTGACCAGCTGTTTTGCTTTCTACTTGTATTACACATTTGATTTGAAGTGTGATGGTATGAACACAATATGTGATTTTACGTTAGATTTTTTTGACAGTCGCAAGGAATGTATTTAGATTTCTGTATCGTAAAATCTGATGAAAGTATTAATACTTGTATAATAGTCTGAACGGGGCTTTAATTGTACAATTGTATCTGTATTAAGATTTGTGTTAGACTTTTAAAAGTGTACTTCACCAGCTTTCGCTCCAATTTTTGTGTCGTCATATTCTATAACATGTGAATTATAGGTCTGCACAGATACAACTGTTTGCACAAGTTTTACGTGTGTTTGCTCTCGTATGTATAGTTACATTTAGTCGCAAAACTCTACATACGATTTTATGTATTATATCTTTTATTAAGAATTTTTATTTAATGTTTAATTTTTGAAAATATTATATCTTGAGTGTTATATTGGACCCACTTTATAACTTCGAGATAAAAAATCTAACAAAAAAACAATGTAACTTTTTTGGTAAATTAAAAATGCTAAAAAATTACACTTAGGCAAAGTCGCAAAAGTGTACGTACGCTTTTGAATTATATTGAATACAGATATAGTAGCATCTTTTATTTTATAATTGTGTGTTCATTTAGTCTTGTTTTAACAATATGTGTTGGATTTTGCTTAAATTTTGCTTTGATTATTAGCAGTAGCAGAACAAAATTGGCAAAAATATGGAAATATCAACCGACGTTCGAAAATTAGTCCTCAATCTTTCACATGAAGGAAATTAAAGAAGAAAAGCCGGAAAAATCTTCAATTTTTCTAAATTTACTATCCGAACTATCATTAAAACTACAAAAGAATCAAAGTTTGCAACGATTGGGATGAATAGCAAGGCTTGATGAAAGACTAAGGCGCAAAATTGTAAGACAAATTGCAAAAATACAAAGAAAAGTAGCACAAAACTGAAAGAGGACCTTTAAAATATTTGTGGAATTCTTGTAGATGCTAATACAATTCGCCGTTGCTTAAAAAAAGTTGGATTATAGACGTGTATAGCCAGAAAAAGACCACGCATAAAACCCATAAACAAAATTAAACGATATACATACTTATGCTCTGGGGTACAAACACGCCCATCTTAACAAATCTAAGTTTTGGGAAAGAGTTATTTTTACGGATTAGCGTAATTTCAACCTATTTGGAAACGATGGACGACCAAAAGCATGGATTTAATGTAATATTGACTTGGATAATAAAAGGTATGCAGTGCTGTCAAACATGGTGGGGACTCAGTAATGGTGTGGGAGGGCATAAGTGCTGATCGGGATTATGGATCGTCGTGGTAATTTAGATATTTTAAAAAATAATTTGTTGCAGAATGCGATCAAATTGCACCTTAAAGATAAATATATATTTATACATGATAATGACCCTAAGAATAACTTAAGGCTGGTTAAAGAATGGCTTCTTTATAAAGTAAAACCAAAGCTTCCACATTTTCAACAGTCCCTAGATTTAAATCTGATCGATTATTTATGGGCTTCCTTGAAGCAGAGGCGTCAAAAATAGAAAGCAATGGTCTCTATCTCAAAAAGGTACAATTTTAAATGAAAAATTGGAAAATGTGTCACCGAAAGCAACTAAAGATCTGGTTTCTTCGATGCCTAAAAGGCTTTAAGAAGTTTTTGATCAAAAAGCAGGCACACAAGCTATTAAAATTTTAAAAAATGTTACACAGTATATTCAACAATACATCGTATGTACACTTTTGCAATCGGATAATATATTAAATTTTATTATTTTTTACTTATTCAATATTGTTTATTGAAATCAAATGTGATATTTTTACTTAATTTAAATAACTTCTATTTTAAAATAAAAAAAGTTTAAAAAATTAATTATTTTCCTTTAAAAACTACATTTTTTAAATATTAAGCCGTATATAAAGATATGCGGCTAAGTGTACATATCTCACATTTACTTCAATAGTGGCATAACTCAAAAAAACCAGTTTTGCAGAAAACGCGTTTTAAGTTTTCAATTTGCATACAACTCAATGGAGAAATGAAAAAAAATTCTTCTCTCAGGAGGTGATGGCACAAGCTATTTATATGAAATTTTTACACAAGATAAAATACGAAATGCCGCATCTTTCTGCATTATTAACTCAATAAACTCATTTTTTGAGTTATGCCACTATTGAAGTAAATGTGCGATATGTTATTCAGCGTTTCTGTTACTAGTCATAACTTATCGGTGCAAGCAAATCAGTACCCCTCTTCTTTCTTCTTTCCTCTGTCTTTAATAAACACAGACTTGATTCAAGAAAAACAATGGACTCTAAACGATGAATAACATACAGTATCTGTACATACCAGAACCAACAAACGCAAAACTGGTGCAAACAGGTATATCTGTGCAGACCTATAATGTGAATTATTAAATATGGATTTAAGAAATCAGCTGCCGATATACATACATATGCCTAAACACTTCATATCGAATCTTTAGGTTACAAAGTCTAGTACCAAAAGGGATTTGTTCAATGTTTGGTATGCTGAAACGGATCAAAAGAAAAAGAATGATGCTGATATATTTTACATTTTCATCGAAAGTGGCATACAAAATGATGAAAAATTATGACTTTAAAATAAAGTAAAGCAAGCATATCGAAATTTCGTTAGTCCCTATTTACACTATGCAAGTCTTATTGCTAAGCTGATTAGTTTATTAGGAGAGAGAGAGACGGGGGGAAAAGAAACGTTGCTGTTCCCCTCGTCTCTCTCTCCATGAAACTAATCAGCTTAGCAATAAGACTTGCACAGTGTGTTTTGGGACTTAGCAAGCTGTCGAAGAAGTAGACGAAATCACATCAAACAAAGAAGGTGTTCGAGTATACTTATACATAAGTGTTGGTTGTATGATATTTTTCTATTTCCCGGTAAAGCCTCGTGAATTTTTTTGGATGAAGAAACGGTTTATTTATCTCTTGTGATTTAGATTTAACATTTGCTGCTGGAAGTAGTTTTTATAAAGCAGGAAAACGAGTTGCTGCCGATCATAGATATAAAATGCCAGATGATAATTATTAAAAAAAAATATACGAAACGTCTAAATTAACATAAACTTGTCTTTTTGTGTATTTTTTTATTATATCTTCTTTTTGTGTTTGCAGTGAATATTTAAATATTTTGACTACACAAAACACAGAAATAAATTAAGAGTAATGTCAGTAATTATGAATTGATTTTGCACTTCTTATGTCAGTTACTTGTTATATGAAAAGTGCCACACCCACTCAATAGAATTTGGCATAAGATCGTGCTATGCTAAGTCATTTAATTATAAAAATTTTTAAGCTTATAGGTACTTTTAAAAGAGAGTTACGACTCTTTTTCGCGCTAAATTTGTCATTGGGTCCACTGTGTGCCCCTCACAATTTACAATTATAAATATTAGCCCAATTCACAGTCTTGTGCAAATGGTCTTCCATCGTTGCATGTGCGAAATGGTACAGTATATTAATACTCACCACTTAAAAATTCTTAGTGACGAGTATCAATATACTATAATATTTTGCACATGCTACGATGCACGACCATTTGCGCAAGATTGTGAATTGGGGTATTGTAGTCAGTGTTGTTAGATGTGACGATTTTACATCATTTTGACGATTTTTTATAAATAATTTCCCAAAGTGACGATTTACGATTTTGTTTCAAATATTCAGCGTTGTCAACTTGGTGCGTTTCGCACCATTTTGGGTGCTTTTTGAAACTTTTTGTGCGAAAAATTCCTTAATTGGTGCGTGGTACGCTTTTTTTAAATTTCGGTGCGTTTTTAATTTTTGGTGGCACCAAGGCAAGTTTAACACAAGAACGGGTTAAAACCGGAAAATTCTTGTTGTGAAACTTACCAACTTCCTGATAGTGTTAATTATCATTTTAATAATAATGATGTTTACAAGATATCACAATTTGAAATGAAATCTGTTTTATGGCCCCATGATACCAATAATGATGAAAATATTACCTTTATTAATTTGGAATAACTAATTTTTGGTCGTTTTAAACAGAATTTATACAATTAATGTACCAAAATGTATCATCTTGTACAAATGAATGCAAAGATATGTACATATGTGCCCTTCATTATGAAAGTTGTATAAGGCATACATATATACAGATTACATTGGAACAAATCCAGAAATATTTTCTTTTATTATGCAACAGTTTAATTTACTTGTTGTACTTGTCTAGATTAATATAAATTTATTTTACTATATCGAATCAAAAATGCGTATGACTTAGATCACTTTCATAATTAAGGGCACATGTAACTTAACTTAATATAACTTAAATTTTAACAATTCTCATAAAAAAACAACTAATTATTAAATTGACTGCACCTGGGGCCTAATTCCCGCATTCGATTGCGAGCGAGTTATTACTCGAATGTGCGAGTTTTTTAACTTTTGGGATTTTCGCATTCGGTTTCGAATAATACATATCGAAATTTCTAATGACAGCATTCGATAACGTACATACATTCGAATGCAACCGTTCGTATTTTTACTCGCAAGCAAAAAGGCATTCGAAATCATGTTTAACATAGAGAAAAAGCGAAGAAAAAGAAAATGTATGTTCAATATTTGACTTATTTTTTTATAAATGAATGAATGCACAAATGTACGTATAAAAAAATACAAATTAAAGAATTTCTAGTTGACTTTAAATATAACAAAACACACTGACTTGGCTAAATAACAAATAACAAATCAACTGCTCCTGGTCAACCAATAAAAGAATCGAAAATGTGACTAGTGCTCTATTCTCTAACCTTACACTAATTTATTATTATTAAAGTATTAATTAAATTAAAATGAAAATAACATTTATGTATATTCGTTTCTTTTTTCTGCATATACTTGTGTATGTACGTACATACATATATTTTTGCACACAAACATATATACAAACATATGCTTTTGCTTCAATTTATTCAGTGTTATGAAATAAATTTATATATAAATATATTTGCCTTTTTCCAACACTGAAACAAAAACTCGATTCGCTTGGTAACGAGTGACATCATCATAAAATTTCTTGCCATCGAAATTAATTTCTATTCGAATGCAACTCCGATCACGAGTGCAGGAATTAGGCCCCTGGTCAAAAAATACTTGTGTGGCAACACTCTATACTTAAATAGCTGTTCTTGTTATTTACATTTATTTTCTTTTTAACTACATACTCTTACAAATACAATTTGAAGCTGAAAAAAAGTCAGCCAATGTATTAATGGTAAAGTAAGAAAATAAAAAAAACACGTTGATTACTGAGTTCCTGTTTCAACTTTGCTATTTGTTGTTGAGCTTCTCATTTGTTTAAATGAAAGTTTATAACATAATAACTCTATTTGTTCTAAGAAACTTTGGGTAAAGGTTCCCTGATGATCTGCATTAGCAACCGTGAAATGCGCATAGGATCCAGCTAAACCCCTCAATAATCAATTTCAATGTATTTTTAATAAAAAATATTTTACTTAATAAGTAAAATATTAATTTGGGATTATTAGTGCGTTTAAAAATTTTAAAGTTAAATTTTAACAATTCCCACAAAAAAACAACTAATTATTAAATTGACTGCACCTGGTCAAAAAAATACTTGTGTGGCAACACTCTATACTTAAATAGCTGTTGTTGTTATTTACATTTATTAGGATTCCGTACACCAAAGGTGAAAAGGAACCCTATCGTTTTCGCTACGCTGTCCGTCTGTCCGTCACACGGTATTTTCTCAGGAACCGTAAGAGGTACGGACCTGAAATTTGGACACAGTATGTAGAACCTTGGCCGCTACAATAACAAATACATGAGAATTAAAAATTAAAGGGTGTTCCAAAACGAGCAACGAAAAATGTTAAAATCCCATGTAATATACATACATACAATTGTATGAACATATGTATGTATATTGAAACTTGAAATTTTTTAAAATTAGTGTATTTTTATACAGACTACAACAATTAACACTAAAATTTAAAAAAATTAAAATTAAAGGGTAATCCATCAGTTAATGCAATTTCGACTATGTAATTTTGACAATTTGTTATATCTTGGAAACCGTAAGAGGCAAACAAAACACTTGAAATTTTCAAAAACGGTAAAACTAAAAAACCGAAAATTATAAAATCGACAAACCAAAAAAAAAATCGCCAAAAATTAAAAAAAATGGCCAAAACGAAAAAAATAGCCAAAATTAAAAAAAAGTTTCCAACACTAAAATAAATCGCCAAATTCGAAAAAATCGCCAAAATGAAAAAAAAACGCCAAAATGAAAAAAACGCCAAAAATCTAAAAAAATCGCCAAAACGCGGAAATGTTCCAAAACTAAAAAAAAAATTTTAAATAAAAAAAATCGCAAAAATGAAAAAAATCGCCAAAAATAAAAAAAATCGCCAAAATGAAAAAACGCCAAAAAACAAAAAAAAATCCCCAAAACAAGAAAATAAAGTGTCAAAACTAAAAAAAGAGCCAAAACTTAAAAAAATCGCCAAAACCGAACAAACGCAAAAACCGCCGAAAAAAACCCAAAAACTGAAAAGACCCCAAAAACGAAAAAAAAATGCCAAAACTATATATTATATAGGATGAAGTTTGTATTAAATTACATATCTAGTGTTCGTACGGAACCCTTCGTGCGCGAGTCAGAGTCGCACTTTACTGAATTTTTTTCTTTTTACATACTCTTACAAATACAATTTGAAGTTGAAAAAAAGTCAGCCAATGTATTAATGGTAAAGTAAGAAAATAAAAAAACATGTTCATTATTGAGTTCTTGTTTCAACTTTGTTATTTGTTGTTGAGCTTCTCATTTGTTTAAATGAAAGTTTATAACATAATAACTCTAGTATTTCTAAGAAACTTTTGGTAAAGGTTCCCTGATGATCTGCATTAGCAACAGTGAAATGCGCATAGGATCCAGCTAAACCCCTCAATAATCAATTTCAATGTATTTTTAATAAAAAATATTTTGCTTAATAAGTAAAATATCAATTTGGGATTATTAGTGCGTTTAAAAATTTTAAACTTAAAAAATTATTCAGTTATGTGATGAAAAACGATTCAGACACAAAAACAATTTGAAACCGATAAAAGGTGTTATATGTTTCTTATAGTCGTTTTGTCAATAATTTTAAAACTTGTTTTTAATAGTCTTTCCAGACATTTTTGATAAATTTCTTTTCACAGCCGGTGATTTATGTTTTATCTTCTAGTGTGCTTTTTAGAAGTCAGTAGTTTTAGATAAGCTCAAAAATGATACTCAAAATCTTTCTGTATTCATCACACCTTTTCAAAACGATTGTTTTGAAATAGTTTTGAAAACGATCGTTTTCCATCACATACCTGATTATCTATGTACTACAAATGAATATAAACAAATTTGCTGTTTTTTTTTATGTTTTATTTTTTTAAACTCTGAACTGTAAAAAGCCTGTTTTAGTGTTAAATTTTTAACACAATAAAAATTTACTTTTTATGCAAAATTAATTCAATAAACATTTTAAAGTAAAAAAGAAATTCTAAGCTTTGTGCGTTTTTTTGTAAATGGTGCGTTTTTTTTCTCCATTTTGGTGCGTTTTGAATTTTAAAAGTTGACAACGCTGCAAATATTCCTCATATTTTGACGATTTGTTGAAATAAGTATTTAGTAACATAAATATACCAAGACCGTGCAGAAGAAATTATTCCCTTACTAAAAGGTTTTCCAAATCTTTTATATAAAGGAAAATATTAAGACATTGAAAATTAAATAAGAGAACTCTTAGATTTTTTAACTTTCAATAAGTATATTTTGGAAAAAAAAGTTAAATCGATTGATTAACCAACCAATAAACTTCTTTTTCATAACTTATTTATGTGAGTTTTACCTGATTTATATTAAGAATTTTTTCATGAATTTTGTTGCACGAACTTTTTCGATTTGTTAATTGCAGCGCTATAAAATAGAATGTTATATAAAAACAGGACGCAGAATGAATCTGTGATGTATTCTTGGCAACTTTTTTGATATAAGTTGTTTCTCCAGGCCTCCTATTGGTAAATAAAAAAAGTTTCATGCAACTAATTTCATGAAAAAAATGCTTAATGTAAATCACGTATGTGTGTTTTTTTTTTACTTTGCCATCGGCTGTTTAGTAATATTAATTTTACTAAAACCAAGATCTGAAATTTACTGGAAACAGAAACACTTGAAATCATTATGTTTTCAAAAGATTATTTGAAGTGTAAATATTCGGAATGTTACAATATTGACATTAAGAAATTTTTGATAAAAAATGCAATTCTAAAATGTATTATAAATACTTTTTTTACTTTAAAACTAGTTTTATTTAGAAATTGTAGTACGCTATTATATACTCTGAATTTTTTGCTTTAATTTCACCTTATAGTTTTTATCTTTGACTATAAAATCGATGAATTGTTTTTGGTTACATAAAATAGTCTTTTATTTCTAATATGATATAATATTAGTTGTTTAATAAAATGGATAATTATTGTATGACGATTTTTTGACGAATTTTTTTAAAAACGATGACGATTTTGACGATTTTATTTTTAAAATTTGACGATTTTTAGAAAAAACTATCTAACAACACTGATTGTAGTTATCTGTATTATGGTTTTAGCACCTTTGTGCATTGCTTACTCTATCTCTCTCTTTCTCTCAATTCCTATGGTAAGCTCTCACTCATTTCTACATGTAGTTATGACAAACAAATGATACTTAGGACACTTAAGAAACTGGTGTGAACACCCCAATTGATTTTAACGACATTTTTGATATTCGGTCTTCTCAGGGTTGGTGACGAGTTTTTCCCAGCAACCATGCAAATAAATAAAATATTAATTCCTTTGCACCTCATTACGAAGATCATACCAGAAATCGGCTTAACTTAGCATCATGAAAATGAATTTGGATTCAATGAATAGCTATCAAAAAAAAAGAGAACTTCTTGCAATGTAAAAATAATTAGAAATTATACAAATTCGCACTACTTCCGGATCACAAGTTCTGCATCTTATTGACTTCCTTGGAAGCATGTACGAAATTAACCCTTAAATGAAATTTTTAATAATTTCTGGGGGTCTACTATGTAATTCAAAAGGAAAGAAAATGCCTTCTCTTGTGATTTAGATTCAACATTTGCTGCTGGAAGTAGTTTTTATAAAGCAGGAAAACGAGTTGCTGCCGATCATAGATATAAAATGCCAGATGATAATTATTAAAAAAAAAATACGAAACGTCTAAATTAACATAAACTTGTCTTTTTGTGTATTTTTTTATTATATCTTCTTTTTGTGTTTGCAGTGAATATTTAAATATTTTGACTACACAAAACACAGAAATAAATTTAGAGTAATGTCAGTAATTATGAATTGATTTTGCACGTCTTATGTCAGTTACTTGTTATATGAAAAGTGCCACACCCACTCAATAGAATTTGGCATAAGATCGTGCTATGCTAAGTCATTTAATTATAAAAATTTTTAAGCTTATAGGTACTTTTAAAAGAGAGTTACGACTTTTTTTCGCGCTAAATTTGTCATTGGGTCCACTGTGTGCTGTAAGCAACCCCTCACAATTTACAATTATAAATATTAGCCCAATTCACAGTCTTGTGCAAATGGTCTTGCATCGTAGCATGTGCGAAATGGTATAGTATATTAATACTCACCACTTAAAAATTCTTAGTGGTGAGTATCAATATACTATAATATTTTGCACATGCTACGATGCGCGACCATTTGCGCAAGATTGTGAATTGGGGTATTGTAGTCAGTGTTGTTAGATGTGACGATTTTACATCATTTTGACGATTTTTTATAAATAATTTCCCAAAGTGACGATTTACGATTTTGTTTCAAATATTCAGCGTTGTCAACTTGGTGCGTTTCGCACCATTTTGGGTGCTTTTTGAAACTTTTTGTGCGAAAAATTCCTTAATTGGTGCGTGGTACGCTTTTTTTAAATTTCGGTGCGTTTTTAATTTTTGGTGGCACCAAGGCAAGTTTAACACAAGAACGGGTTAAAACCGGAAAATTCTTGTTGTGAAACTTACCAACTTCCTGATAGTGTTAATTATCATTTTAATAATAATGATGTTTACAAGATATCACAATTTGAAATGAAATCTGTTTTATGGCCCCATGATACCAATAATGATGAAAATATTACCTTTATTAATTTGGAATAACTAATTTTTGGTCGTTTTAAACAGAATTTATACAATTAATGTACCAAAATGTATCATCTTGTACAAATGAATGCAAAGATATGTACATATGTGCCCTTCATTATGAAAGTTGTATAAGGCATACATATATACAGATTACATTGGAACAAATCCAGAAATATTTTCTTTTATTATGCAACAGTTTAATTTACTTGTTGTACTTGTCTAGATTAATATAAATTTATTTTACTATATCGAATCAAAAATGCGTATGACTTAGATCACTTTCATAATTAAGGGCACATGTAACTTAACTTAATATAACTTAAATTTTAACAATTCTCATAAAAAAACAACTAATTATTAAATTGACTGCACCTGGGGCCTAATTCCCGCATTCGATTGCGAGCGAGTTATTACTCGAATGTGCGAGTTTTTTAACTTTTGGGATTTTCGCATTCGGTTTCGAATAATACATATCGAAATTTCTAATGACAGCATTCGATAACGTACATACATTCGAATGCAACCGTTCGTATTTTTACTCGCAAGCAAAAAGGCATTCGAAATCATGTTTAACATAGAGAAAAAGCGAAGAAAAAGAAAATGTATGTTCAATATTTGACTTATTTTTTTATAAATGAATGAATGCACAAATGTACGTATAAAAAAATACAAATTAAAGAATTTCTAGTTGACTTTAAATATAACAAAACACACTGACTTGGCTAAATAACAAATAACAAATCAACTGCTCCTGGTCAACCAATAAAAGAATCGAAAATGTGACTAGTGCTCTATTCTCTAACCTTACACTAATTTATTATTATTAAAGTATTAATTAAATTAAAATGAAAATAACATTTATGTATATTCGTTTCTTTTTTCTGCATATACTTGTGTATGTACGTACATACATATATTTTTGCACACAAACATATATACAAACATATGCTTTTGCTTCAATTTATTCAGTGTTATGAAATAAATTTATATATAAATATATTTGCCTTTTTCCAACACTGAAACAAAAACTCGATTCGCTTGGTAACGAGTGACATCATCATAAAATTTCTTGCCATCGAAATTAATTTCTATTCGAATGCAACTCCGATCACGAGTGCAGGAATTAGGCCCCTGGTCAAAAAATACTTGTGTGGCAACACTCTATACTTAAATAGCTGTTCTTGTTATTTACATTTATTTTCTTTTTAACTACATACTCTTACAAATACAATTTGAAGCTGAAAAAAAGTCAGCCAATGTATTAATGGTAAAGTAAGAAAATAAAAAAAACACGTTGATTACTGAGTTCCTGTTTCAACTTTGCTATTTGTTGTTGAGCTTCTCATTTGTTTAAATGAAAGTTTATAACATAATAACTCTATTTGTTCTAAGAAACTTTGGGTAAAGGTTCCCTGATGATCTGCATTAGCAACCGTGAAATGCGCATAGGATCCAGCTAAACCCCTCAATAATCAATTTCAATGTATTTTTAATAAAAAATATTTTACTTAATAAGTAAAATATTAATTTGGGATTATTAGTGCGTTTAAAAATTTTAAAGTTAAATTTTAACAATTCCCACAAAAAAACAACTAATTATTAAATTGACTGCACCTGGTCAAAAAAATACTTGTGTGGCAACACTCTATACTTAAATAGCTGTTGTTGTTATTTACATTTATTAGGATTCCGTACACCAAAGGTGAAAAGGAACCCTATCGTTTTCGCTACGCTGTCCGTCTGTCCGTCACACGGTATTTTCTCAGGAACCGTAAGAGGTACGGACCTGAAATTTGGACACAGTATGTAGAACCTTGGCCGCTACAATAACAAATACATGAGAATTAAAAATTAAAGGGTGTTCCAAAACGAGCAACGAAAAATGTTAAAATCCCATGTAATATACATACATACAATTGTATGAACATATGTATGTATATTGAAACTTGAAATTTTTTAAAATTAGTGTATTTTTATACAGACTACAACAATTAACACTAAAATTTAAAAAAATTAAAATTAAAGGGTAATCCATCAGTTAATGCAATTTCGACTATGTAATTTTGACAATTTGTTATATCTTGGAAACCGTAAGAGGCAAACAAAACACTTGAAATTTTCAAAAACGGTAAAACTAAAAAACCGAAAATTATAAAATCGACAAACCAAAAAAAAAAAATCGCCAAAAATTAAAAAAAATGGCCAAAACGAAAAAAATAGCCAAAATTAAAAAAAAGTTTCCAACACTAAAATAAATCGCCAAATTCGAAAAAATCGCCAAAATGAAAAAAAAAACGCCAAAATGAAAAAAACGCCAAAAATCTAAAAAAATCGCCAAAACGCGGAAATGTTCCAAAACTAAAAAAAAATTTTAAATAAAAAAAATCGCAAAAATGAAAAAAATCGCCAAAAATAAAAAAAATCGCCAAAATGAAAAAACGCCAAAAAACAAAAAAAAATCCCCAAAACAAGAAAATAAAGTGTCAAAACTAAAAAAAGAGCCAAAACTTAAAAAAATCGCCAAAACCGAACAAACGCAAAAACCGCCGAAAAAAACCCAAAAACTGAAAAGACCCCAAAAACGAAAAAAAAATGCCAAAACTATATATTATATAGGATGAAGTTTGTATTAAATTACATATCTAGTGTTCGTACGGAACCCTTCGTGCGCGAGTCAGAGTCGCACTTTACTGAATTTTTTTCTTTTTACATACTCTTACAAATACAATTTGAAGTTGAAAAAAAGTCAGCCAATGTATTAATGGTAAAGTAAGAAAATAAAAAAACATGTTCATTATTGAGTTCTTGTTTCAACTTTGTTATTTGTTGTTGAGCTTCTCATTTGTTTAAATGAAAGTTTATAACATAATAACTCTAGTATTTCTAAGAAACTTTTGGTAAAGGTTCCCTGATGATCTGCATTAGCAACAGTGAAATGCGCATAGGATCCAGCTAAACCCCTCAATAATCAATTTCAATGTATTTTTAATAAAAAATATTTTGCTTAATAAGTAAAATATCAATTTGGGATTATTAGTGCGTTTAAAAATTTTAAACTTAAAAAATTATTCAGTTATGTGATGAAAAACGATTCAGACACAAAAACAATTTGAAACCGATAAAAGGTGTTATATGTTTCTTATAGTCGTTTTGTCAATAATTTTAAAACTTGTTTTTAATAGTCTTTCCAGACATTTTTGATAAATTTCTTTTCACAGCCGGTGATTTATGTTTTATCTTCTAGTGTGCTTTTTAGAAGTCAGTAGTTTTAGATAAGCTCAAAAATGATACTCAAAATCTTTCTGTATTCATCACACCTTTTCAAAACGATTGTTTTGAAATAGTTTTGAAAACGATCGTTTTCCATCACATACCTGATTATCTATGTACTACAAATGAATATAAACAAATTTGCTGTTTTTTTTTATGTTTTATTTTTTTAAACTCTGAACTGTAAAAAGCCTGTTTTAGTGTTAAATTTTTAACACAATAAAAATTTACTTTTTATGCAAAATTAATTCAATAAACATTTTAAAGTAAAAAAGAAATTCTAAGCTTTGTGCGTTTTTTTGTAAATGGTGCGTTTTTTTTCTCCATTTTGGTGCGTTTTGAATTTTAAAAGTTGACAACGCTGCAAATATTCCTCATATTTTGACGATTTGTTGAAATAAGTATTTAGTAACATAAATATACCAAGACCGTGCAGAAGAAATTATTCCCTTACTAAAAGGTTTTCCAAATCTTTTATATAAAGGAAAATATTAAGACATTGAAAATTAAATAAGAGAACTCTTAGATTTTTTAACTTTCAATAAGTATATTTTGGAAAAAAAAGTTAAATCGATTGATTAACCAACCAATAAACTTCTTTTTCATAACTTATTTATGTGAGTTTTACCTGATTTATATTAAGAATTTTTTCATGAATTTTGTTGCACGAACTTTTTCGATTTGTTAATTGCAGCGCTATAAAATAGAATGTTATATAAAAACAGGACGCAGAATGAATCTGTGATGTATTCTTGGCAACTTTTTTGATATAAGTTGTTTCTCCAGGCCTCCTATTGGTAAATAAAAAAAGCTTCATGCAACTAATTTCATGAAAAAAATGCTTAATGTAAATCACGTATGTGTGTTTTTTTTTACTTTGCCATCGGCTGTTTAGTAATATTAATTTTACTAAAACCAAGATCTGAAATTTACTGGAAACAGAAACACTTGAAATCATTATGTTTTCAAAAGATTATTTGAAGTGTAAATATTCGGAATGTTACAATATTGACATTAAGAAATTTTTGATAAAAAATGCAATTCTAAAATGTATTATAAATACTTTTTTTACTTTAAAACTAGTTTTATTTAGAAATTGTAGTACGCTATTATATACTCTGAATTTTTTGCTTTAATTTCACCTTATAGTTTTTATCTTTGACTATAAAATCGATGAATTGTTTTTGGTTACATAAAATAGTCTTTTATTTCTAATATGATATAATATTAGTTGTTTAATAAAATGGATAATTATTGTATGACGATTTTTTGACGAATTTTTTTAAAAACGATGATGATTTTGACGATTTTATTTTTAAAATTTGACGATTTTTAGAAAAAACTATCTAACAACACTGATTGTAGTTATCTGTATTATGGTTTTAGCACCTTTGTGCATTGCTTACTCTATCTCTCTCTTTCTCTCAATTCCTATGGTAAACTCTCACTCATTTCTACATGTAGTTATGACAAACAAATGATACTTAGGACACTTAAGAAACTGGTGTGAACACCCCAATTGATTTTAACGACATTTTTGATATTCGGTCTTCTCAGGGTTGGTGACGAGTTTTTCCCAGCAACCATGCAAATAAATAAAATATTAATTCCTTTGCACCTCATTACGAAGATCATACCAGAAATCGGCTTAACTTAGCATCATGAAAATGAATTTGGATTCAATGAATAGCTATCAAAAAAAAAAGAGAACTTCTTGCAATGTAAAAATAATTAGAAATTATACAAATTCGCACTACTTCCGGATCACAAGTTCTGCATCTTATTGACTTCCTTGGAAGCATGTACGAAATTAACCCTTAAATGAAATTTTTAATAATTTCTGGGGGTCTACTATGTAATTCAAAAGGAAAGAAAATGCCTTCGAATTTGCCTGTTATTAACATACAAATTCGAATTACAGGGTAGACTCCCAAGGTCTTTTAAGTCAAAGAGTATTTTTCTCTTCCTTTTTCGAAGACAAACGAAATCTGAACGTCCCTTCAGTTCGTAAGATACAACTCTCGTCACGAATATCGATAAGTAAATAACTCGACGGCGCGCCGCGACGTATACACTTTATGGAAACATTAAACAATATTAACTATACCTGAAATTTCAACGGATCACTCTAGCGTCAAATATTCTCACAATGAAACGCTGGCCTTCCAACGCTGGATAAAATCAGCGTTGGCTGAAGTAGTTAACACGTTTACCCTAAAACCGAAAGTCCTGGGATCTATCTTGGTCACCGACAAAGTAATTAAATAACCAGACCATTTGTGTCAGTTTTTGCAGGAAAGTTCAAGTGGTGCAGGCAGCGTCAGTGGTCGCTGAACTATACCGGCTTCAGCGGATACTAATCCTGTAACATCAAAGCGCCCTCATTTATCATCAGCAAAGTAAAATAACCAATAAAATTACCAATAAACACAGTTTGGGAAAATTTAATATGCCTTATTGACCTCAGAGGCGCTGACACAGACTTATTGGAAAAAAACGTGCAAAAAGCAGAATTGTAAAAAATAATGAAGCTTTCCTCTATCTGTCTTCATTACCACTATCGCTTTCCTAAAGAAGCTAACACCTAGTAATAGTAGTAAGCATTCGTTGCTTGAGCTTATTAAAAAAATAAAAAAATGCGATCAAAAAGAAAAAACATCAAAAAGAAAAACTATCGGACGATTGCTTGAGGCTATGAATCACTATCCTACACAAGAGCACGACCTACGAAAAAATACAACCCTAATGTGATCTGATGGATTGTTATTCCCCCTTATTGTGAATGGTGTCGTCGACGTCACATCAAGACGACATTAAATATTGTTACTTATATACTCTTTATCGGCAATAATTGGATCTTATTGACAATCTCTACAAGACTTTGTAAATAAATGGAGCATGCTAATAGTAGTCAAATGATATAGACGAAGAGTAGACAATTGACATATTTTAGTGTCGTCTTGATGTGACGCCGACGACGCCATTCACAATAAGGGGTATTTTGATAATTTTCATAGATTCCATCATACCACGGTTGTATTTTCTTAAAAAACCGCACGAATTTATAGAGTAGTGTATCCCGGCCTTTTATTTTAATATTACTCATGAAAGTAACTAGTCGTAACGCCCCCTCTAGAAAAAATGGCTTGCATTGCTTTATACATATGCATCTCTTCTTGCTCTCTTCATAGTTCTATAATTGGAGGCGTGGTCTTTCGATCAGTTGCATATTTTTTACTTGTTCTTGTTTTGGAAGTAAAATACAAAGTTAGGTTGAAAATAGGGCAATTAATATTGACCTAATGCGTTCGGATCATACTCATGCTCTTATGAGAGTTATTTGGAGGGGAAGTATTCAATAAAGAACAATAAAACTTTTTAATCTTAGTAAAATAAGATACGAAAAATATACATATATATAGGCATTCTATTTTTGACAGGTTGTGGTCGGCAGCCTACTGTCTTTGACTTTCAAATTATCGAAAGCCGACTGAAGCAAGCAAAACAAAAAAATTAAAAATAAAATACTAAATAATATTTTCCTTTACCAACTTTTCGAAAATATTTTCTCATTACTTTTGTACAAGCTTAATGAGCTAAACCGTCAAATATTTTCCATATTCAAAATTATATCATCACCATTGCTGTCAGCAAATTTTAAGTTAAACAAATTTCTTTCTAACCTTTTAGCGTTTGCGGCAATGTTTTTCGTTGTACTTGTTCTTTTTTTTTTCTTTTTTTTTTTGCAATCCACATAAATTTGTTTTGCTTTCATTTCAACATTTTAAATATTTTATATTTTGACGTACCTTAAGCTTTTTGTTATAGACGTCATTCCAATTTAAGTCTTTAAACCATCGATGCCTTTTAACGTCATCAGCGCCATTCTAAAATAATAAAGACAAAAAAATATAATTCATTAAAATGTTGTTAAAAATGTACACAAAACAATTTTTATATTAGCAATTATCTTTTTTAAGAGAAAATCTAGACGTGTTACATTAAGTAGAAAATTCATATCAAATCAATTATATTCCTAAAGACATATGTACAAGTGTTGTGTACGAGGGGAAGTCATTAAGTCTTTAGTAAAAATGTTTAACAAAGATGATTTTTTTTTATTTTTCTTCTGTTGTATTGTATGATAAAAATATTATTTATTGAATATTAAAATTTATATTTATAATAAGAAGTAAATAGATTATTCAATTTTAAATTTTTTATTTTATTTTTATTTTGCAGTTAAATGAATAAAGAGCCAATTGATCTGTGTGCGCTCCCAGCAAAAACTTTGCCTGCTAGAATTCCAAAAATGGTAAGTTTATTACAATTAAACATTAGTATTATTATTATTATTATTATTATTATTATTATTATTATTATTACTATTATTATTATTATTATTATTATTATTATTATTATTATTATTATTATTATTATTATTATTATTACTATTATTATTATTATTATTATTATTATTATTATTATTATTATTATTATTATTATTATTACTATTATTATTATTATTATTATTATTATTATTATTATTATTATTATTATTATTATTATTATTATTATTATTATTATTATTATTATTATTATTATTATTATTATTATTATTATTATTATTATTATTATTATTATTATTATTATTATTATTATTATTATTATTATTATTATTATTATTATTATTATTATTATTATTATTATTATTATTATTATTATTATTATTATTATTATTATTATTATTATTATTATTATTATTATTATTATTATTATTATTATTATTATTATTATTATTATTATTATTATTATTATTATTATTATTATTATTATTATTATTATTATTATTATTATTATTATTATTATTATTATTATTATTATTATTATTATTATTATTATTATTATTATTATTATTATTATTATTATTATTATTATTATTATTATTATTATTATTATTATTATTATTATTATTATTATTATTATTATTATTATTATTATTATTATTATTATTATTATTATTATTATTATTATTATTATTATTATTATTATTATTATTATTATTATTATTATTATTATTATTATTATTATTATTATTATTATTATTATTATTATTATTATTATTATTATTATTATTATTATTATTATTATTATTATTATTATTATTATTATTATTATTATTATTATTATTATTATTATTATTATTATTATTATTATTATTATTATTATTATTATTATTATTATTATTATTATTATTATTATTATTATTATTATTATTATTATTATTATTATTATTATTATTATTATTATTATTATTATTATTATTATTATTATTATTATTATTATTATTATTATTATTATTATTATTATTATTATTATTATTATTATTATTATTATTATTATTATTATTATTATTATTATTATTATTATTATTATTATTATTATTATTATTATTATTATTATTATTATTATTATTATTATTATTATTATTATTATTATTATTATTATTATTATTATTATTATTATTATTATTATTATTATTATTATTATTATTATTATTATTATTATTATTATTATTATTATTATTATTATTATTATTATTATTATTATTATTATTATTATTATTATTATTATTATTATTATTATTATTATTATTATTATTATTATTATTATTATTATTATTATTATTATTATTATTATTATTATTATTATTATTATTATTATTATTATTATTATTATTATTATTATTATTATTATTATTATTATTATTATTATTATTATTATTATTATTATTATTATTATTATTATTATTATTATTATTATTATTATTATTATTATTATTATTATTATTATTATTATTATTATTATTATTATTATTATTATTATTATTATTATTATTATTATTATTATTATTATTATTATTATTATTATTATTATTATTATTATTATTATTATTATTATTATTATTATTATTATTATTATTATTATTATTATTATTATTATTATTATTATTATTATTATTATTATTATTATTATTATTATTATTATTATTATTATTATTATTATTATTATTATTATTATTATTATTATTATTATTATTATTATTATTATTATTATTATTATTATTATTATTATTATTATTATTATTATTATTATTATTATTATTATTATTATTATTATTATTATTATTATTATTATTATTATTATTATTATTATTATTATTATTATTATTATTATTATTATTATTATTATTATTATTATTATTATTATTATTATTATTATTATTATTATTATTATTATTATTATTATTATTATTATTATTATTATTATTATTATTATTATTATTATTATTATTATTATTATTATTATTATTATTATTATTATTATTATTATTATTATTATTATTATTATTATTATTATTATTATTATTATTATTATTATTATTATTATTATTATTATTATTATTATTATTATTATTATTATTATTATTATTATTATTATTATTATTATTATTATTATTATTATTATTATTATTATTATTATTATTATTATTATTATTATTATTATTATTATTATTATTATTATTATTATTATTATTATTATTATTATTATTATTATTATTATTATTATTATTATTATTATTATTATTATTATTATTATTATTATTATTATTATTATTATTATTATTATTATTATTATTATTATTATTATTATTATTATTATTATTATTATTATTATTATTATTATTATTATTATTATTATTATTATTATTATTATTATTATTATTATTATTATTATTATTATTATTATTATTATTATTATTATTATTATTATTATTATTATTATTATTATTATTATTATTATTATTATTATTATTATTATTATTATTATTATTATTATTATTATTATTATTATTATTATTATTATTATTATTATTATTATTATTATTATTATTATTATTATTATTATTATTATTATTATTATTATTATTATTATTATTATTATTATTATTATTATTATTATTATTATTATTATTATTATTATTATTATTATTATTATTATTATTATTATTATTATTATTATTATTATTATTATTATTATTATTATTATTATTATTATTATTATTATTATTATTATTATTATTATTATTATTATTATTATTATTATTATTATTATTATTATTATTATTATTATTATTATTATTATTATTATTATTATTATTATTATTATTATTATTATTATTATTATTATTATTATTATTATTATTATTATTATTATTATTATTATTATTATTATTATTATTATTATTATTATTATTATTATTATTATTATTATTATTATTATTATTATTATTATTATTATTATTATTATTATTATTATTATTATTATTATTATTATTATTATTATTATTATTATTATTATTATTATTATTATTATTATTATTATTATTATTATTATTATTATTATTATTATTATTATTATTATTATTATTATTATTATTATTATTATTATTATTATTATTATTATTATTATTATTATTATTATTATTATTATTATTATTATTATTATTATTATTATTATTATTATTATTATTATTATTATTATTATTATTATTATTATTATTATTATTATTATTATTATTATTATTATTATTATTATTATTATTATTATTATTATTATTATTATTATTATTATTATTATTATTATTATTATTATTATTATTATTATTATTATTATTATTATTATTATTATTATTATTATTATTATTATTATTATTATTATTATTATTATTATTATTATTATTATTATTATTATTATTATTATTATTATTATTATTATTATTATTATTATTATTATTATTATTATTATTATTATTATTATTATTATTATTATTATTATTATTATTATTATTATTATTATTATTATTATTATTATTATTATTATTATTATTATTATTATTATTATTATTATTATTATTATTATTATTATTATTATTATTATTATTATTATTATTATTATTATTATTATTATTATTATTATTATTATTATTATTATTATTATTATTATTATTATTATTATTATTATTATTATTATTATTATTATTATTATTATTATTATTATTATTATTATTATTATTATTATTATTATTATTATTATTATTATTATTATTATTATTATTATTATTATTATTATTATTATTATTATTATTATTATTATTATTATTATTATTATTATTATTATTATTATTATTATTATTATTATTATTATTATTATTATTATTATTATTATTATTATTATTATTATTATTATTATTATTATTATTATTATTATTATTATTATTATTATTATTATTATTATTATTATTATTATTATTATTATTATTATTATTATTATTATTATTATTATTATTATTATTATTATTATTATTATTATTATTATTATTATTATTATTATTATTATTATTATTATTATTATTATTATTATTATTATTATTATTATTATTATTATTATTATTATTATTATTATTATTATTATTATTATTATTATTATTATTATTATTATTATTATTATTATTATTATTATTATTATTATTATTATTATTATTATTATTATTATTATTATTATTATTATTATTATTATTATTATTATTATTATTATTATTATTATTATTATTATTATTATTATTATTATTATTATTATTATTATTATTATTATTATTATTATTATTATTATTATTATTATTATTATTATTATTATTATTATTATTATTATTATTATTATTATTATTATTATTATTATTATTATTATTATTATTATTATTATTATTATTATTATTATTATTATTATTATTATTATTATTATTATTATTATTATTATTATTATTATTATTATTATTATTATTATTATTATTATTATTATTATTATTATTATTATTATTATTATTATTATTATTATTATTATTATTATTATTATTATTATTATTATTATTATTATTATTATTATTATTATTATTATTATTATTATTATTATTATTATTATTATTATTATTATTATTATTATTATTATTATTATTATTATTATTATTATTATTATTATTATTATTATTATTATTATTATTATTATTATTATTATTATTATTATTATTATTATTATTATTATTATTATTATTATTATTATTATTATTATTATTATTATTATTATTATTATTATTATTATTATTATTATTATTATTATTATTATTATTATTATTATTATTATTATTATTATTATTATTATTATTATTATTATTATTATTATTATTATTATTATTATTATTATTATTATTATTATTATTATTATTATTATTATTATTATTATTATTATTATTATTATTATTATTATTATTATTATTATTATTATTATTATTATTATTATTATTATTATTATTATTATTATTATTATTATTATTATTATTATTATTATTATTATTATTATTATTATTATTATTATTATTATTATTATTATTATTATTATTATTATTATTATTATTATTATTATTATTATTATTATTATTATTATTATTATTATTATTATTATTATTATTATTATTATTATTATTATTATTATTATTATTATTATTATTATTATTATTATTATTATTATTATTATTATTATTATTATTATTATTATTATTATTATTATTATTATTATTATTATTATTATTATTATTATTATTATTATTATTATTATTATTATTATTATTATTATTATTATTATTATTATTATTATTATTATTATTATTATTATTATTATTATTATTATTATTATTATTATTATTATTATTATTATTATTATTATTATTATTATTATTATTATTATTATTATTATTATTATTATTATTATTATTATTATTATTATTATTATTATTATTATTATTATTATTATTATTATTATTATTATTATTATTATTATTATTATTATTATTATTATTATTATTATTATTATTATTATTATTATTATTATTATTATTATTATTATTATTATTATTATTATTATTATTATTATTATTATTATTATTATTATTATTATTATTATTATTATTATTATTATTATTATTATTATTATTATTATTATTATTATTATTATTATTATTATTATTATTATTATTATTATTATTATTATTATTATTATTATTATTATTATTATTATTATTATTATTATTATTATTATTATTATTATTATTATTATTATTATTATTATTATTATTATTATTATTATTATTATTATTATTATTATTATTATTATTATTATTATTATTATTATTATTATTATTATTATTATTATTATTATTATTATTATTATTATTATTATTATTATTATTATTATTATTATTATTATTATTATTATTATTATTATTATTATTATTATTATTATTATTATTATTATTATTATTATTATTATTATTATTATTATTATTATTATTATTATTATTATTATTATTATTATTATTATTATTATTATTATTATTATTATTATTATTATTATTATTATTATTATTATTATTATTATTATTATTATTATTATTATTATTATTATTATTATTATTATTATTATTATTATTATTATTATTATTATTATTATTATTATTATTATTATTATTATTATTATTATTATTATTATTATTATTATTATTATTATTATTATTATTATTATTATTATTATTATTATTATTATTATTATTATTATTATTATTATTATTATTATTATTATTATTATTATTATTATTATTATTATTATTATTATTATTATTATTATTATTATTATTATTATTATTATTATTATTATTATTATTATTATTATTATTATTATTATTATTATTATTATTATTATTATTATTATTATTATTATTATTATTATTATTATTATTATTATTATTATTATTATTATTATTATTATTATTATTATTATTATTATTATTATTATTATTATTATTATTATTATTATTATTATTATTATTATTATTATTATTATTATTATTATTATTATTATTATTATTATTATTATTATTATTATTATTATTATTATTATTATTATTATTATTATTATTATTATTATTATTATTATTATTATTATTATTATTATTATTATTATTATTATTATTATTATTATTATTATTATTATTATTATTATTATTATTATTATTATTATTATTATTATTATTATTATTATTATTATTATTATTATTATTATTATTATTATTATTATTATTATTATTATTATTATTATTATTATTATTATTATTATTATTATTATTATTATTATTATTATTATTATTATTATTATTATTATTATTATTATTATTATTATTATTATTATTATTATTATTATTATTATTATTATTATTATTATTATTATTATTATTATTATTATTATTATTATTATTATTATTATTATTATTATTATTATTATTATTATTATTATTATTATTATTATTATTATTATTATTATTATTATTATTATTATTATTATTATTATTATTATTATTATTATTATTATTATTATTATTATTATTATTATTATTATTATTATTATTATTATTATTATTATTATTATTATTATTATTATTATTATTATTATTATTATTATTATTATTATTATTATTATTATTATTATTATTATTATTATTATTATTATTATTATTATTATTATTATTATTATTATTATTATTATTATTATTATTATTATTATTATTATTATTATTATTATTATTATTATTATTATTATTATTATTATTATTATTATTATTATTATTATTATTATTATTATTATTATTATTATTATTATTATTATTATTATTATTATTATTATTATTATTATTATTATTATTATTATTATTATTATTATTATTATTATTATTATTATTATTATTATTATTATTATTATTATTATTATTATTATTATTATTATTATTATTATTATTATTATTATTATTATTATTATTATTATTATTATTATTATTATTATTATTATTATTATTATTATTATTATTATTATTATTATTATTATTATTATTATTATTATTATTATTATTATTATTATTATTATTATTATTATTATTATTATTATTATTATTATTATTATTATTATTATTATTATTATTATTATTATTATTATTATTATTATTATTATTATTATTATTATTATTATTATTATTATTATTATTATTATTATTATTATTATTATTATTATTATTATTATTATTATTATTATTATTATTATTATTATTATTATTATTATTATTATTATTATTATTATTATTATTATTATTATTATTATTATTATTATTATTATTATTATTATTATTATTATTATTATTATTATTATTATTATTATTATTATTATTATTATTATTATTATTATTATTATTATTATTATTATTATTATTATTATTATTATTATTATTATTATTATTATTATTATTATTATTATTATTATTATTATTATTATTATTATTATTATTATTATTATTATTATTATTATTATTATTATTATTATTATTATTATTATTATTATTATTATTATTATTATTATTATTATTATTATTATTATTATTATTATTATTATTATTATTATTATTATTATTATTATTATTATTATTATTATTATTATTATTATTATTATTATTATTATTATTATTATTATTATTATTATTATTATTATTATTATTATTATTATTATTATTATTATTATTATTATTATTATTATTATTATTATTATTATTATTATTATTATTATTATTATTATTATTATTATTATTATTATTATTATTATTATTATTATTATTATTATTATTATTATTATTATTATTATTATTATTATTATTATTATTATTATTATTATTATTATTATTATTATTATTATTATTATTATTATTATTATTATTATTATTATTATTATTATTATTATTATTATTATTATTATTATTATTATTATTATTATTATTATTATTATTATTATTATTATTATTATTATTATTATTATTATTATTATTATTATTATTATTATTATTATTATTATTATTATTATTATTATTATTATTATTATTATTATTATTATTATTATTATTATTATTATTATTATTATTATTATTATTATTATTATTATTATTATTATTATTATTATTATTATTATTATTATTATTATTATTATTATTATTATTATTATTATTATTATTATTATTATTATTATTATTATTATTATTATTATTATTATTATTATTATTATTATTATTATTATTATTATTATTATTATTATTATTATTATTATTATTATTATTATTATTATTATTATTATTATTATTATTATTATTATTATTATTATTATTATTATTATTATTATTATTATTATTATTATTATTATTATTATTATTATTATTATTATTATTATTATTATTATTATTATTATTATTATTATTATTATTATTATTATTATTATTATTATTATTATTATTATTATTATTATTATTATTATTATTATTATTATTATTATTATTATTATTATTATTATTATTATTATTATTATTATTATTATTATTATTATTATTATTATTATTATTATTATTATTATTATTATTATTATTATTATTATTATTATTATTATTATTATTATTATTATTATTATTATTATTATTATTATTATTATTATTATTATTATTATTATTATTATTATTATTATTATTATTATTATTATTATTATTATTATTATTATTATTATTATTATTATTATTATTATTATTATTATTATTATTATTATTATTATTATTATTATTATTATTATTATTATTATTATTATTATTATTATTATTATTATTATTATTATTATTATTATTATTATTATTATTATTATTATTATTATTATTATTATTATTATTATTATTATTATTATTATTATTATTATTATTATTATTATTATTATTATTATTATTATTATTATTATTATTATTATTATTATTATTATTATTATTATTATTATTATTATTATTATTATTATTATTATTATTATTATTATTATTATTATTATTATTATTATTATTATTATTATTATTATTATTATTATTATTATTATTATTATTATTATTATTATTATTATTATTATTATTATTATTATTATTATTATTATTATTATTATTATTATTATTATTATTATTATTATTATTATTATTATTATTATTATTATTATTATTATTATTATTATTATTATTATTATTATTATTATTATTATTATTATTATTATTATTATTATTATTATTATTATTATTATTATTATTATTATTATTATTATTATTATTATTATTATTATTATTATTATTATTATTATTATTATTATTATTATTATTATTATTATTATTATTATTATTATTATTATTATTATTATTATTATTATTATTATTATTATTATTATTATTATTATTATTATTATTATTATTATTATTATTATTATTATTATTATTATTATTTTATTTAAAGTGCAGTGTTAGGACAAAAATAATTTATAATTTTGTGCCCACAAATATACAAAAATTATTGGATTACCTTTTCTCTACCAATATTTAACTTTTTTTTACCAAAATTATATTTTTATGTATTTATTTATTAAATGTCACAAATACGATTACAAATTATAAAGTAAATATGTAGACCAAAGATGTAGACCAAAGTCTTCGAATCCACGATCCCCGCACTGATAGTCTAGCGCACTACCCACTAGGATACCGTGGCACCCACCAGAATTATAGTCACTTGAACGTATAACCAAAGTTAATTTATTAAAAATTAAAGTACATCTTTTTTGTTTTCAAAGTTAATTTTCAGGATCAATAAATTTTACTGAATATATAGTCCACTGGAAAATACTAAAATAAATAGTTTTGCATTAATCCAGTTGTCAACATCAATGTCACATCAATCTAAACGTTGTTGAAAATAACTGACTGCTATTGACAGGTTCTAGAACTTAGGGAACAGAAAAAGACAATAGCACAAAATTGTTCTCGAGATAGAGAGAGTGGAAAACCCCAATGTTTTGGTATTGTATTGACCTGATGTCGATGTTGACAACTAGAATAAGGGTGACTATTAAACATATAAAATTATAAGTAGCACTCATTGCTTTGAAAGGCACAACGCAACACGGTTTGATGTACGAAAAACCTTATAACAATTTCTCTATACCTTTTACGAGTATTGTTGACAATTTATATTCGGCTTATAATCGTTTTTGAAAACATATGGGTGATTCCAGAAAGAGTTCAACCAAAAAAAATAGTTTTCTTTCAAAAATTTTTGTTTTATTTTTAACTAGCTACACCCGGTGTGCTTCGCTACCCCTATTGTCTTTTCAATTTTTATTTATATTGATTTGAAAGTGTTGCGCATTGGTAGTGCAATATGAAAATTGGATTTTGCCACGCCTCTCCGCCCACAGACCGAAAATCAAAAATCAGACTTCACAGTGTCACCCGCCTGAATATTCTGAAGATTCCCTGAAAATTTCATCAAAATCGGCCCAGCCGTTTTGGAGTCCATACGTTACATAATTTTTTTTTTTTTTGTAATTTACAAATTTTCTACTAACAACAACCTTACGCATTACCACAAAAAAAGTAGAATTAAGTTCTTATAAAGGAAGTTTTTTGAGTTTGCTTTCACTTATACGTTAATATCGCATCAGTTGCATAAAATCAATATTTATTATTTATTTCAGCAGTAAATAAGCATTTGTTATTGTTTAATTTCTTTTCAATTAAAGTTCAATCAATATTGAATCAATCAATCTCTTGGAAAAAAATTGTCGCATCCGCCTTGTCGCATCCGTATTTGCACTTCAACCATTTAAAAAAAATTAAAACAAATTTTTAACTTTCACGAACAGACCGATTATTTTGAGATAAAACTTCAACAATTTGCAGCGCTGCCTACTTTGAAATGGGCAACCCAACTAAACAATAATTCTTTCTGCCAAAAAAAACCGACTTCAATGCAAAGTACAACCACTTAAAATAAAATAATACATTTTAGTGGGCGTAACTCCGCCCATTTTTTAAAAAAGAGGATTGTGTCTACTTTAGAGCTCAAGGTGTTTGATAAGTTTCGTAAAAATCGGTTAGTTAGAACCGCTTGAAATATTATAATAAATTAGAAATTTTTTTTAGATTTAATTGAACTGTAATGAATTTTAATCAGAAATAATTTCTTATTCGGATAGATAGACTAGGGTGCTGATGAAGTTCGTGGCTGCACAGAAAAATATCGGTATTTCCCCCAGCTAATAAAAAGTCTAGTTTAAGTTTTCTTCTCTTCTTTAGAAACTAACATTAATTAATAAAAATATATTAATGGGCGTAAACCCGACCATGTTTTAAACTTTAAAATTGTGTAATTGCAAGAACCAAAGGTATTTTATAGGTTCCGAAGGAATCAAATAAGCAGATTATGGGCGTGTCTGCACCCACTTGTTTTAAAATGGCACCAGTGGGATGCTATTCCCTCTCAGACAAAAAAAAAATACTTTTTTCAAGAGGTCTAAAATATTCTGAGTTATGAAGCAACACACCTTAAAAAAATAGAGAACGAATTGTTAACCTCCTCCTTTTTTTAAAGTCGGTTAAAAAGCAACTATCAGCTGTTCAATAAGCTGTCAAATAAAGCTGTGTTACCACCTCAAGGTTTTAAACCTTTTAAGAAACACTCTATATTGATTTTTTGTTTTGTTCATGAACAAAACGAAGCAATTATAAAATGTTTTATTTATTTTAAGACAGGTTTTTTTTAACAAACACAAACTACTTTGGCTGGTCTGCAGAAATGCCCAGTCTAAAGCAGGAATAGAACATACGACCCTCCGACAACCAGGCTAGTATGCTGCCTACTAACCAAGAACTTTTGATAATAATAGAGTGTGCGACACTATCTTATCATATTTTTCCAAATTTAGTGATTATTTTGTCAGATTTTATTCGCTAAGACAAGTATATTTCAGAATACTTTATTGTTGAGTACAAGTATTAATAAGATCAGGTGCTTTTAATATACCAAAATAAAAAATTAATATTTCCTTTTATAAGTATAAATATAAATATTTCTGTGGTTTTTATTACCCTGCAGGAAATCGAACTGAAACTGAACTATTCCATGGGGACCTATTCGGTGTAGAATAATATAAATTATATACAAACATCATTCCGACATTTAACTTAGGTAGGCTTGCACACTACCCACTCAACCAACAGGGCCACTCATATTTCAAAAGTATAAATAGCAGTTAAATTTAAGTTAATATCTAAGTACAGTTACGGGACTGGTTCCTGAGTCACATTGGAGGGAGCAATTAACATTATATTTACAGTATTTGATAGGTCCATATATGCAACCACATCGAATATGTTCTCTGCCGTTTACTACAATACTGAACCGAATTAATTTTATTTTTAAATTAATTATTAATTTAATTTAATTTTAATAATTTGCACTTTAATGAGCCATCAGGAGCACCATTTCTATATAGTGGGATATATGTACTCATCTCCTATTTCCCACAATGACCAATTTCCGTTCCAAAATATGAAATTTTTTAAAATTAAGTTTCTGTGTTATTGTTATATCTGTTGTATATTCCATTAGCATAATTTCATTATTCAGATCTCGTACCATATTTTCCATTAATTTTTGGTTATAGTATCAGTCCCTATTCCTAAATTTCGCCACCGAAATAATATTCCTTTATTTTACTAGGACTGTTAAGTGCTTAACAGAGCTCTGTTAACTCCAAAATGAGCTCTGTAAAATTTTTTGGTTTTTGTCTCTGCTAGTTAAATTTAAATTTATCTTCACGCACATTGGACAGGGTGTTCCAATAAAAAATTTTATTCTAAATAGACCATTTTTTAGGAAGTTGTCATGACTCAAGCTATAACTAATTGGCAGATGACAAGTAAAAACTATGCCATTGAATAGAAGGATATATACTGAAATTATTAAAATTCACTGCAAAAATGGTGAAAGCTTCGCAATCACAGTTTGCAAGAATTTTTGATCGTCCTTTCTCGGCCAGCAATTACGGAAAAAAATTAATCTCTTAGTACAAGTTAGTGATATGAAGAATCAAACTCATGCATATCACTCAAAACCAGTTTAGATTATTGCTGTTGTAAACCAGAGTGTTAAGGAAAACCCAGGCGTTTGTATGCTTATAACATGTAAACTCGAAAGCATTTTCTTTCCCCTCTGGTTTGCCAATTTTTTACGATCTTTGGAATTGGAAATTCCACAAGCATTATTGCATCGTATTTTACATAAAGACTTGTGTCCTAGTTCATTTAAAGTTTAGTTAACACAAGTAATCACGCTTAGCGACAACCAACTATGTCGTATTTTTGCTGATTGGGTGCTTGAAACGCATCAATCTGAACAGGAATTTTATCGAAACATAATCTTGAGTGATGAGGCACATTTTAACCTCGGAGGCTACGTTAAAAAGTTGAGTTGTCGGTTTCAGGTCTTGGAAAACCCCATAATTATGGCTGGAGATCCTCTCCATCCTCAACGTATGACTGTGTGGTGCGAATTTTGATCTGGTGGGGTCAGTGAACCCTACTTTTTCGAACCTGAGGATGGAGCAACTGTTACAGTAAATGGATTTCACTATTGAACGATAAATGATGCTTATGACGGCATTTGAAAGATATTGATGTGGACAACGTTTGTTTTCATTTAGACGACTCTATATCCCGCAGAATCAGAATTGGTCGATGGGATCTTGTGATTTAACATCTGTAAACTTTTTTCCTTGGGGCTACACGTGACAGGCAAAGTCTATGTCACTCTCCCACAATCTATTCAAGAGTTCGAAGTTGGTGTTCGTGAAGTTATCGGAGACATAACACCGCAAGAGAGCGAAGAAAATATGGTCCTGCAAGCGTACTATGGCAGTCAGAAGGCTGATATTGCTTTTAATTATTTCTGGCCCAACCTCACTTAAAAATACTGTTTTTTTACAAATCAAAAATAAACCTCTTATTGGAAACCCCTTTATAATTTTATTGAAATTAAAAGGGGTCTTCGGGCACGTTCATCTGTATATATAGATGTTTGCGTCTCTTTCTGTTTGCTTGAATCGCAAAATCACCATTTACATAAACATAAGAACATGTTTTTTTAATAAATAATTATACATACATATGTATATGTATGTACTAACTAGACCCCTGCACAATACCACTTACAAGAACTTTTAAGACATGAGGGACTTTTTGAATGCTTTACTACAGCTAAATCTTCCAAAACAAACGCTAAACAACACTGTTGTGTGTATGATCTTTTATTTTTCTGAGCACATACAAACGTACACATGCATTGACATTAGTTGTGTGCGCTTGCTTTAAAACACCACCCTTATGTGTAGTTTCCACAATGCAAGCAAGCGACTTGTCTAGAAAATTTGTATAGGTATCACTCAAAAATTTTAGTGCTTTTCATATAATTTTTCTAGACAAGTCGCTTGCTTGCATTGTGGAAACTACACATTAAACACATAATAGCTTACCACCACATACACACTCAAACGTACAATATGCAAAGTAAGAAGCATACACGCATCAGCACTACTTCTTTTATTGTTTGTTATGAACAAAAAGTCTTCGCGACATCGCTTATAAACACTCATATACAGGAACATCAATGCATCCATCCAGCTTCACTTACTAAGCAACAGCATTTATTATTAGTTTAGTATAATACATGCCACGAGAATACATTTCAAAAACAAGACGTATTTACATTTCAAGACTGTTTACGCAGGCCTCTAGTACATATGTATGTCTATATTTTACTGCACACGCTTTTAAATAATGTTTACACACACCCCCATCTAAACATAGTGAATACAAATTTTTATTTTGAGCGCACAAAGCAGACGGACGGACGGACAGAAGAAGGAAGACATCAGTGTACAATTTTCAAATAAAATTTATTTATTTATTTAATAAATATTCTGAACAATTTGTCTTTTGATTTCTAACTATGTATGTACATATGTATTATGAATTATATCCAAATATGAAATTTGCTTATATATTTTTAAATATGATTTAAGAAAATAGTGTAAATGAATTGATTTGTTATGAATTTTCTAAAATAAGAATAAGAAACGAAACAGTGAACTCACTCACCTTCATATTGCCCAAACGTTTTGTACGATCATTTGTTAGCAATTTCTTAACTAAGTCTTTCGCTATGGGATCCATGTGACGGGGCCATTCGATTTTGCCGCTCAAAATCTTTTCATAAATACCAAAAGGATTTTCATCATAGAATGGTGGATAGCCAACAAGCATTTCATATATTAGAATGCCTGCGTAAATATTATAATGTAGTCTTCCAAAAATTTCGTTTTATTTTTTAACTCACCCAAAGCCCACCAATCCACCGCTCTGTTGTGACCTTTAGATTGTATTATTTCAGGCGCTAAATATTCTGGTGTGCCACACAGTGTCCAGGTACGATCTCTTAATTTTTTGGCAAATCCAAAATCTGTTATTTTCAAATGGCCATCGCGATTGATTAATAAATTTTCAGGTTTCAAGTCTCTGTACACAATTTGCAGAGAATGTAAATATTCTAAAGCCAAAACGATTTCGGCTGCAAAGAAATTTGCTAAAAGGGATTTAAGCAAAAATATTTAATTAATAATGGATGGGAATTATGTTCAAAATCAGTGAAATTTGAGTGCAAGTCTTAATCAATTAAGGCATGTAAAAGCTGCTATGATTTATAAACTCACATTAATTAATAAAAATGTTTCATTCAATAAGAATTGAAATTACTGAACTGGTCAAAATTCATTACAGTTCAATTAAATCTAAAAATTTCTCAATAAAATATAATGGAATGGTTTTCTTTGAAGGATTGCATGAATTGTTAAAAACTATAGTAGTCCAGGCAAACATAGTTTTCATTTTACAAAGTTTTTATGCTTCTCCTGCAAATTTATATTTTTGTTAGTTATGCCTTTTTGCATTTTAGCTAGCGATATTGCTTTTATATGATTAACGTCCCTTTTCACAATGTATGATTAAGAGTTAACGTGAACTTTAACTGACAGTTCTTCATATAAAACTTGCCGTTAAAGTCCATGTTAGCTTTTAATTTTAACTTTTAACTAACGATTTTTTTTATAAATTTTATTGGTTAAACCACTTAGTTAAGTGAAGCCTGTGAATTTGAGCCTAAGCCACATGAATAGGAGTTTATGGTCAAGGAATTATAATTGTTGAAGACTTGTTGATCATATCTGATCAGGGATGGAAAATTGATTTTTTTTTATATGTATACGTTAAAAGAATAGAATTAAAGAAAAATAATGAAATGAAACTGTGTGAAAGTATTTAATATAAAATGTCGGTTTTTAAAAATGTAGTAATTTAAAATATCAAATAAGAATGTCTAAACTACATTAGAAAAATGCGATTGTATGATAATAGATATCAATCTATTACCTCGTTTATACGCAAATCTTATTTGCAAATAAAACTATTTGCATATACTGAACTCACCATTGAAACCATTGTTATCTGTGAATGAAATTGCCACACACTGTTAAATTTGTATTACATTTTTTACAAAACAAAAATAATTGGCAACATTTTATACCTTATTTGCAAATAGTGCGTTATTTGCAAATAGTTTTCGTGAGTTATTAACTTACAATAAAAAATTTATATGGCAACGCTTTCCAGTTTTATTTGCAATTAAGAAGTGCGTACAAACGGGATATATGTATGTTTCTAATGTGTAGTAACAAAATTTTTCTGCAAGTTTTTTTTTCTAGTAAAACCTTAATTTGCTCTTTTGCATCTGGGAGAGAAATTTTCTAAATGTTTGCCGTAATCTACCGTTGCTAGTTTCTGCTGGGAAAGTAAATGAACAGACCTATTATCTTGATTGGTAAAAAGTCCATGTTACTGGCAGCAAATTCGTATGTACTTGTATAAAAAAGAGTAACTTACATGTAGACCTACTAAATCTACCGGCATTTCTTAAATATGTGAACAATTCACCACCACAGACGTATTCGAAGATCATATATAAACAGCAATCATCTTTTGTTGACCATTCTCTGAAAATTAAAAAAGAAATTTTAATCATTAATCAAGAGGGTACTTGCGTATGAAATAAGGCAAAAGGAAATAGCACCCAAATGAGAAAATGAAATAAAGCACAATAAAATTAAGGAATTTTTAATTGGGCTTTATTTCCTCCTGAGTTTTGTCAGTTCACACGGATGTCAGAAAATCTTACAATTTATTGCTGGACGGTTGTATGACAATAAATTCATCTGACAAAATCGTCAGTAGAAAAATTGTCAGTTCACACGGTTGTCATATGCACAAATTGTTCGATCTGTTGTTATGCGTTGCCAGACTTAAACCATTTGTTGGAAATTGTTAAATATTTATCGTTTGTGTTTGTGTTAAATGTAAAAAGTGAAAGTATAAATTATTATGGACCATAAAGAAGCAATTGCAATGATTTTGTCTGCATATATTTTATTATAAACTTTTTCTTTAAAATCAAGCGTGTGCAGTGTTGCCCATAGAAGGAATTATCTTACAATGACGCCATTGTCAGATGCATGAACTTCGCACATCTGACAATACTAAAATGTCTGACAAATATCTGACAATAATTTTACAATGTGTTCACACGATTGTAAGATGTCTGACAATATGTTGTCAGTTGCTAGTCTTGCAATGGACTGACAATGCTTTTTCTGGCAACGTCGTCTGACAAAAATTGCCAGTTCACACGGTTGTAAGAAATTTTTAGCACATTTTACTGGCAATATTGTAAGATCTGACAACCGTCTGTACATAGCTTTAGGCCCAATAACTGACTTTTAAATTAAGTGTCACTTAGCTAATAGCCACTTAAGTTTAAGTTGCACTTAAATGCAGTTTCATTTTTTCAAATGTCCACTTAAATACTATGAAAGTATGGTAACACTGTGATATTTAGCTAGTTCTAAAACAGATGTTTAATGTAAATAAGAAAGCTAGGCTATCAATATGTAGCAAATTAAAATTGCATAGAAACAAAGTTTATGAAAACAAAAAAAAGAAAATCCGAACGCATTTTTCTATTTATTTATTCCATGATATGAAACTATGTTGTGTATATATTATACTCGTATATTTATGAAAATTAAAAGAAATTATTTTTAATACAACCACATGATGTTCATATACACACACAAGCACAATAACATATGGTATGCTCGTTAAACTTAAGTAGGATTTAAAAACACAAGGTTTGGGCATTTAAAGGTCTCTCAACTTTGTACTGAAAAAATTAATTCGGTACTTAAATAACATTTAAAAATAAATGACACTTACTTAGCATTTACACATGTAAGTGCAAGTTCGAAAGACTCAATACACTCACACCTTTTTACTAACACAATCACATTTTTTGCACTTACTGCTCAGCTTACAACACAATTTGATTGTAAGTAATTTTTGTAAGTAAAATGACAAATGAAGAAACAGTGTTACCGAGAATGAGTTTTATATAAATTTATTAGTACTTCGTATAATAAAAGTAGTTCTTTTTGCAGATTTCCTACGTATTTGAAAAAAACTAATATATAAAAAACACAACTATACAACAATGCATCTTGAGGCTGCAACAGAAGAGAATAGTTGTAGTAGTAGTTGAAGCTGATGGCGTAACTAGTAGCGCAGCAAGAAAAAAATGTGAACAGAATATTAAAGCTTTCTGCATGGTTACCAATTAAATATTTGCTTAAAAACCTTGTAAGATTATACAAGAATAATGTGTGAATTTGTTCAAGCTCAACACATAACTTCGTATGTGTTGTGTAAAAATCAATAAAAAATTTTAAATATTCAAGCAACAAAATTCCGCAAAACTGCAATATTGGAAAGAAATACTAAAATTCATTAAAACTCGCTAAAACTGTAAAGCAAGCAAACATTTCGGAAAATTCGCGAAAACTATGAAAATTTGCAAGAACTTTCTCAAATTTTAACGATTGCAAAGCACAATATTGATTAAAAGTCCCTAAAAATAATATAAAAATCGTGAAAAAGACCAAAGTTCGCAAGAAGTTACTAACAGCGGGATGATACTCGTAACAAAGTCTAATATCGTTTAAAAATCGCAAAAATGTTAAGACTCTGAAAACATGCAAAAAATCATTTTTTCGCAAACTTTGCAAAAAATCGCGAAAAATTGCAAAATTTCAAATAAACCATAATATTGATTAAAAATCTCTAAAACTGTAAAGAATGCAAAAAAATTGCGAAAATTCCGAAAATTTTCAAAAACTTACTAACAGCGGGATGATAACGAAGTTTAATATTGTTTAAAAATCGGCGAACTTGTCAGGAAGCTGAAAAAAAGTGCAAAATTCACTAATATCGTGAACTGTGCAAAAATTCGCAAGAAGTTGCAAAATCAGAAGCAAGCCCTAAAATTTATTAGAAATCGCCAATGCCGTTAAAAATAAAAAAGTTCAGTGAAATGCGAAAAAATCGCAAGTTAGCGAAAAATTGCTAAATTGTATTAAAGAAATGACCACTAATAATTGACATTATATTTTACTCAAAAACATGGTAATCCTTGTTGACATACACAAACATTTATTTTTTGTTGTACTACAGCTCCTATTCTGTTCCAGCCTTTAATCATATTTTTATATATGAATTTCATGCATATTGGCAAAAAAAACGTTGTTGAAGAAAATATACTTTTCAGTAATTTTATGATATCGGGAATACGGCAATACTGAGTTCATATATTTTTAAAATAAACACATTTTTAAATTCAAAAACAAATTTATTTTCATACAACTTACAACTGACTGTGTAAACTCTCAAGTAACTTACAAGACTTTCGGTTATTTCTTCGAAATTTTCGTTGATAATAGGTATACACTACTTGCAACGAATCACTTACATGTGTTACTGCAGGGTTAATTGAGAAGTCAATTATTAGGCCTTAAAGGCACAGTGGCTGGTAATTTATAAAAAATAGTATAAATTATAATTTTAATTATTTACTATCCAATATCTAGGAAATTGCATATGCTTCATAAATATTGAATTGTCGTTAAATTAACTCTTTCGTTATCCCGATACAAAAATCATATTTTCAACTATTTTCCCAGTTCTATTTAAGTAGTTACATGCATATACACAAAATAATTACTTACAAACTAATCACAAAGGGATGTCGGATTTCACGCAATATATTACGTTCATTCTTCACATGTTCAATTTGTTTTAAGCGTATTACATCAGCCATCGCTAAAATTTTCATGGCACAATATTTCTCTGACACACGATCACGACACAAGCACACACGTCCAAATGTTCCAGTTCCTAAAAATATCCAAATGAAAAATTAACAAAATATTAGCGCAAATATAATGCATGCATAAATATTATTTTTAAAATAATTAGTTAGCAGCTAAACAGTGAATAGTCGCAAATGTACTCGTACATGTGCCAGTTTGCAAAAATACATTTATTATTTAAATATAAGTAGAAATGAAACAAATAAAAAAAACAAAATCAACATATAACACGAAAAATTAGAATAGTCCAAAAATAAATATTTTGCAAAAGCAAATGGAAAAATCACCAAAAATTTTAAATTAACTTTTTTTATTGCAAAATGAACTAAATTCTAAAGAAATTATTTATGTATGCATGGGTGTTTTTTATTGAGGTATAGAACTTTAAGTTGGCATCACTTTTTTAACTGGCGGCCATTTTGTCAGCTGTCAAGTGATTAATATTTAGTTTGGCTTGCCATTTCATCATGAACAGGTTGACAAAAGAACAACGCTTGCAAATCGTGCAAATTTATTTCGAAAATAATGGTTCAGTTCGCGAAGTTTACCGCAAGCTCCGTCCATTTTATGGTCGACATAATCGTCCATCAGAGCAATTAATTCGGTTAACCATGGATCGTTTTCGCACTACGTTTACTCTATGTGATAATACGCATCCGCAGAGACGTCGAACAGTGCGCACCGAAGAAACAATTGCCGCTGTAGAGCAAAGTGTTGAAGAGGACCCGAATGAATCGATTCGCCACCGTGCACAGCAATTGGAGCCGACTAACCGACTATTTTGTTCCCGAATTGGATGGCATGAATGTGGATGAGTTGTGGTTCCAACAAGACGGCGCTACATGCCACACAGCGCACGTCACAATCGATTTATTGAAGGAAACATTCGATGAGCGCATAATTTCGCGGAATGGACCTGTCAATTGGCCACCAAGATCGTGTGATTTGACACCATTGGATTATTTTCTTTGGGGATATGTGAAGTCGCTCGTCTACGCCAACAAACCAGAAACGTTAGGGGACTTGGAAGCCAACATTCGTGGCGTTATTGCCAACATACGGCCCCATATGCTCGAAAAAGTGGTTGAAAATTGGACCTGTAGAATTGGCTTTATTCGAGCCAGCCGCGGCGGCCACATGCGCGAAATCATATTTAAACATTAATGGCATAAAATTATCCTTCCAATAAAGCCAAATTTATGGACATTAAAACGATTTTCTTGTGTTTTATTTCAATTCAAAGTTCTATACCTCTGAAAAAAACACCCTATATATGTGACCTTCTCCGAGAAAAGAGATCTCTTGTGTGAAAATTAAGTTTTGAGAAAAACGCATTTAAAGTTTTATAACGCATTATCATTATCGATTTTCCCAAGTCCGTTTTGTACGTTTTTGGAGTAAATAAATTTTTATCAGAAATCTAACTCATTTCATCTTATTCTGCACCCTTTTAGGTACCAGAATCTACTCTTAAGTCCAAACCCGTTTTTTGACACACTAGGTCCCTTTTCTCGGAGAAGGTCACATATATGAAAACAAAACATATTTGGAATGCATTGAGAAAACACTCATTTTTTCAGAAAAAATAACTGAAAAAAATGACAAATGTCACCCAGGGCAAAAAACGAAAATTGCGAATGACGAGATAACATGAAATAAGTAGTCCAACCCAGTGATGGGAAATGAGATTTGCATTTCGGTATCAATAAAAAAAAATTTGAGTACTTTTTTGGTCCCGAGAGTACCAAAAACTATTATTTTTTTTTTTTAATTTAAATTTGATTAGTAAAAAATTATATAAAATTAATTTACAAATATAATAAGGAACACATAGCATATACGTATGTTCATCAGAGATGGGAATTGGAAATCTTGATTTCGTGCCGAATCTGTTTCTAAATATTACCAAAATCACCATTTGAATAGTGCCAAACCACTTTTGAATTAATTTAAAATGTTTCAATAATAATTAATTTAATAATTTCCAAAATTAGTTGTTTATAAAAAGACATATACATATGTATGTATATGTATAATTTATTAATTCTTTGTACTTATTTACAAGATATACAAATACCTGTGATCAGTTTACTTATTATTGGAATAAGAAAAGTTTCCATATTAATACGAGCCATAACCGCCAAATTTTTTGATGAATATCGTTTAGTTACGATCGCAGATAATCGATTTTCGTTAAAAAACGAAGTTAAAAATATGTGCCGCTTAAAGTTTTTTTGGCGGTTATGGCTCAAATGGACAAAAAAGTGACTGTGCCATCTAACATCCAACAGATCAAAAAATGGCACAATTGTGCCACATTTCTCATCACTGATTTTCATAGGTACAAATTTTAAAGTTATAACAAAAGAGTTTTTAGACTTATATAAATTTTTGGCCTGGATAAGACTTGATACTGTCGGAACATAAAGTATGTTCCTTTGTTTTGTTTTCATGAGATTTTGGTAAGAAAAAATCATTTCGACATTTGCAGAGAAGTTAGGTATAGACAAAATTCCGTAAGCTACTTTCGATATATCAGGAATCATGTATTCATCTAATGCGTTTTTAGTTTTAGACACTCTAGACCATAAGCTGCATATATTATTTTGTTAATGGTTTCAGTTCTTCCATATAAGCCAATGATCTATATTGGTTGTTAATATTTTCAAAATTTAGCCTTTCGCTGGGAGACATTTTAATTAAAAGTGGTATAATGCTGTTGGTCTTACGAGATAAAACATTTTCAGGGGAAATCTTATTAATCCAAACTAACATTTCATTGTCAAAGTCCACTTTAGAACTTGACAGAATTTAATATAAAACTATTTACAATTATCCTTAAACTGATTTAAAACAGTTGTTTCAACATGATTTCTGTTTATATATGTATATATATATATATATATATATATATATCAACTTCTGTGCCAGAGAAAATATCATTTGTTAAAATATCTTTATTAATAAAGTTTCATGCCATTTGTCGAAAAAGAAATTTAATTCTTGACAAAAATGTTTGCAAACTCGCGTCTTCTGACTGCATTTCTGAGTAGACCGTGAGAGTATCAAATGCGCTGGGGGAGTACTACGGTACTTTTTCATGTCAAATAGTATCAAATAAAGTACGATCATACCAACTTTCCCATCACTGGTCCAACCAGTTATTTTACCTTTTATATTTCTCTTGCCTCTCTTTTCTATAAACTCAAGAGCGCAGCAACTAAAGGCGGTGTTAGATGCTACTTCAACGCTGTGCGTGACGTTTCTAACTTTGGGAAGAAAGCGTGAAGCAAAATGTGTATGACACAATAAAAACTTTGACAACACTCACTGTTTGTTTCACTGTTTTGTTTAATGTATAAAACACAGCATAATTCGATTACTCTGATGCCACTAACTCGTTTTTTATGTAAATTTACCGAAATTTTAATAAAAATTTCATATTCACATGCGAGTTTTGTCAAACAAATTAAGAAAAGTATACCAATTGATTGTCAAAGCACGCAAAAAGTTGAGAGTTGCCTAACTTTTTGCTTCGTTTTGCGTTAAAAGTACTTTATATATATAATATAAGCATGTACATTTCATAGATGTCAAAGCGAATCTACAATGCAACGCGAAGCAAAACTTTTATCTGACATAGTATCTTTTCAAATATTATATTTTATAGGAATTTTTTTTTAAACGCCTTTTCAAAAAAAATACTTTTTTAAATTACTTTTTATTCCGAGTGTTTAAAAAAAAAAAGTTTTTTAAAAAAAGTACCTTACCAAGGAAAAAGTTTATATATAAAAAAGAAAATTTTTTCACAAAAGTACCTTTCAAACTAGATACTTTTTAAAAAAGTTCCTTTTTACAACAAATATTTTTAAATTTCGAATCGCATCGAATGTCGTAATTTGCCCCCTAATTAATCAGTTCTTCGCTTAAAATAAGACTCGAAAATGATTCTCAGAAATGCTTGGAAAGTGATTTGTTTAAAAAACAAAATGTACAGAAGCTTTGATTGAAGCATTATCTCGTAAGCGATTGTAATTACTACCACAAACTCTCTGGAAAATGAGTGGAAATTTATCAGAAGCTCGAGTCATAAAAGACGCTTTTAGAAGAGTCACGGATAGGGTACCATTTACAGTCCGAATGAACAGTGTCTTTTTCAGCGTTGTCAACTTTTAAATTTCAAAAAGCACTGAAACCAGGAAAAAAACGCGTTATTTAAGTAAAAAAGCAATAAATTAAAATTTTTTGTTTAATAAAAAAAAAATTATATAAAAAATAAAGAAATCGGTCGACCTTGCATTTTATCCCTGAAACTTCAAATTTGAAGCATCCGATACACATTTTGATTCTATGAGAATCAGTGAATTCTAAAATCAATTTGACGAAACCTTTTTAAGTTATTATAAAAAATTTGATTTTTTTCGTCAACGAAGAAACAAATTAGCAGCAATTGGCAAGTCTATTTGACTTGGTGATTAGATTTTGAACTCGATGGGAGTAGTAGTTAATTTTTTTAAAATCAAGACTTTCAAAATTTGATTTTTATTAAACAATACTGTGGAAACCGGCTTTGAGCCGGTCGACTTGTTTCTCTGCTTGGTATTGCTTCTTTCAAACACTAATACACTCCTACATAGCTCACACCGATTTGACAATGCAAAGCAAAAGCAAAAAGCAAAGAAATCTCAGCAAAGAAATCAAAGTCAAAATATTTTTACCCCCCCCCCCCCGCGTATAGATGTTTGCACATCAAAAAAAATTGATAGCACAGCAACGTAACTCAGAAAATATGGGCCGCCCCCAAATTTTTTATTTAATTTTTATTCTTTATTTTTTAGTTTTCTATCATATAGACTCCTTTTTATATGTTTTGACTTGCTTCACTAAACTGCATTTGTTGCAAATATTTATTTTTTTAGTTTTTATTTTTTTGTAGTTTTATTTTTGACACCACTGGTCTACAGTGCTAAAAATGTTGCAAGACTATTTTAAACATATTAGTTGAGTTATAGCGAACTTCACTTTTGATTTATAATGAATCCTTGTTGGGTCCTATAGACAAAATTTCTTGAAAATTGCAACAAACAAGAAAAATTCTGGTTTTTGGCTGGTGTGTTTTAAAATAGAATTTAGTTTAATAATTACTAATTATAATTAAAGTGTATAAATTACTATATATTTACAACGTAAATGCAGTATTTTTTTATTTCTTACTTTTTTTAATTACTTGCAAATTTAGAAAAAAATCTATTTTTTGGTTGGTGGTTTTTAGAACAGAATCTGGAAAATTTTAATTTTTTTTACATAAAATACTTTTTACCAATTAATTTTTTTTTTAAATAAAAGAAAACGCTTTTAAAATTTCTCACTTTCATTTAAGAAAAAAATAATAGCTTATTTACTTCGAGTTCGTTATAACCGAGCTCCAATGTAATATTAACTGATAAAGTTTTAAATAAATTATAACTAAAATTTGCTTTCCAACTTTAAAAATTAAGAGTTCAATAAACTTTTTTTAAATTGATTACTGATGGATTGAATAAAGTAAAAAAAAGCAGAAATGTTTATCAATCAAAATTATATAAAGAGAAAAGTTTAGCGAACTTTTGTGGGGAAAAAATATAATTCCGCAAGGAAGTTTACAGAAGTTTAAGGAAATGTGTTCAATAACCTTTAATATTAATAACAAATTATATTTTGTTAATTCTGCAATTAATATAAAATTGTTGTAAGAAGAGTGTTAAAATTGCACTATGGGCCGGATAGAAAATTAAGTGCTTACAAATATATAATTGCTAAGGTTTATTTGTAATTTCTTCTTATGTCTGTGGCAATAAGGAAAAGGTGCTTAAGTCATATTTTACTGTTTTGCAGGAGAGCAGTTTTAAGCATTCAAGTCGATTTTCAGAAATTCATTTCTTTTACAGGTAAATTGGGAAATTCTCTGTTTATCTTTATTTTTTTAAGCAAATATCGCTCTACACCAGTGTGACCAGATCCTAAAAATTTTTGCGGCTAAATTGACTTCAAAATAGAGCTAAAATATGCTAAAAAATTATTAAAGTGCTAAAACATACTGCTAAAACTTAATATTTACCTTTTTTAATCCAATTGTTTCTTTTAAAGTTGTTATTTTTGTAATTTCTGCTTACATCGTCTTACTAATATTAAATAAAATGTATTTCCTTTGAATGAAACAGATTTTTTTTTAATTACAAATTATTTCTTGAACCTAAACTGCATTATGTATAATGAAAAACTGGCATGAAGTTAGCATAAGTGGCAAAATGAAACATACGCTTAACGATTTTTGGCCTATAATATTATTACATTAAAAATCACGCTAGGATTTAATAGTGGGTAAAAAGTACATCATGCGCCGACTTTTAATGACAAGTTTTATGGAGGAACTCGTATATAATAATAATGTTTTTTAGACTGCCGGCCTTTGGCCGGGGTTAAGGACTTTCTCCGCCAAGGTATTTCCTGAAACTGCGGAGCATAATAAAGATTTCTGTCTTTGCAAAGTTTCCCTGCTTTAAAACGTTTTCTAGACTGCTAGAAAATTTAACTTATTTAAATTTCGTCACTTCCCAGAAAAAATAGTGATTTGGAAGCAATAACAACAACAAGCACTAACGTAAGGCGGACTCTCTAGCAAAATAGAAAGTTATCACAAAAAATTTTGCAAGCCAGTAATTTTTGCATCTGAGTATTCTTTGAAGCACTTTAGTAAGCTAAATGTGTTGATTCTAGCTGGCTCATATCGAACAAAAAAATTCCTTATTCATGCGCAACATCAAGTGATTCTGTAACATTGTATCCCTCACAAATATGCTTCGGGAAAGCAATAATTTTTGCTGGGTTATGCTAAGTAAATATGTACTAGTTTGTCACTATACATAAAGTATTTAAAGCAAACCAAAAATATTAATTCACGGACGGTTCTTCGAGAAGAATTTGTTTCTCACTTACGTTTCGTTTATAAACAACGTTTAAAAATTGTTTTTTTTTTTTGTAAAATATTCTAAAGCTTTCGTCTATTCAATTTTTACGTAAAAAGTACAAAGTTTGTACAGTCTTAGGATACGGTATTTATAACGTGCACAGATCCGAAGTTGCGAAACATTGTAACCATGAGCACCAACCTTGCAACCGATGCGCTGATTGATTGTTTGCGGTGTTCTAAATACTTGTCAACGACGTTTTGAAAGGGTATGCATTGTCAATGTTTTGTTCTGCAGTGTTATGAAACACTACACTTTGTTGGAAGGCAGTTGACGTTTTGGAAGTCAGCCTCTTTTACGTATAAGAGATATTGTTAAAAGTTATGTAGATTAATATGAAAAAATGCTAGAAAATGCTAAATAAAAAATTGAAAAATGCTAACGAAAATGCTAACTGCTAAATCGAAAATTTTGCAGCTAAATCAACAAAAAAAAAATGTTAAATTTAGCTGCAAAAATGCTAAAATGGTCACGCTGCTCTACACACTATAAGTAATACATTTCAGAGCCATTATTACAACGTAGAGTTAGTTAAAAGTAGGATTTTATCGGAAGTATAAAAAGCTTCCCATTATTACAAAGTGGATTTAACTTACCAGGTAGGATAAACTTGACTGTAATTTATCGCTCATTTTAGGTTAAAGTAAAATATTGCAAATGATAAAGTTTTTATACGTCCAATAAAATCCTACTTTTAACTGACTTTAGGTTGTAATAATAGCCCTGAGTTGAACTATACCAAAGTATAACCTAAATTAAGCTTTTATTCCAAATGAGACTAGAAGTCTAAAAAAGATAAGTCGCAAGTTATAGGGCTATAGCTTCCTGAAAAATCACACAAATCAATTGAGATTTTGACCAGGGGTACTTTCAAATATGCAAATTACGGAGGAACCATTAATTCAAAATCAGCTTATCTCGACTTAAGCACTTTTTCATTTTTACCACAGATATTACAATGAAAACAGAGGAAGGCTTTAAATGATGTGAAATAGTTTTTTTTTTCGAAAGAAGTTTTGGGAAGAAAAAACAATATGTTGTGTATTGTAGGCTTATTTACATTTTTTGGAACTTGCGTTTATTTGTTCGGGTTCGGCGTAGGTGCCAAAGAAAAAGAATGTTGAGGAAACTTCGAAACAAGCAAACCTTAAATAACCACCTAAGCAGGGCATTTCATACGTAAGCAGCTCTCATTACACTTACGTTACAGTAGGCCAAAACTATTTTGGTAAAAAATTCCAAAATGTTGATTTAAATTTTTTTTTTATTTAACAACAAGAGATTAAAAAAACTGCTTTATAAAAAAAATTAATTATTAACATTGCGTATTAAATCAACACCATACCACATAACGTGAAAATCAAAGTGCAAATTTTCCTCTTATTTATGGCAATATATGTGTGTGTGTGTGTTTAAGTAATCGAATACGAGTACCAACTGCAGTAAAAGGCCTTTCTTTCACTGTCTTGTCGGCAAGCATACTTGTTCAATATGAATCAACGGCGAATGTCATTGAGGCCTTGTTTGTATGTATGGACTGATCAATAATATATTGAGGACTTGCCCAACAACTTGTCAAATTTTGATGAATTGCTCGAGAATATGAATTATGGCCTAGAGTTATAACTAGAACGCATTAATATTAACAAGAATAAAAATTCCAAAAAAAAAAAAAACAATAAAATCAATAACAAAAACTAAAGGGGGTCAAAAAATATCTTCAACTAATATACAAGTGGCATTAACCTTCAACTAGTATTTAGTTGGCAATTGTCCATCTTTAAAATATTTTATTGTGTTCTATTATTTTTAATAATTTTGTATGGAATCAAAAAAGAAATCAACACAACCAAAAAAAAAAAAAATGAAGAAGAAAAAACATTGAAATAAACAATAAGGAAGAAATTAAAAACAAAAACAATTTCAAATAAATTTACGTTGGAAATTTTGTTTAGTATTTAGGTTCACATAAACAATAAAGCGTAAATATGCGTACAAATCTCAAATATAAATTATATGACTTTTCTCAATGGATATACTCGTATTAATAAATTCACAGTTCATTAGACTATTTGTCACTCCAATGTCAGGTGTGATGAAAGCAATTGTCCCTGCACTGTACCTTTAGATTCTAATAGACAAACTCATCTTCAATGATATCTGTTTATGGTATTGATAAAAACTTTAATAAAATATTAAATATACAAAATTAATATGGGTATACCATGCCATTGACGACTTCAGCCTTATCAGCATTGTCAGCGATGAAAAAAAATTTTTTGCAAAGTTCCATATCACAGTGAAGAAAGGCGAAGCGTTGTAAAAAAAAACGACGGCCGTTGTCATACCATTGAAATCAGATTACGTCAGCATTATGAGGGGTTTTCTAATAGTGAAGTTTGTGTCGTTACAAGCACCTAAAGTGTTTTCAAAATCTTAAATATTTAATTTTATGTAAATACAATGGAACCGAAACCACTCATACAAATAAATTCAATAAAGTGCGACTTTGGCACGCACACGAAGTGTTCCGTACGGACAGTAGATATGTAATGCTATACGAACTTTAGTCCATATAATATATAGTTTCTTGATTTTTTTTTTGTCGATTTTGGAATTTTTTCGGCTTTTGGCGTTTTTTAGTTAGTTTTGCCTTTTTTTTTTTTTTTTTGTTTTGGTGTTTGCTAGCGTTTTTCGCGCTTTTTAGTTTTGGCGATTTATTTTAGTTTGGCGTTTTTTTATTTTGGCGACTTCTTTTAATTTTGGCGATTTTTTCGGTTTTTGGCGACTTATTATAGCTCTAGAGATTTTTTTTATTTTGGCGCTTTTTTCGTATTTGACGATTTTTTCGGTTTGGCGATTTTATAATTTTGGGATTTTTTAGTTTTAGCGTTTATGAAAATCTCAAGAGTTTGCCTCTTACAGTTTCCAAGATACAGCAAGTTGTCAAAAGTACACATTCACAATTACACTAGCTGATACAACACCCTTTAATTAAAATTTTTTTAAATTTTAGTGTTATTTTTTTTTAATGACAAACACAAACACAACTCGTAAAGCGGTTACTACTCAGCCACAGGGGCACACTAACTTTGCAAATTTCAACTGTCTACATATAATTGTATGTATATAACATAAAGTTTAGCGGCCAAGGTTCTACATATTCTGTCAAAATTTCAGATCCGTAGCTCTTACGGTTCTCGAGAAAACAGCTTATGACGGACAGACGTACAGCGTTGCGAAAACAATAAGGTTTCTTTTCACCTTTGCTGTACGAATCCCGAAAAAGGAATATTTGAAATTTAATTAAAAAAGTAACAAAGATAAATAAATACAGACGAATTGAGAACCCTCTTTTTTTGAAGATGGTTAGACCCCTTTTGGACACGCAAAGTTTTAACTCAGATGGGTGAAAGATAGAGTTAGGAATACTTTCTCTTATAATTATAAGTACGACATAGTAAAAACAAACAAAAACTCGCATCCAACTTCGCGTCGAAAATAGCTATATCTACTCGTAGCTCTCGACCTGAAGTTGGCTGCGAATACACATATGTAACGAAACAAATTGGGTATACCAAGGCGAATTGAGAAGCAGGTGACTTTATCGCAACAACATTTGTCAAATATTTTACTATCCCATATCTATCAACAATATGTTTAAAATATAATTTTATTATTTATCCCAAAATAAAACACCATTTAATTTTTCATATTAAAACGTATTGGAAAAAACATATTTTTGACAGTTAGGGCTTAAAACCGTTAATTCTGGCTTCGAAAAGCTGATTAGCATCAGGGTTGACGAGGGCACCTGTTTTTCAATTATCCTTGGGGTATACCTACCTATGCTGGCCACCGTATTCGCGTAATTGTATTCATTTGTATAAGAAGCCGATTTATGTTCGGCACTCTGGTGCCACTTTGGCTCACTAGGGGTTATACAAGCAGGAATGAAAGCATTGTAGCTCTCTTTCTGCTTTGCTTTCACATTCCTACCATACAACTGATTAGTGCCAGTAATTTTGCGGTGTATACGCTAGGCTTAAGCAAGTATTAGTGTATTAGAGGCCTGCATAAACAATCTTGAAATACGTCTACTAGAATAAATGTCAAAAAAACATCTGTTTTGCAGCAGGTTAGCAATTCTTTGCACAATCAAAAAGGCAACAAATTTAATAATTTTTAATTAAAGGTAGCCAAATTTTCCTGAGAAAGAGATTATATTTATGCTTGACGAAGTAAAATAGTATAAAAGAAGAAAAAGTAGAAGCTTGGAAAAAAGTTGAGTGTTCTTTCAATGCAAAACATATGGCCCGTAAGTAACAAAATTATATGGCCTGTATTGGCAGTTTAAACGCACAATTTTATGCGTATACATATGGTTTAAATACTGTATTGATTTATAGGTTAAACGCATTTTAAACCAAAAATAGAGATTAACTTGCACTGATTTATTAACCCTAAGGGGTTAATAGTCTCCCATACACATGGGAGAAGCAAGCATCACAAATTTTTCCGTCAGGAAGTATTTTCCTCTTTACTCATATACCTGCAATAACCGAAACAAATGTGTGGCCAACAGTATTATTTAGCGTTTCCTTTAGATGAATTCGCTGTAGTAAAGCATTTGAAAAATCCTCATGTCTTAAAAGTTCTTGTAAGTGGTCTTGTGCAGGACTTTAGTGTGTATAATAATTATGCATTTCCGTCTTGCCTATCCAATTTTCTTCTTACTTATCTATTGATTTGTCTAGCAGCTTTGGATTTGATTTTCTTTTTTTCTTTTTCTTGCTGCCATTTAACTGGTTTTATTTTAGTCTTCTTCTTCATATTTAATAATACAGGGTGGGCCAAAAGAAACCAAGGGGTGTAAAAGTTTAATAAATTTTTTGTTTATTAATTTTTTTTTATTTTTTCTTTCATATTATATAGACAACACTTGGAGAATTTATAATGGAGAGGTTCACAACTGAACAGAGAACCAGAACAATAGAATTTTATGAAATCAACTTTATTGAAAATTTGATTATGAGTGATGAAGCTCATTTTCATTTGAATGGCTTTATTAATAAGCAGAACTGTAGGTTCTGGGGTTCTCAAAATCCAAGAGCCATTCATCAACGCCAATTGCACCCCATCAGGTGTACAGTATGGTGTGGGATCACATCTGAAAATGTCATTGGGCCCCACTTCTTCGAGAATGAAGATGGAAGTACTGTAACCGTAAATGGAGAGCGGTATCGGTTTATGATAGAAAATTTTTTACGTCCTGCTCTTGAAAACAGACCTGGTATGTGGTTTCAGCAGGACGGAGACACTGCCCATACTGCCCGAGACACAATGGCACTTTTAAGTCAAATTTTTGGAGAGCGAATAATTTCTCGAAATTCGGAAATTATTTGGCCAGCGCGATCGCCAGATTTGACAGCACCCGACTATTTTCTTTGCGGTTTTTTGAAGGAGCGAGTGTATGTGAACAAGCCAGAGACAATCCTTGAACTCAAGGCAAACATTGTTGCAGAAATTCGAACGCTACAGCCACAAGTTTTGAAAGATGTTATGGAAAATGCTCTAAAAAGAGCCCATCAGTGCGAAGCTGAAAACGGTGGTCATTTAAGAGACATCATTTTTCATACTTAGTGTAAAAAAAATTCCATTTTGTATATTATATAATCTGAAAAAAAAAAATAAAAAAAGTTAATAAACAAAAAAGTTATTAAACTTTTACACCCCTTGGTTTCTTTTGACCCACCCTGTATTATCCATAAATGGATGTTGTTGCTGTTGTTGTTGTTATTGTGTTGTAATGTTGTTTGCAGCGACAAGAAAATGACCATGACAATTAGTTTTAAATAATATAAAAAAAATTAAAGCTGTTTGCCGAGTCAACTGTCTGGAAAACTAGATGGTTGGCTAACGTGAGTGATTGCACTTATGGTTGGTTAGTTAGTTGGTTGGTTGCCTGACTGGGCAGTGATGCATATGATTGATTGTGTTTTTTATCTTTAATGGTCGATTTTAATGCAACAATCACTTTACGCAATAGCTTTCCCAAAGAAATTGAAAAAAAAAATATTATTATTATTATAAAGATTGAAGATTTTTTATAAGTGATTTTGTTTTTAAATTGCCTAACGTTCCAAGGTGTTTGATTATATTAAGATGAACTGTTAACTTTTTTATAATAAACCTTTTGAAAATAAATTAAAGTTATTTAATAACTATTTTATTCAGCTGGCGGTTTTTTTTTAATAAATATTACAAGTAGTAATTAAAAAATCAGAAAACCTGACTGCAACCAACTTTGAAACGTCAAATATCCTAAATGGTCATTCGAAATGAAAAATCATAAGAGAAACCTAAAGATGATTTTAAAATTTCCTGTCGGACGATACCCATTGTGATCAGACCTGTTAAATTTCGATTACGATTTGGAATCAATTAGATTACATTTTAAAAAGAATTGTACCGATTATATAATTCCCTTTAATAGAATTTCTGATAAATAATTGATTACGATTACTAATAATTGAAAAGTAATCTGAATTACTATAAATTACAACAAATAATCAGAGAGAATCAAAAGTAATCAAAAAATAATTCGACTACTTTTAAAGATTGCTTTTGATTATTAATAAATAATCAGAGAGAATCAAAAGTAATCTAAAAATAATTCGACTTTTAATTACAGGGTGGGCCAAAAGAAACCAAGGGGTGTAAAATTTAATAACTTTTTTGTTTATTAACTTTTTTTTATTTTTTCTTTCAGATTATATAATATACAAAATGGAAATTTTTTTACACTAAGTATGAAAAATTATGTCTCTTAAATGACCACCGTTTTCAGCTTCGCACTGATGGGCTCTTTTTAGAGCATTTTCCATAACATCTTTCAAAACTTGTGGCTGTAGCGTTCGAATTTCTGCAACAATGTTTGCCTTGAGTTCAAAGATTGTCTCTGGTTTGTTCACATACACTCGCTCCTTCAAAAAACCCCAAAGAAAATAGTCGGGTGCTGTCAAATCTGGCGATCGAGCTGGCCAAATAATTTCCGAATTTCGAGTTGATTTCATTTCTGGCCAACTCTTGAAATTTAACTGCAAAATTTAGACGTTGCCGATGATCTGCGGGTTTTAATTCTTGGACCAATTGCACCTTATATGGGTATAACTGTAAATCTTTTTTTAAAATGCGCCGTAGTGACGTACGAGACATTTCTAGCTGAGCAGAACGCCTTCTGCCAGATGTTTCTGGTGCTTCGTTAACACTTTGCTGTACTCGTTCAATATTTTCCGCAGTGCGACTTAAACGTGGTCTACCGGTTCGAGGCAAATCTCTTACGCTGCCATGTTGGTGATGACGATTAACTAAGCAACGAATCATCGCTTCAGAGGGCGAAATTCTGACGTTAAAATGTCGACGATATGCTCTTTGCGTTAAAATAATTGATCTCTGGTTTAAATAATAAAATTCTATTGTTCTGGTTCTCTGTTCAGTTGTGAACCTCTCCATTATAAATTCTCCAAGTGTTGTCTATATAATCTGAAAGAAAAAATAAAAAAAAATTAATAAACAAAAAAGTTATGAAACTTTTTGATTATTTTTTGTGTATTTCAAGTAATTCAGATTACTTTTGCATTATTAGTAATCGTAGTCAATTAGTAATCGTGCGAAACTGAACATAATCGTAATTTAATCATTACTGTACCTTAAAAAAAGTAATCAAATTAGTAATCAGTACGATTACTAATCATTACTTAACAGCTATGATTGTAATATAGTTCGCTGACTTTTTATTTTTTTCGTATTTACAAAATGATGCCTGTTGGACGCCATATTGAGTTTTGACTTCTGTCATATCTTTAACGGTCCACGCATTCGGTTTATATAGTGACGCAAAGGAACACACATACATAGGCTGATAAACATAATACACTTTTTTGCGTCGTGCAGTCGGTTAAAAATAAGATTTTGACATGACTTTGTGTGTCTTCTTCTGGTGAAATTATTAACTGATAACTAGCTGATAACTATCAGAGAACATCAATGAGTAAGGAAAAAGTGAGTAGAGTTGAATCATGACTTATAATTTCTTGTATTTAGGGGCACTCATACTTATTGCAATGTTGTCCATAAATCATATTTACTCGAAAGTTTGAAGTGCGCATCGAACTCATACTTACTTAGCAATATTTATGACGTTGTTGATTTCGACTCTCCTTAACTCAATGCCTATGTATGATTTAAAATAAGTATGATTCACAATGCGAACTTCGCATACGAAGATTAAAGTTCTCATTATGAGGTTATGTATTTCTCGGTTTTTTTTTTGCTTTTTTTTTTTGCACGAATTGAATGACTAAACGTTTAAATAAACATACAGGCATGAGTTGAGTGAGCTGAATCAATGTGAGTAGCATAATTATTTTCCTGAAATTAGGCTACGGTCACACTTGTGAAACATTTGCCCAGAAAAACGTAACAAGCGAACACTAATGAAAAAAGTTTTGATCCAGACACTTGTTTATCATATTAAACAGTTTCGAACACAACTACTACATAATGTCATAGAATCCAACAAAGTTGGCTACTCTTTAACTTGACAAACTTTGGTCTGAATTGAAAGATTTTTCATTAGCATTTAGTAGTTACACTTTTTTGGGCAAACATTTGACCGTAGCTTTAGAAATCAAACTGGGGTGATGTCGAACTCGCATTCATATTTATTTCAAACTATACTTATAATTCAATGTCCTCGTGAGTATGCCTAAATCAGTGTAGGTGAGATGTCATAGAATCCAACAAAGTTGGCTACTCTTTAACTCGACAAAATTTTATCTGAATTGAAAGATTTTTCATTAGCATTTAGTGGTTACGCTTTTTTGGGCAAATTTTTGACAAGAAATCAAACTGAAGTGGTTTATGAGTGTGAGTGTGGTATGACTGTGGTATGATGTCGACGCCGCATTCATATTTATTTCAACCTATACTTATAAATCAATGACATCGTGAATATGCGTAAATAAGTTTAAATAATGTCTATTCACTTATATTTAAAATTTCATGAGTCCGTATGAATAGCGAAAAAAGGATTCATTGCCGATCACTGATAACGATTTCGATTCTCTGCTGCCATAAAGTTATTCCCATTTTTTCTTAAATTACTGCTGTTATATAACGTAGTATTAAAATTTAGTGTATTTAGTAGTATTATTGATAATAGTATTAATTAATAGTATTATTGTAGTATTTTTTATATTGCAAAAAAAAATTTTGAATGTGATTTTTAAATAATTTAAATTTGAAATTTTAACTGATTTACCCCTATAGTTTTTAACTCAATATATAAATACGTTATTAGCTAATTTTTATTAAAATTTAAAGTGTATTTAAATACGATATCATTTTTTTAGTGATGAAGTAAAGTTCTTGTTAAATTACGTTGCAAGTACGGCAGCACTAAAAAAACTAAAAAAAATTCCAAGTACTATGGAAAGCCATCAAACAGCTGTTTAACATTAATAAGAAAAATGTCTCATATAAATAAGATTAGAAAATCAAAATTGCATAAAAACACATTTTATGAAACAAAAAGAGCGTCAAAATGCATTTTTCTATTTATTTATTCCATGATATATATATATATATATATATATATATATGTATATATGATTAATTAAATCAAACTCTTTTTAATACGACCACATGATGCTCATGTATATGTTTTCAATAAACATAAACGTTCATAGAACTTAAATTTAATTTAATAATTAACTTCTCAATCAATCTTTAAATGCCATTTAAGTACTGAATTCATTTTTTCAGTACAAAGTTGAGAGGCATTTATTTGCCCAAATATTTTGTATTTAAATCCTACTTAAGTTTTACGAGCATACCAAATGTTTTTGTACTTGTGTGTGTTTATTGAAAACATATACATGAAAATTATGTGGTCGAATTAAAAAGAACTTCATTTCATATTCATAAATACAAAACATATACAATACATTTGTAGTTTCATATCATAGTGTAAATAAATATAAAACTTTCTTACTTACATTAAACATCTGTTTTATTTTAGAACTATAGACCAGGGACCGTAACGGTTATAATTTTTATTTTAAAAATCACTTTTTAATCATTATTTCTTGATTTTTATTTATTCCGCACAAAATAACAGTTATTTCTTGATTTATTTATCTTTTATTTATTCCTCACAAAATAACAATTACTTTTTGATTTTTATTTTTTTTCTTAATTTTTAAAATGTAGAAAGTGTAATTTTTGCGTTAAAATTAATATTGACCGATTTAAAATTGAATTTATCGCCAGAGTCTGTAAAAAAAACTCTTATATGTTTAATTAAATTTACTTTTTTTATAGTTTATTCATTTTAAAAATTAAAATGTTTTTAAGGAATAAATAAAAGTCCCAAAATAACTCTCATTTTGTGAGGAATTAATTAAAGTCACAAAATAACTCTTATTTTATGAGGAATAAATAAAAATCAAGAAATAACTGTTATTTTCTGAGGAATAAATAAAAATATAAAAATCATTGCATCTATAGGTAGTCCATGTAACATAGAGTATCGTGGTACATTCCTTGTGCACGTAGCACTTCTCTATTACTGTGATTTTTTCAGTTTAAATTTGGAAAATAATCGTTATTTGCGATCTCTGCTATATACATGTCACAGTGTTACCATACTTTCATAATATTTAAGTGAGCATTTAATTTTATGACTGAAAAAATTAAACTGCACTTAAGTGCAACTTAAAATTAAGTGGCAATTAGCTAAATGAAATTTATTTGAGAAGTTAATTGTTGAGCCTAAGATTGTCAACTTTTTCAAGAATTTAATTGTAGATCTTTTGATGTTTTAGAACCGTTGGTGTGCACTTAAATGATTTTTATTAAGAGTTTCAATAAAGCTGCTTAATTTTTCAATAAAATGTTTAGTTTGTCCTGATTGAAATTGCAGTTGTTGAGTTGTTCAATAAAATCGAGTGATGTATTTTTCTTGCGACTAGCTTTGCTTTAACTTGGAACAATTTTACATCCACCCACATCAAATTTTGGTTGATAATCGTACTGCTTACCTGCCATCCAAACATTATAAATGAAGAATAAATGAAGTTTATTTTTTTCGAATGACAAAGAAAAAACATATAAACCAAAAATTTATCTTTCTTTTGTTATTTTGAGTGGATTTCAATAGCGATGAGTGTGGCAAATTTTTATGAAACTAGGCACCCGGTCAAAAAAAATACTTGTGTGGCAACACTCTATTCTTAAATAGCTGTTGTTGTTATTTACATTTATTTTCTTTTACATACTCTTACGACTACAATTTGAAGCTGAAAAAAAGTCAGCCAATGTAGCAATAGTAAAGTAAGAAAATAAAAAAAACATGTTGATTATTGAGTTCTTGTTTCAACTTTGTTATTTGTTATTGAGCTTCTCATTTGTTTAAATGAAAATTTATAATATAATAACTCTAGTTGTTCTAAGAAGCTTTGGGTAAAGGTTTCCTGATGATCTGCATTAGAAACAGTGAAATGCGCATAGGATCCAGTTAAATCCCTCAATAATCAATTTCAATGTATTTTTAATAAAAAAATATTTTACTTAATAAGTTAAATATTAATTTGGGATTATTAGTGCGTTTAAAAATTTTAAACTTATTTTTTTTAATTCTAACAAATTTAAAGACTTGGGCGCATAGTCATAGTCATAAATAAAGTACATTTTAAGAGTTTAAAACCAGTATTGACACACAAAATACTGGTTTTAAACTCGTAAAGTACTTTGTTTTGACTATGACTATGCGCCTTGTGCTTTAATAAGAAAAGTTTTTTGCCAAAAAATCGTTTTGGATTTCATTCGTGGTGGGCGGTGGGTGTGGCAAATATTGATGAAAGTCGGCATTAGTCTTTTTTTTTTTTTTTTGTTCGATTAAGTGTATTTAACCAATTTGAAGTCTTCTGATTGGATAAGAAAAATTTTATGCGAAAAAAACAAGCTGGATTATATCGACAGTGGGCGTGGCAAATTAAATTGTATTGAGAACGGCAATAGGGGCAATAAATGTGCCTAAAATTAAAGTGAATTTTAATTTTAAAAAAAGTATTGAAATGAATGCTAACATTTCAAAGAAAAAAGTACAAATTTCATCAAGGCTGAGGAGGGCGAAGGCAGGTTAACATTCTATATGAAAAATTTAATTTAACTTTAAAAAATCTAACATTAGAATTTTACAGTAAAATCTTGTAAATATTAGCTTAATTTCAATATTTGCTTCATTCTATCATAATTACAAAATTCTAAAAACAGAAATTTCAAGAAAAAATTTATTTAAAACAAAACCCATACACTCCAAACAAAAATCATTTATGTATATAAATCTTATTTTTAAAATTTTTCTTAAGCAAAAAATTCAAAAGTATTTTATGTATTGTAATTGAAACCTTTTAATAATTCAAAGGAAATAGCCAATTTCCATGATCAATTATTTGCAATGCATTTAATTATAAACCTAAATGCGATCAAGGTTAAAATGCCTTAAGTAAGCAATTAAGAAAGAAAAAAAAACCATATGTCCATTTAGTTTTTAAATAAGTACATGCTTTTAACAAAAAATTTCAAACACACAAGTATTTAACTAGATCGATACGAAAACAATATTTGTGCATTGAAATTAAAAAAAAAATTAAAAATAAAATAAATTTATGGCACCAATACGGTCAAGAACCATTTTAATGACTTTAATCATCAACCTTCTTAATTGGCATTAAAATTAAATTATGTAGATCACAATATAAGAAAAACAAAAAGCTAAAAAAAAGTCGTTCAAAGTCTTTAAAGTACAATTTAACTTAATAAATAGATTTTTTCGATTTAATTTTATTTATGCAAAAAGCCAGTGCAGGCTCGCTTAATCGTTTAAATCAATTATTATTTCTTTGTGAAATACGAGAGATAAGGTACGAGGGAAAACAAAAAATTTTCATTTTCTTATTTATTTTAAAATATTGCTGGACATTTGTTATTTTGTACATGTTTGTTTTTAAAATTATGTTTACTTTCTTTAACTGCGAAATATCTTGTATATGTCAATTGTAATGTAAAAAATTTACATTGAAAATGCAATTTGTTTATTGAAAAATATACAAAACATTTGCAGTTGCATTTATTTACCAGAAATTAATTTAAAAATTGACTTTGATTAGTTGTTTTACCACATGATTTGTTTATACCTTCACTGAAATCTTTCATTTATTCCGGTTGTCTATCACAATGGATGGCGAATTCAAAGCTATTTTGTTTTATTAAAATTTTTTGTAAAATTTTCTATAAATAAGAAAAACTACATATTTTGCAATGGTTAAAGTTTTGGTTTCAAGCCATATGCACAAAGCACAAACGAGCTTTTGTGCTTTCATGCCGACGAGAGCTCAACAGCCAATCAGATCTCGGCAACAATAATACTTGTTTATTCTTTGCAAAGGAACAAGAAGAATTTTAACTTTATCTAATTTATTTTGAATTTCTTCACTTCCCCTTGATACTTTCCTTTAAAAGTTGCACCACGCAAAAGAGCTTTCAAAATACTTGCAATCCACATGAAATTAGTACGGAACCAGTAGAAAGGTTTAAAAGGTACATTATTGCATGCTTTTTTGGGTTTCGTACACTAAAGGTCAGAGGCTATTTTCTCGAGAACCGTAAGAGATACGTACCTGAAATTAAGACATAGTACGTAGAACTTTGGCCGCTACGAAAGTTAAAAACGAGCAACGCATATCCCATGTAATATGCACTTGAAATTTGCAAAGCTAGTTTATTTTTATACAGACTACAACAATTAACACTAAAATTTAAATTAAATGGTGTTCTATCAGTTAATGTAATTTTGACTATTTGCGGTATTTTGGAAACCGTAAGAGGCAAACTCTTGAAATTTTCAAAGACGAAAATACTAAAAAATCCTAAAATTATAAAATTGCAAAACCGAAAACAATCGCCACAAACCGAAAAAAATCGCCAAAAATTAAAAAAAATTGCCAAATTAAAAAAAAATCTAAAACTAAAATAAATCGCCAAAAACCGAAGAAATCGCTACAGTAAAAAAAATCACCAAAATGAAAAAAATCGCCAAAATTAAAAAAATCGCCAAAATAAAAAAAATCTAGTTAATTTTAATTATTATTCGAACTCCATTTGTTTCTATATTTATGATTTTAACAGGCTAAAGTTCGTATCGCTTTTTAAGCCAAATTACATGTGATAATTATTAATGAACAAATAACACCAAAGTTAGTTGTAAATATTCTGACAACACATAGTTGAACGGAACAGCCAGCCGAAAAAAAATCGCCAAAATGAAAAATACGTCAGAAACCGAAAAAAAATTGTCAAAACGAGAAAAAGCGACAAAACTAAAAAAACGGCGAAACTAAAAAAATCGCCAAAACCGCAAAAAAGGAAAAGAACGCAAAAACTAAAAAAAAGCTCAAAACCGAAAAATACCAAAAACGAAAAAATGCCAAAACTATATATTATTTAGACTAAAGTTCATATAGTATTACATATCTAGTGTTCGTACAAAAACCTTCGTGTGCGAGTCAAAGTCGCACTTTACTTACTTCGCTTTATTTACGTTTTTTTTCATAAAGAGAAGTAACATTCAGGAAATGAATGCCTACTAATATTACTAGGTTTTACTTTCTGTCGGAAAGGAATAGTGATACAGAGGAAAGCTTCATTCTTTTACAACTCTGTTTTTAGCTAGTTTTTAATAATGCAGTGTTGAAGCGCCTCTGGTATCAATGAGGCGTATTAAACTTTCAAATCTGTGCTTAGTAGCCATGTTATTGGTTATTTTACTTCGCCTATGATTCTGCTACACAATACCGATGAAGCAGGGCGCTCTGATGTTACATTAGGATTAGCTGAAGTCAGTATAGTTCAGTGACCAGTGTCTATGTCTTCATCACTAGAACTTGTCCTACAACAACTGATACACATCAAAAAATGCTTGGTGTTGTTATTTAATGACTGTCAGAGACTGAGCTCGAACCCAGGACCTTCGGTTTTGTAGTCAACTTGCTAACTACTTCATCCGACGCCATTCTTGACTTAAGCCAAGGTATTGCATTTTTCAAATAAGTTGAAGAAGTCTTACGGTGTTTTTTAATATCGAATAATATCATAAAAATTGCGATCGTCTATTTTTAATCCCTGTTGAAATTGTATTCGTTTTCCTCTTACAACTAATCAAAAAATATCAAAATTTGTTTTATTGCATGAAAAAACTAAACAAATTTATTAAAAATATGCATTTACAATGAAATATGCAAAAATATGTATTTTTAGCTTAAAATATGCAAAAATATGCACTTACAAATCAATGGCATTTTGTCGCAAATTTGTGGATTTGCGAAGATATTTTTATTTACGTTGATCTACGACCAACGACAGAAAACATATATTTACATCAGCATACTATCCCTATAGGGATACTTCTACTGATTTTTTAATAAATTAGAAAAGTAGAAGTAACTATAAAATAATATTTATTTCGTATGAGAATATAATAAACGTTTTATCTGCGCATTGAGCTACTTGTATTTTTGGAATTTTTTAGATGAAATTTTGCATACCTTGAATGCAATTATTCCCCCTTATTGTGAATGGTGTCGCACTGTGGGGTAAAAGCCTTCACAAGTGGTGATTAATTCAAAATATGAACTTTAACTTTCACAACCGTATTTGTTACCATATGAAAGTAGATAAAATTTTACATCACTAACTGCAAAAATAAAAGTTCTTGATAGTTTACTTTATTTGCAGTACGTGTTCAAAGTTCAATACTTTTAGTTATTTTGCGCGCATTGATTAAAAGAGAAAATTTTTTATATTTCAAGTGATTGTAGTTTTTGTTAAGACTTCTATAAGTAAAATTTTTATAATGGAACTGTCAACTTCAGTTATATGAGCATATAAAAATTTATTTTTTGTTTAGATAAATGTTTTAGAAATATTTAAAAAAAAAATTGCTCTAAAAATGTGGTATTTTTCATATATAAATACATTGAGTTTCAACAACTTCGCGGACGAGTGCAGGAAAAATGATTCTATGCTCTTAAAATATAAGATTTTAGCTAAAAAATTCCAGAATACCTATTTGCGCATTTGTGCGATTTTTGAGTTATGAAGGTTTTTGTGAGAGAATTCCAGTTGCTAAAAATCAATGTGAAAAACACATATTAAATATTTATTTTTTTATTTAAACAAAAAAATATTGTTGTTAAAGGCATATAAAGTATGCTCTAATTTACAATTAAAATTACTAATTTATCTTTTTCTTTCCAAAGTTACAGAAAAATTAGTCAAATAAGACAATATTCTCCAAAATACAAAAAAGCTCATAAGATGTTAAAAAATCTTTTTTTTTAATGCTGGTTTTTTATGTATTTATTAACAATTCATCAATAAAAAATAACAACACTTTAAAATTACGACTTCTATGAATTAATCGCCACTTTCTCTACCATTCACCTCACTGTGCGTCGTCGACATCACATCAAGACGATAGTAAAAAATTGTCACTTGTTTACTCTTTGTCAACAACAATTGACTACTGTTAATATGCTCCATTTATTTACACGCCCTTAGACATAAGTGAGAGATTGTCAATAAGATCCAATTGTTGCCGATAAAGATTAGGCAAGTGATAATATTTACTGTCGTCTTGATGGGAAGTTGACGACGCCATTCACAACAAGGGGGATTGAGTTATTATTATTTGTTATTTATTTTTACGTAAAACTTATATGTTCTAAAATCTTCTTAATGAAATTTCGAAATTTTTTATTTGTTTTTGGGAATAAGAACTTTTATTTTTAACCCCCGACTAAAAAAAGGGGTGTTATAAGTTTGTAGTGTGTGTCTGTGTGTCTGTGTATCTGTGTGTCTGTCTGTGTCCACGTACAGGCCAAACGACTAGACCGATTTTCATTTAGTTTTTTCTGTTTGAAAGATGACTTGATCGAGAGGGTTCTTAGCTATGTTTGAAAAAAATCGGTCCAGCCGTTTAGAAGATATAACATCTTTTCTGAAAAAAGTCGGGAGCTTTTAAAATTTTTAATTTTTGTTATTTACTTTATATTTTAGGTGCGAGTATATCTGTCTGTGTTGCTGGCAGTGTTACCATATGTGAAGATTTATATTATTTTTGAAGTTTTTAGACATGTTAAAACGACAAAAAAGATTTTTTATTTTAAAATAATATTTTAAAAATTTTACTTTTGGTACTTTTAATTATTATTGAGGGATTTTTTGACCAAACTACTTACAAATGTTCTAATTTGCTTCATAATGAACTTACACATATTCTATACACTAAATATTTTGTGTTATTTGGCTTTATTTTTTATAGTTCACAAGAAACAAAATAAATTTTAACTCATTTCCATTCAATAATATAACAAGAAAGATTTTTGGTCACAAAAAAAGTTTTTTTTTTTGCTCGACTTGAAGATTTTTAAACAAATAAATATGGCAACACTGGTTGCTGGCAATCTTCAGCCTCGTTGTTGAAATTAACAAGAAAACAATACATTTTCTTTTCTATGGAAAATATAAAAAAAATGTGAGTACTGTTTCTGATTTTATACATTTTTAGCTTATTTGTATATTATTTATACACATTTATGTTATTAAAAATAATATCTAGTAAATATTACAAGGATAATATGTAATTAAATTTAGTCTAATTCAGTTTGATTGATTTTTTAAAATCACATACATATTTACGGCTGTTCACATTAGAATGTGAAAAAGGATATAAATTTTCTTAAACAGAAGATACTCGAAATGATTTTAAACGAAGTTGCTTTTGGCTTATTTCCCATAAACTTCAATTTGAATCCATACTAGGCGCAGACAATATATTTGGTTTTTATAACCATTTATGCAGCCTAAAATTAACTGTCAAACATTGTATAGAAAGTTTGAGGTTTAATTTCTCAACAAGCTGCAGTGCTGCCAAGTTTTACTTCTGCAAGGTAGTATTTTTTGGTATTTCATGCAGAGAAGCATAGTTGTTTCCTAAGATTTTGAGAGATTTTGCCAAAATCTAGCAACGACCTGGATTTTGATTTGTATGGGAGAAGTAGTAAAAATCAAGCAGATTTTGCTCGAATATCTTACTTGGTAGACTTCGCTCAGATGTATAACTACTAGCGCTACCACATTCATATTACCTTGAAGTCTAAAACGACAGCACTCACATGGCCCACAATTATAATTTGCTGACTGACTTCTAAAAATCTTTTGCTCTGTGAGATAAAATGATGTCACAATATTTAGCAGTTCACTCAACCAAGAAGAGAAATATTGACTCAAACACCTTCTGTGCGACTGTCTAGACTTCAAAGAGTGTGAGTCTGAACATCTAGGCAACTGTTTCCTTCAAGACTTGGATTGCCTTCTGTAATCATAAACGATTACGAAAGATTAAGGCATGCTTTCACAAAACAAAATCTTCAGAACTTCAACGAATACGGCCCTAGCATCAACATTCCTTTTTAACTTCCCAGCTAAAAAAAATATGTATGGAGCATATATGATATCCCATATATGGTTCGGATCCGAAAAATGATGGTATATGGCCATATATGATTATATATATTCATACATTTTCATACATGCATGTATAAATATTCCCTATACGGTATGAAAAGTTCATATTCATACTTTCTTGAATCAAAAAAGCGCACTACTGTGCAATAAATAAAATTTCTAAAATTAATTTTTTTTTAGTTTTTGTAAAGGGAGGAGGTTGTATTTAATGAAACATTTATTTGGACAAAATATTTAAAAACTAACTAAAAGAAATTGTATTCATCATTTCAAAGAAAAGGTGAATCGATTATTTAAAAAACACAAAACTCATATTCGTACAAAAAATTATTATTAATTGTAAAAAAATCCATCTAACAACATTGCAGTAATATGAACTTTGTTTCTTATCTAGAGAATTTCTGTTATTTTCTATAATTAATGACTGGATTATACTTTTGAGTATTTGGGGGCCACAATGTATAAAATCATACAATAATGATTTTTTTTTGTAACAAAATTTTTTCGTTTTTAAACGCATATAAACTTTGCATAAGGTATGTATTTTATAATGGATTTCCAATTCACCAGTGATAAAATCCAAACAACGATCTTATGTAAGATATTATGTATGCATACATTCTTATATGACTCCATATATTAAATCTTATTTCTATATATGGATCCACATATGAAGAGCTTCATAATTAAATTTCCATATATGAGCTCATATATTATAATACATTTCATATATTAGTCCATATATTAGTTTATATATAATAGTTTTGCCATGTATAATCCCATACATTTCCATACATGAATTCATACATATTCATATATAGTTATATACATTTATATATTAAAAATATATGGACCATATATAATTTTTTTATCTGGGTTAATATATCGCGAAGTATGAAAATTAGAAAAACCTTATTTTACAAACAAAATTATTGCAAAAATTTTTCTCCATTTATTTTATTTTCCAAAGCTTTCCAGCCCGCCTTTATAATCATATATAGACATAATAAAGTTGTAATTATAGGACCATAAAAAAACATAACAACAACAACCAACAACCAGAATCCGCCAATTAGACAATTTTAATTGATTTTCTTCACTTGCTCTTGCCAGCAGCTGATGTTAAGTAAATGAATGATTGCGCTGAGGGTGATGATTGTTAATGCGTTTTTAGGTCATTCTTATTTTAAATTTAATAATTTTCCATTGAAACACAAATGTTCTGGTATTGTGAACCATGTTTTTATTTTAATGTTCGGCGATGATTCTGTTGATTTACATCCGTTGGACTGACTGTCCGTATGTGCGATCAAAAAAATAATATGGACAGACAAAAACCGCCCGTCAGTGGCATTATGCCAATTTCAGGTTGTTTGTAAGTTAATAATTTGTGTGGTGCTTTTTTTTTCTATGTCGCTGATTTTTTGTTTTGTCGAATATTTCTCATTTGAATACATACAGATATACCTTTTAGTATTTGGCATATGGCTTCTTAGAATTAATACATGTGCATCTACGAGTATATTTTAATACATTGTTATTCATACGTACGCTTCGATATTATTTTTATATAAACAATTTAAAATATTATTTTCAATGAAAAAAAAAAATAATAATACTATGATTATTATTTGTGAATGTCGATCAACATGCGAAAAGTAAAAGATCTTGAACAATAAAATTATATTTTTAAAATAGTTGATATAAATTTAAACATTTAATACTGATAATTTCGGCTAAACAAGATTTCTTTCAATATTTTTATAATGTCATGGACGTATAACAGCAAATAGTAAGAAATTCAAGAATTCAGCATTTACTCTAATATAGTCTCCTTTTACCATGACAGACTAACTCTAAGAACCAAGATTTCGCCAATGCTCACAATTAATCTTGTGCTGCGATCTATGGTGATTTCACTGAGAGGCCCAATATCTGTGAAATTGAAGAAGTCACACAGAAGTAACAGCTCAGTTAAGTACTCAAAGTATATGTTTCCTGAAAGGGAGTAGTATATGCTCTCAAAGTCCAACATAGTTGCTTTTAAATCAACCCAATACATCCGACTTTAGTCCTTATTTCACAGTGATCCTAGATCTTCAGCATGGCCTCTCTGCGCACCGAGAAAGTACCCATAACTAAACTTAAGTTTCAATCTTTGAAAATATTTATCCCTGACTAGGAGCAAATGTCTTCCTTAAATGCTATTGCGAGGGTTTAACCAGGAATTAATCATCCGTCTCCATCAGAAACAGCATCTGCTTAATAGCAAATTATTTTACAAATATGTCCGGATGACCGCACGCCATTCAAGACTCTTCTCCTAGTGAATGTGGTAGCAACCACGGCCACTACTTAGGCTTCCTCTTTATTATCTACAGCAATAACCACATATGGTTGCAAGCAAAGCCACTACCTGCACACCCGAAAAGGACCTCACCAGCCAGGGGATTCAACATCAGTATTGGTTCACCGGTAACAATTCGCTGGCCAAACCTTGAAAATACACATGGAAAAGATTCCCTTCCCTTGTCATTTAAATCCAGAGCGATTCAAGGAGATACAAGAACACTTGTAAGTACATCCATTGAAATATCTTTTGGCATTATAAGCTTTCACGGAGGACAGTCAGCCAAAAAACAGGCTCTGGAAGTTAACCCTGCACACGTAACCCTCGAACGTATCCCTCTAAACCTAACCATTCGTCGTTTCGACGAGCACGTTTTGGGGCGTATAATATCGGTTCTAAACATATATATTTTTGTACTTGCAACACATACATACCTTTAGCAAGTACTTTGTTAGTAAATACAACTATATATTTCTATTCTGTTACAAGGATATTTATTATAATCCATTTTTCCAAAAAGCACTTTTTTTTTGAGATCACATTGTTATAAAATTTATATAAACAAACAAAACAAAAAAGCCTTTTTGTCTTTGGCAAAACTTAACTATAACACTATTGTCATTTAAAAAAATATAAAAAATTAATTTTTTGAAGCGCATTGTGTGCAGAAATCAACTTTATGCTCGCCAACACTCGTCGAAGCGACGAACAAGTTTATCATATCTCAATAATTACGTGCTTACGCGCCGAGTTTGGTTGTCTCCTGCAAAAGCTCAGCGAAAACTAAGTTGGCAAGAAATTTAGCGGCGATCGGTGCACGTGTTAAAAAGAAATAGCTATTTTTTCGTCCGGTGTTCGTCGTTTCGACGAAGGTTATGTGTCTAGGGTTAAGGAAAACCCTTTCTTCAGGGGGCACAACTCTAAAGTGTGATAGGTTAGGTTAGGTTAGCAGGCTACTGGCAAGGAAAAGTATAAAATTAGAGTCCAGCTCACTTGGGTGCATAATAATGATCCCTTTGTGATACATGTAAGTTGAAATAAGAGAGAGAGAGAGAGAGAGAGAGAGTGTGAAGAGGGTGAGAAGGGTAGAAGTAGAAAAGAGATAATAGTTGTTTAGGGAGGTGAGAGTGGGTCAAAAAATTTGGTCAGCGGCTATACCAGCCACTATTCCTAATATAAAGGCTTATATAAAGTTTTTTTGAGCTCGGTTTCCGATAACTCGGAAAAGCTGTCGAAGGATATTCTGCCAAGGAGATGCAGACAGAGATCCTCCAGAGCAGGGCAAAGACACAAGAGATGCAGGATACTTTCCTCCTCTTCCTCGTCATTGCAACTGTAGCAGTAGTCATTATACCGCAGAACCATAAGTTGAGCATGGATTCCGAAAGCACAGTGATCAGTCAACGTGTCCACCAGGTTCTTCAAGTACTTTCTATATAAGTTCATGAGATTTTTCGTTCCATGAAAGTTTAGGCGATGTCAAAGGGTTCTCGCTATTGCACAGGTGGGCTCATTGCGCCATCTGTTTTGAGCTGATTCAAGAAAGTTAACATCGAAATGTCTCCAGCAGAATGAGAGTAGGTTCTCCTCTTTGCTAGGTCATCCGCAACTATGTTTCCTGAAATAGACCCGTGTCCACGCACCCAGTTTAATGCTATATTTGACTGATGCACAAGTCCATCCAGGGCTTTGCGACATTCTTGGACAAGAAAGGATGTGGTGTACACCCCTACGAGGGAATTAATAGCAGATTTGCTGTCAGTTATAATATGAATAACTCTATTTGAAATCCGATAGAACCTTAGCCAGTGTGTCGCTTTTTTTTTAATGGCAGATAACTCTGCTTGCAATATACTACATTCGTTCGGGAGTCTGAAGGACATTTAAATTCCACAATCCAGAATATAAAGTGTGATAGGTGAATGGATAGAGAATTATTGATAGAGAAGAGATAGAGGAAAGCTTCATTCTTTTACAACTCGGCTTTTTGCACGTTTTTTTTAATAATGCAGGTTTGTAGCGCCTCTGGTGTCAATGAGGCGTATTAAATTTTTGAAACTCTGCTTAAAAGGCATTTTATTGGTTATTTTACTTCGCGGATGATTCAGCTATACAATATCGATGAAGGAGGGCGCTCAGATATTATATTCAGTGACCAGTGAGTATGCCTTCATCACTTGAACTTTCCCACAACAACTGATACAGAGGTACACTAATGCACATCAGAAAAATGCATGGTGTTGTTATTTAATGAGTGTCAGAGACCGGGCTTGAACTTAGGACCTTCGGTTCTCCTACGTTAAATCAACATTAAATTTAATAATCGTTAATGAACCCGGCCGCAATGTCGAAAATTTTCGTCCTAGTTGTAACCTTATCCATTGGTCTTACTGATTGTTAGATATTTATGCAGAAATTTAGTGGACTTGCAATGGACACATTCGAAACTTTGCTACAAATATCTATGATGTTGATATTACTGGTTCTAGCCAGGGATTGAACTCGTGCTCTCGAAGAAGGTCATTGGCTTTGTAGTCGACGCTCTAACTACTTCAGATTAGAGCACCCTATCTATCTGTCAGCTCATCCATTGTACTCGCAGTTTTGAAGACTATACATATCTTTTGTAAACTAGTCTTATTTATATTTAATGATTTAAGCTGATAAGAACGTCATATTTTGACGCAGTCAAAATTTTTACTAAACGGAAATTATCCAATAGTTTCTTTGATAACTTGACATTTTTCTGAAAACTACATTATTTCAAATTCTTAGTGCTTTTTATATGCTTACGCAAATATTAATTAACTTCCGCTTCTATTTTAGTCCGACCGTCCGTCCTTACACTTGTCAGTGCTTTGTGTCTTTTAGCAGGTAAACATTTAAAATTTTCTTCACATACAAATTAATGTGAGAATTAGATTGGCATTATGCCTGTAAAATTAAAAAAAATTAATCTATCAGAATTTTATTTATTTTCAACTACTTAAGTTTGGTGCATTTAGCCGCTCCTGAGTGTCTGGTTTTTATTAAAAAGGTTGATATAGGGAATTTCAACTGCTGTGAAAAATGATAATGTTTCAATAGCCTTGAGTGTAGTAATAATATTATTTCTCAAATAAAATCAAAGGTACAGAGTCTTCTTGAAAAAAAAGAGTCGTATGGCTCTGGAGAAGAGAACAATAAAGCGAATGCAACTTCCGCGTTTGTGTAAAATAATCCATGATCATAATTTTTTAACCATATTAGGGTCATCTTTATATTTCAAACGCCAAAAATGCTTTTACCTAAGTAGCTTTTTCCGTTATAGACTCTGAAATCATCTAACCGATGTACTTTAAGTCGATTTCATCAGTAAGATAATTTTGCAAAGAAGGTTTTAGAAACATGCAAATGCAGAGTTACGTCCACAGGGTCCTTTCTTGAAGCTAATTTTTAAATTTTCTTATTCACATATTTCTCTTAATTTTGAACATGTGAAAATTTGTGTGTCTTGAAATTTGTTTGAAGGCGATAAAAATGGTTTTAAAAATCGAATTTCCAAAAATCAGTTCTTGGAGCAGCTACATATCGGGAGATCTGTAAAGGCGGGTAGAATCAGTATCTCTACATATCCGGCACTACGAAAGTGAAAATCGAACTTAATCTAAACTTATGGAAAAAATGAAGAGAGATAGATGTCTTAGGACATCATAAAAAAATTTTAATTTTCTTAAAAAAATTTCATGTGTTAAATAATAATGCAATAAAATTATTTGTATTTTCAAAACTATTTATTTAAATTTCATTAAATATATTTATTTTGTTATTAGTTATTTATAAAACACAAAAAAAATCGCCGCATATACATATGTATTTACAAGTGTGGACATGTTTCTTTAAAGTTCTTATTAGTAAGTCATCTGACATCTCCGAACAGAGAAAATTAAAGAAAAACAAAAGCTAAAAAATGTAAACAAAGATATCAAAGCAAACAAAAATTTATAACTGCAATAGTGTCGATTATTTTTGTTACGAAAATGACGTCCCGGCTACTGTATCTGATATAAAGAGCATAGCTCTAAAAATAGGTGGAGAGTTCTATGTAAATTTTTGACTTTGTACTTTTAACAGTAAAAATGGGCGTAAACCGAGTTTTGGTACTTTTTTGTATCCTACTTATCCTCAAAAGAAATAAACACACAAATAAAAATTTCAAATGGATTTTGGTACTTTTTTGAAGTTGTCAAATTAATCCTTCTTCTTGGTACTTATTTTTACAAAAATATTTTTTATATACATATGTACTCGTATATCGCAAAAAAAATATATATTTATTACAAAGCCTCTCCATTAATAAAAAAATTAATAAAAAATGTGATTTCGTTTTGTAAGAATGGACAAAAAATTTACAAATTACGCAAAGGGTGGTACTTTTTAAAACATAGGAACATAGGAACCAGTGTTACCATATGTGAAGATTTATCTTATTTTTGAAGTTTTTAGACATGTTAAAACGACAAAAAAGATTTTTTATCTTAAAATAAGATTTTTAAAAATTTTACTTTTGGTACTTTTAATATATTATTGAGGGATTTTTTGACCAAACTACTTACAAATTTTCTGATTTGCTTCATAATGATCTTACACATATTCTATACATTAAATATTTTGTGTTATTTGGCTTTATTTTTAACAGTTCACAAGAAACAAAATAAATTTTTTTGGTCACAAAAAAAGGTTTTTTTTTGCTCGACTTGAAGATTTTTGAACAAATAAATATGGCAACACTGATAGGAACCATACTGGAATAATTTTCCTCACTAATTTTAAAATTGATTTTTCTGTATGTCGAATTCGAAATCTGACATATTAGTTTAAATATTTTTATTTCACCTCAAAAAATAGTGTATTTCTATTAAAAAGTTAACAAATCAACAAAATTTCCTTTTTTTTTAACAAATAAATAAAACGTGTTTATTTATTTTTTTAGCGTAGCACGCGCCGCGCCAGCTATACACCAGTATGCGTTATTTATTTAAAATAAAAACTAGCTAAATCAGTCTTGCCAATCACAAACTTGACGGCGTTACCAACGAACATAATATCTTTTTTTATTTATACAGAAGAAGTTATGTAAATAGAAATGGGCTTTTAACTTTTTCCGATAAAGAATTTTTTTGCCCACTTTTCTAATGCTTTTCAAGAAATGTTTATAATGAAAATAAAAAAATATATGTTTATTTGTTCTTTTATTAAACTGTGAGTGTACAGTATGCTTACGATTTGACTTTCAGAAATTATGTTTTATATCGTAAAAATAAATATATATACACACCTACTTACTGCTGCACATGTATGTATGTATTTGTGTAGTCAAGAAATTTGAAATGATATAACAAACTCATACATATTTACCACCTGTAGTGGAGGCTACAAAAAGATCAAATGAAATAAACATCAAAAAAAATGAAAAAAAAAATTATATCTAAAAGTTGCAAAAGAATACTCGTATGTGTGAAGATTTGGCAATAGTAAAATGTGCTAACAGTTTGTATATCGAATGTTTATCGAAAGATGTTTTTGAGAGCGTGTGTGTTAAACATACAACACACACACACATACATACATACATAAATGTATGAAGATATATTTATAAAAATAAATCAAATGAAACTAGACATTTGGACGACTTTTCTAAATCTTTGTAGATATGAAAACAAAGATATATAGAAAACACATATATAAATTTTATTTGTTTAGATATAATCCACCAAATTCAATAAAGTTGTGCTTATATAAAAATAAAATTTTTTTTATTTAAAATAAGTAGTTCGTTCGTAACTTAACTTTTTAAATCGCAGAGTTCCAGATATAATTTTAGAAAAAGTTTTTTTAAAAATTTTTTAAAAATTTTTTTTTTTTTTTGGAAAAATTTGGAAAGAATCAAACAAGTTAGCTGGGTTAGTGTGCAATAACTGAGTTAATTATACCTGGAGGCACTTTCAGTGTTGCCAGAAAATGTTGATAGGAGAATGCTAAATCGGTAAAAAAAAACACAATATAAACACATTACCTGCACAAGAATAGATTGTCGCCACGCAAGTATTTTTGACCGAGTGCTACCAAGTTCATAATTCGTGGTTTTTAACAAACAAATCACCAGTTACAGCACTGATGAACTCAGGTCCAAGTATTTCTATTTCTGGTGAAACATCAATGAATTTAACGCATGGTTGTCTTAGGACGGAAGTGATTCAAATAACTGAATGGTATGCGCTTAAAAGGTTGTCTAGAACAATTTTTGATACAAACAACAGTCTTAGAATATTAAATTCAATACCTATAGTAAATGGTATGCAATGAAAGTGGTGGTAAAACTGGGTGTTGCAATTTTTCACATATATATGCAATAAAAGTGGTGGTAAAACTTTGGAACTAGTTCCGACTTTTTTTTGCTGGGTGTTGCAATTTTTCACATATATTTTCAAGTACATACTACTACGTTTATACGCACGTTTTATTTTGCAAATAAAACTGTAAATTGTTGCCGCACAATTGTTTTATTGAAACTTATTAATTCAGGCTTGAAAATGTTTGCTAAGAAAAAACAATAACTAGATAAATATTGTTAAAAAAAAATATTGAGAGAAGAAAATATTGTCAATTTAAATAAATAATTATTTGTTATTTTATTTATTTATTTATGATATTTTTTTTCTATAGAAGTGCTACCAAGTTTTTTTACTTTTTGCAAATACTATTCGTATAAATGTAGTAATATACTTCTTACAACAACAATTAATTTTTTTGGTGTAATTAATGAAATTTTCGCATTTTCAAAATGAAGTTGCAAGCAGTTTATAGATTTTGCTCCACAACAAAAAGACTTGTCTTCGTATTACTTAATTGAATTTACTAACGAATCCTTTTTTGTTTTTGGCACGTGAACCGAAAACTAATTGCCGAACTTTCCGAAATTAATTTTCGAAAATCGTAGTTGCATAATTAAATTCTTACGAATTTTTAAATTTTCCTTTTTGAATCGCAAATTGCATAATAAACCTGCCAGATTAATTCATTCAATAATTCGATAAATTAGATCGAAATATGTGGTAATTTTTCCAGCAGGCTTATTATGTTTAAATATTTAGTACGCAAAAAAGTCTAACAGGTTTTTTTCTACCAAACATGTGTTTGAAATTGATTTTAAACTTTATTATTGTTTGTATTTGGTTTTAACAATACGGATCAATAAGTCCGTGACTTTTCGAACTTCCCTCGTAATTATATGAGATGCAAGACTGTTCCCATCAAGTACCCCCTGTTAATAGACTTCTGTCAAATTTTGAGCAAGTGTCGTCATTTACTTTGCGTTTAACAGCTGTTCAAAACATACAACCTCGTGTATTTTTCTAAAAATGGAAAAAATTAAATTTCGAGTGCTAATTAAACAATAGTTTTTGCGAAAAAAAATTCGTCAACCAAATCAAGGGTTTAAGAAAGTTGTATGCGAGATGGGTGTCGCGTTTGTTCTCAATTGACCATAAACGTAAACGTGTGACAACTTCAAGAGATTCTTTGGAGTTGTTTAACCGCAATCCGAATGAGTATTTGCGGCGTTTTGTAGTTGCGGATGAAATATGGATCCATTACTGTACTCCGTAGACCAAGCAGCAGTCTAAATCTGCTCCGAAGAAGGCCAAGGTGAGTTTGTCGGCCAATAAGGTGATGGCAACTGTTTTTTTTGGATGCACGCATGATAATCCACATCGACTACCTTCAAAAGGAAAAACAATAAATGGCGAATATTATGCCAACTTATTAGACTGATTTGATAAGGATTTAAAAAGAAAACGACCCCATTTGGCCAAGAAAAAGTTTCTTTTCATTAAGATAATGCACGAGTGCAGACGTGTACAGGCTCAATGGCAAAACTGTATGAATTGGGCTACAAATTGGTACCCAATCCGCCATATTCTCCGGATTTAGCCCCTAGTGACTACTTCCTATTTCCAAACCTAAAGAATGGCTCGGTGGAAAGACGATGAAATTATTGACTATTTTAAGGACCTTGAAAATTTTATTTTTTGGTAGGGATACAAAAACTGGAGAAACGTTGGACTAAATGTATTCAGTTAAAAGGAGATTATGTTGAAAAATAATTTTTTTTTGTGCAAAAAAACTGTGTTTCATTCAAAAAGTCATGAACTTATTGATCCGCCCTCGTATAGTGCATTATATAATTTTTTATGCATTATTGTAGGCCCTATTTCATTAAAAATATCATTTGATTTTTTTTTATTTAGTAATTGAAAACAAAATAATTTTTTTCTGTGTAACTCTCAATTATATTATTGGAGTTTTCATATAAACATAATTTCGCAAACTTTTCAAAAATAAACATTTTCGATGATATGATGGTACACTTTCTAGTTTATTTTAATCAACATTTTAATTGTTGAGTTGTTTAATTCAAGCATTAAGTTAATTGCTTTTTAATTTATTTTCAATTAATTTTTTTTCATGCATTCATTTCAACACTTTCATTTAAGTTACACATATTTTAAAAGAGTTTGCAATAAATTAAATATAAAAAAAATCCATTATGTTATTGAAAAAAATTTTAAATTACTTTAACTATTTTTTGATTTCACTAATAGCTTCTAAATTAAACAAATTTTTGATTAATTCCAGTAAATTTATGATTTAAATAATTTTTTAATTTAATTTTTCCTGTGTATCATTATGCATCTTGAGAATTTTTTAGAGTGCTTAATAAAGCCGTATGTATCATTAGCAAATGTGTTGTATGTGCTTTAATATTTATTACTAATAAACTATCTGTGAGTGTGATATATCTTTTCATGCCAATACTTTCTCTAGTTTTTAACAGCAAATATTTAAAAAAAAAAATACTTCTCTCGCCACTTTTCCAAGCATACCATAAATATTAATAAATACACAATAAAACAAAACGTTAAAGTGATTGTATTGATGCTTTTAAAATTGTTTTACCAATTTTTATAACTTTATCTAATTGCTAATGACAATCTTATTAGTTATCTGTTTTATGAGCAAACACAAATAACTTGTTTTCTTTTTGTTTTTAATTTTATGGAAAACTGAAAAAAAATATTGCAAAATAAAATCTTGCAATCAATTGCAGCAAAAAAAAAACGCTCATAGGAAAAATAAATGTTGCGATATACGTATAAAAATAGCAACTCAGCACAGTGGGACAAACTCTAATCTAACCTAAAGCTTAGTCAAGTCAGATGCGCAGTCCCTTCTAGGTGATAACATTAGATGTATTTTATCTACCCACTTAAAAAAATATGTATGGATCATATATGATATCCGATATATGGTTTGGACCCGAAAAATGAGGGTATATGGACATATATGATAATATATATACATACATTTTCATACATGTGTGTGTAAATATTCCCCATACAATATGCGAAGTTCATATTCATAATTTCTTGATTCAAATAAGCGCACTGCTGTTCAATAAATGAAATTACTAAAATTATTTTTTTAAGATTTTGATAAGGAAGGTTGTATTTAATGAAACATTTGTTTGGAAAAATAATTAAAAACGAACTAAGACATTTTGTTCGTCATTTTAAGAGAAAATGACAATCGATTATTTAAAAAACACGAAACTCATATTATTACATAAAACTTAATTTAAGAAATCGGATTAAAAACTAATGAAATTAATTCTACATAAAAGAAAAAAATAATCCGTTTTTATACTAACACTAGTTTATAATATAATTTTTTGCAGTAATATGAACTGTGTTTCTTAAAAATATCTGGAGTATTCCATTATTTTTTATAAAATTAATGACAGAATTATCCATTTGATTATTTAATTTATTAAATAGGCCCACAATATATAAAATTCTACAATAATTATTTCTTTTTTGTTACACGATTTTTTTTTTTTTTTGTTGCACGAGTTTTTATTTTTAAACGTTGAGGCTCTACGCATATAAACTTTGCCTACCGTATGTATTTTCTAATAGAATTTCAATTCACCAGTGACAAAAATGAGAGAAAAAGATCGAGTTAATAAAAATCAAGTTTTTTTGATTGCAAATACGATCTTATATGAGATATCATGCATGCATACATTTTTATATGGCGCCATATATTACATATTATTTTTATATATGGATTCACATATGAAGAGCTTTATAATTAAATTTCCATATATGAGCTCATATATTATAATACATTCATCCATATATTGTTTCATATATAATAGTTTTGCCATGTAAAATCCCATATATTTCCATACATGAATTCATACCTATTCATATACATTTATATACATTCATATATTAAAAATATATGGACCATATATAATTTTTTTTAGCTGGGTATTTATCTTTACTCAATAATATTTAATACTTTTCTTTTCCACCATGCTTATCGATACTTTCAATTGGTTTTCAATATGTATGCTGTTTTTGTTGAAACATTAAAAATATTATTATCCCAGACAGAAAAATACAATCCCAAATTGGCAATTCTTAAAGTGAACAAATAAAATTTTAACTAAATTGCCAGTAAAACGTTTTATCTTAAATTATAAGTTGCTATATGATATGCAATTTTCTACAAAAAGATACAATGGCTTTGTTATCTATTTTTGAAGCTATACTCTTAATGCTACGATACAGGAGCTAGGACGTGATTTTCTTAACAAAAATAATTCACGCTATTACAGTTATAAATTTATTTTTGTTTTGATTTTTTTTTTTTGTACTTAAAAGCAGAGTACGATAATAGAAGAAATAAAATGTTTGATTTTGTTTTGTTTCGTTCTTTGAAGTGAGTGAAACAAAAACATAACAAGAGCAATGAGAACTATTGATTACTCAATTTGTTTTTGCACTCTTTTTGCACATGAGCACAAACAATACATTAATTTAACTGACGCAGCTAGAAAAGAAAATAATGGGAAATAAATGGCAACGTTTTGAAATATTTGCAGCGAATTTGACATCATCTTTAAAATAATTTTATTGCATTGTTATTTAACACCTGAAATTTGTTTTATACAACTAAAACCCCGTTCAGACTATTATACAAGTATTAATACTTGCATCACATTTTACGATACAGAAATCTAAATACATTCGTTGCGACTGTCAAAAAATCTAACGTAAAATCACATATTGTGTTCAGACCATCACACTTCAAATCAAATGTGTAATACAAGTAGAAAACAAAACAGCTGTTCAATGAAAATGTCTGTGCTGTTCATTTACTAGCGGCGGCAAAGCGGTTTCATGCAGGCGGGGACGTGCCGACACTTGAAAAAAAAACAGCAGTTAAAAATATTCTATCTAAATAACAGAAAAAAATTTAGAAAAGATATTACTAAAACGTTAAAAAATTACGTCAACGAAATATACTTCCATACGATTCACTTATTCAAAATGTTGTGCCGATATACATATGACAAAACAATACATCAATGACGACACGCTATCGGCGGCGAAACAGCCGGCTTGGAAGTTTGGTTTGTGTGAAAATGCAACCCTGATCTAATGAAAAGTATTATCGTTTAGAAAATTTTCTAAAAACGAAAAAGTCTTATGGGATGTCAAAATTTTTACCGTATTATTTGCCACTTTGATAACATTTTGCGTTCAGACTATCACACTTGCACGTACTATTTGAATTTTTGACAAGTATAAATACAAAGTAATGGGTGTTTTTTATTGAGGTATAGAACTTTAAGTTGGCATCACTTTTTTAACTGGCGGCCATTTTGTCAGCTGTCAAGTGATTAATATTTAGTTTGGTTTGCCATTTCATCATGAATAGGTTGACAAAAGAACAACGCTTGCAAATCGTGCAAATTTATTTCGAAAATAATGGTTCAGTTCGCGAAGTTTACCGCAAGCTCCGTCCATTTTATGGTCGACATAATCGTCCATCAGAGCAATTAATTCGGTTAACCATGGATCGTTTTCGCATTACGTTTACTCTATGTGATAATACGCATCCGCGGAGACGTCGAACAGTGCGCACCGAAGAAACAATTGCCGCTGTAGAGCAAAGTGTTGAAGAGGACCCGAATGAATCGATTCGCCACCGTGCACAGCAATTGGAGCTTTGTCCATCAACTTTATGGAAGATTTTGCGCAAAGATCTTGGCTTGCGACCTAACAAGATCCAGCTTGTGAAAGAATTAAAGCCGCGAGACCATGCAATGCGTCGTGATTTTGGTGTATGGGCCGAAAATGAGATTGATCTCGATGCTGATTTTCATCGCAAAATTTTGTTCAGTGATGAGGCTCATTTTTGGTTGAATGGCTACGTCAACAAGCAAAATTGCCGCATTTGGAGTGAAGAGAATCCACATGAGACCCTTGAGACGCCATTACATCCACAAAAACTGACTGTTTGGTGTGCTCTATGGGCTGGTGGAGTCATTGGGCCATACTTCTTCCGAAATAATGCTGGAGAGTCAGTTACCGTTAATGGAGACCGGTATAGAGCCATGATAACCGACTATTTTGTTCCCGAATTGGATGGCATGAATGTGGATGAGTTGTGGTTCCAACAAGACGGCGCTACATGCCACACAGCGCACGTCACAATCGATTTATTGAAGGAAACATTCGATGAGCGCATAATTTCGCGGAATGGACCTGTCAATTGGCCACCAAGATCGTGTGATTTGACACCATTGGATTATTTTCTTTGGGGATATGTGAAGTCGCTCGTCTACGCCAACAAACCAGAAACGTTAGGGGACTTGGAAGCCAACATTCGTGGCGTTATTGCCAACATACGGCCCCATATGCTCGAAAAAGTGGTTGAAAATTGAACCTGTAGAATTGGCTTTATTCGAGCCAGCCGCGGCGGCCACATGCCCGAAATCATATTTAAACATTAATGGCATAAAATTATCCTTCCAATAAAGCCAAATTGATGGACATTAAAATGATTTTCTTGTGTTTTATTTCAATTCAAAGTTCTATACCTCTAAAAAAACACCCTTTATAATAGTCTGAACGCGGCTTAAGCAGCATAGCTATAACTGGGTGTCCTAAGACACCTCTCTTCTTTTTTCTTCGTAGGTTCGCATTAAGTAAATAATTTTTTTTGAATTCACTGATTTAACAAATATTTTTGCAAAATTTTTGATCTGATTTAGTAAATGCTGAATTCTAGGTCTTCATTATGATATACAACAAAATATTCACTATGTTTTTTTTTAATTTTCAGTGAAAGAATTTCACTGAAAAATTTCAAATTCAAATTTTTTATATTAATTATATAAAATTATAATAATTTTTTTAGTCCATATTCATTATAATCCAGCTTAATTTTTTTCAAAAACACTCAAACTAATATTTAATTTGTAAAGTACATATTTTGCCTTCAGCTCCACAGTGCGCTGTTAACTATATATAAAAACAGTTTTCCCTTTTAAACGTTCACATTATGCCACATTATGTGTTGTTGTTTTCTGTTGAATGTCTCAATAAAACAAGAAAATGAAAAACAAATTAAATACAAATAGCAAAAAATAACAGACACACGATCAAGTGTTTATTTAATATTAGTGAGAGAAAAACCAAATAAATATGAAAATTTACCACAAAAATTGAATTGCTAAATTGAAAATAAAACTGTCAACACTGCCACAAACAACACTCGCATCTATTTCATATAGAAACTATAAGATTTTTTTATGCACAAACAAATAGAAGATCATACGAGTAACACAACGCAAATACTTAGGAAGTTGGTTCATAATTTTTCCTAAGTGTGCATGTGTTTGAATATTACAGAATTTTGTGCATTGGATTATTAATAAAAAAAAGTATGGCTTAACTGGAGCTCATAAATACTGCATAGTCGAATTTTTCCATAAAAACCTTCTCTGGTAGTTGGGCTCCAATTGTGATCGTTCGTCATCCCTGTTTTCGGACAAAAAAATGTATGCGACAAATTTCTGTTAATTAATATTTCAATAAGAATTTAAAAAAGTAATGACATTCGAATAAAATTTTTTCGAATAATACCAATGGAAAAAAATATATTTTAATCAAAACTATTCGAATAGTACTAAACGAAAAAATTTATATTTTAATAAAAATTATTCGAATAAAAATACTCGAATTAATTTTTCCAATAATCTTATTTAGAGTAAACTATTTGGATTACTATATTTTATAAAATGTCACAATCAAAATTATTCTAATAAAAAATTATTCGAATGAAAAGTTATTTAAATGAAAATATGAATTTCGAATAAATATATTTCAAATAAGTTGGTTGAATAATAAGTAATAATAATTTCAAATATACTATTCGACTAAAAGTATATTTCTATATAGTTTATTAAATTTTGCAAAGATTGAATCTAATAAAATTATTCGAATGAAAATATTTGAAATCAAAATAGTGGAAAGAACATTCGAATAAGTTGATCGTATAATCTAATTTAAAATATATTATTCGATTGAACGTATTTTTATATATATATTATTAAACGTTCCCATTAAAAATAGGGAATATAGGGAATATTCGAATAATAAAATTCTTCGAATAAAAAAACTTTCGAATAAAAATTAATCGTTTAAAAAAAATTTAATAAAAATTAATCGAATAAAAAATTTTTAAATGGAACTTTTAATTAAAATTATTCAAAATTAACAGCTCAACAATTATTTTTCAAATGTTTTGAAATAAAATTATTCGAATGAAAATTATTTGAATTTTTTTATCCAAAGACAAAATATATTTAAATAAAACTTAGCCAAATAGAACTATTTAACTTAAAACTGCTCAAAGAACTAACTCGAAGTAAAAATATATCAAAGATTATTGAAGTAAAATGAATCGAATGAAATAAAATTCAATTATTTTATTCGAAGAAAAAATATTTAAATAAAACTTAGCTGAATAGCACTACATATTTAACTTAAAACTAGTCGAAATAAATAGTTCAAAATAAAAAAATATGTCAACAATTATTGTAGTAAAATTATTCCAATTATTTTATTACAAAATAACAAAAATTAAAAATTTTAAAAACCCCCCCCGACTTTTTTCAGAAAAGATGTTATATCTTCTAAACGGCGGACCGATTTTTTTCAAACATAGCTAAGAACCCTTTTGATCAAGTCATCTTTCAAACAGAAAAAAATAAATGAAAATCGGTCCAGCCGTTTGGCCTGTACGTGGACACAGACAGACACACAGATACACAGATACACAGATCCACAGACACACAGACACACAGACACACACTACAAACTTATAACACCCCTTTTTTTAGTCGGGGGTTAAAAATATATATTTAAATAAGACTTAGCTGAATAGACCTAGATATTTAACTTAAGAGTAGTTTTAAATAAATAATTCGAATTAAATTCAAAATAAGCTTATATAAAAAAAAGTTATTCGATTAAGAAATAGTTTCCACATATATTCCAAACATAACACAATAAACGAATAATTGAACTGCACTTTTAGATGCATGTTTATGTGTTTGAGTAACACTCCATCTATCCAGTAGAAATTCTATTAAATATAGAACAAAAATAATGCTGACAAATATGCTAAAAAATTTTAATTTAAATTTTATTTATTATTAATAAATTAAGGCCCTATTATGAGTTGCATTCGATTTTCGATCTTCGCTGGGCATCGAACATCGAAAATCGAATGTTAAATTCATATTATGAGCATCGAAAATTTCGCTGAATAACGAATTTTCTATCGAACAGAATTTAGCTTTCGATAAAGTATTTTAATATGCAAAATTGTTAAGAAATCTAAGTGTAGAACAATCTTTATTTTTAAGTAAACAAACACAAATTTTAAGCTGTTTTTTGTCGATTTTATTCACAATAACGACGCTCGTTGTCAAATGCTCGTCATAATACCAAATGAAAATTCGTTCGATCAGTACTTTCGACTACAGTCGAAGATCGAAAGTTGCTCATAATAAGGGCATTCATTATTCGCTAAACAGATAAATTTTGTTTATTTATTCAAGCTACTGATAATTCAAATATATTTAGTTGCCTTAAATAAAATTTAAAATTTATTTGATTGACTAAATAAAAATTAATTTTTTGAACTCTTATTGAATCAATGTCAAATTCGAATAAATGACAACTCAAGTATACACACTTTCATAAGAAATTAAACCGATATTAGTTTCTTCTTTATAGTTTGTTATAGTATGTATTTAAATAAAAAATTTATTCGAAAATTTAATAATCGTTTACTGAAATCAGATTTTTATTCGTTAAATAATCAAGCGATTACTACGAATTAACTTTTTTTAATTATTCATTTATTCACCCTTATTCAATTTGTCAACATCGACGTCACGTCAAAACAATACCAAAAAATTGAGGCTTGTCTACCCGTTTTCGAAAACAACTGACTGCTATTTACAGCCTCGTGCTATTTTCTAGAACTTAGGGACATAAATGGACTATCAATACACAACATTTTTCTCGAGAGAGTATACAAGCCCCAATATTTTGGTATTGTATTTACTTGACGTCGATGCTGAAAACTGGAATAAGGGTTATTATAATACAATTTAAAATTTATTCAAGTTTAAAGTTTTTAAACACACTAATAATCCCAAATTAATATTTTACTTATTAAGTAAAATATTTTTTTTATTTTTTTTTTATTTTTTTTAATTAAAAATACATTGAAATTGATTATTGAGGGGTTTAGCTGGATCCTATGCTCATTTCACTGTTGCTAATGCAGATTATCAGGGAAACAATTAATCAGATGAGAACATTTCGAAAATTTTATCGAAACATTGTCAAATAACATTGCTTACATTTTCAAACGCAAGCACAATTAGCCGAACTCATACTAAAATTACTCCTTTTATTCGAATAAAATTTTTATGAGCTTAACTAATGGAAGTAAACTTGAAACACACTTAATTACTACAAAAAAATTTTTATTCGAATAATTTTGAACTAAAATATGTGACTATTTAGTTAGGTCTATGAAATTAAGCCAATATTTTTTTTTTTTAATTATTTGAACATTTAATTATAAATATTTATGCGTCAGTCGCATATTCGACTGCTCAAATAATGTTTTTGCTCATTAATCAAATAATCGATTATTCAGATAGAGTTTTTATAAATTTTTTTGAGAATAAAAAATCGATTACTCGATTAATCTTAAAATTTTATAAAAACATTTCAAAATTCGAAAACCCTAATATACATATCTAAACAAAAGCAAAATTAATATTATTTTTAATTTTCGAATAAAAAATTTTATTCGTTATTACAGTAATCGAATATTATTGGAATAATCGAGTTTTATTCGATTATTATTTCTCTATGAAATAATCAAACAACACTTAAAATTTATTTGTTTATTCGATTGAAATTTTTATTCGAATAATTTTGAAACTGAGCAACAAACGGCTCTAGTGTGTTTAATTAAACACATTTACGTATGTATGTAAAGGGTGTCCCAACAAGAACGCAAGATTTAAATTTGGCGCCATTCGAAGTGTCATTGTTTGACATTTGAACAATTGTTATTGTTTGCTAGTAGAAGGTACGAGGTTAGTAAAAATGGAGCGCTACACGAATGAACAACGCATTCTCATTGTGAAATTGTTTTACCAAAATGGTGAAATTTTTGCGGCTACAGTTCGCAAATTTGCGATCAATTTGGGGTCAAAATAATGCTCCAAAAGAGTCAACTGTAAAGACATTAATGGATAAATTTGCCGAAACTGGGTCTGTTAGTGATGTAAAGACAACAACGCGCCTTCGACCAGATCGATCGACCGAAAATGTCGCAGCTGTACGTGATGATGTCGCTCTGAGGCAGGTCAAGCGCAAACAGTCAATGGTGCTCGGTATCGTGAAATGGGGTTTTTTGAAGTCGATGGTTTACGCGAATAAACCGACGACGACTCAAGCCTTAAATGAGGAAATCGGACGCTGCATTAATGAAATACCGCAGCATTTATGCAAAACGGTCATTGAAAATTTCATTAAAAGATCTCGTGTGTGCCAGCAAAGCCGCGGTGGCCATCTGCCCGATTTGTTGTTCCATACATAACCTCATTTTGTGTACTTTACGATATAATAAAGTTTCAAGATTTTTTTTTAATATCTGTGTTTTATTTAAAATTTAAATCTTTGCGTTCTTGTTGGGACACCCTTTATAAACAAGATTGGCTAAGATCATTGTAACGAACGTTTATTTAATTTTGTGGCATTGCTTTTGTGTTGCAGAGTTTTTCTGATTGTTTGTTTGTTTTTCTTGTAATGATTATTTTTATAAACAAAATCATGTTTAAATTGATATAAAGCACAAAAAAACATTCAATATTTTAAAATCAAATAGTATAATTTAGAGGTCATACTGATTGTATTATTTTTTGAACTCCGATACACTCGTCCATAAAGCCCTTCACATTACATCAGCACTGAATTTTATATATGGAAAGGGCTGCGCAGTATAAATTTGACTAACTAAAAATAAATTCTATTCATTAAATTTGTATACGTCAGCATTGGTAAATTTCATTTTGATAAGGCCAAAATTATTGGAGACAAGTGCATAAAATGTGTTAGCACAGTGGAACTGAAGGTAAAAAAAATAGATTCCAAATTTTATAAACTGTGTAAATGAGCCTTGTGAGCTAATTTGGCTTGTTTACAGAAACATTTAATAAGGGCCATTATTACAACTTCAAGTTAGTTAAAAGTAGGATTTTATCGGATATAAAAGCTTTATCACTTGCAAAATTTTACTTTAACCTAAACTGAGCGATAAATGAAAGTCAAGTTTATCCTACCTGGGGGTCGATTCTGGTTCTGTGATAATGTGAAGTGAAAAAAAACGTTTCATTTTCGTTTTCATAGCAACTTTTCACACCGTCTTTTTACAGTTTCACAGATTGCGATTCTGGCTCAAGTAATGAAAAAATGTTTCATTCCAGTGTAGCTGTGAAAAGTTAGTATTCATGTTATTCAACTTTAATTGTCAAATGCAGAGATCTAAGTTTCGCAGTTACGATGCCGCGCTAAGCCGCATGTAATTTTTTATTATTTCTTGAGCCGCTGCCGCTGCATGTATTTATGATTGAAATATATAATCTGGTTTATGTTTGGAGTCTGATTTACTTATTGAAAAATAAATACATAAATAATAAGAAATAGTAAATGTTTTTTCAACTACATACATATGTACATACACACATACGTAATTTAAATACATGAGGAAAAGTTAAGTTCAAACAACACAAACCAGTGTTGCCGAATCGCGGGTAATTACCCGAATCTGGTGTAATTTTTATGTGCATGTGTAGCGCGTGGGTAATTGCTTTCAAGTGTAGTTTACGGGTAATTTGAAATTCTTTTGTTTTATAACACTATTTTTTATATAATTTTTGTTTTCGTTTTTTTCTGTTTTTCAACACTTACCATGAAAAAATAAGTGCACATATAGGTTCCCCTCTAACACTCACATAGTTAATGTAATTAATACTTGTTGGATCATGTGTACATAAAAATAACAACAAAAATGTGTAATTTTTTCATGTCACTTGTTGAAGTTTGTATAAAAAAAAACAAATACATATAAACAGCAATAATGGTCCATTTTAATATGTTTTTCTACAATCAGTATTTTCGCACAAATAAAAACGTCTGAGTAGGTACATATATAATTAATATATTAAATTAAATTAATTGAATTAAATAAGTTGCTGATTAATAAAATAAATAAATAAATGTTTTCAAGAAGAAAGTAAGATAATGTCTGGTGACCTAAGAATATCATATAAATAAGTAAAATACTTATGTGTATACATATGTACATACTATATACATATATTTGTAGAAATGCACTGGACAAAAATTCTTAAATTTCAATCAGAATGGCTTCAGCTAAAGGAATTCAAAAGCTGGTTGAAGAAACTTAATGAAAATGGAAAAGATGTTGCTTATTGTAAAATTTGCAATAAGAAACTGTTGTGCCATAAGAGTGTCATATCAAGACATATGCAAACCAATTCCCATAAAACTGCTGCATCAGCAATAAAGTCTGCTGTTCCTATCACCAATTCGTTGCAAAACTCAACATCGAAGAAACTTAAGGTAAAAAGAGCCGAATTAAAAATCGCTGGTTTGTTAGCAACCAATAATTTAGCTTTCAGATTAGTGGATGATCTTATCCCTGTGCTTAAATCTAGTTTACCGGATTCTGATATATTGAAGGATATTAGTTTACATAGAACGAAAGCAATAACGTTGGTAAAGGATGTTTTAGGACCTACTTTTTCGAAGATTTTATATACCAAATTGCAGAATACGGTATTTTCAATTATAATTGATAAAACCACCGACATAAGTACAACAAAGCAAATTTCGTTTACTGTAATATATTTTGATAATGATACGTTAAATGTAAAATATTCTTTTTTCGATTTCAAAGAGTGTGTTGCGTCGAGTGCTAAAGAAATATATGAATTACTTAAAACTACAATAACTGAAAAAGGGATTCCTTTTAACAATTTAGTGGGCTTTGCTGCCGATACTCCAAATGTTATGTTTGGTAAACATAACTCTGTCGCAAAACTATTAAAAGACGACAAACCTGAAATTGCACAGGTTAAATGCTCTTGCCATTTAATCCATTTAGTAGCATCAAAGGCAAGCTTAAAACTACCAACGTATTTGGAGGATTTATTACGAAGCCTAGCATCTTTTTTCAATTGAAGCTATATTCGGCAAAAAAATCTTCAAGAATTTCAAGAATATTTTAAAACTGGTGCTCATAAAATATTATCGCCTGCAATAACTAGATGGCTTTCTCTACTATCGTGTGTTAATCGTGTTTTAGAGCAATATGAACCATTAAAAAGTTTTTTAAGATTGGAAGTTTTTGAAGATCCATCTAAAACGACGGAATCAATGTTAGAGGCATTAGATGATGAAAAAACTAAAATATACTTGGAGTTTCTATCATACGCCTTAGACATTTTAACATCATTTAACAAAATGTTTCAGTCAGAAAAACCAGTATTGTTCAAACTTAAAGCTGAAATTTCACTAATTTTACAAACATTATATTCAAATTATATAAATATGGACGTTTTAAAGTCTAGCAGCTTGTGGGAAATTAACAATGCAGACAAAAATATTTTTTTAAATGTTAATGAAATTTATATTGGTATTGCAGCACATGAATCTTTAGCATTGTGTTCCAATTTCGAAAAGATTATCATACTTGAAAACTGTAGAAATTTTTATATAGAAGTGATTATTCAAATCAAATCAAGATTTGATTTTAGTGATGAAATTTATAATATTATGGACATTGTGGATCAAAAAAATGCACAGTCCTTTCAACCAAAGTCTCTATGTTTCTTCCAAAAACGGTTCCCATCTTTTAAAATAAGCTTGCAAACACTTGATAATGAGTGGCGTCAACATGGCTTGTTAGACTTCGCTAAACTGGAACTGCATGATAATTTAGAGCCTGAAATCTATTGGAAAAAAGTGTTTAAACTCAAAAATTCGCTTCACGAATTTATATTTCCCACATTAGAAAAAGTAATAAACTTTATTTTTATTTTGCCATTTTCAAACGCTTCTGCTGAAAGGATATTTAGTAGTCTTAATAATTGTAAAACTGAGCTAAGAAACAAGTTGTCGTCTGATACCGTTGCTTTACTAAAGGAGGTATACAGAAAAACGGCAATAATAATTTTGAACCTCTCCTTAATAACAGTAATAAGTTAAGTGAAGTTGAAATCACTTTTTTAAGATTTTTATGTTCCTTTTTGTTATGTAACTACATTTTTTGTATATTTCTCTTAACTTACTGTATAGTATAACAAATATTAAATTACTTTTAATTATTTTATTTGCTGTTTGTAACAGACTTGTATGAAATTAAAAAGTTATCAAAAACGTATTGTTTGTTGTGTGTTCAGCTGGTATATAATTGCATTTCATTTGGGCTGATATCAAATCATAAGTAGACCTTAAACAAAATTTTTGAAATGTGTCAATGTGTGTAATTCCATTGAAATCGGGTAATTTTGGCTCCTATGAGGTGTAATTTTGGATACATATTTTGGCAACACTGACACAAACAGTTGCTTTGCATTTTTTCATGCATACTCATGTACATGCATACATATGTATGTTATGTATGTTATTCTAGTTTGCATGTTTCTGGCAGGTAGAGAAAAGTGTAAAATATCGGCATAAATGAGGATTTCAAAAAAAGGATAAACAAGCTAAATAACATGCGTTTTTTACCTATTTTTTAAGAATGTGCATTTGAACATTCATACATACAAAATAGCCCAGTAAAAAAAGACACTCCGAAGAAGTCATGAAAATGTAGAGTTTGCAGTCTGGAAGTATGTAGTTCAAATTTCGATCCGATCTAATGATTTTTACATAGGGTTGTCATTGCAAGAAGTTCTCTTTTTCGATGCCTAGTCACCGAATTAGAAGCGATTTTAAGAAACATTTCCTTTTTTGTGTTCTATGGTAATATTTTCATCTAGGAAAAATTTAAAAAGTTACATATTTTAACATTCGTTTCTTTTTAAACGAATTTAAACGCGAAACAGTGTTTTCATGTAAATTTAAGCAAATAACTTCTAAATTTTAGGCAAAAATGAGTTCATAAATTTCTTTCAAAAAATCGATTTTTTGAACATTTCGGTGAGTATTTACTAAAACTATGGAAAAACTACAAGGTTTTGTGTGATTAAAATAAACTTCTACTTGGTTTTCTGCTAACTATCGGCAAATTAAAAATATCGATTTTTTGGAAGCAATGAATATGTGGTTCCTTCAGAATGACTTCCGTTTTTTTTTTACTGGGAGCATACGTACACACATTTATGGCATATTGTTCTTCAAAATTCCTCATAGTGATTCACAAATAAAAATTGTTTTTAAAGACTACCGAATTGTTGCATTGATTTCTCTTTTCTTTTTGCTAAAAGATTTTATAAAGATTTTTAAAATAAAAATAAAATATTCCCTGAAGAAGCCACACAACGGGATGGCGAAATATTGGAAAATAAAATAAAAATAAATAATTATTAAAAAGTGACCTCAAGCTCGAATATTAAACAAAAACATACATATAAATATCAAATAAGGTCGAAAAGAAGATAGATATACGAAAACATATTAATTTTAGTGTGGTATGGCATTTTGATATATTAATTACTAAAAAATTTTATAATAAAAACTATTATAAATAACATTTCAAGTTAACTTCCACTCGTCGCCAAATTATTTTTTTGCCGCCGATAATAACTTAACTTATGCCTCCCTCGGCTTCTGATCAATTGCCAAATTATGCAAATATGAACATGAATAAAAATAGAAAATGTCTGGATAAAATGTTTTAATGGACCTTTCAGACGAAATTAGGGATGAATTAAATATTTTTAAAGTGTAGTAGTAGTATTAGTATGGGTTTTTCATGGGTTTCCATGTTTTTTCGCTAATGAATTGTGTGTGTAAAAAAACTTTTCATATGAAAAGGTTTTGACATTTGTTTACACTTTTTCATAAAACGAGAATAAGTAATGATGTGTAACTGTGAAAATGTTTTGTTTCATATCACTTGTTTTTTTTTCATATGAAATCATTTCAATTTTGTTTTAATTTTTTCACTGAACTAGAATCAGAAACACTATGAAAAGATGAAAAAAGTTTTAATTTCACATTATCACAGAACAAGAATCGACCCCCCGGTAGGTTAAATGCAATTTGCAATAATGGAAAGCTTTTATGCGTCCGATAAAATCATACTTTTAACTAACTTGAAGTTGTAATAATGGCCCTAAGAGTGACAAAGTTAGAGACTTCCGTGCATTAAAGCCATAAACACATAAGCTAACACACAAATCTTTTGGTTATTGCGAATAAATATTTTACTATTTCACGGCTGCTAAATTATATACTTCATAAATCGCAACAAACGTTCAAGATTATGTCCTAAATAGAAAACATTTTAACCATAAATGCATTACAAATAATAAATTTATATATGTATACAAAAACAGTTTTTAGTAAATATTTACATTATTGGCCAAAATATTTTCACACTTCAAGACCAAAAGTCTGGAGATAATCAAGCTATTCGAAGAAATACAATATTATATTGTACGAGTAGCAAAAACAACCAAGAATATATGAATCATATATAGCAGGGAACTCACAAAAAAATATTTACGAAAACAAAATACTTTTGGCCATTATTAGAACAAGAAAATGATTTCCAAGAAATATTATTCGATACACTACAACTGTAGCGAACAGTTTCAGGAAGCAAACAAAACAATTTACTATAAAATGGCATTAAATCTATACTATTAACAGTCTAATAAATCTAAAAGAATTTTAAAAATTTTAATTCAAATCAACTTACCAACTGTTTTAATCATTTGATAATCATCTAAACTATAATTTCTAACACCTTTGGCTGTTTCTACGCTACTGTTGTCTTCCGAAGTATCATCTTCTTCATCGTCTGTTTCATTACCATCATCCTCTTCATCGTCCTCATCTTCGTCATCGTCCTCATCATCATCCTCCTCATCATCATCGCCTTCATCGATATCTTCATATGCATTTTCTGTATGAGATTTTGTGTTTTTTGTGTGCTCCTCTTCGTCAGCCTCTTCGCTGTAATCTGAATCTACAGGATCTGAAGATTCACTCGAGGCCACACTACTACTGGTCGTTGGCTTACGATTTGCGTAGCTATTAGATAAAGCACAGGAGCGGTTGTGTGCACCACCCAGCTTAAGAGTCAATGAAACATCATTAGCATTTTTGTTCACTTTAGAGCTCGTAGAAGGGGCCATTTTAGACGATACGCGGGAACAGGTTGCAGCTGACATCGATATTATCTTGCGACTCGTCACTCAGAGCAGCTGCAATTAAGTTTCAGAAATAAGAAAGTAGTTTAGAAAATAATTAAATACATAGAAAAATATACTTAAATGTAGTATTATATAAAATATTAAAAAATTAGTTCGCGCATGAGTTGTTGTTAATAATCAATATAAACATTGTTTATAAACAAATGTTTATATACATATATAGAAATTACCAACTATGTTTTAAATCCTACGACTCCGAAAATGGGTTGCGAATTTAGCAAATTTATTTAATACAAATAATATAATACATTATAAAATATTTCCTAATTATTATCTTCAATTAGAAAATTAAATTAATTATTTTTACCTCAATTCATTCAAAAGTAGTAACTCATGGTGCTTTTTTTACTAAAAAAATATATATAAATTTATATCCAAAAAGTGCAATGTGACGTTCGTTTCTTATTAAAAGGGTAGTATGTTTTAATGATTAAATAGAATACGGACTTCAACACATTTTCCATACAAATTGACACAAAAAAACAGCCGCAGAAACCAGCGATGCCAACTTGGTGCTTTTGGCACTATTTTTAGTGCTTTTTGAAGACTAAAAACGCCAATTTTAAAGCACTAAGTAGTGCTTTTAAGAAATTTGTGCATTTTTAAAATTACTTTAATAAAAAACTTGGTGTATTTATTTTTTCTGTGTAAATCATACCTTTTTCGTCTGATATATTTCATTAAAGATGTTGATAATATTGCCGAAATAGAGAATAGCTTAGAAAACATTGTTAAGTTGCACTCGTTTTCCACGTTAGTGCTTTTTACGCTTTTTAGATCTCAAAATTACGCTTTTTAGTGCTTGTTTTAAATTCTGATGTGCTTTTAGAGCCAAAAAAGTTGGCATCACTGGCAGAAACCAGTCGTGAGATAGAATCTATTTTATTTTGAGAGCGTTTTTTTCTTATGCTCTCACATATAAATACTTAATGTAGAAACAGAATAAAGTCTGCAACTTCAGGAAAATCGCTGACAAATTAATCAAGCCCATAATAACATCGACGGCAGTAACTTCAAATGCTCTCTAATTTTTGTTTTAATTTCTTTTGTGCTTATTTTTCTTTGTAGTTTTGTTTACAAAATGTATGAAATTTATTGAAAGTATGGTAACATATTTGTGAGAATGAACATTGATATGTGAGAGTATAAGAAAAAACGCTCTCAAAATAAAATAGATTCTATCTCACGACCGGTTTCTGCGGCTATTTTTTGTGTCAATTTGTATGGAAAATGTGTTGAAGCCGGTATTCTGTTTAATCATTTATTCTCACAAAAATGTTACCATACTTTCAATAAATTTCATACATTTTGTAAACAAAACTACAAAGAAAAATAAGCACAAAAGAAATTAAAACAAAAATTAGAGAGCATTTGAAGTTACTGCCGTCGATGTTATTATGGGCTTGATTAATTTGTCAGCGATTTTCCTGAAGTTGCAGACTTTATTCTGTTTCTACATTTATTATTAAAAAATCACCACTTTATACTCCGTGTAAATCGCCTGTTTACAGTGCCCTGTAAATTGCATTATTACAGGGTTGGGAAGACATTTTATACATATATATATATGTATTTAGCTTTGAACGAAGTGACATTTTTTGTATAGAATGAAAACACCATTAATTAAATATATTAATTGATTACATATGTAAGTTAAAATAATACATTTAAATGTAAAATTCTTACTGCCCCTTCCACTATGTCTAAAGAATGTTTTCATGCGTATTCTAAAGCAAGCCACAGACCTTGCGACATAAGCAGGTTGTGTATAAGATTGTGAAGTGCGTGGGTGGGGTCGTCGTATGAAGTTGTATCTCGGTTATATGAAAGATTAAAAAGATTTGATTTTTTTTTAGCCAGTTGTATAGACAGGTTGTACAATTTAGGAGTAAGTGGTACAACTTCATTTAATTTTTTTAATAAGATTTGGCGGCCAGGAAATGGCCTTTCTTAATATGGTATCTTACTTTTGTGTATGCATCGAAACTCAAAAAGGTCAAAAGGTCATTGAATACTTCGTCTATCATCCAAATGTAATTTTTATAGTCCTTTCTCAAAAGTTTTTTATATAAACCACTCTTTGATCAAATCCTTTATTCTGCAGTTTTTTACGTCCTTCTTTTTCGTTTTCGTGTCATGTTTACCAATTTTTCTTTTTTTTTGTGAAATGAAGTTGTGCACTAATATTGTACATGTTGTTGTATAGTTTGTTCGCAAAATACACAACTTGATAAACCAACGTGCTGCACCAACGGTCGCAACGTCTGTATCTTGCATAAGGGAAATAAAACAGATTTTCGTTTCTCTATCTAACGAACTTGGACTCGAATTTGCAAGAAGACGTATGTAAGTGTTTTCAAACCACTAATGCCCGTTATTTCTACAAACAGGTAATTTACCTAAGGGTAGGTAATTTACCTACGAGTTTGCCTTATAAAATTTAACTTACACCATAGATATCTGTGCACTAACAGATATCTACGACTAGAAATAACAAGCATAATTCTAATGAATTGTCAGTAAAGCGAACGCAATATCAAAGTCAACTTTTCACTTGCCTATTTTGCTTTCGACTAGTAAAATTTATTTGCAAACAATCCAATAAAATTTATAAAAATATTATTTTATCACTTTATTATTATTTATTTTAATTCTCATCTGGAATTTATTTTTTATTTATGGTCAATAGTCATAAAATATTCATCAAAATATTATTAAAAATGTTGTTTTGATTATTCTTTTATATTTAATAAACAAAGTACTCGCACATTTATAACAGAACGAATGTTGTTGTTGGCTGTTGCTGTGCGACTATTTTGTTGAATTCCTTTTCATTGTTCAATATGGTTTTATTTATTTTCATCTAAATCTCAGTAAGTTTAAAAAATCGCTAGAAATACTTGAAATTTTCAAACTGGCACTTAATATTTTGAATTACAAACACGTAAAGCAAATAAATGTTTCTGCAAAAAAAACCGAATTCAATGCAAAGATCTGATAGAAGAAGATAAGAAGAAGCAGGTGAAATGTAAAATTAAATTTTAATGGACGTGCTTCCGCCCATTTTTTAAATACAAGATTGTTTGTTTTTCAGAGCTCTGGGTGCATGTTAAGTCTTGTAAAAATCGGTAAAATAGAACCGCTTAAAATAAAATATCAAATTTTAATGGGCGTGACTCCGCCCATTTTCTTGTGTGTTGTAAGTTTCGTAAAAATCGGTTAAGTAGAACCGTGTGAAATATAATACATTTTAATGGGCGTTACCCCGCCCATTTTTTCAACTTTCAAATTCTGTAATTACAAGAACCAAAGGTGTTTAATAGGTTTTTCAGCAATCAAATACATAAGTAGAATATCATAAAATTATATTTAAAAAAATGTGGGCGTGCCTCCGCCCACTTTTTTACAAAATTACCAATGGGAAGCCTTAGCATCTCAGACAAAAAAAATTTTACAATCGGTCTAAAATGTACTGAGTTATAAAGATACACACCTAAAAAAAATAGAGACGAATTGTTAACCTCCTCCTTTTTTTTAAGTCGGTTAAAAAGTAATCATGAGCGAAAGAAAGCTGACAAGATAGTGAAATGAAAATTTGAATTCCAGCGACTTCTTTTCTTGCACAGGGTTTTAGACTTGTGCCATTTAGTTCATTTCAGTGACCGGTCATTTTAGTTCATTATTTGTAAATGAACTAGTTCGTTCATTTAGTTCAATCGCTCTGTTTAGTTCAATGAACTAGTTAGGTCTTTTAGTTCAATGATTTTACATCTACAATTGTACATGCATATGTATGAGTGTTGTGGTCTTTGACAACATTAAAAAGACAGATTCTGTGATTAAAATGCTTTATGAAAAATAAAATTAATTAATTAATAAATAAATTTGCTCTATAAAGGGTTTATAAAACAAATTTTTTAAAACCTCATAAATCGAAAATATTTTTTGTTAATAGGGTAGTATAAGTGTTTACTTGCTTATTGCATTTGTGGTAGTAGCAAGCCATGAATAACAACTAAATATACATACATACATACATATGGAGAGTATAGAAGATAAGCACACAAACAGTGAAAAAGTAAAGCAAAACGTTGAAAACATTTAGTTCACAGCATCTGTTTTAGTTCATTTTGTGTCTTAGTTCTAGTTCAAAAATTTAACTACATAGTTCAAAAATTGAACTAGTGAGCGTAAAACAATTGAACTAGTTCACTTAGTTCAAAGTACTGAATCGTTCATTTGAACTAGTTCGTTCATGAACTACACAAGACTACAGGGTTTTTCGTTCGACATAGTGGAAGAGACAGTTAATTAAAATTTCATTAATGTTTTTCTGGGGCTTCGAAACAAGAGAAATAGCTTTCGAACTTGTATGTGTTTATTTCGATTTGTTGGGTTAAAGAAACATGTTTCAGTGAAATTCAGTAAAAAATCTAAATTTTTTTCTGAAATCCAATATTTTTACAGTAAAATTTTAAATTTATTATTTATTTTAATTTGAAATTTATTTGCTGATGGTTGCAGCGTTGCCTATTGCATTTCATTATTGCTGTAGCAAATCGTCAGTAACCACACATTTTGAACAGCCACAAATCTCTTATCTTATGCACAGACTTTCACAAACTATTTGGAGAATTCACAAATAATAATATTTTTGCAACCACCAGCAAATAAAATTCAAATTAAAATAAACTTTCGATCTTCGACTGATGTCGAAGGTACTGATCAAACGAATTTTCATTCGTTATTATGACGATTATTCGATAAAGAATGTCCTTATTGTGGATATCACTCAAACTTATTTTTATAATTTGCAACAACTTTACCTAAAAATAAAAAAACAATGGTTTATAATAATTTTTATACTAAAATACTTCATCGAAAACTAAACTCTGTTGGATAGAAAAATCGTTGCTCAACAAAATATTCGATGCTTATAATATGAATTCAACATTCGATTTTCGATAGCCAGCGAATATCAAAAATCGCGTGCAATATGTCGAATAATAAATTTCTTAAATGTTAAATGTAGATTTTAGTTTTCATTTTGCCTTATAATTACTTTTATTGTTATCCAATGGATTTCTAATTGTAGAAAGGTGTAGAAAAATAGAAGAATAGATTCATATCGAATATAAATTATTTACTGGGTTTTGTATTGTGGAAATATCAAAGAAATTGCATTCTAGGCCTCAATTATGGTAGTGTTTTGGGTAAATTTTGTTCTCATACTTTCAATTACTGAAATAATTTTGTTGAAATTTTAATATAAAAGTTTTTCATTCCATTAACGGAAAACTCTAATAAAATTGTTTCATTTGATTTACTGATGCCAAGATTTCTTATTTAAAATTTCAATGCAGCATCAGGTCGCTGCAAGTGTATTTAATTGCTAACAATATTCTCAATTTAATAATAGAATAATCATTTATTATAGCAAATAGTAAAATATGAATTTAATCCTTCGATCTTTTGAGAAATCTCAGTCAAGCATACTAAAATTATGAATGAATACGAGTATAATGGTTGCTTTTCAATTTAAAAATAATCGTATTGTATTATAAAACCCATTTCATCGAATTCTCTGTGAACTCAACAGTTTCTTTTTTTATTACATTCTATGTCATCCTAGATTTATTTGTTGCAGAGTATGTATACAAACATACGCACGTAACTCACATGTAATAATGGGTGTTTTTTATTGAGGTATAGAACTTTAAGTTGGCATCACTTTTTTAACTGGCGGCGATTTTGTCAGCTGTCAAGTGATTAATATTTAGTTTGGTTTGCCATTTCATCATGAACAGGTTGACAAAAGAACAACGCTTGCAAATCGTGCAAATTTATTTCGAAAATAATGGTTCAGTTCGCGAAGTTTACCGCAAGCTCCGTCCATTTTATGGTCGACATAATCGTCCATCAGAGCAATTAATTCGGTTAACCATGGATCGTTTTCGCACTACGTTTACTCTATGTGATAATACGCATCCGCAGAGACGTCGAACAGTGCGCACCGAAGAAACAATTGCCGCTGTAGAGCAAAGTGTTGAAGAGGACCCGAATGAATCGATTCGCCACCGTGCACAGCAATTGGAGCTTTGTCCATCAACTTTATGGAAGATTTTGCGCAAAGATCTTGGCTTGCGACCTTACAAGATCCAGCTTGTGCAAGAATTAAAGCCGCGAGACCATGCAATGCGTCGTGATTTTGGTGTATGGGCCGAAAATGAGATTGATCTCGATGCTGATTTTCATCGCAAAATTTTGTTCAGTGATGAGGCTCATTTTTGGTTGAATGGCTACGTCAACAAGCAAAATTGCCGCATTTGGAGTGAAGAGAATCCACATGAGACCCTTGAGACGCCATTACATCCACAAAAACTGACTGTTTGGTGTGCTCTATGGGCTGGTGGAGTCATTGGGCCATACTTCTTCCGAAATAATGCTGGAGAGTCAGTTACCGTTAATGGAGACCGGTATAGAGCCATGATAACCGACTATTTTGTTCCCGAATTGGATGGCATGAATGTGGATGAGTTGTGGTTCCAACAAGACGGCGCTACATGCCACACAGCGCACGTCACAATCGATTTATTGAAGGAAACATTCGATGAGCGCATAATTTCGCGGAATGGACCTGTCAATTGGCCACCAAGATCGTGTGATTTGACACCATTGGATTATTTTCTTTGGGGATATGTGAAGTCGATCGTCTACGCCAACAAACCAGAAACGTTAGGGGACTTGGAAGCCAACATTCGTGGCGTTATTGCCAACATACGGCCCCATATGCTCGAAAAAGTGGTTGAAAATGGGACCTGTAGAATTGGCTTTATTCGAGCCAGCCGCGGCGGCCACATGCCCGAAATCATATTTAAACATTAATGGCATAAAATTATCCTTCCAATAAAGCCAAATTGATGGACATTAAAACGATTTTCTTGTGTTTTATTTCAATTCGAAGTTCTATACCTCTAAAAAAAACACCCGTTATATGTATAATACTCTTTTATATTCATGAGGATGCTTTGCATGAGATAATGGAACAGTCCATATGCTCAGGCTCTAGTTATTATTGTTTTCTTTTTTTTCATATTTCTTTATTGTACTGAATTCTGCACATAAATGCAGCAGACATGATTTAGTTACAAACTGGGTCTTCCTTCAGCTGTAGGTTAAGTAGTTTTCGAATATGGTTTGAATTTGATTAGTTTAGCAAAAAAAAAACAAAGAGGAAATAATTAATTGAAGTTGTACTTGTGCATTTTACAAGAGCCTAAAAGATTTGTGTTTATTCTGGACATGATAACAGGCAATTAATGCTACATATATGGTATTAGATTTAAATTAGTTTTAAGTGTTTGGAATGCTAAAAATTTACGGTATTAATAATAGTAAAATGGGCGATAGATTTCTCGTATGTTATATTTATTCACATTTTGTATGAAAAATTTCAAACTAATAAATTTTTTTATAAAATTTTCAGTTGAACTATATTATTTTTTTTGTTCAAACAAACGCAGGTTTGCCGCGAATAACGTTGTAAGTGACAAAATAATAAATTTCAGAAGTGCAAAAAAAATCTTCTAAAGGCAAGATTTTTTTGAATTTTTTAGCTTATCAAAAATAATGGTAATTTACATTAAATTTTCTTTTTGCACCTCTATTACATTTGTCAATTACTTTCGAAAATTCATTCGTATAATTTTGTTAGTTACTTAAGGCCGGGGCACAATGAATGCGTCATATGTTAAACTTCGCATTTTTCAACTCACATTAACGCAACCACGGAGAAGTACTTTATTGACGGAAGCATTTGATCAGCTTCAATAGGTTGATTCTCCATTTTATTTATTAAATTCAACTTTTATATTTTATATATTTCGTTTATTTCTTTTGTCTAATATTATTTTTGCTGCCACAAAACACAAAAACCTAAATCAGAACATACCAAAAAAAAAAAAAAAAAAAAGTTGAGTGAAGTGCGTATTTGACCCGCGCACGAAGGGTTCCGTCCGTATGGACACAAGATATGTAATTTAATACGAACTTTAGCCTATATAATAAATAGTTTTCCCTTTTTAGGGTTCCGTACACCAAAGGTGAAAAGGAACCCTATTGTTTTCGCTACGCTGTCCGTCTGTCCGTATGTCCGTCACACGGTATTTTCGCAGGAACCATAAGAGCTACGGATCTGAAATTTGGACAGAGTATGTAGAACCTTGGCCGCTACAACAACAAATACATGAGAATTAAAAATTAAAGGGTGTTCCAAAACGAGCAACGAAAAATGTTAAAATCCCATGTAATATACATACAATTGTATGAACATATGTATATTGAAACTTGAAATTTGTAAAATTAGTGTATTTTTATACAGACTACAACAATTAACACTAAAATTAAAAAAAATTAAATTAAAGGGTGGTCCATCAGTTAATGCAATTTTGACTATGTAATTTTGACAATTTGCTATATCTTGGAAACCGTAAGAGGCAAATACTTGAAATTTTCATAAACGGTAACACTAAAAAAACCGAAAATTATAAAATCGCCAAACCAAAAAAAAAATCGCCAAAAATCAAAAAAAAAATCGCCAAAACAAAAAAAACCGCCAAAATTAAAAAAAAAAATTCTAGCGCTAAAATAAATCGCCAAATTCGAAAAAATTGCCAAAATAAAAAAAACGCCAAAATGAAAAAAACGCCAAAAATCTAAAAAAACGACAAAACGCGAAAACGTCGCTAAAACTAAAAAAATTTTTGTATAAAAAAAATCGCAAAAATGAAAAAAATCTCCAAAAATAAAAAAAATCGCCCAAATGAAAAAACGCCAAAAACCGAAAAAAATCGCCAAAACAAGAAAATAAAGTGTCAAAAATAAAAAAGGAGCCAAAATTTAAAAAAAAATTCGCCAAAAACTTGAAATTTTCTAAAACGGTAAAACTAAAAAAACCGAAAATTATGAAATCGCCAAACCAAAAAAAAAACGCCAAAACGAAAAAAATCGCCAAGATTAAAAAAAAATTCTAACACTAAAATAAATCGATAAATTCCAAAAAATCGCCAAAATGAAAAAAAACGCCAAAATGAAAAAAACGCCAAAAATCTAAAAAAAATCGCCAAAACGCGAAAATGTCGTTAAAACTAAAAAAAAATTTTATATAAAAAAATCGCAAAAATTAAAAAAATTGCCAAAAGTAAAAAAAAAAGTTCCAAAGTTCGCCAAAACAAGAAAATAAAGTGTCAAAACTAAAAAAAGAGCCAAAACTTAAAAAAAAATCGCCAAAAACGCAAAAAACGCCAAAACAAAAAAACCGAAAAGACCCCAAAAACGAAAAAAAATGCCAAAACTATATATTATATAGGATGAAGTTTGTATTAAATTACATATCTAGTGTTCGTACGGAACCCCTCGTGCGCGAGTCAGAGTCGCACTTTACTGAATTTATTTTTCATTTGGGCGATTTTTTTAGTTTTGGCGCCTTTTTCGCGTTTTGGGGATTTGTTTTGGTTTTTGGCATTTTTTTCATTTTGGAGATGTTTTTTGATATAGCCGATTTTTTAGTTTAGCGTTTTTTCGCATGTTGGCAATTTTTTTTTCGTTTTGGCGATTTTTTTTCATTCAGGCGATTTTTTAGCTTTGGCGATTTTTTGGCGATTTTTTCTGTTTTTGGCGTTTTTTCAATTTGGCGATTTTTTTCGGCTTAGGGCGTTTTTTTTCTTTTTGGCGATTTTTTCATTTTGTCGATTTTTTCGGTTTTGCCGATTTATTTTAGTGTTAAAAATTTTTTTTATTTGGTGCTTTTTTTCCTTTAAGCGATTTTTTTTTGTTTTTAGCGATTTTTTTTTTTTTTTTGGTTTGGCGATTTTATAGTTTTCGGATTTTTTAGTTTTACCTATTTGAAAATGAAAGATTTTGCCTCTTACGGTTTCCAAGATATAGCATGTTGTCAATATTACATAGTCAAAATTGCATTAACTGATGGACCACCCTTTAATTAAAATTTTTTAAATTTTAGTGTTAATTGTTGTAGTCTATATAAAAATGCACTAATTCTACAAATTTCAAGTGTCAATATACATATGTACATACAATTGTATGTATATTAAATGGGATTTTAAAATTTTTCTCTCGTTTTAGAACACCCTTTAATTTTTAATTCTCATGTATTTGCTGCTGTAGTAGCGGCCAAAGTTCTACATACTCTGTCCAGATTTCAGGTCCGTAGCTCTTACGGTTCCGAAGAAAATAGCCTGTGACGGACAGACGGACAGCGTAGCGAAAACAATAGGGTTCCTTTTCACCTTTGGTGTACGGAACCCTAAAAACAACCAGTACCTGTCAAACTATTCAATGTACGCAAAAAGTTAAAAGTTTACCAAATTTTTAACTTTGCGTTGGCGGACACGTACTGAATGTAACAGACCTCATAAGAAACCATGTATTTCAACTTAGCTGTCAGTTGAAAAAGGCGGAGTTTAACGCGTGACGGATTCATTGTGCCCCGGCCTTTATGCAGTTTTTGCACTGACTGACGCTTTGTAATTGGATTTTTGGCGCCAACAGAATGAATAATATTGGCTGGTTTGATGTTCGAACAATACAAGATAATAATGTTAACGGTACTCGGTGAAAAAACAGGTTTTGTAAAATTTGTCTTTTACAACGTTATTCGCGGTTTTGCTTTAATTCTGTGGTAAAAAGGATTAAGTGCTAAAGTCGGGATAGGCTGATTTTGATTGAACTGTACCTCCATAATCTGAAAATAAAAATTTCTTGCTCGGAATAAAGTTCCAAATTGATTTCGTTACTCAAAGAGGTTTCAGCAACGTTTATTCAAACTCGAAAACTTGTTCATCGAATAAAACCTAAAATGAAGCAATTGTGTCGAAAAGGATCGTAACCTAAGCATGCTTGGAGGTCAAGCTTACAGTGAAAGAAATTTTTGCTGCATAAATACAATGAAAAAGTTTTATCAGATTCTACATCATTAACACATTTTCAAACACTTCTGAGATATCCTATTTGCTTTTACGTTTAATAAGCTATTTTTTTGCCACTAATTACACTGTTTAACAAAAACAAACATTTCTTCAAAATAAAAGATGGTTTAACAATAGATTTTATACAATAGAGCAAAAAAAATGTGTCTCGAGATAGGTTTGAAATTTCCGTACTTTTGTTTATTTCTAGGGTGAAAAAGCATAAGAAACAATGAATCTTTGGCATTTTAGAAAAACAATAAATGTCTTTGGGCGGAGTTGAACCGGCAACCTCAAAACTAATAAACCAACTTACTTACCTCTCAGCTAGAGAGCAACACTCTATTAGATACGCAAATAATGAATACACACAAAATATGATTTCTTGTTTCTTCTACATGTGCGCATTTCCTTATTATATAATTTAACAAATAATTTTGTTAAGTAATTTAATTGACTACAAAAATTAAAATTTGTTATATCAACAATGATCATTGTTAATTTATAAATTAAATATTAAAATTTTTATTTTTTTTTTGTTGGTTCCAATTCGATGATATTTTTTTCTGTGTACGGTGAATATTTTTGGGAACAATTTGACCCTCTTAAACTTCACTTAATACTATAACCCTTTTTAACCCCGTTAAAAAGGTACATTTTTTTTAATTACAAAGCTTACTTATTAAATTCAGTGCCAGATGTAAGTCAATACTTCAAATCCATTACAGTGTTAATTTGAAATTTATTCACACTTCCCTTATTCATAAAAAAAATTTGTTGATTTTATGAAAGGTGTATTAATCGAATTTCCATAAAAAATTTGTTTTATAAACCTTTTATAAAACAAAACAATTTTTTATGAATAAAGTAGTAGATATATAACTGCTCAATTCACAACCTATTGTAGGAGTCGTAGTTCGTACAAACGTTGTTTGTTATTTCTATGTAAACATTTGTTTATAAGCAATGTTTTTATTGAAATTACCAACAACTGAGTTACGAACTAAAGTCCTGCACAAGGCCACTCATAAAAACTTTTAAGACATGAGGGATTTTTCAAATCCCGAAATATTCTAAAAGAAACTAAACTTGATTGTTTGTTATGAACAAGAAGTCTTCGCGACATCGCTTGTTAAAACTCATATACACGAACACCAATGCATCCATCTTGCTTCGCTAATTATATGACAGCATTTATTATTGGTTTATTACAATGCGTGCCATGAGAATACATTTAATAAACAAGGCGTATTCACATTTCAATACTGTTTACGCAGGTCTCTATTACGAACTACGACTCCCACAATAGGTTGTGAATTGAGCAAATGTGTTCGATAGTTTTATGTAAAATTCTTTGAGGAACATTTTTGTTAAATATTTCAACACTCTTAACTTCTCTTCGCTCATATGCGCGATACACCCTTTCAAAAAAAGGGACCTTAAATGTTCTACAGAATTATTTGCCATAAAATTTTACTATAAATGTAACTCAAGGTCAAATTTTTTAAGCGCCTTCAAGGGTTAATTTGTTAACTAAACTAGGCATTATGTTAACACAGACTAAGAAGAACTTTTTTTTGGGTAATCATTAGTCCTTTTTATAAAAAGTGCTATTATATTGGAAAAAGTTTAGTGTTGTTGTACAGTGTTGTTTTTGCAAATTAAGTTTCTGTTTTTTTTTTTTTTTGTTACATGCACATATAAATTTTTTGTTACAATCTTTTGCGTTATAAAACATTTCTATAGATATTAATCATCTATTAAAACCTGCAAATCACTAAAAAGATTGCTATGAAAATAATAAGGGCGCAGAGCTGTCACTTAAAGTGAACGGATATTTATTATTATTGTTATTGTTTTCTCTAATTACAAAATCATGTAATTCATACACAATTATAATTTTTTTTTTTTTGCAAAAAAAAAATCATGACCAGTTATTAATTTGTCTATTATAAACAATAAACTTATGGCAATTATAATTACATTTTAATTGTATTACAATATTTTACATGTAGTTATGTACATATGTATAGGTATGTGTAGGTTTATATTTACAAAGTTTTCCATTAGATTTAAAAAAAAAGTTTCAAATAATCTTTCACCTCATTTACAACAACACGAATCACGAATAGAAAAGTTTACTCATCTAAACGTAAATAAGAGAAACTAATAAAAATACAAATAAATAGTAAGTAATAGCTTTATTAATAGATAGTGGTAGCGTCAAAAAAAAGTATATATTTCTTTTGCCCCACACTACAACAGATGAGAGGAAGAAGCTGATAGATTAAAGATGTGATGAAGATGTGGGAAACTATACTACAAATAAAAGCAACAACATTATGAAACAATCCAATCTATAAATTCAAAACTATTGCATGTATTTCCACAGTATGACTCAACAAACAAATTAATGAAAAATATAATAAAAAATCAAAAAATATAATAAATAATAATAACAATTAAATGAAAAGAATATCGAATAAATTCATCCCGCTGGATTAGCATAGAAAATTTTATTATCACTTTATTAGCGCACTTTTTTCGTACAGGGTGAGCAAACAGAAAGTGTAGAAAAAAAAATATTGCTAATAGAAATATTCGCCATAAAATTCTACTATAAGTATTTGAAGACGAGAAAGTTCGAGATTTGATCTCAGAACCAGAAATTTGTCAAAACTTAAAATGACTTTAATGGTTAATTTCCAACTTGTTCAGATTAGCATTTTAGGTCTATTATGTGTATAGTATTTCAACCCTATAACTCATGCCCACTACCCATCCTTCAATAAAGGAGGAAAATGTTCCCCTAAAGAGGAATAGTTGATTTCGACATCGAGGCTTTGTCGTGGACTGTTAGACCAGCTGCGTCCAAGATAAACATACTAATCCACGAACCTTTATCGCTCTATGAGATTCTATATTAAAGCTTAGTTCATTTACATTCACATAAAAAATTTAAAATAAAATACTCCTAGCTCAAAATAACTTCATTGCTGTTGATTATAGTGATATCAGTGATCAGGCTCGTCTATTCTCGGATTTGGTCTAGCTTACACAGTCTCGTTGGTTGATTCTGTTCGCGTTAGGAAGGTTTGATGTTTAGATAATTCGGTAGATGGTAAACTGTTGTTGTTTCGGAGGATTTTAACAACGGGTAGACTAAGTTCGGCTCGTATAGATTCCTTGCTGGCTGAACGTTGAGCTCATGGATTAAGGTAGATTCAGCTTAGGCATGCTCATAGGATGATGCAAGTTCGGTACCTTTTGGTTCAGGTGTCACCTTCGGTACGGACATCCTAATTGATGTCTAATTAATAAAATACCTAATTTTTGTTGTTCCTTAGTATAGGAAACAGTCAATGCTGATGTGAGAACAGTCAACCAAAGTTGCCGAAACCGACGTGAGAACAGCCAGTCGGGCGAAGAATAGTCAGACAATGCCACTGCGAGAACAGTCATTGGAAACCGCTGTGAGAACATTCATTTCAACTGCAACCACTCTAGGAACAGTCAACCGAAGTCTCTGTTAGAAACTAATGTGGGAACAGTCAACCAAAATCGCTGTGATAAGAATCAGTCAAAGCCCCTTTCAGAACAGTCTGCCGAAACCGTTGTGAGAACAGTCAGACGAAGCCGCTGTAGGCACAATCTACGGGATCAATGTGAGAACAGTCATCTAAACTCGCTGTAAGACTGTTCAGACAAAGCAACTGTGAGAACAGTCAATGGAAAAAGCTGTGAGAACAGTAAGGTGAAACTGCGTTGGGAACAGCAAACCGAGGTCACTGTTAAAGCAGTGATGCGAAGCCGATGTGAGAACAGTCAATTAAAGTCGCTGTGAGAACAGTCTTTCGAAACCGTTATGAGTACGAACAGTCATTCGAAACGGCTTTTAGAACAGTCAAGTAAGGTCGCTGTGAGAACAGCCAACCAAAACAAAATACTCGTACAAATGCAAATCAATCAAGTCGATGTACTTCGTCAGTATGTATTACTAACTCCTCCTAAATTTTGTGAACCCTTACAGTAAAGCTCCAAGTTTGATTAGTAAAAACTTGAAATGAATTTAATAGTTAATTTCGAACTTATTTTCAACTGACATTTTGGTTGTAGTATGTATGTTACACTTGTGTGTAAAATACTGTAAAGAAAATGTTTAATTTGTTTTTCTTTCGTAAAAAGGTATAAAATCTGTACCTTTAAATGGGGATTAAATGGATAAAATTTTTCTACGCCTTTCTGTCTAAGAATATTAATTTCTCGGAGTCGAAATTTTTATGCATATTTAATTAGTTTTTCATTTATACTGCTGCAGTGTCTACTACCAATGAACTTAAATCATAGTAAACCTAAATGTAATACTATTTCATACTTAATATTTTACTCTTTACGTATTTATTCACATATCGCTTATTTACTTCAATAGTGTCTTAATAATGCAAAATAATTTGGCATATTGTATTTTATCTTGTGTAGAAATTTTATGTAAATAGCTTGTGCTGCCACTTTGGGAGAGAATAATATTTTATTTATTCATGTCTTCATTGCGTTGTGACACTATTAAAGTAAATGAGCGATATGCATACATATGTATGTATTAGAGGCCTGCGTAAACAGTCTTGAAATGTAAATACGTCTTGTTTTTTAAATGTATTCTACTAGGAACAGTCATGTATTATACTAAACCAATAATAAATGATTTCGTTTAAGGCCAGTGCCAGACACATCAATATTCAGCTTCAATTTATGTGGTTGTATGCGTTTGTTTACCAAAAATAGTATCACATATACTATTGGTGTGAATATTTTTTATAAAAAAAACGCACACAACCACACATATTGAAGCTGAATAATAACCCTGAAGGAAATGTCGATGGTGAAAATGTACTGAGTCGCTTTTGACTTTGTCACCAGTACTACTCAACAATTATTCCCCATATACTACTTTCTGCTATAGACATTTAGCATGTGCTTGTCATTGAAATTCTACTAGTAACATTAAAACAATTGACTAGATAGTGAATTCATAGTTCTTATGGGAACATGGAGACTTACCAACCAGAAATTTACTGGTACATTTCTATACCTTAATATATGTATATTGAGAAGTTGTTGCAAAATCCACCAGAAATGCACCACATCTGTTTTCTCTCTTTATTTTATACTGACGAATAAAAGAGAAATTGTAGACAATGTAACTACTACTAGAACTTTAGTGTTGACATAGAGACACTTGGCTCCAGTCTGACTGCTGGGAAGCGAAGCTGGATGGATGCATTAGTGTACGTGTATATGAGTATTTTCAAGCGATGTCGCGAAGACTTAGGGTCTTATGCAAAAAACTTAATAAAGCTTTGCCAAGCAATGTTAAGTAAAGTTGTATTCTAAAAAAATTATTGTATAAAAATTCTAAAGTATGCATCCACGTTTGTTAAGACTTCTTTAAGGTGATATTTCCAAAGTGTGTGTTTTGTACCTCAAATATTTTTAGTAATATAGCACATACTGATTGATGTTACATCTGAAAATGAAGCTAGAAGTGCCTGCTCTTATCTTAAATTTATTATTTCCGTCATGTGATGGGAAACATCACCAAATTATCCAACTGATTCGAAATACATAGCAAAATCCATAAAAAAATATTAAAATAAATACAATTATACAAAAATTTTTTAGTGATGTACATTCAAACAAAACGCATCGAAAAAAGCTGGATATTCAAATACTCGTTTCATTCGAATAAAACAAATTGTGATAATTTTTCACATTTTTTACTTTTAAAGGGTGTTTTTTATTGAGGTATAGAACTTTAAGTTGGCATCACTTTTTTAACTGGCGGCCATTTTGTCAGCTGTCAAGTGATTAATATTTAGTTTGGTTTGCCATTTCATCATGAACAGGTTGACAAAAGAACAACGCTTGCAAATCGTGCAAATTTATTTCGAAAATCATGGTTCAGTTCGCGAAGTTTACCGCAAGCTCCGTCCATTTTATGGTCGACATAATCGTCCATCAGAGCAATTAATTCGGTTAACCATGGATCGTTTTCGCACTACGTTTACTCTATGTGATGATACGCATCCGCAGAGACGTCGAACAGTGCGCACCGAAGAAACAATTGCCGCTGTAGAGCAAAGTGTTGAAGAGGACCCGAATGAATCGATTCGCCACCGTGCACAGCAATTGGAGCCGACTAACCGACTATTTTGTTCCCGAATTGGATGGCATGAATGTGGATGAGTTGTGGTTCCAACAAGACGGCGCTACATGCCACACAGCGCACGTCACAATCGTTTTATTGAAGGAAACATTCGATGAGCGCATAATTTCGCGGAATGGACCTGTCAATTGGCCACCAAGATCGTGTGATTTGACACCATTGGATTATTTTCTTTGGGGATATGTGAAGTCGCTCGTCTACGCCAACAAACCAGAAACGTTAGGGGACTTGGAAGCCAACATTCGTGGCGTTATTGCCAACATACGGCCCCATATGCTCGAAAAAGTGGTTGAAAATTGGACCTGTAGAATTGGCTTTATTCGAGCCAGCCGCGGCGGCCACATGCCCGAAATCATATTTAAACATTAATGGCATAAAATTATCCTTCCAATAAAGCCAAATTGATGGACATTAAAACGATTTTCTTGTGTTTTATTTCAATTCAAAGTTCTATACCTCTTAAAAAACACCCTATACTTCATAGTTGTGTTTATCTGTTTTATTACCATGTCAGAAGCTCATATTTTTTAAATTAGGTTGCTTTACTTCAAGATAATGAAAATTTATTTAATAAAATAAAAAATTATTTCAATACCCGAATGAAATTCGATTTTGTACATCATAAGCTGTGAAGTGGTTGTTGAACACGGTGGTGTTACCAGTATTCATTATTAGATAACAAAATAATTAAAGTTGTCTTTTGCATATGATTTCTTAACAAAGCTATGTTAGCCTTAAAGTGCTTGGCAACTAATATGAACTTTAAAGCTAAAGTAAAATATTTTTTTGCATAAGGGGGTTAGTGTTTGCAACAATCACTCAAATGAAGTATTGTTGTTGCGTGTATGCTTCCCTCTAGTCAGCCTAGAACCATATGTCTCTATGTCAATACTATTTCTCCAGCGACAATTGCACTAGCTAAAATGTCGACAACTTTTCTTTTATGCGCGAGTAGAGATACGTTAGAGACAACAGTTCTAGTGCATATTTGGTGATATTGTCAATGAACTCGTCAATAGTTTGTTTTTCTTTTTTATTATGCTGTACAATAATATTAAATAAATATGTGTAGACGAGGGTCACTTAAATCTATGAGTGAATCTGTGGTTCAAATATCTCCATATGGTCTTAAAAAACTACGTTCTCAATAGTGCTAAAGTCTACTGGTAGATTTTCAATGACAATCCTATCTTATTTGTCAATAGGCGATTACATTGGCTGGGGTACACCTAGTCAGTAGCACTATAAACAATGTCACTAGAAAATCACTATAATTTTACTATTGACAACGAGCAAGGAAATATCGATATTGTAGTGAATCTTTGGGACCAATGTCTTCATGTGGTCCCAAAAGAACTACTTAGTTAGTAGTGCTACAGTCTAGTGGTAGATTTTTAATGACAAGCTAATGTTAAATGTCAATAGATGATACCATTGGCTGGGGTACATCTGGTCAGTAGTACTACTGACAACGTCACTAGTAAATCACTACAATTTCACTATTCACACTTTCTGCAGGGTTATTATTTTTCATATTGTATGTTTGAGAGTATGTGTAAGCTGTAGATGGTAAGCTATTATGTGTTTAAAGGTGGGTTTTTAAAGCAAGCGCACGCATCTAATGTGTGCACATATACGCCCACACAACGTGTGTGCGTATTTTCTTCGTTACTCCTATACCTGCAATAACTGAAACGAATTTTTTTCAAACGTTGTTGTTTAGCGTTTATTTTAGAAGATTTCGCTGTAGTAAAGCATTTGAAACTCCCTCATGTCTTAAAAGTTCTTGTAAATGATCTTGTGCAGGGGTCTAGTATGTATCCATACAAAGAGTTTAACATTTGTCATAGTCCATATTATTAGCGTCACATATCACTGATGTCAAGTCCGTTAGAAGTGTGCTTCCCACATAGTCTGATGTTCGTGATATATAATGCCCTTGAAGTGTATATCACAATGTCAGTTTTGTGTTGGCCAAAATAATATGTGGGTTTGATTCTTCCTATAAGCAGAAATTTTGTTAATTAATAGAGCGATTAAGGCAAAAATGGTTCCAAGACTATTTTGCCATATTTTGTACTACAATTGTTTTCTATGGTCTATTGGATTCAAAAAGGATTTTGTAGTAACATACTTATTTTAATTAGAGTGGCATGATGTCCTTCAAAGTGAACTCGTTGTGTGCTTAATTTAAAGTTCATGTATTTATATACAATGTATATACATATATTGATTCCTATGGCTCCAAAAATGCAAACAAGAAAATATTTATATTTAGATCCATCTAGCGCTTTCAGTGTTATTTTGGACCAAGTTATTCATGTTTCGCTAATCTATGATTTCAATAACATTCTGCAGGTGTAGTCAAGTGTACCTCATCTTCTGCTGCTTTGAGGGTTCCAATCAATTACAATCTTGGATATATTCTCATGGGGTCTTCTCCAAATATGACCGATCCAGGTATATTTCCTCTTTGCAATTTCGTTGCGGATTGGTGTTTCGCTGTTCTTTGCCAGAAATCTCTACTATTAACTATTATATTTATACAGTCATTGTAATTCACTGGTGATTGTAAAGTTCTTGAAAATCATCAAAAACTTTAGAGATACCCATTGGCAATTCCCTCCAGTCCAAATCCTAAGATAAGCAATTAATTAAATATCGAAACCTGTGCTACTGCAATACCAGGCAGTTACAGAAAAGTTGTTGGACTAGCTCTTCTTCATCGTTGAGGTACATCCTGCAGAGTACATCATGGAAAAAGTCGTGACAAAAATTTTCAAATTTTCAAGTGAAGGCAGTAAATTTAATTTATTCAATAACCGCGACATTGAGGCGCAATGGCATGTGTTTACGATAAATCTAAACACATGTACATATGTTTTGGATTTCCACACTTCACAGGTAAGGTTTTAGTTATTTATGCATTCTGTGACGCTGCATATACATACATATGTATATAAATATTTTTTTCCACAATTTGTTCTTTAAAAATTAAAACGTGTCACATAATTCTTCCCTTTCCCACTTCGCAATTAATGAAAAGATCTATCATAAACTATCCTAAAATAAAACTTATAAAAGAAATTCTTTACGCAATTTATAGAACACAAAATAATATATTTGTAAACTTTTAGCAATATATACATTCACACATACACATATTTAAGTGTATATGTATGTATGTATGTACGTGTAGCGACGATGAACATGGTTCTGAAATAATCAATTTCCGCAAAAAGATTATTATTCGTTTATTTTAGAAAAAAATTAGCATCATGTGTGCTGCACATGTGTCGAGACAATTGTTTTGAAATCGGTCTAACTCTATTAATCAATATAATACAGTCGGTCTGGATGATATGATATTTTAGAGTCCAACCTAAAGCGTTGCGTTAGCAGCAGGATACATATTTTCAGTACATTTAGGGCCATTATTACAACTTAACCTTCATAGGGTCTTTAAAATCGTGGACTTTAACGATCTTCGGGTCAAATTTGACCCAAATTGAAAATTATGTATTGGTTTCATTTATTTGTGATTCATTTATTGCCAATGAAAGAGAACATTATTTCATATATTTAATTCGATTAATATATGATAGATAAAACCGTAATATTAAATCGATATTATTATTAATTGTACATAAAGTAATGGTTTCAGAGTGCAGTTTTCATATCAAGTTTTTGCAAGTTATAATAGTATCTAATGGTGTTTTATTTTCTGCGTTGAGGCCTATCTGGCAACGACTTCTTTTGGATCTGTTTTTACCCTCTTCAAGCATTTTTTCTTTGGATTTAATTGAAGTTTACGGCTACTCATTTACCTCACGTAGTTTTAGTGCAACTTTCTGTGAAAATACTGATATTGATAACCTCTTTTGGTTTTTTATATAAGGCATAGTAAGCTGCAATCCTAAATTTTGTAAGAAGTGTCGACGTTTTGCAAAACAGTTTATTTCCAGCCGCTATTAGCTGATGTAGATATCACAAAAGCATTGTAAGCTTATATATCTACCATGTTACTAACCACCATTTGACAGCATTGATTAGTCTTTCTTTTGCAAGTAAAACATGATCTAACTTTGTCCAGCAAATAAACCCTTCCATTTTATTTATTGTAATCTAATCATATTTGCAGTTTCTTGTCTTGGTGATTACTAACTTTAGAGATATGATGCAAAGTACTAAGAAGGTTAGGTTAGTTTAGGAAGGGTGGTGCTTTACCGCACCTCCACTTGGAGACCCTATTGGGTCCATTGTGATTCCCTTCTGTTGCCCAAAAAAGTAATATTTACCCTCCCATTTGCAGCCAGAAGTGACCATATTATACTAAGAAGATTCACAGACTTTTTTTTATCGGAATATATATAAGAAGGGTACGAGTACTATCTTTGGTAAAACAAAAATAATGATAAACACGCATGATAATAACACATGTAATATCTCTGGTAGTAACTCATTTATATTTTTATGTGTAGTTTGAACTAAAGTGATTTGTGATCTCAGTATTTATTGTTCAACCGATAAGATGTAAAAAAATTATCTGCAGTCGTGTTATATTTTCAAAATCGTCTGATAATGTATGCAGGCCATTTTCTTTTTCATTATCTTTCATTATTTTACAAGAAATACCAGACACAAAACTTCCAAACTTTAAAACGGGTCAAATTTGACCCGAAGATCTCTAATGTAAAATCTTGCATACAATTTTCTTTGACAAGTTTGCGGATATATAAACCTACTATATCTGTTAAGATATAAAATTGAATAAAAGTCAGAAAATATGACATAGATCAATCACTAATTTTCAGAAAAAATCAAAGTTTTTTCCTGAAATGGGTCAAAATTGACCCAAAGACCCTATGAAGGTTAAAGATAGTTAAAAGTAGGATTTTATCGGACGTATAAAAAGCTTTCCATTATTGCAAATTGGATTTAACTTACCAGGTAGAATAAACTTTCCTGTAATTTATCGCTAACTTTAGGTTAAAGTAAAATTTTGCAAATGATAAAGTTTTTATACCTCCGATAAAATCCTACTTTTAACTATCTTTAAGTTGTAATAATGGCCCTTAGACGAATAAAATATTATATGAATACACTGAAAATACATACCATGCTGCTAAAGCAACGCTTGACGCTCTAATTTAGGTTGGAATCTTAGGTCCAATAATTGATTTCTGAATTAAGTATCATTTAGCTAATAGCCACTTAAATTTAAGTTGCACTTAAATGCAGTTTCATTTTTTCAGTTGTAAAATTAAATGCTCACTTAAATACTATGAAAGTATGGTATCACTGTGATATGTCGATAATTCTAAAAGAAAACAGATGTTTAATGTAAATAAGATTATCAACATGTAGAAAATTAAAATTGCATAAAAATACATTTTATGAAACCAAAAGAGCATTTTTCTATTTATTTATTCCATGATATGAAACTATGTATTGTATATGTTATACTCATATATTTATGAAAATTAAACGAAATTCTTTTTAATACGATCACATGATGTTCATATGATGACATATGGTATGCTCGTAAAACCTTAAGGATTTGAATTCACAAGGTTGGACATTTAAGGACCATTTTCCAACTTGCCTTTAGCTAAAGGCAGGATTTTGTCTCTCAACTTTGTACTGAAAAAATGAATTCGGTACTTAAATGGCATTTAAAGATAAATGACACTTAATTAAGAAGTCAATTATTGGGCCTTAGAGTGCCTAGACATGTTCAGATTATATTGATATAAGTGAAAAAATGTTACTTTACTTTTGCAAAAAAAAAAAAAACTACGAAGAAATTATTTTATGGCGTAAAATGTTAATAGGACTTGTTCCGTGAACTCTTAGCCGCATCTTTGTCCTATATAGTTAACCGGTATCATGAGGTCTGAATTAGCGTTTGGCCAAAAACTGACGACACCTTTTTTTTTGGAAGCCCATGTTTTTTTTTGGAATCCCACTGATTTTCAGAAAATTTCTCACCAAACTAGCTAAACTGAGTATAGTGGTAATACCTCTTGGTAGTACTATCGAATCTATACTGCCCAGTTCATGTGTTCATTTGTCGCATGAACCAACAACATACATAGCTTCATTTCCCACTTCCCACTTGCCCTGATCAGGCCACGAAGCCGACCTGGCTTGTCGACCGGCGGCGCCTGAACAAAATAATATACGGCGCCGGCTGAAAGTCGACTCAAGCCGAAAAACGTCGGCTAAGAAATAAAAACTACGGCGGCCTAGTCGGCTAAAAAAGGCACGTTTTATTAATCATTTATATCTTTTGAAAATTTTCTTTCTGTTATTTTGTTTAAGTTGTAATGGGCAAAGTGAATAAAAAAAAGCATTTGCCTTTCACTTGAAAATTTGTTAAAAAAAAAAAACATATTTTAGGTTTTACAACAAATTTTTAAGTCAAAAGCAAATGCTTTTTTTTATTCACTTTACCCAATGCCTAAATAAAAGTAATGGTTCAGCTTGTGTCTTCGACTTAAAATTTTATGCATCGGCGGCGGCTCATGGTGCTTAATATTTATCGGCGGCGGCTCGAAGCCGGCTCTGAACCGATCGGCTTCGTCCCCTGGGCCTGATATTCGTTATAAACGAATGCTCACTAAAGCGAAGAGATTTCGAAACAAAATTTTTTGATGTTTGTTCGTAAATTTGAAAAATTCTAATGTTCGCTAAAACGAACTTTTCTCGATAGCTTCTCGAATGTGTGACAGTAGCCTAGTGGATGTGTGCTAGTATGTTAGAATGTTAAAATCCTGAAAACACTGAGTGGAGGATGAACTTTTTTTGATTCATTCTTGAGTGTCATTCTCGACAGTTTTACACGATAAATGCTCAAGATATATTAAAAATCGATATAATTGACGAAATTCTTGGTCAAGGGGATTATAACACTTGCCTTAAATACGTTTTATATAACTGTTCCACATACAAAAAAAATAATTTCAGTAAGTGCAAACAAAATACATGTGTATGTACATATGTATGTATGTATTTATGGATGTATATGTGTACATATAGCACACTTAATCATAAACAGTCACAACTCAAAATGGTCAAAGTGGTTTTGCTGTTTTAAAAATCATTTACCTGAAGAAAACTCTAACGACCTCAATAATTTCTTTTACAATAAAGTCTTCTTGAAGAATATTATATAATACCGTTATTCTTGTATTTGTGTTGCATACTTGCGTCATTTGCACAATACCAACAGTTGTTTGCAACTACTCAGCATCTGAATTTTTTTGACTATTTATGATTTGGTGTGCGATATGTACAAACAAAAAATCTGCTCGCTGCTCATCCATTCATTGATTCATTTACAAAAACTAAACAAATTGATTGCAAAGTATAGAAAATTGAAAATAAACATTTAAATGCTTAAAAAGCGTTTTCACGCTACACTGAAAATTAATTCTCCCTCCCTACTCTATTGTATAGAACATTAACTATTTAATTGTCTAAAGAACAAAAAAAATATATATGGCAAATTTGATTTACTACCGACTGCAATATATTAGATCATAATAGTAATAAGAACAATAAACAGATTGTTATAGTAACGAGTAAAACCCAAACCTCTGCTACAGACGTGCGAATTGTAGTGAAGTAACGAACTCAGTGGCCACCACTAAAAGGCCCTGTGAAAAAGAAAGTAAATGGCCACAGAAGCTATATAAAACCTTAAATATTAATACAGTGTACTTATTAATTTGTAGAGTTTAATGATAAATCGAACACACCTTTTGTTCAATTCAATTAAAATAATGTCTTCTTTTCAAAAAAGCAGAAATATTTTAAAATTTGTCCAATAAGGATACGATAACAACAATCAATTAATTTATTACAATAATTACTAAATATCAAAATAAGACCCACATAGCAAATGCTTCGGGTTTCAGTGAGCTCGACCTAACTCATAAAAATATTTTTAAGCAACGTTGAAAATTAATGTAGCATCGTCGGCTCACTGAAATAAATTCATAAGTAACAAGGTAAATTTGTATTATTTTTCAATTAATTGAAATATAATTACATAACTGCACCACACTGCATTGGTAATAAAGCCATATAAACTTATTCAAGAATTAATTAAGTAAAAATTCCACATTTAAAAACTTGAACCGCATTCAAGCCTGGTTGATAAATCTCTGATAAATCTCATAATCTTATATAAAAACTTTGATAAAAAATAAACGAGAGTTATTAAAATGATCAAATATTCAACAACAAAATAAACTAAGAAGCTTCGACAAAAAACGTCCTTCTAATTCATTTTAAAACTTTTAATTAAAATGCTTGAATCAATTAATATATTAATTAAATCGAAAGTTTGTTGAAAAAATTATTTTAATATTTTTTTAAATATTGTTTTATTTACAATAATATTCCAGACATCCCAGCAAAGAATTTCAAAAATGGTAATCGGATTTGGAATTAAGCATTTTTCCCTACTGGATTACCAACTTATGATTTTAACAAGGCGTGAGATCGATTCTTGACAAGTACTTACTTTTTTTTATTTGTCAACATATTCACTTAATGATTTATCAATTTATACAGCATTTTTTAAGTTTTATGTAATGTGTTTTGTAAGCCAGTAATGAAATTTGATAATCAGAAAAGTAAGTCATTATATGGCAATTAGTTCAAATGATAATGTGTAATTTTTTGCTGGGACTTTCTTTATTACTAGCTATGCTCATGGCGTTGCTCGCTGGGAATTAATTTTTGGCTAACTGCTACTTCTAATTAATAAAGTCTGCATATAAAATGTTCTGAATCAGAACTTCTGATAGATGAAGTTTGTAATTAAATTTGCTAGCGCATTTTTTTTATCAATTTTGATTTCTTTACGACAAAATAATTTACTTTGAAAATTGTGGGTATGGAAAATTTTTCTAAATAATATGCACTTATTATGGGCTTTGTTTCTACTACAAACAATATCAGTAACTTTTTGTATTTAGTTATAAATGTTTATTGCCAATGGCGTATGTCACAAATTTGCACGCTTTTGAAGTTTATTAAACGCAAGAGCACGTACGTTATTATTTCTGAACGCATTATATCTTCTTGCTTAATTTTAAATTTATAAGAACCAGCCAGTACATATTCTTGGTATGAAAGTGCCAAACTGCTAAAGCCCCCGTTCAGACTATTATACAAGTATTAATACTTTCATCACATTTTACGATACAGAAATCTAAATACATTCATTGCGATTGTCAAAAAATCTAACGTAAAATCACATATTGTGTTCAGACCATCACACTTCAAATCAAATGTGTAATACAAGTAGAAAACAAAACAGCTGTTCAATGAAAATGTCTGTGCTATTCATTTACTAGCGGCGGCAAAACGAATTCATGCAGGCGGGGACGTGCCGACACTTGAAAAAATTCAGCAGTTAAAAATATTCTATGTGAATAACAGAAAAAAATTTAAGAAAAGATTATTACAAAAACGTTAAAAAATTACGTCAACGAAATATACTTCCATACGATTCACTTATTCAAAATTTTGAGCCGATATACATATGACAAAACATTACATCAATGACGACACGCTATCGGCGGCGAAACAGCCGACTTGGAAGTTTGATTTTTGTGAAAATGCAACCTTGATCTAATGAAAAGTATTATCGTTTAGAAAAATTTTTATCGTATTATTTGCCACTTTAATGACATTTTGATTTCAGACTATCACACTTACGCGTCATTATTTGAATTTTTGACAAGTATAAATACAAAGTATAATAGTCTGAACGCGGCTTAAGCAATTTTTTTTATTACAGTGATATCCCATTTTAACGAACGACATAATTTCAGGTTGTTTCGTTAAATTTAAAAGTTCATGAATAACAAGAAAATTTTTAATATAAAAGAACATGATTTTTTTTTTATTTACGTACATTAAGAAAAACTTTAGAAATTGATGGAATATTGAAAATAAAACTTTTTTAGACATTTTTATATTTAATTGAACTGTAGTGAATTTTAATAATAATTTCTTATTCGGGCTTAAGTTCAGTATTTTTTGTAATGGAAATAAAAAGACTGTGGTTATTAAGTACATTATAATTTTGTTCTAAATCAATGTACAGTAGTTTTCCGGTATAGCGATTAACTTAGATTTAATGAACATCGTATTTCGTATTCTTCTTCTGATGTTTCTGTTTGATGTTATTTGAGAGCAGTGATGCCAGAATTCCTTCATCAAAAATGGCTAAATGTAGACAAAAAAATGGCTAAAAATGACTAAAAACTAGCTTAAAAAAATGGCTAAGCGAAATCGATAGAAAAAACCAGAAGGTATTTCATATATTATTTTTTTTTAAAGCAAATCGGGAACTTTTATAAAGTAAATAAAAACAATAAATTGAAGTGATAAATAAAATAATTCTTCTTCAGGTAATCAAAAAACTCCGCATATAGTGCAAACTTACAATACTTGCATTACGCCTTCTATTCATTTGTACATTCTGCTATTCAGTCTTTAAATTTTTAGGTTACTAATCCATTTCTTGCGAAATTTTTGTTTATACTTTTTATTAATTTTCTATTTTTTAAACTTTAATTTGTTTTTTATTTTCACTCGTGTAAAACAAAAATTACCCTTGTTTGATTTATATCATTAACCACTAATTACAGTGAAACCTCTCATAACCGCACACTCACCGTCGCCATGTTTTTGTCTGTTTATTAGAGGTGTCCGCTTATGAGAGAGTTACACATTTTTTATATTTTATTGTAGTTGAAAAATTATTTTAAGAGTAGACTGCTTCAAATTAGATTGGATAATTCCAGCTGTTGGGTTTCAAAATGACTTTCAATGATTTTATTTGTTGGAATACAACAAAGTTGTCTCTAGAAAAATGCTTTGAAAGGGCAATTTGTATAAGCAATGTAGCAATATGAATTGTTAAAATACACAAGAAACTTTACATCTTCACAAGTTCGTGCCCCGAACATATTCCTTTTTCAAACTCGTTTAAAATATAAAATTTTTCTGTAATTGATAAAAACAATCTTTTCTCCGCCATTTTGGGACACGAGCTAAGCAAACAACTTCTTCAAATAAACAGCAATTTAAATTTGCGTTAACCAGGGGATCACCAATATCATTGACACTAATATAAATATGAATCAGAGTTGAATAAAGAAAGACCTACTATTTAAATGCAACTCTTGTTGCCGTGTTTCACCGCTTCTGTGCTTTTATGAGAGTGTCCGGTTATGGGAGTGCATTTTGTATGGAAAAACTAATGAACGTGTTGGATCTACAAAAATTGTCCGGTTATTAGAGTTATCCGGTTATAGGAGGTGTCCGTTATGAGAGATTTCACTGTAGACCCGACAACTAATAAACACCTTGCAACGATTATAAGAATGCAGTAGCAAATCTTATTATTACCAACTGAGCAATCTCTTTCATATAAGCGCTTTTAGACTGCTGCAACAAAAATGGCAAGTTTGAACCCGGATTTATAGATATCAATGCGAAAACAATAACATATTACTCTCTTGTGTTTTTTTTTTTTGTAGTTAATTAATGTTCCCATGTTGCGAGTTTAATTTTTTTGTGAAAAATCACAAACAAATTTCATATTTGGAAAAATAGCTAAAAAATAGCTAGATTAAAATAAAAATGGCTAAAAAAAATAGCTAATAGCTAAACTCACTAAATGGGATGAAAAATAGCTAAATTTAGCCAGAAAATGGCTAAATTGGCATCACTGTTTGAGAGTGGCTTGTGTGAAGTATTTTGTACTGCAAACCAGTGATGGGAATTGGAAATATTGATTTCGTGCCAAATCTGCTTTTAAATAGTGCCATCACTTGAATAGTGCCAAATATTTTTATATACACATTATTACATTTCGCACCCTATTTTCGATATAATTGTGAGCGACATGTAGTAAAAAATTAACTTTTTTTATTATCAAAATTGCAAAATTGTTGCTAACCTTTAAAATACAGGCTGTTAGAGTTATCGTGAGAGACAATTTACGTATGTACTCGTCCAGTTGTCGACATCGTATTCACAATATCAAAAAATTGGGATTTATTCACTCGCTCTCGAGAACAATGTTGTGCTACTGGCAACCTATTCCGTTACCTAAGGCATAAACCTGCCAACAGGAGTCAGTTGTTTTCGACAACGGGTACACAAGCCCCAATTTGTTCGTATTGTGTTAAAGTGACGTCGATGTCGCCAACTGGAATAAGGCTCAAATACTATGAAAGGCCTAAGCTAACTTAAATTATAAAATAACTTTTTCTAATTAGATGTATATACTAAGTGACAATTATAGTTTGTGTTTTTTTATGATTAATATACTGTCGAGTTGTACCAAATTCGTGCACGTTCAAAATATTAATAATTGTTAGCTATTTATTTTAATCAAACAAAGATTCTGTCGGAATAGTAGAATTTCTATTGCTTTTTTGGTTCATAATTTTATATGTATTACGATTATAACAAGATTCATTGTTAGACTTCAAAAATCTTTACCATATATTAAAGATGCTAAAGCTTATAATTGCAGTCCATTTAACATTTTACTTTTGAACAGTTGTCAGCCTCAAATCCTAGTTTTCATTACTTAAAAACGTTTAAAGTACAAGAAAAGTACTTATTAATGTAATAAGAAAAGTTTCCATATTTAATGGGCAAAAAGTGCCAGAAATGAAGCGAGAGTGCCACAGTGCCAGGCAACATCCAATAGTGCCAAAAGTGGCACAATTGTGCCACATTTCCCATCACTGCTGCAAACATCGAAATGGAAACAAAGCAGGGTGGGTAAAACTGTTAAAATTGTACTTTTTTGGTACTATTCAAACTCGAATAGTACAATAGTACACCAATGTTAAATATAAATATTACATTTATGAAAACTAACCATTTTCATTAACACCGCATTTATTTTAAAAAAATTGGATATATCCATTTTCATTTTTTTGACATTGAAACTCACATTCAGCTCACTTGAAAGCAGGCTACAGCAAATGCTGTTTAATTTGTATATTCTAAATTTCAACTTAAACAGGTGTAGCTCTTTGCTTTAACATCCGAACTCATAAGCAAATTTGTGAAAATTATTCGGCAGCCGGGACATAGACAATTGTTTTAATAAAAATATATAACAATATGTAGTTTTATTTAAAAAAATCTTTTAGTACAATTAAGGTGAAAAAAGTACAATTTTTTAAAGTTATTGGTACAATTTTAAATTCTCAATCCCATCCCTGGTACAAAGTAAAAATTTTCGATGATCACCGAATTGCTTGGAGAGTTACAGATTTGAGTAAAAAATATGGGCTGCTTCAAGAAGATGCCATTAAGAAGAAACAAGTCAGAGTGGTATATTCGAGCTGGTACATACATAAGTATGTATATTGGCATTTCCACAGAGATGTCAACTTTTGTAGCGTGGGACACCTAAAAATTATGTTTGTTTTTTTTCCAAAGAAAACGAAACTTTTTTTACTTCCTTATATGTTTGTGTAGGCCGTCAGCAGGTATACATAAGGTAAAATTTTACGAAAAATCGAGTCACATTGTTCTGAAATACAAGCGTAATTGCTTGCTGTCGCACGCTACAAAAAAGTGAAGTTTTTCGTGGAAATGCCCATATACATATTTGTTTTGTTAGAAAAATACTTCATTTGTATTTTGCTCTTGTGCAATTTATAGTAAGTGGCCTATGGGTATTTTTCGACTAAAGAATTTGATTCAAAGATTTTATTTTCGATATTAGCAATACTTGAATATTTTATTCTGCACTTTGCATTGAAATTTTTTTCACATTATTAATATATTCACTTTTTAAAATTAATGATGAGGAATTAATTTTAATTAGAGAGGACTCTAACAGAGATCAATCAGCACTTTCTAATGACAATTTATTAATCAAAATGTAAATCAACTTGGATCTGCATATGTATATATGCATAATTTAAAGATTTTACTAGCATTTACTATATTGATCTTAATACCGAAAACTGAATTAAATAACTTTCCATAATGGTAGCTAGACAAATTTGTATTTTAAAACATTTGCAAGCAACCGAAACCTGAATTTCTGCACAAGAGTAACATATCACAAAGCTTCATATGACCATGCTTATGTTAAATTAGTTATGGTTAAATTAGATTTTCATATAAATAAAATAAAATAAAAATAAATAAAACAACTCTTGAGTAAAGAAAGGTCTTCCTAATATATAAAATATTAAAAAAAATTAGATTTATTTGGTTACTTTTTTACAAAAAAAAAAACAAATTTTCCAACCCTGGAACCATATTTTTGATTTTTCTGATTTTTAATACTAATTTATTCCTTTCTAAAATACAAAATATTGTTAAATAACAAAGAAAAATTAAAAAGTTTAAGTTGTCCAGCTCTGATGCTGTTTTTTTATTTTTCTAATTTTGTATACCGAACTTTTCCTTCTAAAACATTTATTATATGTAACGCGCAAAATAGAAAGGGACCTTAGGGTAAAAACCGGTTTTGTTCAGGAGAGCCATTTTAAAGATTTAAATACGTGTATGTTTGGTGTACCATTACATCATAAAACACGCATATCTCTGGGAGGTAACACTTTTGGGGCATGGGATCGGTCTCATGCGATGCTCAGATGTTGTCCACATCAAAAAATAAGTGAAAATTGATTTTTTTTACCCTTAGGTCCCTTTCTCTGTCACATATATTGAATTTCTAAAGGAAAAGAAAAAAATATAATTTTACCTGGTTACTTTTATATACAAAAAAAAAAATATATAATTTTCCAACCCTGAAATCGGCCTTTTATATTTATTTTATAATAATCTTTTCCCCTCTTAAATACAAAATATGTTTAGTTTATAGAGAAAAATAAAAAATTATATGCCAAAAAAAGTTCCAGTTTACCAACCCTGAAATAGTCTTTTTGATTTTTTTTATATTTTTAATACCAAGTTAATTGTGACTGAAATATAAAATAGGTTTATTTAAGAAACAAAAAATTAGTTTAAACCAGTTACTTTTATATACCAAAAAAATAAAGTTTAAATCTAATCTATTTCGGACCATTTCTGGTACATCAGTTCAAGACTGAAGTCTCTAGCTTTTCTGGAAGCTTCGGAAGACCGATTTCACATACAGACAGACGAACGGACGGACGGACAGAATATATATGGATGTGTCAGACGGAGGCGTCAACTCCACTTTTCGAAAATTTATCAATTTTGTTATATTACTATCTACATAATTAGTTGTGAACTCTATGGAAACTATTTTGTTCTTCTATTATTTAGATATTTTCCATTAAAAATATGAAAAATCTGCTTCGGTACAACTTATTAGAAAATTCCTTATATCAAGTACAACACAATTTGAACTGTGTTCGTTTTATAAGTTACTCAATGATCGTACGCTAAACGGCGAATTCTTCAAACTGAGTAGTATTCGTTAAACCGGGATACTACTGTATATGATATTATTCGAAGAAAAAAAAAATACTCACTAATGTTTTTATGGTATTTGCATGAATTGTGTTGTCACACGAATTACAACTTTTTATTAGTGATATAGCTGGCGTCACAAGCTAGAATAGCGTAAGTCGAAAAGTATAGTTTTTAGAAAAATGACGGTTTAACGTATGCATTTTTTTTAATAAAAATTGACAAATTGAAGTAATTTTGTTGTAAAGTTTAGATTAATGTTTTAACGAATGCACGTATTATTTTATGAAAATGTAGGGCGTTATTTTTTAAACGCAACGCTAAGCGTTGGTAAATTTTATATGTATTTTGTTTTTATAATTTGCATTTTTTACATACAAATTTTGTCAACGCCTAGCATTCGTTGCGTTTTAAAAAATAAGATCCGTAGTTTTTTTTTTTATAATTTGAAGCTTGTTACAAATTTTATTCGACTTACATATATTGAGACTTAGTCAACACAATAGAAATAATTTAGTTGTTCGTTAAATACGATGTTCATTAAATCTAATGTTCGTTAAATCGGAAAACTACTGTACATTAATATTTTTTTTTGCCATAGCGATTCCTTAAATGAGAGAACAACCAAAATGTATTTCATAAACATTTGGGGTATTCAAACGGTAGCATATAAATATAACTAGATTTTGTCTTAAGTGCACTTAAGATTTTAACGCTTTTAAGCACAGATATTCTCCTATTAGTTGAAAAAAAAAGTTTAGAAAATGTCACGTCAAGCTCACTTATTAATAGACTTGTATCGAACTTATTCAGTAAGTAATTTGTATGTAATTTGTAATGTAATTTAAATTGGTTTGATTATTGATTTATGCCACAAAAGCAGCTACTGAATGAGTTCGGTACAAGTATGTTGGATACAACTCTATTATTTTGCTTCTTGCGAAAATTAATGATTTTAAACATGCGCGGTTATTCCTGAAAATCTCAGAATTAATTTATATACTAATCGAATAGTAGAGAACTTGTAACATTTCCAAAAAAAAATCTGTAGCTTTGAGTTCAAGCAACATTTATTTATGTTTGATGTGATTGCTTTTAGTTTGTTTTACAAACTAAAACAGTTTTTTTTTGTGTTGTTGCTAAATGATCTAGAATTTCCGGTTTGTTGCAAAACAAACCCATTTGAAAGAATTAAAACCAAAACTAAAAATCTGCTACAAACAAAACAAACAGCAAAAACCAAATTTGTATGTGAGTCTCTGGTAATTGTTGTTGATCTAAACGTTAAACGATTGTATTATGTAGTTTATTGTTCAATTACTTGGTTATTGTTGCTGCCTTTGCTGTTGATGGTTGATGTTATTGTTGCCTTGCCGTTGGTTTTTTCTTCTTCTTTCTTTTGTTATTGTTACTGCAACTCCAGCTTCAAATTTGCGGTTTAGCCAACTTTCATTTAGCGTTAAAAAGCCGTATAAAATGTAAGCAACCCTTATGCTTAAAATTTGTTGTTGATAATGTATTTAATTTTTATTTTAAAGTAATATTTTTAAATAAAAAAAAATAAAAAGCATACAAAAATTAAATTATCAATTATCACTCATTTATGCACGCACACTTTCACGCTCGTCACGACTGTGCTTGCTTTTGCAACCGCATCCAACAATAAACAATTAATAAATGATCGTTTTACTTTAGCCACCAACTCGATTATAATCAAAAATTTCTAAGTTTTTCCTTAACTAATTTTCAATTTAGTCTATTTTCTTTCTCTTAAAATTAACTTTTAGATTTTTCCACCGGTTCGTATGAACCACACGATTCCACGTTCTAAATGAAACTAAAACGCAAAAATATGAAAAAGTGCGGCCACAACGACTGGCTGGCCAAAAAGAAAGATAGAAGAAGAAAAAATAACAGAAATAATTGTTTGTTGGATGGATGCTGCTGCCGCCTGCTTGCTGCTTGCTGCTTGCTGCCTTGTCTGTTTGCTTGATTTTTTTTATTAATTTTAAGTTTTTGTCTTTATTTTTCTTTATTGCTATTTATTGTTGCTGTCTTGAGGTGGCAGGCAAGCAAGCAGTCGGGCTAACAGTTGTTGCCGCCAATATTCCCTCAAATTGTCTGTGAAAAATTGTCATGAATTCGCAACAGATCTGGAAAACTCAGTACTTCATTATACTTCAGTCAATCACCCGTATTGCGTGAGTCGAATCGAATATTCGTCTATGAGAGTCTTGTTCTAGATTAAAAAAACTTGTACACGTTTCCTTTAATCTAGTACAAAATTCTCGTGGACAAATATTCGAATCGATATACGCAATACAGGTGAATATGTCTTAAAACAGTCTATAGTTAGACATAAACTTTCGAATTTGAATTGAACAAACATTTAAAATTCAAAAATCTCCAAAAACATAGTATACGAATAGTATTACAAAAATCACCAATATATTAAATGAATCTGAATTTCTGTTAAGATTTAGTGATAAACCAAAAGTTCAAATGTGAAAATCAATAACATTTTGAGGCTTTTTCTATAAACATATGAAGTTTCTTCTTAACTCATATCAATAATTTTTTATTTAAAGTCTACTGAAACGAAGCAGAAACGAAAACTATATAGGCATGTTGAACCAGCAACAAAACAAAATTTCTTTATAAAAAAATAATAATTTTTATTTCGATTTCAAAAACAAAAATCATAAATTCCTTAAAAAATAAAACAACAAAATCCCTTTAAATTTAATTTATAGTAACCAACACACCAAACATTTTAAGAAAAATTAATTAAAAATCAATGCTTTGCTATGATTCTGTAAAAATAAGTCTTGATACTAAAACAAATTATCAAAAACATTAATTTACAATCAAATTTTCTTTACAAAAATTATTTAGGTTAGGTTAGGAAAAAGAAATAACTAAAAAAAAGAAATAACTAAAAATTCGACTATTTAACATTATAAGAGTAAAGAAATCGACTCATTTATAAAGTAAAAATTTATGATGAAATCTCGAGATGCATATAACAAAGTACACACAAAGTTTAACTTCTTCTCCTAACAGGGTTTTGTCTAACACTGTTTTGACGAAAGTTTTGCTTTTAGGTCAAAAATAAATTTTACTACTATACTTTGCCATTTTCTCATCAAATTAAATAAACGTTCATTACAAATAGTTTATGCACATACCCAACTTGCATTTTCAAACAACATTTTAATTAACAGTCATAGAACATATGGAAAATCTTAACGGTCAGCTAATGTCGTTGAAATAAAAAAAGGTCTCTTATAAAAATTCACCACGAAAATTGCTAGTGGTGAAGTTTCGTGTCATCCACTGTTGTCATTTCAGCTGCTTTCTCGTAAAACTAGCGTTTTTCTAATTAATATAGCGGCAATATATATATATATCTTTTAAGTTATTAGCAAAAAATTTAGCAGTTTTCATACAGCGGTCATTGTCTACTATGTAGTTGCTTTGCTATGTGTAATATGAGCTGGCTTTAATATATAATTTTGCAATTGCATATTCTTGGTGAAAATCAGCACCGTAGCTTAAAATTTTTCTGCTTCGTAGTAACCATTTTGCATTAAAAATATTTAAAAAAAAATCTAACTGACTGGACGCGCGCGATAAATTTCTACTTTGTGAAAAATCTCTATACAGCGCTAATTTTTATATATAATTTTGTTTATCTATATATTTTTAAAAACGAAAGTAACATTCGGAGAGCAAACACCTGTTGTGCTATATCATACTAGGAGGTGCCAGAGTGAACAAAGAGATTTCTTTTATTTTAATTAATTTTTTAGCATTTTATAAGCGCTTTTGTATGAAAACTGTATTAATTAATACATACTTTCAATATATTTTTGTTTTAAAAAAAGCAAGGATAAACAAATTTAAAAAATTTTATAAAAACACCCATACAAAAAGGAAAAAAGAAAAATATGAAAAAAAAGTGAAGAAGCTACAACGTGCTGAAAACCATTGCGAAACCTACTTTGTAGCACACACTCGCATCTAGATTCGCTCGCACTCAGACATCTTTTGAGCGATCACATAAGAAACCACAGGAGGTGGTTTGTAGCACATTGAAACGCCATCTTATAGTATAGCTTCTAGCGGCCACTCTGCCAGCAGCCTAATCATTTTGTAGGATATCCATATATGTAATTATACTAAATAAAGAAAAATGCCAATAACCATCAACAATTTTGCAGGCCTGTAACTCTGTAAATACGACTTTTCGAGAATTTTTATACAAACAGTTTTTCTTAGAATTTAAAGTGGGGTACACACTATCGAACATGAGTGACAGTTTCGCTCAAATTTTACATTGATCGATAGTGTGAACACGAATTTCGTCAGTCACAGAATTTTTTGTGGTTGAGTGACAGTCAGCGGCCATATTGATTTTGACTGATAGTGTGAACCAAAAAGCGTCAGTCACGAGATATTTTTCTAACATAAACAACACAAGATGGACACGGAAAATAATTTTTTTTTTTTAAATTTACTTATTTTTATGAAATGCAAGGCTCTGTGTATTCTTAAAAACAAAATGTTAACACAAAACCGTGCGAGGAGTTGTAAGAGATAAGAAAACATTAAAATAATTCATTTAAAAAAATTTTGTTTGCAGTAATGCACATTCAGTTGTGTTTTTTATATGTTTGTGTGTCCAATTTTTTTTCTTGAATGAAGGTTTGAGTGTCGAACATGATCGATAGTCTGAACAGCCAACACTATCATTCAAAACTGATGAATTTTTGACTGACACTCAAGTTCGATAATGTGTACCCCACTTAACTTACTGTTATTTAAGATTATTTTTTTATATACATATGAAGCTGCTTAGCTAAAATTACATTTAAACCATTACGTATGTATGTATATATATACATATACATAAATATGTATATTTAATACTTTTTGTAAGAAAAGTATTTGCTATATGAAAATGTTAAGAAATTCGAATATGAAATACTTAGGGCCAATTTCACCAACTTATTTAAATATCAAATATCATATTTAAAAATAATTTTTCCATACAAAATTTCATCAAAATCGACATTTAAATTTGATTTGATATTTAAATAGAGTTGGTGAAATTGGCCCTTAAAGCTTATTATGCCATCGCACTATAATTAACGTGTTAAAAGCACTGAATAAGGATCACTAAATACAAACAGCTGTGTAATAAATCAAACGATAAATGGCGTAAGTCGTAGAGCTGGCAAACTATCGATAGTCACGACATCCGATATTTTCGATAGTTTGTTGGAAAACTATCGATAGTATCGAATTATTTTACAACTATGTTGACATGGCAACACTAACAGTTGTTTTTAATGTTGATATATGTATATGAATAAAAACAATTAGGTAAAAATTATATATAATTAATTTTATGTTTGCTTTTGTTCTAATTTTTCAATAATAAGAACACATGTCAGTTCAGATAAATTAGCAATAATTTGTTTTAAAAAAATTCAGTAAAATTCAGAATGAAACAAAATGGTTCGCTCACAAATTTTTTTATATTTCAATCAGTATTCGAGCGCGGATCGTTGAATGTGAGAGCGAATCCCGATATTTGTTGTCCGTGTGATCATTGTGTTAGGAATGTTGAATTTCATTTTTCAATACATATAGCTCATTTATTCAAACAACGTCACAAGTCAAATAAAACTAGTTTTGAAACAATTTAAATAAGTTTTCAATTAACATACAACTCGCGAATTTTTCGTCTAATGACAAGACAACACAATTCTAACAGAATTATGCCATAAGAATTTTCTCTACCATGGTATTTCTCTACACGGCGCAGCCAAATAAAGATTTTCTGCCTTGCAAAGTTTTCTTGCCTAATAACGTTTTCCTGCATTGCCGGGCTTCGGCGGGGCGTAAGGATTTTCTACACCATAGTGTTTTCCGACACCATAGTGTTATCTTGCCCAACAACATATTTCTGGTGATCTTCTACACCAGGGTGTTTATGCTTCGAAAAATTTTCTTGCATTTACCATTTCATGAAAGATATTGTCAAAAGCTTTAAAATGATACCAATATTGGTCATATTCGTTGGAAAACACCGTATAATCACACTATTGTACTAGAATTTCAGAGGCCCACAACTTGGAAACTAGTCCTCGCCGCCAATTTGTTTGTTTAATTTATTTTCATATTTTCTATTTTCTATAGCATTGGAGAGGTGCCCTAAACTTAATTTAAGCCTGAATTTTTTAGACAAGATGAAATATGACATTAATTTATTTTTTGAGTTACGTTACGTTGACGTTATTTTAGTAAGTGAGCGATTTGTACTTATGTATTTTCAATAGAAGACAACTAACATGTTAAATTTTATCGAGTTTATTGTCAATTTCAAAAAATTGGCTTGTTTTTATGGTTAAGCAATTGTCTATATGCATTTCGTTCCCGCTTGTCGAACTCGTCAGTAGACTTCAACCCAAAAAAGTTTTAAATTCAGTTAACAAACTTCGTATGTTTATAGTAAGACAATTGCTTAACCATAAAAACAAGCCAATTTTTTGAAATTAAATAAAGACATTATGTCAAATAAATATACTTCAGTTTATTGTCAATTTGGTAATAAATTTTTTCAACGATAGTATCGCTTTCGAGAAAAAACTATCGATAGTCTAATAAAAACAAAACTATCGATAGTACTATCGATAGTTTGCCAGCTCTAGTAAGTCGTCAAATTATTGTCGGAGCAGAAAAATCAAAATTAAATAAGAAAATTGTTTAGTGAAGAAGTGTAATTAATAGTGATTTTAGAAATTGTGTAAGAGTGGCAGGAAATGCAGATTTCTTATATGAAAATCGCCATTTATGCATTAACATTTTTAACATATGCGTATTCCGGTTATGGCTCCAGCACAATTGCACATCTTCGTGACGCTATTATAGCGGCAGAAGCTATTTTTGGCGACGTCTTCAAGAATCTTATTACTGTATTAAAAAAATTTCACACGGTGCAAGAAGTTTTTGATGCTGCCGTGGAAGAACAATGTATATTTAAATGCCCGAGATTAGAAGGTGGCCCAGGTGAGTGATGTTTGACATTCTGGCAATATCTTCCCCGACTAAATTACGTAAATCATCTAAGATATGAATAAAATAAATTAAGATGATGCATTTTATTAATTAATAATCTAATTCATCAGTCATAATTCATTTCATTTTCGTTGGCAAAGTCAAGGTATAGAAAGATGTTTGTTTAGCATTTATTATCACATTATTGGGTATGTTGTTTTTTTAATAGTGTGCGGGTTTTTTTAATCAGCTGTTCCATGTTGCTATTGTATTCCACAAGTTTGTGTGCATGTGTTCTGTACGAACTGGAAGTATTAAATTTAGAACAAGACGTTCGTGCAGCATTGCCATTCAGTATTTACGCGTTTAATTTGTTATTGTGCTACGTGTTCCAATGGCGAGCAAAATTAAAAGCTTACATGTACATGAATAATTATAATTTAATGAGCAATAGATGGCGCCTTAAATAGTATTTCAAATGTTTACAAAATACAACTGATTTTGTGAGATGTCAGTTAGAATTTTTAGTGTAATTTATTAAGAGATAAAAATCTAAAATCTACCAGATAAAATCTGGTGGTTCACATTTCCACAGTCAAAAAATTCAATTTTCAAAAGCTAGAGATTATTCTTTTTTAATAGAACTGTTGAAATATGACCCCTTTAAGACACGCAAAGTTTACTTTCTCCTAGCTGAATTAAGACTTTGCGTATCTAAAAGGGGTGCAGCTATTACATCAACGACACGATCAAAATTCTCTTGAAGAATTGAATTGCTGACAAAAATTTTAATTTTTGTTTGTCTGTCTTGTTTGCCATTCAATCAATCACTTTTACATATTTCACAAAGAGTTTTTGTTCTTACGAGTGTCCCAGATCACTAAAAAGTTTAGAATAAAAGTAAGTAATTAAAAAATAAAAAACGACCACTGCAAAGTAATACACTAAAAGGCCCCAAACAAGAATATAATAAAAAAAATTATTATTTTATTATTAACCCAAATCTTCCAGAGGAGTATTAGATAAGCCCAAGTCCAGAAAATCTCAGCACAGTATTTTATGACTCGCGTTTCCGATTGATTTCGACTCATTTTCTAGACAGTTTGCTATAGGACTTACAATTAATTGCAAATTTTTTCTAAGTAATTTTTGAGTCACTTACGAATCCATTTCCAATAATATTAATCGGATTTTTCTGTATCAATTTGAGTGCAGTTTCCTTTTGTTTCAATATAAGCCCAGCTGGCCTTTTCAATCGCTTTAATATATCTTTAATTATTATAAAAAGTAAAAACACATTTGAAACAACCGACGAGATTCTTAATCAAAACTCAAATGAAAGCATCAGCGAAGAAATGAAAAAAAATAACAATCTATAACAGAAAATATGAAAATAAAAAAAGAACAAACATATTTTAGATAAATGTATGGTCGATTAATCATTGCAAGATTTACATATAAGAGATAGTTAAACAAAAATATTACAATATCACTTTCCAAATAATCAGCAGAGGATTCGTTTAGGAGTTTTATGTTAAATTTATGTTAAATCGCATATTAAACAGCTCTTGGCTAGCTGGGAAATCTAATATTTTCCTTTTTTCCAAGATGTTTTATTATAATTTATTATTGTTTGTTTTGATTTATGATTGCGCATATTCTGCACATTCCCTTTCTAATAGGGTTTGCTCAGCGATTATAATCGTAATCTAAATCGCGATTAATTTCAATTTTTATTCGTAATGGTAATCCAATCCGTTAATTGCTCGATTACGATTAAAACTTTTGCAAAGAATTCATGTGAACTTTGCATACAGGGCAAGTTCAACTCTTAAAAACTTTAAATTCAAAGTTTTAATATAAATTCAAAATGAAATGAAATGCTTTCGAATTTACATGTCATAATTATACAAATTCGAAAGCAATTTCTTTCCTTTCGAATTACACATTTGACCAAATTTTTGTGTTGTTTTATTCGGCTGATTTTTGTGCTTACGGTTTGAACATTTTTATAAACGTGTGTTTCAATTGTGATAAAAATACATTCTTGGAATTTTTGTTAGTTATGTGGATTTGCATTTCAGTTCCAAAAAAAATTTTAGAATGGTAAAAAATTAAATTTTAAGAAACAACTGTTGTGAAAAGAAATCCTCACGAAGTCATTTTTATGAAGTTTTACAGTATCCCAACTTCTGGGTGTCTTAGCATTATTTTGAAAAAAATTATATTTAATATAGCAATATGGTTATTATATGAAAGCTGATCAAGAATTCTAGATGAAAAACATTTTCATAGAAAATCTTGATATATATATTTTTCCTACTTTTTGTAATATGGAAAGTATTATTTAAGTGAATTAGAAGAAATGTCAGGGTGTGACCATGATGAGCTTTTACTTCAGTCTCCACAATCAGTAATAAATAACTCAAAAAAACCTTAATGAACAAAATTCTCATAATTAATAATTTTTCTCCTCTATGGTGTTTCCCCACATGGCGCTTATAATATTTCTCGATACGGCACATAGTAATGAAGATTCTGTGCATGAAAATGTTTTTCCATTTGCTTTTGTTTATCTATATATTTTAAAACAAAAGTAATACTCGGACAGTAAATACCTAGCTTACATTTAAAAAAAATAGCTTGATTTTCTTCGAAATTATGTTTATCATATACATAATACATAATTTTAATAAGCTTTCGTTTGTTATCCATCGTGTTATTATAAATCAAAAATTAACCAGGAAAATTCCAAAAGCCATGCAAAACTTGGAGGTCTGTTATTTCGTAAAGACGCCTTTCCCATTATTTTTGTTCCTAACCCTTTTTATTCTAATTAAATTTTCTATGGCCGTATTCATAAAAAATATTTAAGGTTTATTAAGTGCTTATAAAATCTCGATTCTAGTTTCCGTGTTAACCGGACACTGTCTCATAGAGCTGCAAAACTATCGATAGTCGCTCCACTCGATAGTTTTATGTAAAACTATCGATACTATCGATATTATCGAATAGTTTTATAAAAGTTGCCACATAAACTACATTTGACTCGAAAAAAAAAATCCAGAGTCCTCAACATTTTCATTAGTATATAAAAATATATCAAGCCTTTTTTTCGATTTTATCGTGAGCGGCATATTATCGAAAATATACTTTTTTATTGAACTTAAAATTTTATGGGCCTACCCATGGTTTAGAATTATCACAATGCGAAAATTGTTGATAATTTTTAAGACACTATTTTATCGTAAGAGACGATTGGCGGCCGTCGCGATATCAGTACCACCAAAATTTATCTTTGTGTCGACGATGTTGAATTTATTAAGATACTTGTGACTACTATTTATCGAATAACACTTGGATTTATAAATAAATTCATATACATACATATGTATTTAAGTACTTATGTATACAGAAGCAGGGATGCGATGTCATATTTACAAATTGTACTAACTTTCAAAAAAAAATTTTAATTTTTTCAGTACGATTGTACCTAATTCTTTATTTATATTTTTTTAATACTTGTACTTTTTAATTAACTAAGAATCAATTAACAAAACGCCAGAAGGTGCACAAAGAATATTAGTTGCTGGGATCTGAATATAAAAGTAACATTTACGATATACTACGTTTATAACCTTTTTTTTATTCAATTCTTCACAGTCGTTGCAAATAGTCGGCTTCTCTCCTTGGTAGGAAAATAAAATTTCCACATTTGCAGATGAATTTGGAATAAATAACGTTTATCCAGCAATTCTTTAAGTACCGGAAAACATCGTTTGATTTACATAATTTTCTAATACCTTCGAGCTAAAGATTAACCCCCTTGTGCAAAAAAATAAGTGAACGTTAAAACCGGTTTTTTTTAATGTACACTTCAAGCACGCATTATTTTTTGCATAAGGGGGTTAATATATTTTAATGCTATTTTTGGCATGTAATAAATATAAAGAGATTCCAGTAGTGCTAAATGGGTCATTGCGGTGCTACGGTACTTTTGGCATTCAAATAGCGCTAAAATTATACAATTGTACCAACTTTTCCATCGCTGTACAAAAGCAGAAACCAACTACGGATAATTTGCTTCAAAGCTGCCGGCTACTGTTTACTGACTTCGATTATTTTTACTCTTTTAATTACTTGTTTTTTTGCCGATAGTATCGATAGTGGAAAAAACTATCGATATTTCATTTACAACAAAACTATCGATACTATCGATAGTACTATCTATAGTTTTGCAGCTCTACTGTCTCATAGGTAGGCATGCACAAAGGCTAAGGGTTGAACACAACGACTTTTGCCGTAGCTGCCAAGATATCGATGAAGAGGAAAGCATAGAGCATTTTCTTTGTCTCTGTCCTGGACTTGCAGGAAAGAGAATGGCCACAATGGGCGCTCTTGAATTCAGGGAACTTTCTGACGTTGCTAGTGTTGAACTTCAACGTATTAGTAGCTTTATGCTGAGCTCTGCTTGGTTCGACGGTGGGGACTCCGCATAAGCAGAGTCTCCGTGGTATCACAATGAACCAAAACGGTCTAAGTGAGTCCGGATTTCTGACTTCCACCCCTACCTATCCTAACTTAACCTAAGTGCTTATTTGACATATTTCTATGAAAAATTTGTCAAATAAACCTAAAATATTTTTATGAATATTTGGGGCTATTATTATTTAAGATAATTTTATTATATTTGGAGCTGCTTCACTAAAAAAGGTGGTTAAATAATCAAACCCGAAATGAAAGTCATACTAACAAGCCCAAAAATGTGTTTCTCGGAAAAAAAAATCCGTGTCAAATATATAAAAAACCGGTTAAAAAATATCGCATATTTGAAGCTGGCAATGTACCTTTTCATTGGTGAAATAATTTTTAAAAGCGGTTAAGTGGTTTGGGAGTGAAAGCGTAGCAAAAAAACAAACAAACTCAGTTTCAAATTTATGATATTAGTAAGGATTTAATTATAATACTTTTAGTAATAAGTACTTGTTATATGAAAATGTTAAGAAATTCGAATATGAAATACTTAAATCTTTATGCCACTGCACTACAATTACTGTCTCAAAATCACTAAATAAGAACATCTGTGTAACCAGGGTTACCGTTCATCCGACTAAAGTCGCAATTTGACCCTTTTTTTTAGCGGTCTGCAACTTTTTGTGAGACTTTTTTTATGACCGACTTTTGCGACTTTTTTGATTCTTGGTACTTTTTGCCCTTTTTTGTAAAGATTCTCACAAAACACATTTAGTAAATTAAGATTTTCTTATCAAAAAATAGTCAAAATAACGCCGTCATAATTTAAAAGCAATTCACAGAATATTGTTGATTTGGAAGCACTTTTATTATTTTCTATTATATTACTTTTTTGCAACCTTGTCACGTGTACAATGTATTTAAGAAATTTTTTTAAAATAAAAATTGTCGTTTTGCTGTGCTTATTTTACAAAACTATTGTGCTTATTTTACAAAACTATTTTTAACTGCCGATTCATTGAAAGAAAAAGTTGCGTAATTCAACTGTATATTTTATAAAATATGCAATAAGTTTTTGTTTCAATTCAATGATCTTTTTTAATAAAAAAACGTTTAAAAAGATGTGCAACTTTTATATTCCCACGCGACTTTTTTGTGCGACTTTATTTTTATAAAACGACCTTTTGTGCGACTTTTCAAAAATAACCAGCGGTAACCCTGTGTGTAACAAATCAAACGATAAAAGGCGTCAGTCGTGAAATTATTGTCGGTGCTAGTAGCCACAGAATCTAGTAGCAGAAAAATCAAAGTTGAATAAGAAAATTAATTAATTGTTTAGTGGAGAAGTGTAATTTTAATAGTGATTTTAGAAATTGTGTTAGAGTGAAAGGAAATGCAGATTTCTTATATGAAAATCGCGATTTATGCATTAACATTTTTAACTTATGCGTATTCCGGTTATGGCTCCAGTACAATTACACATCTTCGGGACGCTATTATAGCGGCAGAGGCTATTTGTGGCGACGTCTTCAAGAATCTTATCACTGTAGTAAAAAAATTCCACACGGTACAAGAAGTTTTTGACGCAGCCGTGGAAGAACAATGTATATTTAAATGCCCGACATTAGATGGTGGCCCAGGTGAGTGATGTTTGACATTCTGGCAATAGCTTCCCACGACTAAATTACGTAAATGCGATGATGCGTTTTATTAATTAATAATATAATTCGTCAGTCATAATTCATTTCATTTTCTTTTGCAAAGTCAAGGTATAAAAAGATGTTTGCTTGGCTTTTTTTTTTATCACATAGTTGTTGTTTTGTTTTTCTATGTAATGGGTTTGCGGTTTTTTTTAATCAGCTGTTCCATGTTGCTATTGTATTCCACAAGTTTATGTGCATGTGTTTCTATATAAACTGCAAATGTTCAATTTAGAACAAAACATTCATGCAGCCTTGCCATTCAACATTTACGTGTTGAATTTGTTATTGTGCTACGTGTTCCAATGGCGAGCAAAATTAAAAGCTTACATGAAAAGTAGACTTTTAATGACCAATAGATGGCGCTATAAATGGTATTTCAAATTTTTCAAAATAGTTTGTAACAAATTTATTGAATTTTTAGTGTAATTTATCAAATAGATAAAAATCTACCAGATAAAACATAACCCACGTGCAGTGTTTAGTTATTCGCACTTCCAGCACACAAAAAAGTTATATGAATAATTTTGTAATATCAATTAAAATATTTGTAATATCAATTAAAAAATTAATTAAATTTTCACGTATAAACAATTTGATAGTACCAATTAAGTTTTTCTACTCAAATTAATTAACACAATTAAAACTTTAATTAAAACAATTAAATTCTTAATTGAAAGCATTAATTGGTGAATACTTTTTTCTGTGAGAGTTAAAAAGTTCAAATTTTTCAGAAGCTATAGATTATTTTCTTTTTTAATATACTTAACTTGAAATATAATGGCCGTACAATAAATTAGGTTTACAAAACGCTTATTAAATGAATTTCCACACAAAATTCATTTTGTTAACCTTTTGTAAACCAAAATTATTTATTATGAATAAAAAATATACCTAATTTGTTTTGACTATGATTTTTATCTGACTTCCATGGTAGGGTTATATTTTTCTTTCGTATCTTGTATGTAAATTTGTATCTCATACCTAAGTATCTTCCAAACGGCTGGATGGATTTCGACAGCTTACCTTAGACAGGTGTTTAAAAAATGGAAATTAAATAAAAATTACAATTAAAAATTAATTAATTAATAATTATCACATGTAATTTGGCTTACAGAGCGATAAGAACTGTAGCCTAATTAAATCATAAATATAGGCCCTGTTCTGCAAACCGATCGATTTGAAATGCACAATTTTAGAAAACTAACTCCGATAATAGAAATATTTTGTTTAAATTTTTTTATTATATAGATTCTCAAATATCATATCTGAAAGAAAATTATTGTGTATGATTTTAAACACATCTGCAGAACCAGTATTCATTTTTTGAAACTGAGAAATTTAATCATATTCGGTTTACAGAACATTACCGATAGAATCAAATAAAGTTCGAACTAATTAAAACTAAGGTCTAATATTTTTCTTTTTGCCAAGTCTTTTTTCTAGTCTTATTTTAGGCGAAGAACTGATTAATCAGTTCTTGGTCATCTGAGGTTGTAGAAAATACTCAGTTTGGGGAAACAATATTCCACATGCTGACTGGGTATGATTATATAATACTAACATGCAGAACCTCTTGTAGTTGTTGTTGTTTGTATCTTTCGTCCACAGGGGGGTATGGGTTTGTGTGGTTGTACATATCTTTACAAGCAAAAGATGGTTGGCGTATTTCGACTCTTATACGATCTTTTTGTAGTAGGGTAAATAAATAACTCGGCAGCATTTGTTTTTTAATCTAGGCCGAAAATGTCGTAGTCGGAGTTGAAATGCGCCAACCACGATAAAGCTAATTATTTTAGTCGTATATTTGTTTGAGTAGTTAATTTACATATCACACACTAAATCATAAACAGTCACAATACAAAATGATCGAAGTGGTTTTGCTTTTTTTTTTTAATCATTTACCTGAACAAAACTAACGACCGTAATAATTTCTTTGGCAATAGTCTTCTTGAAGAACATATAATACTGTTATTTTTCATTTTTATGTTACATACTTGCGTCATTTGTACCAGAGTACAGAATGAAACCATTCGCATTTGCTAACAATTCATAAGTTCGTATCGTTTGCAATGCATTTATTCGACAACAATAACAAATGTAATTGCTATGATACAATTCATTTTATGAATACTAATGTAAGAGTTTTATACAAGCACAAAGTACAAAGACTACGTTGTGTTCAATAATAGTAAAAAGTATTCGCACCATTCACTGACTATTCGTTGCTTTGACAAGACCAGTGAACATTTATATAAAACAAGTAATGCACGCAATAAAATTCGACGCACTCATCTCTTTCGATTGTGCCATGCGTTGTTTATTTCAAATGTTGTGGATTGACATCAATATGCAGGTTTTTTGTGATTGCATTCAAAACAACAAAATAAGGCATTCAATCTGTTCTCAGATTTGTACACTATCAACAGTTGTTTGCAACTACTCAGCATCTGACATTTTTTGAGTTGTAACTGTTTATGATTTAGTGTGCGATATGTTCATGTTCATAGAAGCTTAGAAAGGAATGTGAGAAGTAAAGTCTCGCGGAAAGTTTAAATTACGCACACGTTTTATTTTGATTTTTGTGATCAGTTTTATAAAAATTAATAAAGCAACATCTGGAGAATAAATAGTAATAATAAGTGAAAGAAGGGCAAAAATTAATGCATTTATCGGATACACCATCGCTAATAATATTTATTTATTTATTTATTACCAATAACCTAGCTAATGCAGACCATAAACGGTTAAAAATTTCTACTATAATAATATTATTTTAAATTATTATGTAAAAATATAACTTATATAATATAAAAACAATAAAATATATGCAATAAAAACAAAGTTTAACAATTAGGAAAATGTGTAAGAACAATAGAATCATCCCAATTAGTCAAAATGTAATATCAGTGAGAAAAAGAGAGAAAAAAAATAAAAATTTTATAAAAAGAGAAGTGAGAAATTGCCAACAATGGCTAACTTGCAAAATAGTTACTTATACATTATCAATCAATACTACAAATTATTACTAGAGATTTCTAGAAATAGTTTTTTCTTATATATACGTGAACGGTGAGACATTAAAAGTTTTCAAAAAATTAGGCAAAACATTGTATGCTAGTGCAACCCTTACACAAAAAGAACGTTCCAATCCTCCACTCAGTCTTGGTATAATCAACTGTTTATTTCTAGTGGATCTACTAAACTCAAATAACTCAATCAAATTGCTTGGTGCTTGCAATCTGTATGACTTATAAAAGTGATATAAATTACGGAACTTTATATAATCTGCAAAAGAAACTCACAAAAATCTTACAATGTAAGGTGACACATGCTCCCATATTCGGAGAGAGTACATGTACCTAATAACTCTATTAAAAATTAACTTTAACTTCCTCAAGACATAACCAAAAGTACCAGAATAAACTTCCAAGCCATATAATAGAATAGGCATAATTATACCATAAACAATTCTTTTCTTAACATGAAAGGGTAGTATCATATCCAGACTATATATATTGCGTAAAATATAGTTTATTCTAGATACTAGTGTGTTAATATGCCCCTCAAAGATTAATTTCGAATCCAGTACTAAACCTAGGCAAGTGAGCTAATCAACAAATTCAACAGACTCATTACTGATAGTTACAGAAAATTGGCTACAACTACCACTGCCAAACAGCATTGCTTTTGTCTTTTTTGTATTAAGAGAAAGGCCATTATCAGAAATAAAGTTTTGTAGAACCCCAACGGTATAGTTAATCATATTTTGTAACACATCAGGAAAATCTACTGAACCTTTAAAAAGCAATTGCACATCATCAGCAAAAGCAAATGGAAGACATATGTTGCTAGAAACAATATCAAAAAGATCATTAATGAATAACAAAAAAAGCAAAGGTCCGAGCACAGATCCTTGTGGTACACCACTATGAACAGGAAGGACTCCAGAAACACGACCACAACTCAAATCATATTGACTCCTTTCAGGCAGGTAAGAATATATTAATTTGCAAGCGGAACTAGAACTTAAATAAAACCTATGCAATTTATCAATTAAAAGAGAATGACTCACCCTATCAAAAGCTTTTGATATGTCCAGGGACAACAAAACACACACGCCTCTATTAGAAATATTATTCCTAATGTTGTCAGTCATACCAAGAAGCAATGAAGTAGTATTTCTGCAACTTCTAAACCCAGATTGGCAATCATACAGAAAACGATTGTTTTCAATATGGCTCATAAGTTGAATTTTTATTATATGTTCCACTATTTTTGAGAGAATAGGCAATATCGATATTGGCCTAAACTCTTTACAACCAGCAATTGTACCTTTTTTTCTATTGGAATAATCTTGGCAATCTTCCACATCAAAGGATATTTACAAGTAGTTAATATAGTGTTAACCAAATGCAGAAAGTAGTTCCCAACAAACGGCATTAAAAGCCTGATATACTTGAGTGTAAATCCATCAAATCCTACAGCATTAGACTTAATCAGACCGACAATTCAACAGTTCGAAATGAAAAACCTCTATTATGATATCGTGAAAAATCAACAACCTCGCCACTAATTACCTGGTTAGTTGCAAACACATCATTCAAGAAATCAGGGTCCACACTCTCAACCTGGTCAATGCCGTCCATCACTTCATTTCTATTAAGAACTGACCAAATCCCCTTACTATACTTGTTTTCAAAAATTATACTGTGAGCCTCCTTTTTAATTTTTCTAATAACTTTCTTTACATAATTCCTACAACGACAGAATACTCTCCAATTATTATCGGTCCTATCACCTAAATACGTCCTATACGCCAGATCTCTAACCGAAGTATGAAACTGAATCAGAGGATCTCTAATCCATGATTCATCATGATTTCGAAAATAGCGTTTCCTCTTCTTCAAAGAATGCATAATTTAATAAAAAGTGAATGGGTAGCAGCAATAGTTGAAAAGGCTGCCACAAGAATATATGCTGAGGCAAAATTTAAAATCCACCCTCGCTACCAAATTGAATTAAATGAGAAATAGATAAAAACCGAAAAGAAAAATATTGAATCCATCCGCGTTATCAGCTGTAATCCATGAAAAAATAGTATGCAAGGTTTTATAAATATCGGTTTGTTAATATTTTAAGAAGATGCAACTGGAATTGATTCAAAGAAAACAATTCTAAGTCCAGTCCAGTACGAATTTTGTATTCAGAATATGAAAAATTTAATAGAAATCGGCTTAGCAGCAATAGTTGAAGAAAAAGACAGTCACAAGCAAAGCAGCAAAGACTAAAATTTTTAAATCCATCCTCGTTATTGAGCTGAAATTCAACACACGAATGTGTGTTCAAAGTTTTATAAGAATCAATGAAATATGAAAAGTTGAAGCAATTCTGGTTATAAATGCAAAAAAAAAAATTTAAAGAAATATTTCAAGTCCTCTCTCGCTTCCACCAGTCTGCAGTTATTATTCAAATTTGGCAAAAGCACGCCATAATCTTAGTAAAAATAATTGAACAGAAAAATGCTGCAAGAATTTAAGCAGAAATTAAAATATTTAAAAAAAAAACACACACTGAAAGTTATAGTACCCGTTAATAGCAGTAATTGAAGAAAGTGTCACAAGAATTGAAGCAATTGAAGAGCAAATATTTCAAATCCACCCTCATTACTAACTCTAACTTAAGCAAAGTATGCCGGTTTATTAGCAGCACCTGCCATTCCATACACCCAAAACACAAACATTTTGCATTCCCGAAACATTGCACTTCCATCATGAGCAGAAAACATACATAGTTAGTTCATTGCATCATTATTTAAGTTAATTTACACCACAGCTTCTAATGCTTCTGAGTTTTCTTTTGCAGAAATTCGTCCTGTTCAAAATAAACTTTATACTCCAACATCCGATGGCTGTGGCTCTCTAGGCTTACGCATCAGTACTGATTATTTGCCAGCCGTAGAGATGGAAACTTGCTGCAATGCCCACGATATCTGCTACGATACATGCAACAGTGATAAGGAATTGTGTGATCTGGACTTTAAACGTTGTCTATACAAATACTGCGATAGTTATGAGAAATCTATTGCCAGTGATCTTATGATAAAAGGTTGTAAAGCGGCAGCTAAAATGCTTTTCACTGGCACATTAACTTTGGGTTGTAAATCGTACTTGGACTCTCAGCAACGGACGTGTTACTGTCCACCACCGAAACCGCAACGTGAAGAGAAAAGTTATAATAATTATAAAAGCAATGACGAAGGCGATAAGTACTACAAGGCGAAGAAACCAAAGTATGGCTGGAAGGCTCCCAGTGAAATATAGCACGATTTTCCTTAGATAATTAAAAAAATTGGCGGAATTCACGGTTGGCCTTGCAGATCTTTTACATCTTGTAGCTTTGGTAAATTGTTGTTGCTTTGCTTTAAATTTAACAGAATTTATCAAAGCTACAATATGTAAAAGATCTGCAAGGCCAACCGTGAATTCCGCTATTGTTTGTTGTTAATGAGTACATATACATACATATCGTCATATAAATTCAGTAGCATTTTGAATATCGTTCATTCATACATTCGATATTTTTGAGCATACTCGTATTTGTTAGATATGTGCATTTTATTTAATTACTTCTAATAATAATCTCAATCAAAAAGACGATTTTGAAGTTTTTGAACTTTACGCCCTTTTTGGATTTGTATGCAGCCCAATTATGAATATTCCCGGGGAGTTTTTTCCCTTCCCTATCATTTGTTCCCAGGGAATAATCCTCCTATTCTAAATAGCCGGGGAATAAGCAAATACGGGAGAGAGTAAAATCTGGATCAGCTGTTTAATGTTTACATATTTTTCTGCACTAACGCAAAGTTCAGCAATAGGTCTGTTCCAGATGCATAACAAAACAGTCCGAACTTGTACAAAGTTATCCGAAAGCGTTTCAGATAGCAATTTTTGTGAAATTTTGAGAGCGAATGAGAAAGTAATTTTTTTCATTTCCTGTACAAACTAGTACGAACTTTTTCTTCTGAGTAAGTTCGGACAAGAATTAAATAATCAGCTGTTTTTTTTTACATATGAAACTGAAAAATTATTCAGAAAATTTGCAAATATAGGTAAAAAGTTTTTACACACAAATTTATTAAAAAGCAAAATGGAAGGTTTTTTGAACAAAGTGGAAGTTGTAAGTGCATTTGTGCATATTTCTCCATTTCTTTAATATAAAAAATGCTCTTTTTAAATAATTCACTTTTTTGGAACTCATTTTCATTTACTTTTTACAGCTGTTGCAAATCATGCAAATTTTTTATTTATATTTATATAAATTTTATAAAGTTTTTCTTATCGGTCTTGATAATATTAGAAGGAAATAAATCTTCTATTTACCTATTATGTGAACTGCAAAATTGATTGTTTGAGTATTTGTTCTGAATACAGAATTAGTTTATGCTTTTGAAGTGCATGTGCGCAGTGTTTAGATAAAAATGCAAAAATACAAAATGCAAAAGGGAAATATAATAATTCGGTATTTATTTAAACTTTTTGTTCTAAATAAATGCTTATACTATGTTTTTCAACATTTATTAATATGATTTTAAAATTTTTGCATTAGTTCCCTTCAAAATGTTTGGGGAGAAAACTCTCAACAAATTCTCCCTCTCCCTCATATTTAGAATACCTAATTTTTTCCCAGGGAGTTTTTTCCCGGGAAAATTTTAATTCATAATAGGGGGAATGGGAAAATGGAAAAAACTCCCGGGGAATTGCTATTCATAATTGGGCTGATGATGATATGTAACATGTGTATGTACTATGATTTTATTTATTTGAATTACAATTTAAGTATTATAGCACTTTATTGACACATTTTTAAATACAATCATACAAATGTATTTATTTTGTAGTAATTTATACGAATATAAATAAGACCAAATATTATAAAATTTGCAAGGAAAAACGAGTTTTATTTTAAGAATCTCAAAAAGAAAATAAATAAACCTGGAGGTATACTATGTTATTCGAAATGAAAGAAAACGCTTTCGAATTTACATATTATTAATATACAAATTCGAAAGCATTTTCTTTCGTTTCGAATAACACAGTAGACCCTCTGCTTTTTTGTTTAAATTTTTAGAATTGTAGAACAGTTTAGTGTAATTAGTATACGTACTCGTATAATGATTCAAGATTTCGCTTTAACGGCGGTAGTGTTATGTCAGAGGCATTATTTGTACAAAATTTGATTAAGATCGGAAGCAAAAAATTTTCAAAATGTTACTTCTGTTTGATGGTTTTTACCCAATGAAAACCTTTAAAAATGTCTTAAGCTAAGTCTAGACGATATGTTGAATCAGCAAATATATGCTTACATTCATATGCTTAAAAATAACAACAAATCCTGCTGTCAGCATATACATATGTTAGGCGTCTACACAGTATGCTGAAAGTACCAAATTTTTTAAAGTCAACATATGTCAGCAAATAATAATACAACATATGAGTTAGCATACAATTTTTGTGTCTATACGATATGTTGAATTTCGTATGCTGATATATATGTTAAGTCATGTGAGCATTTGCTTAAATGTAAAATAAATTTGACAATTATATTTCTTTATTAGTAATTTGTATAAATTATCGCTTTTAGTGGAAAAGTTTATATTTTTGGTGTATAATTAATATATAATAAAACATAATGTCATCAAATGATATTTCCCTTGCAGTTATCCTAACTGCATTTGTTTTTGATGGTGATGCAGAATTAAAAGAAAAACGACGTAGAGTTTGGCAAAAGAAATGGTTAGAAAGAAGAGAGGAGGAGGGCTTCTGTGCAAAATTATACAAGGAATTGAAAGAAGAGCAAATATTATACAAAATTTCATACGTATGGATATAAATGTCATCGTTAGACCATTCAGTATGGACTTTTGGCCTAATTTGTTTGTAGGGTTTTTTCACTTTTTTGACTGCCTGCACTTTTTCAGGTGTTGCGCATGCAGAATCATCTGTATCAAAGCCACAAAATGATTCTAAACAATCAGTATTTTCCAACAAACCTGTAATCACAGTTTCCATTTCTTTATACATATCGTTTGCTTAATCGGCAAATATGATAAGTCCCTTTATAATTTTTCAGGAGAGTCTGTCTAAATTTATTTAAACTGAATATGTGTGAGGAAAACGAAACTATTAATTTGGCTATTTTAAATTAACACAAAAAATTTATTTGCTAAGTAAATGCAAGTACATTAGATACATATTCTTTTCCACTAGACTAATAGGTGCTTTATTTAATTTTTTTTTTTGGTTTTAGCATATTTGCTTACCACTGTATAACAGCAAGAAAAAATACCGTAACGACATTTTAGATTTTGGAAATGATGCGTTTTGAGTTATAGTAGCATTCTACATTAAAAACTCAATTTACATAAAAATGGACTTAAAATAATCCCGACTAAGCCAATGATATGTTTATGTTTGAAAATAAAACAACAATTTTTTATTGTAAGTAATAGTAATACTAAAAATATATACTTATCTATAATGAGTCACCCATTACAAATATATTCCAATAAATAAACATTTATTTTTACTATATTTTAATGAGCAGAGTTAAAATAACAATTCTATTTGCTATCAAATTTGCCGTATGCTGAAAAGCTTTAATAGGATTTTCAACAAACAACATATCTGACAGCATACATAGCAAATTTGTTACAAAGTAAAAATATTTTGTCTACACGATATGCAAAAATCTTGAACATACGTTTGTTGACAACTTTAACAAATGCCCTTCATATGTAGTTAAGCATACATATGTTGAAAAAATTTAGTGTCTACACGATATGTTGGCACCGATAACAAATTTTTCATCATAAATATGCTGATTCAACATATCGTCGTTGAATCAGCAAATATATGCGTACATTAATATGCTTTAAAATAACAACAAATCATGCTGTCAGCATATATATATGTTAGGCGTCTACACAGTATGCTGAAACTACCAAATTTTTTAAAGTCAACATATGTCAGCAAATGATAATACAACATATGAGTTACCATAAAATTTTTGTGTCTACATGATATGTTGAATTTTGTATTCTGATATATATGTTGAGTCATGTGAGCATTTGCTTAGATATAAAATAAATTGTACAATTACAATAAATTTATGTTTGTATATCAATTATCGCTTTCAGTGCAAAAAATTTATATTTTTGGTTAATAAAAATTAGTGCAATTATACATGCATATAAAAAAAAATTTTTGTGGAATAACGGAAATTGGCGAAAAGCTACAACAGCAGGATGACAAATTCCAATAATGTTTTAAACTCTTCAAAATTATTAAAACTGCTAAAACCCGCGCAAAAAGCCGCTTTTATTGCGAACATTGCAAAAAATCGCGAAAATTGGCAAAATTTTGAACAAGCCATAATATGGATTTAAAATCGCTAAAACTGTAAAAAAATTCGGCAAAAATTACGTAAATTTGCAAAAATTTATTAACAGCGGGATGATAACAATATTTTATACTTTTTTAAAATCGTCAAAACTGCCAAGAAGCTGAAGACATGTAAAAAGTCGCTTTTATCGCGAATTTTTGCAAAAAAAAATCGCGAGAAGTTGCATAACTTTAAACAAGCAATAATATTGGTCAAAAATCGTCAAAACTGTAAGGAATGAAAAAAATTCAATAAAAATCGCAAAAATTACGAAAATTCGCAAAAACTTACCAACAGCGGAATGGTGACAAATTCTATTATTTTTTAAAAATCGCCAAAGCTTTTTTTAGGAGGCTGAAAGCATGCAAAAAGTTGCTTTTATTGCGAAGTTTGCAAAAATTCGTGAGAAGTTGCAAAATTGGAAAGAAACTGGAATAAGAGTGATAGTCTTCTTCAGAATCGCCTAAAATTATTTTTTACGAAATTGTAATTTCCCTTTTTTTTTTACTCACCCCAATTCACATTTCTGCAGTATATTTTTCGCATAATGCAGAATTTTTGTGTTTTTTTTTTCTTTTATTAAACTATTTTCGTTATTTTAATGTTTACGTTATTTTTATTTTAAAAATGACAAATCAGGCAGCACTGCTCATACATGAGCAGAGTAAAAATATCAATTCTATATGCTATCAAATTTGCCGTATGCTGAAAAGCTTACATAGGCTTTTCAACAAATAACATATCTGATAGCATACATAGGAAATTTGTTACAAAGTAAAAATATGGTGTCTACACGATATGCTAAAATCTTGAACATATGTTTGTTGACAAGCTTAACAAATGACCTTCATATGTAGCTAAGCATACGAATATTGAAAAAATTTTGTGTCTACACGATATGTTGGCACTGGTAACAAATTTTTCATCATAAATATGCTGATTCAACATATCGTCTAGACTTAGCTTTAGAAACTAATGCAGTGATAATTTTTAAACTCTTCATGTTTATTTAATAATGAGGATTTTATTCTACAAATTCGTGAAGGCTTCACCGCAAGCGTGGCACTTCAAATATTTCAAATTTTTTCTTTTCAGCCTGGCCCACGATATCGACAACGTTCGACTTGTCGCACACTTACATTCAAAACAAAAACAAATTTTAATATTTTGTTGTTGTTTCAAATCTAAGTGTGCGACAAGTCGAACGTTGTCGATATCGTGGGCCAGGCTGTTTATCTCAAAACGTAGATGGAGAATAGAAATTCGAGGTCAGGTTATGATTTCGGAATATGTATAACTATTTTTGATGTGTAAACATCTATACGCTAGGTGGTAAAATTCTTTTTCACAATACAACCACAAATTTTGCTGAGATTCACACCGCGTTGTCAAATCGGTGTGAGCTACATATGTGTGAGTGTATTAGTGTTTGAAAGAAGCAATACAAACTTATTTAAAATATTGTAAATACATAGGCACTTGCTGTGGTTTTTGTTTGTTTTATTTAACTTGATAATTGCTTTATTAGGGTTTTCTGTACACCAAAGGTGAAAATGAACCGTAAGAGCTACGGACCTGAAATTTGGACACAGTGTGTAGACATTTAGCCGCTACAACAAAAAATACATGAGAGTTAAAAATTAAAGGGTGTTCCAAAACGAGCAACGAAAAATGTTAAAATCTCATGTAATATACATACAATTGTATGTACATATATACACTTGAAATTTGTAAAGTTATACAGACTACAACAATTAACATTAAATTTAAAAAATTTAAATTAAAAGGTGTTCCATCAGTTAATGCAATTTTAACTTTGTAATTTTGACAACTTGCTGTATCTTGGAAACCGTAAGAGCAAAACTCTTGAAATTTTCAAAAACGGTAAAACTAAAAAATCAAAAAATTATAGAATCGCCAAATCTAAAAAAAATCGCCAGAAACCAAAAAAAAAAAATTAAAAAAAATTTTAGGACTAAAATAAATCGCGCAAAACCGGAAAAATCGCCAAAATGAAAAAAACCCCAAAAAAACGGAAAAAAATCGCTAAAATGAAAAAAACGCTAAAATAAAAAAAAAATTGCCGAAATTAAAAAAAATATGGAAATATTTTTGAACTTATGGAGAATTAAATTCAATGAACAAAAGTGTGTCCATATAACGTTCACCCTAAGAAGAGACACTTGCTCCCCCCTTCGAATCAACAATCAAAATATTCCTCAACATTCCCAAGTGAAATACCTTGGTATACACCTTGATCGAAGACTTACGTGGAAACATCATATTGACTCTAAGTTAACTCAGATGAAACTTAAGTTAACTCAAATATATTGGTTGATTGGCAGAAACTCAACACTCAGCCTAGACTGCAAACGTTTACTATACAAGTCTCTTTTAAAGCCAATATTGTGCTACGGAATTCAGTTATGGGGCACTGCTTCAGCTTTCAATGTCAATGAGGGAATCCAACGAAGGCAAAACAAAATTTTACGGTTAATAACATCGGCTCCATGGTAGTGACTGAAGAAATTGCAAAATACGCAGGCAAATATTTAACAAAACTCGAATCACATCCTAATCCGCTTGCTCGTAATATTTTGAACTTTACTGGACACATCCGCCTAAAAAAGAGGGACACACGGGCTCTTATAGCTAACACTCCAGATGGGACTACTTGAAAATATTGTTTTTTCCTTTTTTGATTATCACTACTAATGTATTATTTATAACTATCACTACAGCTACGGTCACACTTGTCAAACATTTGCCCAAAAAAGCGTAAACAAAAAAAACAATAATGAAAAAAATTTTGATCCAGATACTTGTTTATCATATTAAACAGTTTCGAACACAACTAATGCACAATGTCATAGAATCCAACAATAGTGGCTACTCTTTAACTTGACAAACTTTTGTCTGAATTAAAAGATTTTTCATTAGCATTTAGCGGTTACGCTTTTTTGGGCAAATGTTTAACAAGTGTGACCGTAGCTTAAGTTTATGTTCGACACTGGTCGGGCCTAATAATTTTTTTTATAGATTTAAGATTTGAATACTTATTGTTAGTTCATATATGAAGATACAATAAATAAATACATGCATTAAAAAAAATTAAAAAAAACCCTTAAACAAAAAATCGCCAAAATGCAAAAATCGCCTAAATAAAAAAAAACCAAAAACAGAAAAAAACGCAAAAATTAAAAAATCGCCAAAATGAAAAAACCCCAAAAACAGAAAAAAATCGCCAAAATGAAAAAAATCGCCAAAATAAAAAAAGAGAAAAAAAACGCCAAGACGAGAAAAAAGCAACAAAACTGAAAAAATCGTTTAAATTGAAAAAGCTTAAAAAAGGAAAAAAAGCCACATCAGAAAAATGCTCAAAAACCGAATGTACGGAACCCTTCGTGTGCGAGTCAAAGTCGCACTTTACTGAATTTATTTTAATTGCAATGCGCACACAACAACAAGAACAGCAACAACTAAACGATGAACAGCAGGAATTAAAAATTAAAAAGTAAAAGTAAAGGCATTTACCATAGATGAGCACTCCAGTACCACTAAAGTTTCAGTAAAAATAATAAAAAAATTTTAACAAGTAAATTTTTACTGATTACTAAAATTTTTTTCTACAATTTTTATAAAGTGCCTAACTGATTTATTATATGATGAGGTGCATTGAATTTTTAGTAATCAGTAATGCCCGTATTCATATTGAAATTCTACCAAGTGGCTTAATTTTTTTCATACAAAAGTTTCAAAATTTTAATGATAAAAACTTTTCAACTTGCTACAATTTTATTATGAATGCGGCCCTACGATTTTACTGGAAATGCAAATTAAATTTCATTATCAGTAAAAAATTACTGAATTTTTTTTAGTAATCAGTAAATTTACTGCTTACTGCTATTTTTAATGCAGTACATATACAAATACTGCAGTGTGCCCATTTACTAACCAAATACGTTCAATAAAACAAACAAAAACCAACAAATTCCTATACATATATTTACAATATTGAAAGTTTTGATACTTTTAATTAATTAATTTAAAAAAATATACTAAAAGCATAAATACTTCCAACTTAAAAAATTTTTCATTACTAGATGTTTACACATCTCCTCTGTGATCGGACTCACATTGCTTTTTTATTTTAATTTTAGCACATCAATTTGAGGAACAAAATATTCATGATCAGCGTTGCCACAACCAAAATATTTTTGTAACCAAAATATGGAAAAAAAGTAACCAAACGAGACAAAAAGTAACCAAAATCTCTATAAATTTAATATATGTACATATGTACTGTTTTATTTGTATTTCCGTTAAGAAATATATGTATCTGTGGCAAATTTAAAAAATTCAATTTTTTTTTCACATTTTTTCTCCTGTTCAGGTCCATAGGTAGCAAACCGTTGAATATTCAAGGAAACAATCAACCACCAATCAATCGATCCTAGGAACGATTCTTAACACCGTGTTTTTAATTTCATTTGCTTTGAAATTTTTTACTTTTGTGGCTGCCTAAGCGCTACACAAACGGTGTTAAGAATCATTCCTAGGAAGTTCATATGTTGTAGAAAGTTGTTTATTGAGATCTTAGGGACATTTTTATCGTTGATAGTTTCCTTGAATTTTGAACCGCTTGCTACCTATGTACCTGAACAGGGGAAAAAGGTATAAAACTCAAAATTTTTTAAAATTTTTTGCGATTTTGATCTTGAAAGTAATATTTTTTTAATTTTATATATTTACAATTTTTGTTGTATGACAAGAGCTACAACTTTGCCTCAAAGAGTAAATGAAAATTCTGAACGATATGAACCGGAGAAAATGCAAAAATGACACCGAGGCCCCAAATCGTTGGGCAAAAAAAAAAAAATGTGCATGACCTGGGGCAAGACACCGATCTTTTTTTGCCTTTTATCATGCAGTGGTGTTCGTATATGATTATATTTCCATGACAGTGTTATATTCGTTATCCAAACACATGACTGAATAGATAAACTATTAAAATATACATACATATGCATTATAGAGTTGGTATGGAAATAAATCTTATTCCTGAATTTAATTCTGACTAAACCTAGCTGGGAAAATATTCTTTCAGAAGACCCCGAAGTGTGTGAAAATGGCATTAAACTAAAAACAAAATTTAATAAAGTCACCAAAAAATTTTTTCGTTGCATTCATTTGTATGTTTTGAAACTTTGTCCCAAAATTCAACTTCTTATTTCCAATTTAGAACATCTGAGCAATTTCTATTGGGATACAATATTTACCATCTGTTTGGAAATCACATCCATATTTTTTTAGCCACGAAAAATCTTTCAATCACGTGATAGTTTATCTCAATATTTAGTTATATTCATATTTATATACCATATAAAAATGGTTATTTTTGTGTTGAAGAAAAGTAACAAAAAGTAAAGTAACAAAAGTACACAAGTACACATTGGAAAAAAAGTAACCAATTTTGGTTAAAAGTAACCAAAGCGGCAACGCTGGTTATGTTCAGAGAGAGACTTGTATTTTTTTAAACGCTATGTTGATTATCCAGTGTTGTCTTTACAACGTAGTAAAAACGCTTAAATTTTGATCTTTTATCAAAATAATTAGTTATGTGCAAATTTAACATACCACATAAGTATGTACATTATGCATAAAAAATTGTTATTTTTGTGTTCAAAAAAAAAGTAACCAAAATAGAAAAAAAGTACACAAGTACACATCGGAAAAAAAAGTAACCAATTTTGGTTACAAGTAACCAAACGGCAACGCTGTTCATGATAGGGGTGATTGTCTCTGATGCCACTCACTAACGTTCTAAAATGTACTACCCGGGCAACTACACTAAGAGAAAAATGACTATATAAATTTAAGAACAAAATCTTTAATTTTAGATTAATTAGGTTGCAGAAATCTTATATCGAGTGTCGTATTACTTACGACTTTGATTACGACGATTTTGTACTAGACTAAAGAACATTGCAACATTTTTTCTTTAATCTAGTACGAAATACCACTCTCGTCAGCGATGCCAACTTAGTGCTTTTGGCACTATTTTTAGTGCTTTTTGAAGAATCAAAAACGCAAATTTTTGAACGTTAGTGCCAAACTAAGAAAAAGCACTAAGTAGTGCTTTTAAGAAATTTAGGTATTTCTTAAAATTATTTTAATAAAGACTTGGTGTATTTATTTGTTTAGTGTAAAGCATACTTTTTTCATCTGATATAGTTCATTAAAAATGTTGATAATATTGCCGAAATAGAGAATAGCTTAGAAAACATTATTTAACTTCACTCGTTTTTTACGTTAGTGCTTTTTACGCTTTTTAAATTTCAAAATTACGCTTTTTAGTGCTTTTTTAAAATTCTGATGTGCTATTACAGCCAAAAAAGTTGGCATCACTGACTTTCGTTCGTAATAAGGCCAAATATTTCAATCTTCACGTTTTCAAGTTTAAGCATAAATTCTTAATTTATAGAATGAATTCTTAAAATAAAAAACGTGCTCTTAAACTTTAAGAACGCATTCTTAAAATCAAGAACGTTATCTTAACTTTAAGATTATATTCTTAAATTTTTAAGTATGGGATCTTAATTTAAGATTTTTATTAATAACAAAATCTTGAATTCGATCTTAAAATGAGATTTTATTTAAGATTACAATCTTAAATGCGATCTTAAAAAAATTAAGATTTTGAGGGCAATTATGAATAAAATTCCGCGAGAAATTTTTCCCGGGGAACAATTCCAACTTATGGCAAGTAATAGGGAAAACAAAAAATTCTAATTGGAAAAGGAAGAAATTTCTCACGGAATTTTATTCATAATTTCCCGGTTTATGTTTGAATTAAAAATTTTCGAGTTTAGTAGACTATTAAGATTGAAATGATTTGATTTCGAGAGTAAAATCTTGATTTTAGCATGTTTATTCCCTCCAAGAATACTCGCATTTATTTTACGACTACAAGCAAGTTCAGTGTGAGGATTTTTACTTATGGCGCTTTTTAGGTTTTAGCTATTTTTTTATATATTTTTCCGTATTATTATTTCTCTGAGATTTCTGCCTCTTCGACGATTTTTTCACATTTCACTTTTTTCGGTTTGAACTACTTAATATTTTCTTTTCAGTGTTTTTTTTAACTACAGGGTGGGCCAAAAGAAACCAAGGGGTGTAAAAGTTTAATAACTTTTTTGTTTATTAACTTTTTTTTATTTTTTCTTTCAGATTATATAATATACAAAATGGAAATTTTTTTACACTAAGTATGAAAAATGATGTCTCTTAAATGACCACCGTTTTCAGCTTCGCACTGATGGGCTCTTTTTAGAGCATTTTTCAAAACTTGTGGCTGTAGCGTTCGAATTTCTGCAACAATGTTTGCCTTGAGTTCAAGGATTGTTTCTGGCTTGTTCACATACACTCGCTCCTTCAAAAAACCCCAAAGAAAATAGTCGGGTGCTGTCAAATCTGGCGATCGCGCTGGCCAAATAATTTCCGAATTTCGAGAAATTATTCGCTCTCCAAAAATTTGACTTAAAAGTGCCATTGTGTCTCGGGCAGTGGCTCCGTCCTGCTGAAACCACATACCAGGTCTGTTTTCAAGAGCAGTACGTAAAAAATTTTCTATCATAAAACAATACCGCTCTCCATTTACGGTTACAGCACTTCCATCTTCATTCTCGAAGAAGTAGAGCCCAATAACATTTTCAGATGTGATCCCACACCATACTGTACACCTGATGGGGTGCAATTGGCGTTGATGAATGGCTCTTGGATTTTGAGAACCCCAGAACCTACAGTTCTGCTTATTAACAAAGCCATTCAAATGAAAATGAGCTTAAAATAATTGATCTCTGGTTTAAATAATAAAATTCTATTGTTCTGGTTCTCTGTTCAGTTGTGAACCTCTCCATTATAAATTCTCCAAGTGTTGTCTATATAATCTGAAAGAAAAAATAAAAAAAAATTAATAAACAAAAAAGTTATTAAACTTTTACACCCCTTGGTTTCTTTTGGCCCACCCTGTATTTGTCTATGTTAGAGATATTTTTCTTTTTTTGGGGACCTGTTCCGTTTTGGTAATTTTTAGAAATTATTATTTGTTGCTGATGCTTCTTTTTGCAGATTTTTCCCGTTTTGATGATTTTGTCCATGTTGGTTTTTTTAGCTTTTAGCGACTTTCTCAATGTTGGTGTTTCTTTTTTGATTGTAATTTGTTTAATATACTTATTTTCGATTCTGCGTTTTAAAGATTTGGCTTTACCAATTTATTTTTGTTGGCGATATTCCTCCGCTTTGGGGACTTGTTCCGCCTTGTTCACTTGCTGTTCTGGATATTTTTTGTTTCTGTTGTTTTTTCCATATTGTTTTCTGAAATTTTTTCCAGTCCTTTTTCTTCGTGTTGATGTTTTTTTTATCGGTCTGGCAACTTTTTCGCGTGGGTGATTGTTTTAGTTTTGGCTGTTTTCTTTGTTTTGACAACCTTTTTCCTATTTGAGTATTTATTTTACTTAGGTTTTTCCAATTTTTTTTGTGACTGCTTTGTTGAAAAGTACCAACAACTGATAACATTCACCCCTATCGTGAATAAAATGTGAGATTTTGGTTCCACATGAAATTTTCATTCCCCATGAAGGGAAATTTGCAATCTTTAATTTCATGGGAACGTTTGTTCCCGCTATCAATGCGTAGTGAATGTAATAAAACGGGAAGAAGACTTGTAAAGCTTCAAAATTAATTGAAAATCAAACAAATTAAGTTTAATAATAAGAGATACACATATTTTGGGTTTCAAATTAAATGTTATATAGTGCAAAATTGTGTTTTTAATTGTTTTAGGCGCCGTGCAAAATTTTTTTTAGAGAGATTCATGTTCAATGAAAAAAGGTGTTCCTAGGTATTATTGTTATTAATTGTGGGCATTATTTATTGATATTGCCCTAAAAATGATAATTTATAAGTTTTAATATATAATTGCAAGTATAGTATTGAAATTACGCAGTGTATTAATTCAGTTCGCCTGCAAAAATAAAGTGAACAAAATGAAGCGAAAAGTGAAAAAATCCATGTGAAAAATATTATCCACGATAAGGGGAATCAAGAAAGGGAACACATTTCAGGGGGAAAATTGTTCACGATTGCAATTTGGGGAACAGGGAAAATATTTCGAGGGAAAAACTGTTCACGATAGTCGTGATTGTCGCACCTTATTTATTTCAATTTCTTAAATGTTCCAAAACGTGAAAAAAACTCCAAAAATCGAAAAAAAAATCGCCAAAACGCAAAAATGTCGCCAAAACTAAAAAAAAAAAAAATAAATAAAAAAAATCGCCAAAATGAAAAAACGCCAAAAACCGAAAAAAAATCGCCAAAACAAGAAAATAAAGTGTCAAAACTAAAAAAGAAGCCAAAACTTAAAAAAATCGCCAAAAACTTGAAATTTTCATAAACGGTAAAACTAAAAAAACCGAAAATTATAAAATCGCCGAACCAAAAAAAAAAATCGCCAAAAACTAAAAAAAAATCGCCAAAATTAAAAAAAAAAATCTAACACTAAAATAAATCGCCAAATTCGAAAAAATCGCCAAAAATTAAAAAAATCGCCAAAATGAAAAAAACGATAAAAACCGAAAAAAATCGCCAAAAACAAGAAAATAAAGTGTCAAAACTAAAAAAGAGCCAAAACTTAAAAAAAATCGCCAAAACCGAAAAAACGCAAAAACCGCCAAAACAAAAAAAACCGGAAAGACCCCAAAAACGAAAAAAATGCCAAAACTATATATTATATAAGATGAAGTTTGTATTAAATTACATATCTAGTGTTCGTACGGAACCCTTCGTGCGCGAGTCAGAGTCGCACTTTACTGAATTTATTTAAATATGCCGTTGTTTGAGTAAATGGAAGGTCTTGGTTAAAAACTCAGTTTGATTAAATATACATATAATAACTTTTAAGAAAAATTTAAATAATTTAAAGAAGCTTATTGTTTTACTACGAAATACACCATTTTGTAAAATTTCTTTTATAAACTCAATTGAAGTGGGTTATATTTTATTCGTATCAGTGCCTATATTGTTACTTATAAATACTATATTTGGAAAAATTTCAATTGCTTTCATTGATGAACTTTTATTAAAATCGTAAATGAAAAAAAAAATTATTTAGAACTACTTATATTTAAATAATTATTATTTTCCAAAATGTAAGTACTTATTTTTTAGTTTAAAATAAATCAGTAGGCAATTTAGAAATATTTATAATTTATTTAAAATAACTACTTATTTTGGCAATATTTTCGCGTCTTCTTTTAAAACCCAAAGAATATGTTCAACTTCTGCTTCCTATTTTTAAAAATTTGCGTATTGTGTTTTGTAAGCGAGTACTTCAATTTGGCAATCTAAAAAGTAAGTCATTATATGGCAAGTAGTTCAGATGGTAATGTCTAATTTTTTGCTGGGAGGTTTAAACATGCTCTTCTCTTCTTCTTTTTCTTTCGATTCAGTTTTTTTTTTTGCAGAATACCTCTTTTTGATCCGTGCGTAACTGAATGCGGGAACGTAATCGAAGCGCAGAATAGGGGTAGTGATCTAGCTTGTATTTTATTACAAGCTTTTATTTAGTTTCACCTGTCCCGTTGTCTGTCTGTAATCAAATCCTGCAAATTCAATTTGATCCACTTCCCGGTTTCCGATTGAGCTGAAATTTTGCTTGCAGGTATAAATCGGATGACAATGCAATATTAATATGGCGGATACTTTTTTGTTGGATAATTTTAAAAGCTTGTTTTTAAAAGAGGTTTTTTTTAATTACTACTTATTTTTACCTTAATTGTTTCCAGCAATATTATCTTTGCTACAGTCATTTTGTAGTTTAGTAAGTTAAAAATTGAATTTAAATTTTTCAAATTATAATTTCTCCGTCTAAACCTTAGACTCTAAAGAGATTGGACACCGATTTAAAATTTATATAAAAAAATTTGTTTTGCCAACGAGTGTGCAATTTTCGTAAGTAAATTCCGTTGGCCCTATTTTAACACACGTTTTTTAATATTGATTCGAATTCACAGCTCATGCTTGAGATCAATAAAAAAATTTATTTAAGATAAAAACAATTAAAACTACTCGTAAAAATAACCAAACAATTCATGAAATGGTCTTAGATAAATTTATTCGATGCGATGATTAGCCAAAGAAACCACCATTTAATGCTACTCCAAAAGATGTGGCACTATTGCTGGTGCTCGAAAACCCGGCTTCTAAAAATATAAAAACAATTCCATAATATAAAATTTTTTTAAATAATTTGAACAAAAAATGCTATCAACTTACGTATGCCCTTGCCATAATATGGATATCCGCCGTAACCGTAACCAACACCGCAGTAAATGCTCGTGAAACAAGGATAACCATATAGTGGATATTGTGGATAATAACCATAGGAAGGATAGCCAAGATATCTTCCGAAGATACCACCCAAGCCAGGATAATTATATGGATATCCTATTCCTCCAAATTGTGCCGAAATCGGATGGCTAATCAGTAGCAAGGCGGTAATTAATATGCCAAACAGTTTTAAAGAGTTCATTTTGTTTAATTTTTCTGTCATACACAAACTCTCTATCAAATGTGTTCGTTCCACTTCTGAAATATAAATTTTAATTTTATTTATTTATATACTTTAAAAAAAGCAGAAGTTCTATTAACATTTTGTGATGACATTGTTCTAATAACTGATTAATATTTGACCATCAAATAGAGCCAAATTTACTAAAACAAAAGCGATCATGAATGTCATGAATACGTAAATGTTAAAATAATTGCCAGTGTGCACAGTGGGAGCGAAAACAAAATAAGTTGGTAGTAGAATTTAAAGTTTTAAAAATATTACACAAAAACTAAAGATGGGGTCACACGATTGGCACGATGTACCAATATTCGTCGGCTCACTGCGATAGAGTTATAAGTAATAAACCAAAATGACATTATTACTTAATTAATTCTTTAATAAGTCTATATGGCTTTATTACTAATGCAGTGTGGTGCAGTTATGTAATTATATTTGAATTAGTTGAGAAATAAAGCAAATTTACTTTATTACTTATGAATTTATTTCAGTGAGCCGACGAAAATTGGTACATTGTGCCAATCGTGTGACCCCAGCTTAAGGGCTTAATTTTGTAAAACTCAACGCTTAGCGTTGACAAATTTTGTATAAATTTTTTTTGTAATTTAAATTTTTTCCATATAAAATTTTTCAACGCTCGGCGTTGCGTTTTAAGTAGAAATGTGCACGTGAGCATTTTTTGATTCACCACATGCACGCTCACGCAGGAAAATATTTTACTCACGCACTTTCACGCACGAATGATATTGAAAATTTTCACGATCACGCACGCTCACTAAGAAAATATTCTTAATCACGCACGCTCACGAAAAAATATGTAATCCACATTGTTTTTTTTTCTTTTTTTTTTGGGTTGAAGAATAAGTTTTTACACATATGTACATGCATATGGCAATAAATCTGGAACTTCTAAACTACTGGTAGGATTTATATGAAACTCCTAACATCCGTAGGGGAGGATTTAGGCTTTATACAGGCTTGCAACTTTTTTATTTATTTATTTGATTTTGATTTGATTTAGATTTTAAAAATTATCTGATTTTTATCGGATAAATCATTTTGAAATAAACTTGAAATTCTTAGGAAATAATTTCCCAAGATGAGTTTCCGTATCTCTCATAAGATATTTTACTTAAGACAATAAAAATTGTTTGCCTTAACTTTTCTTAGTATTTCGCCTATTACTTTTTAGTTTGTTGTTGGATTTTAAATTAAAAACAGAATTAAATTTTTGACAAAATTTTAAATAAAAATAGGAAAAAAAATTATTAACCTTTAACTACTGAGGTGAAATATTTTGGCGTACATGCTGTGGTGGTGGTAAATTTTACCCCTTTTTAATTTTTAATTCGAAAATTTTGCAAAAAAAAAAGATTTTTTGGATTTATTTGCTTTTATTTGGAATTCGATGACACATTTTTAAATGAATAAAGTAATAAAATAAAGAAATCTAACTTCTAGTTAAACTAAACAAGGATTTTATTTCATATTCACCTTTCTTAAAACTAAAAAAAGGAACAAACATAACTTTTAAAAAAACGTATTAAAAAAAACAATAAAGGCATTTTTTTCACAGGCAAATTTATATCATTAATAGTAAAAAAGAAAACAAAGTAAAATTATATATATATATATATATATTATATATATATATTATATATATATATATATATATATATATATATATATATATATATATATATATATATATATATATATATATATATATATAATAAAAAAAAACGTATGCCCGGAGGAGTGGTAATTTTTATACCTGCACGTATAAATATCTGCTTGTATGATACATACGACGATCAAAACATAACTGAATAATAGTAAAGGCAGAATTAGTTTGTACGTGATGTTCTGTTCTGAATCAGCTGTTTTGCTTCTGTTGAGTTGAAAATCTGTATGTGTGGTTAGTTTTTACTTTTTCGTTCTGTTCTGTTGCGGACAAATCTGTAGAAAATAGAATTCAACGTTAAGTGACAGCCAAAAGTGTGTATGTATTAGTGTGTTGTGATATTTCTGTACAAGTGTAATCAATTCTATAGGTTGCCAGCTGATTTTTTTCACAGGCAAAGTAATTGCAAAATATTTTATACAGAAAGGAACGGCACAGAACAGCAACAGAAAGTAAAGACTAATCAGGCCTTTATAGGATTATGAGAAGATACAAAGAGAATAAAATTGATAGCACTCAACTGAAGAGAGTAAATTAAAAAAGTAAATAGGAGAGGGTAAAATTTACCACCACCACAGTAGTTAAAGGTTAATATCTCTATTCGTGAAATTGAAAAAAGGCTAAAAAAAATCTAAATTTTAAAATTTCCCTGAAAAAGCCATGTGTTTTTTTTTTAAGTATCTTCATTATTTTCAGTTTTGTAAAAAACTTTGTTTGATGCATTCACTTTTTAATTACATAGCGCTAAAGAAAATGCATTAAGAATGTGCTTAGAGCCAATTATTTTGTATTTTGGACATGTACCCTACATTCAGCAATGTCCTAAAATAGAAAATTTTAAAAATATTTTTTGTGTTTAAGCGCTTATAAAAAGTTGTGACGGTAGATTTGAAAGTTCCAACTGCCACATTTTATTATACATACACTATAGATAGTTTTAAGCATTTTTAACTAAAATTTAAGAGAGCCTTTTCACAAATACGGATATCTTCGCAGATTTTCTGAAAAATATCAAAATTTAGGGAAAATATAGTAATAATAATAGTAATAAACAAATACATATATTAAAATAATTTTATTTTTCTAAATTGGTACGAGTATATTTGAATTTCATATGAACCAGTTTTCCACTGAAAAAATCATAAAAATAGCCCAGGACCGATATCTCGTGAGAGCGTGAGAATTCGTGCGTGATTATTAAAAATAGCTCACGCACGATCACGCACGAGTAATTTTTTTTAAGTCACGCTCACGCACTCACGCGTGATTAATTATAAATTTGATCGCGATCATGCGTGAATTACTCATGATTTTAAGCCATAAATTTGAATCCAAAAAAAATTTTATTCGAGAGATGAATACATGTCATTAACATTTAATATTTCGTTCATTTGGCCACCGCAGCTGTTCTTGACTAAGCGCATTCTGGACGGCTAATTTTGTGCCACTTTTCAAGCATTGCTGGTTGTGTGTCACGAATAACACGAACAATGTTGGCCTTCAAGTCTTTAATTGCTCCTTTCTTATCACCAGCAGGAAATAATGGAGAGGTGTCAAACCGCACAAGCCGGAGGCCAGTTGGCAGGTCCATTTCTAAAATCAATTTTGTTTTATTAACAAACCCGAATGGTTTGCTAAGATGGACTATTATGTCTGCCATAAAAATCGTAAAGTCGTCTACAAATTGTGGGAATTAATATCTGATGTTCAAAGTAAATCTAAAGGGTGTTTTTTATTGAGGTATAGAACTTTAAGTTGGCATCACTTTTTTAACTGGCGGCCATTTTGTCAGCTGTCAAGTGATTAATATTTAGTTTGGTTTGGCATTTCATCATGAACAGGTTGACAAAAGAACAACGTTTGCAAATCGTGCAAATTTATTTCGAAAATAATGGTTCAGTTCGCGAAGTTTACCGCAAGCTCCGTCCATTTTATGGTCGACATAATCGTCCATCAGAGCAATTAATTCGGTTAACCATGGATCGTTTTCGCACTACGTTTACTCTATGTGATAATACGCATCCGCAGAGACGTCGAACAGTGCGCACCGAAGAAACAATTGCCGCTGTAGAGCAAAGTGTTGAAGAGGACCCGAATGAATCGATTCGCCACCCTGCACAGCAATTGGAGCTTTGTCCATCAACTTTATGGAAGATTTTGCGCAAAGATCTTGGCTTGCGACCTTACAGGATCCAGCTTGTGCAAGAATTAAAGCCGCGAGACCATGCAATGCGTCGTGATTTTGGTGTATGGGCCGAAAATGAGATTGATCTCGATGCTGATTTTCATCGCAAAATTTTGTTCAGTGATGAGGCTCATTTTTGGTTGAATGGCTACGTCAACAAGCAAAATTGCCGCATTTGGAGTGAAGAGAATCCACATGAGACCCTTGAGACGCCATTACATCCACAAAAACTGACTGTTTGGTGTGCTCTATGGGCTGGTGGAGTCATTGGGCCATACTTCTTCCGAAATAATGCTGGAGAGTCAGTTACCGTTAATGGAGACCGGTATAGAGCCATGATAACCGACTATTTTGTTCCCGAATTGGATGGCATGAATGTGGATGAGTTGTGGTTCCAACAAGACGGCGCTACATGCCACACAGCGCACGTCACAATCGATTTATTGAAGGAAACATTCGATGAGCGCATAATTTCGCGGAATGGACCTGTCAATTGGCTACCAAGATCGTGTGATTTGACACCATTGGATTATTTTCTTTGGGGATATGTGAAGTCGCTCGTCTACGCCAATAAACCAGAAACGTTAGGGGACTTGGAAGCCAACATTCGTGGCGTTATTGCCAACATACGGCCCCATATGCTCGAAAAAGTGGTTGAAAATTAGACCTGTAGAATTGGCTTTATTCGAGCCAGCCGCGGCGGCCACATGCCCGAAATCATATTTAAACATTAATGGCATAAAATTATCCTTCCAATAAATGGTGGACATTAAAACGATTTTCTTGTGTTTTATTTCAATTCGAAGTTATATACCTCTAAAAAAAACACCGTTTAGATAATTGGGTAGCGCTGTTCAAGCAGCAATCTATTCATGATGATTTGCCAGAGTATACTGATCATAAATAAAAATTTACAGTTCGTTTGACAGTTAATCTTTTTCGTATGTTCTATTTGGCTTAAAATAAAAACTCCCACTATAACTTATGGGGAAGTTATTTGTATTCCGAGGGTCGGCAGACCAGTTTGGTTGGTAAGTCCCTATTTACACTATGCAAGTCTTATTGCTAAGCTGATTAGTTTATTAGGAGAGCGAGACGGGGGGAAAAGAAACGTTGCTGTTCCCCTCGTCTCTCTCTCCCTGAAACTAATCAGCTTAGCAATAAGACTTGCACAGTGTGATTTGGGACTTACTATTTTTTTTTTAATTTTGCGCTCAGCTGTACCCTAACTTAAGATTTGAAAATTATGTTAATGCAGAAACCTTACTCCGTTAGCGAAGTGTGAAAGAAGAAGAATGTAAAGAGCGGTACCAGTGTTGTCAGATTTATTTTCAGCCTCCTCGCCAAATGACTTGTCGAATATTGCCAAACATCGCCAATATAATAAAACATTAAATTATACCTACAAAAATATATTAGGCCCTTATTATGAGTTACATTCGCGTTGCGATCTTCGCTGGCTATCGAACATCGAACGTTCAATTTATATTATGAACATCGAAAATTTCGTTGAGCAACGAATTTTCTATCGAACAGAATTTAGCTTTCGATGAATTATTTTAGTATAAAAAATTATAAACGATTGTTTTTTATTTTTGGGTAAAGTTGTTGCAAATTTTATAAATTACTTTGAGTGATATTCACATTCTTTTCCGAATGTTCGTCATAATACCAAATGAAAATTACACAGAGAAAACAGTGCCTAATAATTACCTCATAAAATAGAACAAAATTAATAAGAAATCTCTATGGTTTTTTTTTCAATAAGGAAATCTTATTAATTTCATAGAGAAAACCTTTTTCAAAAAATCAACAAGAAATCTTGTAGTTTTTATGAGGTTATCTTATTGATTTTTTTAATAAGGTTTTCTTCTTGATTTTATGAGGCGACCTCATAAAATAAAAAAAAATATGTCTTTATTCTTTGTGCCTTGCCTTGCTTATATATTTTCATTTAAATTCTATACCATATACTTTGAAAGGAGACAAGTATTGAACCAGCAAACTTCTGGCTGATAAACAAACACTCTAACCAATATGCTAACAAGCAGTCTGAATAACCATTGAAATAATTTTGCAAACATGCTTATACAAAAACGAAAAAGATCATGAAAAAAATATCGTCTGTGTCTATTTATAGATATGAAATAACAAGACACATCATAAAATCAAGAAGATTTCCTTAGTACAAAAATCAATAAGATGCTTTACACATAATCATATAGGAATCTAATAAAATCAAGAAGAAAACCTTATTGATAAAATCAATAAGATAGCCTAATAAAATCAATAAGAAATCCATACAGTTTACAATTTATAAGAAAACCTAATAGAATCCAGAAGTTTTTCTCTATGGATTGTTTTTTTGGTGGCAAAAACAACGGAAATTGAGTAAAAAAAGTTGAAAATAATAAGATTTCTTCTTGATTTTATGTGGTTTTCTTCTTGATAAAATTAATAAGATTTACCACATAAAAACAATAGGGAATCTCTATGAAAAAATCTTCGCTTCTTTCTGCTGGGATACCCCTTAGCCTAAAAACGTTTCATAGAGAAAATCTTATTGATTCTATGAGGCAGTTTTTACTCTGTGTAGTTCGATCAGTGTTTTCGACTAGAGTCGAAGATCGAAAGTTGTTCAGAACACAAAGTACACAGAGATGTCACGAGACGGAAGATAAAAGCGAATTCTGGACGTCTCGTTCACACAGCACCCGTGTCTTCTTTAAGCTTCTTTCGTAGTTGCGTTGATTTAATGTTTTTGCAATTTATACTTTGTGTCCTTATTCGCTATGCGATTTTTGAAATTAAAAGGTTAATATTAATATTTATGAATGAAAAAGCTTAAAGTTAAATCAGAAATTATCTGAAAACAAATCTTAATCACTTTTTTAATACTAATAATCATTTTCACACTCTGTTTTTTTAATTCAAGACAAAAAATTCCTTACCCAGCTAAAAAACTTATATATGGTCCATATATTTTTAATATATGAATGTATATAACTATATATGAATATATATGGATTCATGTAGGGAAATGTATGGGATTACACATGGCAACAATATTATATATGAATTGATATATGGACTAATAAAGGGTGTTTTTTATTGAGGTATAGAACTTTAAGTTGGCATCACTTTTTTAACTGGCGGTCATTTTGTCAGCTGTTAAGTGATTAATATTTAGTTTTGTTTGCCATTTTATCATGAACAGGTTGACAAAAGAACAACGCTTGCAAATCGTGCAAATTTATTTCGAAAATAATGGTTCAGTTCGCGAAGTTTACCGCAAGCTCCGCCCATTTTATGGTCGACATAATCGTCCATCAGAGCAATTAATTCGGTTAACCATGGATCGTTTTCGCACTACGTTTACTCTATGTGATAATACGCATCCGCAGAGACGTCGAACAGTGCGCACCGAAGAAACAATTGCCGCTGTAGAGCAAAGTGTTGAAGAGGACCCGAATGAATCGATTCGCCACCGTGCACAGCAATTGGAGCTTTGTCCATCAACTTTATGGAAGATTTTGCGCAAAAATCTTGGCTTGCGACCTTACAAGATCCAGCTTGTGCAAGAATTAAAGCCGCGAGACCATGCAATGCGTCGTGATTTTGGTGTATGGGCCGAAAATGAGATTGATCTCGATGCTGATTTTCATCGAAAAATTTTGTTCAGTGATGAGGCTCATTTTTGGTTGAATGGCTACGTCAACAAGCAAAATTGCCGCATTTGGAGTGAAGAGAATCCACATGAGACCCTTGAGACGCCATTACATCCACAAAAACTGACTGTTTGGTGTGCTCTATGGGCTGGTGGAGTCATTGGGCCATACTTCTTCCGAAATAATGCTGGAGAGTCAGTTACCGTTAATGGAGACCGGTATAGAGCCATGATAACCGACTATTTTGTTCCCGAATTGGATGGCATGAATGTGGATGAGTTGTGGTTCCAACAAGACGGCGCTACATGCCACACAGCGCACGTCACAATCGATTTATTGAAGGAAACATTCGATGAGCGCATAATTTCGCGGAATGGACCTGTCAATTGGCCACCAAGATCGTGTGATTTGACACCATTGGATTATTTTCTTTGGGGATATGTGAAGTCGCTCGTCTACGCCAACAAACCAGAAACGTTAGGGGACTTGGAAGCCAACATTCGTGGCGTTATTGCCAACATACGGCCCCATATGCTCGAAAAAGTGGTTGAAAATTGGACCTGTAGAATTGGCTTTATTCGAGCCAGCCGCGGCGGCCACATGCCCGAAATCATATTTAAACATTAATTTCATAAAATTATCCTTCCAATAAAGCCAAATTGATGGACATTAAAACGATTTTCTTGTGTTTTATTTCAATTCGAAGTTCTATACCTCTAAAAAAACACCCGTTATATGAAACGTATTATAATACATGAGCCATATATGGAAATTTAATTATGAGGTTCTTCGTATGTTGATCCATACATAGAAATAAGATGTAATCTACGGAGCCATATAAAAATGTATGCATATATGATATCTCACATAAAATCATTTTTGCAAACAAAAAGCTCGAATTAATAAATATTCGATCTTTTTCTCTCGTTTTAATCACTCGTGAATTGGAAGCTTATTAGAAAATACACAGGGTATGCAAATTTTATATGCGTAGACCCTCAAGATTTAAAAAATAAAAACTCGTGCAACAAAAAAATCATACTTGTAGGATTTTATATATTGTGGGCCTATTTAATAAATCAAATATAATATATAAAATATAAATATAATTTAATATATCAAAAAGATAATTCCGTCATTAATTTTATAAAAATTAACGGAATTCTCAGATACTTTTAAGAAATAAAATTCATATAACTACCAAAAAATAATATCAAAAACTAGCGCTAGTATCAAAACGGATTAATTTTTCTTTTATGTAGCATTAGTTTTTAATTTGATTTTTTAAATTATATGTCGTGTACAAATGTGTGTCTTGTGTTTTTTAATAATCGATTCAAATTTTCTCTTAAAATGTCGAATGAAATGTCTTTTAGTTCGTTTTGAATTATTTTGTTCGAACAAATGTTTCACTAAACACAACCTTTCTGTACCAAATCTTACAAAAAAATTATTTTAATAATTTAATTTATTGCACAGCTTTTTGAATCAATATGAACTTTGAATACTATATAGGGAATACACATTCATGTATGAAAATGTATGAATATATATTATCATATATGGCCATATACCCTCATTTTTCGGATCCGAACCATATATGGGATATCATATATGCTCCATACATATTTTTTTTAGCTGGGTAGTTTAATTTTGTACAAATGTTCACTTGTTGAAATGTATTTTCATTTTATTTTTTGTTGTCTCATTCGCTATGTACTTTTTGGAAGTAAATGGTAAAAATTAATATTTATTAATGAAAATGCTTAAAATGAAGTCTGTAATTATTTGGAAACTAATTTTAATCACTTTTTTACCACTAATAACCTTTTACACATTGTTTTTTTTTTAATTTAACACTTCAAAAACTTTCATTTAAATTTGTAAAAATGTTCTTTTGTTAATTTCACGAAGTACACATTTTCTCTTGTTTGTTTTGATTATATTGTTAACAACTTAATAACAAATATACTACAGTTGTCCCTTTCTCGCCGAACCCGTGTCATAGCTGATTTTAGCTTTTTTCATCACTCACTTTCTTCACCTCTGTATACTTTGTGGTTCAGAATAAGGGTCTTATATTTTGTAATTACATTACAAATATTCTTAAATTTTAAATTCAGTATGTAACGTCTATTGTAAAACATAAAAATTATACGGTCTAATTCATAAAAAAATTTAAGGATTTTACAGGTTTATTTGACAAATGTCCCATAAAAATATTTCAAATAAGGGCTTAATAAACCTGAAGTATTTTTTTTATTAATAAGGCAGATAGTATTTAAGAAACATTAAAAAATAACTTATTCCAAAAGATCAATCTAAATAGGATAAATTGAAATTGAGCACCAAGATAAAAATTATTATTTAATTCTTGTGATATCAACTGAATTAACATTTACTTAAATGTGTATTTAAGTACACATATTAGAGAGCTGCGTAAACAGTCTTGAAATGTAAAAACGTCATGATTTTTAAATGTATTCACTTAGCATGTATTATACTAATCCAATAATAAATGCTGTCGTACTATAAGCGAAGCACGATGGATGTATTGGTGTATGTGTATATCAGTTGTAACAAGCGATGTCGCAAGACAGCTTGTTTGTAATAAACACTCAAAAGAAGTACTGTTGATTAGTGTATGCTTGTTATTTTTCATATTGTACGTTTGAGTGTATGTGTAATATGTAGATGGTAAGCTATTATGTGATTAACCGCATACAACTAATGTTCATGCATGTGTGTGCCTTTGCATGTGCGCAGAAAAATAAAAAATCATACACACATACATGCATGACGTTTGTACACGCGCTCATGCGTAGAAAGAATCCAATATCACAAATTATTCCGTCACGAAGTGTTTTCTTCTTTACTCTTATACCTACAATACTGAAACAAATTTCTTGCAAACAATGTTGTTAACATTTGTTTTATAAGATTTCGCTGTGGTAAAGCATTTGAAAAATCCCTCATATCTTGAAAGTTCTTATAAGATGTCTTGTGCAGGAGACTAATACGTAGTGTGCATTAGTAGGACGTAAGAACGTCAAATGTAAACATTTTCTATTAACTCAAAACAGATTTAACGTACGGACACATATAATATCCTTGATATGATAAGTACCAGCAGCATCCTCGTATTCATACACTCTAGGCGAGAACTCGTATAGGATTTTTGGTGCTTCATTATCAAAGTGTTATTTCTAACTTACAAAAGAAAGTTTTCCTCACTATGTTTCATAAATAGAAAATGAGATTTTGTGGTCCATATTCTTTGTTTAAACTTCTTGAATTTCAGAAAATTTTGTTTGATATAGAGAGTCACAACATTTAGAATTTTTTGCACGAAATATTTTATGTTGTAGAAAAAATTCCTTAAAAAATATTTCATATTCTTAACAGTATTCTATTTTATTGAAATCGTAAAAATATAGCAAAAATATCGCCAATGAGTTTAAATATCGCCAAGTAAATCGCCAATCGCCATTTCAAAATTTTCATCGCCAAAAACAAATTTTTTGTTGCCACGTTTGGCGAGATATCGCCATATCTGACAACACTGAGCCGGTACACATATTAATGAACTTGAAATTTGTCTTGTTCTCTCATATAAACAGTTTCAGCGAGAAGAATTTTTTGTGCGAAAACAAATGCAAGTTTAAAGACATAAATTAAAAATTGCTGCAAGAACTGGAACTTATCATTGCTGGCATCTTTTTCTTCTGATATTTGTTTCATTCGCAGTCAACGAGACCTGGGTGTCTACTCTGTAATTCGAAACCAAAGTAAATGTTTTCGAATTTCGAATTAATAACATACAAATTCGAAAGTATTTTCTTCCGTTTCGAAATATCCATATAACTAAATTGATTAACTTTTATGTATAGCTTGATTTCACTTTAACACTTAATTATGTTCTGCAATTTTTATTTAAAAAAAATTACAAATAAATTATAAAGAATGGATTACAATTGCATTAAAGTTTTCCACGCCTGTGGCCTTCTGTCCATTTTCATTTAATTTTTGAAAATAAAATTTTTTAAAAACCATTATATACAGACAAGTTCATGGAAAATTAAAGATGTTAACATACACTTGCCCTTTTACAGTCGATTACTGTTTGAGTTTAATGTCATTGGTTTATTAACTCATTCACCAAGCGGAAATATCAAATGGTCCGAAACGATTTTTTTTGTTTGTTTATATATTAAGCCACATAAATACGTAGACCATTCCAATTTAACTTTTTAATAAATGAAAGATGACATTGCTGATAAAAACTTTCCTAAACTATTAAAACAAATTTATTGAATATAAATAAAATTGTTTATACAAAAGAAACTGCAAATCCGCTTGGATACTTGATTTCTGAACACAATGTACATATGGCTTGCTCTCCAAACATTTTGTTGGCATTTTCGCTTTAATAAGTGAAATTTATTTGCTGATGGTTAAGCATTGTCTATATGCATTTCATTGTTGCTTTAAAAAATCGTCAGTAGACTCCAACCACATATTTTGAACAGTCACAAACATGTTATCTTATGCACAGACTTTCAAAAACTATTTCAGAATTCACAAACAACAATATTTTTGAAAATCCGAAGAGAAAAATATGCGTAGTAGTAGACTTAGAAACTTATACAAAACCCAGCAAATAATTTTTATTCGATATGAATCTATTTTTTTTTTTTGACAATATGTCAAAATAAATTTCTTGTACATATATGTATGCTTTCTGTAATCTGAAATAAAAGACTTTTTAAACTCGTTATTTGTTGCAGAAACTAAAATAAAATTAAAAAATGAGTAGCAGCGAAATGTACTTTAAACAATTTTGAAGCTTTCATTCCAATCATGATACAATAATATAAAGGTAAAACCATTCTCTCTTTTCGTCGCCATATTGACCTTCTGACGTTTACCCCGATTATTTTTTACTCTCAAAAATAATGCTACCGTATTCATTTGTAAAATCTGAGTTCTTGATTACTTTTTTGAATGTTATGCTTTCTTTTTTAATAAAAAAAATGTTTTATAATAAAAATATTGAAAAATTCATCACTATTGCATTAAAAGTTATTAAATAGATATTGATATATACAATAAATAATTGTGATTTGTGTAAAAAAAATAGATGTTGAGCAATGAGCTGCATATGCAACAATTGCAGTAATACCAAGCATTTCAGCAAAGGCACGAGTTTTTTCAATTTCCTTCAATTCCATATTTGCGGCAGAAATGGATAGAAGCACGCAATATAGGTGATGATTTGCTACCAAAAAATCCTTTCGTTTGTTCTGTTCACTTCCGTGAAGAGCATATGAATATAAAAAATCATTGGACCCGTTTGAGCCTAAGTGCAATTCCTCTTCAAAGGTAACTGTCATATTAAATACATGCATTACATTATTGCTTTAAAGCAGTCTTGTCCACACGTCCACTTTCATGTTCTGGGATTCTACTCCATATTTCGAAACGAAAGAAATTGCTTTCGAATTTGAGTGTTATTAACATTGTTCTGCTAAACTAGCCATCATACTGGTGTACTCTGTAACTAAAAATTAAAGAAAATGCAACTGCTTTGGAATGTGTATGTTAACATTATGCACGGTTAGGAAGGGTGGTGCTACTACACACCTCCAATCGTATACCAAAAAAGAAAGTGAAACAAAAACCGTATAAAAACAAGGCTATTTTGTGATAATTAAGGCTGTGAAGAAGAGAATTATTACAGCGATGCCGTTTAAAATAAGCACATGCGATTCAAAATTCATGTTTGAACAATTTTTAATACATATATCTTCAGAGCATAAACCATTACAGATATTATTCAAAACCACAAATTACACATTTCCAAAAACATCCCTAAAAAAAGCTCCCCGTAATTTCGTGTGGCAACGTTTTCCTCTCTCTTTACAAAAAAATAGTAATCAAATAATTGGGACAAAAGTCAGAATTAATTTTATACGTCAAATGTGGTTGTACCTTTATATTATTGTATCATGATTCCAATCCAAGCAAGAATTTTTTTAGTGCTGCACAATGGGGGATTTTGAAAAAAAAGTGGGAATAACTCTGCAGTTTCTAAACGAGCAGTCCGATTGTTATGAAAGCTTAAGTCTGGAATTTGAATTATATATCTCTAAAAAGGGCGGACGCACAAAACCCCAAATTGTGCAACCTCGGGTTAATGAAAAATTCAAAAATAGGCGTAGCTGTATAATAACATACATGAATATTACACCAATATATTCAATTAATACAGCTACCAGCAGCAATAAAAAAAAATAAGTATTAATTTTCTTAAAAAAATAAATTTGTACTAATTTTTTTCTCGATTCTCGTTCTGTGAAACTGTGAGATGAAAAGTTTTTTCGCGATTTCATAGCATTTCTGATTCCCGTTCGTGAAAAATGAAAAGAATTTAAATATATTTTCACTATGAAAAAAAGGGGAATAAAACAAAACTTTTCACAGTTACATAACTCTATCGATTCTCGTTTAGTGTAACAACATATAAAGAGTTTTCCGAGAAGACAGAGAGAGGCCTTACACAAAGGAATGCTATAACATTAACATTTATCAATATTTTCTGCTGAAAATTCTTACTTAGGTGGAAAATTATACAATTAATACACAAAAAGTAAAACCAAATAGAATTTTCTTTTGAGTTCCCGGCAATTCCCATAAAATCATAAAATCCCAAAAATGGGATTTTTTGGGGCTCCACGAAAAATCGCCCAAAACCAAATCGCCCAAAAATAAAAATAAAAAATCGCCAAAAATTTTACCACACAAAATTTGGGTGATTTTTAATTTTTTTTTTTTTGGTGCTTTTTCATTTTGAAATTTTGGGCGATTTTTCATATGAAAAATGTTTCCATGAAAAATCACCCAAAACCAAAGCGGCCAAAAATAAAAATGAAAAATCGCCCAAAAATTTTTTCATAAAAATTTTAAGTAATTTTTCATATGAAAAATCACCCAAAATTGTTCAAACATTTAAAAATTAAAGGGAAAAATACACCCAAATACCATGGCGGAGAAAACTCTTTAGGCCGGCAGTGCAGGAAAATGTTATTAAACAAAAAAACTTGGCAAAGCAGAAAATCTTTATTAATCAGCGCCGTGTGGGGAAATACCATGGTGGAGAAAATCCGTAAGCCCGGCCGAAGGCCGGCAGTGCAAGAAAACGTTCTTAAGCAGGAAAACTTTGCAAGGCTGAAAATTTTTATTAGGCAGCGCCGTGTTGAGAAACGCTATGGTGTAGAAAATTCGGGAACGAACGAACATTATTTACGATTTTCTATAACTTTTCTTTTTTCATGAAATTACTATAATTTTAATTTTTTCTGGTTTTTTTTTAATATTGGACGATATTTCATTTTTTTGGGCGATTTTTAATTTTTTTTGGGTGATTTTTCATATTAAAAATTTTGGGCGATTTTTCATTTTTTTTTTTTTTGGTGATTTTTCATTTTGAAATCTTAGGCGATTTTTCATTTTCATTTTTGGACAATTTGGTTTTGGGCGATTTTTCATGGAGCCTTTTTTGGTATTTCTGCTGTATATTTTTTATCTCTCGCCGGGCGTAGATAATATTTTATGAAATATTTAAAAACATATCATGTCTTAAGGTGAAATGACAACTTTGTTGGTTTCAGCTTTAGAATTTGATATTTATAACAAAAATAGGTCAAATTTCGAAACGAAATTTTTGAACAAAAAATGTCTTTGTAATGTTTTTTATAGTACATATTATATTTTGAATAAATAAAAATATGTGGTTGGTATTCTTGAAAATTTTTTAAAAATAGCGAAATAATTAACCCACTATTTTATTGCAAAAAATTGACTTTTTTTTAAATATTTAATTTAAATTGCGTATAACTTTTGCCTTAGTTGTGCTTTTGATACCATTTTTTTATATGTTAAAAATTTTATTCTTAACCCATACTAAGTTGCTGTTTTAAAATCGAACAAGATTTGACTTCTTCTCCATTAGCAGAACAGTGGACCAAGATTGGTAAAAACACCCAAAATTTAAAATTTTTCTCTCGAATATTTCCTAGACTGTAAGCGAAACTGCATAAATGTAGCAGACTTTTTTTTAGCTCTTGGATAAAGATATTCACTTGCAAAAAACCTTTTTTATCAGATCAAAAACATCAGCTTGGCATCGGTTTGAATTTTTCATTAACCCGTGGTTGTCCACCTTGGGGCTTTGTAGCTCCGCCCCCTTTAAAGATATATAATCCAAATTCCAGACTTAAGCTCCTTAAATGATGCATGAAATTTCATAACAATCCCCCACTGTGCGGCATAGTAAATGTACAAAAACTTGGTAGCACTTCTATTTTTCTATTGAAAAGTTACTTATGTTTAGAAAAAAAAATGTGCAGAAGTATAATGTAACAAATAATTAATTTTTATGGTTATTATATTCTATCAAAGTTTTTTTTTGTGCAATATTTATCATTTTATTGTTTTTTATTGGCAAACATTTATAAGTGTGACAACCTCTTTCATTATATCTGTGCCAATAAATAATAATGGCTTAAGTCGAAATTTCATGTTTTGAGATATTAAGGGTTTTGTCTAAAATTAATTGTGATTGGTTTTTATATAAAATTTTTAGCCAACGAAAAAGATGCACATTTATTTAGAACAAAACTTTTAATTTTATAAAAAAAATTAAAACGTTTTATTAGTTAATATTCATTGTTTTTTAGTTAAGATGTTATAAAAAAATCCATTGTTAGAAAAATAAAAATTAAAGTGCACTTAAGCTATTATATTGAAAATCAAAATAATTTTTATTGATGGTAAGTCGAGATAAGTGCTTTAGGTTAAATGGAAAAATGTGGAAAACCTGAGATAAGATAATTTTTTAAAAGCTTAGTTAAATATATGTAAGTTTTTTTTTAATAAAGAATAATTTGGATGCGATGTTAGTTATTGAACTTAAGTGTATACAAGTTTTTATGCTCAAATATTTTAATATTGATGTAGCTACCGAAAAAAAATTAAATTGAGGTAAGATGTTATAGCTTACGTATTATTTTCCAAGAAGACTTAAGTTAAAATATAAATGCGTATAGTTTTATTAATAATGACATTTTTTAATTGAAATTTAGTTGAGTGATAGATCTTGAAGAGGAGAATAAGAATATGCAATAAAATGAAAAAGCACTTATGTCAACTTAGCCATTATTATTATTTATTGCCACAGATTTGTTCCAAATAATTCTTTAATCGTGAATAGTCTTCTGAGTTAGTAAGTCACCATACAAAAATTATATGGCAACAATTTACAGTTTTATTTGCAAATAAGTCGTGCGTATAAACATAGTAATAGTTTCACTAAAATCCCTTAAATTGTTATACTCATACATGTGATGCATTAAACACATTCACCACAGCAAGCTACACGAACACACGACTTCAAATGCCGCAAGCAGCTTTTGTCGCCTCGTAGCTGGCTACTTAATTATTTTGGAGACGGCAGCAGCACCATCTGCAGCTGATATTCAAGTACAAATACATAGTTCAGTATTGCCACTTTTATATATTTTTCATTTATAAAAATTAATTACTCTTTTAAAATATACTTATTTCACGTAAAAGTACAAAAATTAATCAATTTATGCTTTACATCAATTTTTGCATATAGTTTCTGTTAAATAATATAAAATAATTGTACAAAATCATTCATTCAACATTTTGTATTGTACTGGCAATACTGAATTTTCTCATTGTAGCCAAAGAAATAGAAATTAGTTTAATTGGACTACAACGGCAAAATCAGCATAGACAACAACCTGTCGCCATGTTGCCTTGCTATCTTCAAAAGAATCATTCTCATATAAACATGTGTTATTTGCAAATTATTTGCAAATAAGTCGTGCGTATAAACATAGTAATAGTTTCACTAAAATCCCTTAGATTTTTATACTCATAAATGTGATGCATTAAACACATTCACCACAGCAAGCTACACGAACACACGACTTCAAATGCCGCAAGCAGCATTTGTCGCCTCGTAGCCGGCTACTTAATTATTTTGGAGACGGCAGCAGCACCATCTGCAGCTGATATTCAAGTACAAATACATAGTTCAGTATTGCCACTTTTATATATTTTTCATTTATAAAAATTAATTACTCTTTTAAAATATACTTATTTCACGTAAAAGTACAAAAATTAATCAATTTATGCTTTACATCAATTTTTGGATATAGTTTCTGTTAAATAATATGAAATAATTGTACAAAATCATTCATTCAACATTTTGTATTGTACTGGCAATACTGAATTTTCTCATTGTAGCCAAAGAAATAGAAATTAGTTTAATTGGACTACAACGGCAAAATCAGCATAGACAACAACCTGTCGCCATGTTGCCTTGCTGTCTTCAAAAGAATCATTCTCATATAAACATGTGTATTCTATCCTTGACATTTGGTAGTCGGTAGCTTGCTGTGGTGAATGTGTTTAATGCTTGATGCCTTCTGATTTTTATAAAAAAATAATGTTTGTTCAGATTCTCTTTTACATTTCTCTTCTTTTGCACAAGCAAAATTTGGCTTAGTAAGAACCGGCAAATTTCTTTAACACATGTATTTTAGTGGAATTAAAGTTGTTGACACCTATTCACATAAGTATAAATACTAAAAATCGGAAAGTAATGACTGTAAGACTCTAATTAACTATTCCATTAAAATCCTTAGACAGTCTCATTTTGCCAAAAAAAAGGAAATTTAATCCCCAGAAATAATTTCTTAAAACAGTGCACATACATGACCTGCAAAAAAAACCAATCAGCATTAAAAAATGTGCAATAACATAAAAAAGAACAAAAATTTACATCAATGAAATGAGTTGATTTCTCTTGCTCTCACAATAGAGAGTGAAACACAGCGTATACTTGTTACAACGATTTCATTTTGTTATTCATACGCCCTTGTGCAGGCAGCGTTGCCATATCGATATACTTTTAAAATAGCTTTCAAAATGCATTTGTTTTCAATTTAAGGCAAAGTTTTTTTTTTAGCACACTTTTATACTTTAATATCAATAATATCAACAGAAAGCCTGGCAATATAATTTTATGGTTAAGAATTAGTGAGAAATTTTTATTCATAAACGGCAACACTATCGGTAACGTACTGTACATACGATACATTCACATGTTCGGTCATATATTCACACAATTTTAGCTGCAATGCATGCTCTTCCAAATAATTCTCTTGTTATGACTGGCATTTTCGTTATGTTTACTATTTACACATGCACATAAACATGAATGAGGAGTGACTACTCCTACTCTTGCAGTAATAATGCCTGGCAGGGGGAAAAGAGGTACCAGATGATTTTTATTTAAAAAAATCGGCATATTGTCAAATAAAAATGGGCATTATCGGTACTTCAATTTAAAAAAAATATTGACAAAGTAATTACACCCATATTAAATATAAATAAAGCATATAATTTGCATTACCAATAATAACAAAGCAGAACAATTTAGCATTAACTGAAGTTTTGTAACAGAAAATGGCAATGAATGCTAACAAAAATATACATAAGTAGATAGTTTTAATTTTAGTAAGTGCGTATAAACTATGACTAAAGCCGATTCCAACGGACAAGAGCATCTCTAATTCGTTTAAGCAAAAAACTAAAATACGCTACAACTATAAATCAAAAGGCACATGCGAATCAAGCGCATTGACTCTCTGTCATACTTATAGCCGTAGTATGCTTATAATCAAACAATGGATATTTAGTCGGACAAGAAAAAAATATACGCATGATTTTCGTTATATTTATCCATCAATCGTCACCGTACATACATTTGTGTATATAAAATGGAATGGAAGATTTGTTTTGGTTGTTTGAAAACATGCTTTATGTGTGTGTAAATAAAATAGCCCTGTATAGCCGATTAATACTCGGAGTATTTTTGTATTTATGCCTATGATTGTAGCTAATATAGTCTATATATTTTAGTGGCAGTCGTTTGTGCTGCGTTATTTGAGAAATGTGTATAGTTGTTGGTTGTTTATAGTCATAGCTATTGGATTTAAAATTAATGCATGTGTTTGCATATGAGAGTCTTTTATTTTTAGCTGCTCGCATTCATAGTTGTTGGACGGGGAAAATCTCGACATTTGCCCAAGTAGATAGACATGGGTGCTGATGAAGTGCGTTGCGTGTTGGCATAGAAAAATTGCAACATTTCCCCCAAAAGGCAAAAAGTGGTCAAAATGCCGATAAAACTAAAGATGAGCCATCCCGTGATTTTTTAAAATAATATTGCTTCTTGTGAACGTGTTTTAAAAAACACTGTTCTTTTTAACGGTGACTGTGAACACAGTTTAGCAGTATTTTGTTTGTAGCAGTGAAATTAAACAGTGACAGTGATGACGACACATTTGAGCACTTCTGCTCTAAAAGTATTTATTAGTATTACACAGAAAAAAAAATTTAAATTTCATTTTCAGTAACCAAATTCGTTGAATCAGTAAATATTTTATTTGAATGCAGTCCTGCAAATAATTTTGTAAATTCTGATAAAAATTTTGTAAAAATTTAAATTAATCATAGATCGGCTGAAAGAAAATGTTATTTCAGTGTGTTGGTGTTTATCTTGCTTGTTGATAGGAACAACGTGCTGTTGTGCGGTTGTTGTTGTTTATTTTGATTGATCGTGTTGTATACATGTAAATGCCGAAAAGTAGCCGACAAATCTCGTGGCCTGTTTCTTCTTTACACAGTTTTTTGGTACAAATTAATTTAGTAGAACAGTACAGAATATTTACTGAAACTAAGTTTGATTTCAAACAAATATTTGTTTAAAAATTTTTTGGGAATAATTTTTTCTGTGTAGTATTTTGAAATATTAATTAGAAGAACGACAAGAACAAACAATTAGCAATCAACCCCAGCGTAGCCATATTTTTTTTTTTCTCAAAAACCTTCAAGTCGAACAAAAAAATATCTTTTTTTCTCATTAAAAATCTTTTTTTTAGTGATTTTACTCAAAATATATCAATATGCATTGATTTTACCGAATTCAAATTCAGGAAAAAATTATTTTGTTTCAAATGAACTAACAAACATAAGGTAAATAACACAAAATATTTACTGAATAGAACATGTATAAGATAAATATACGTATGTATGTATTAGTGTCCTGCATAAGACATCTTATAAGAACTTTCAAGATATGAGGGATTTTTCAAATGCTTTACTACAGCGAAATCTTATAAAACAAACGTTAACAACACTGTTTACCAGAAATTTGTTTGAGTATTGTAGGTATAAGAGTAAAGAAGAAAACACTTCGTGACGGAAGATTTTGTGATAATTGCTTCTTTCTACTTATGAGCGCGTGTACAAACGTCATGCATGTATGTGTGTATGATTTTTTATTTTTCTGCGCACATGCAAAGCCACACACATGCATTAACATTAGTTGTATGCGGTTAACCACATAATAGCTTACCATCTACATACAATATGAAAAATAACAATATGAAAAATAACAAGCATACACTAATCAACAGCACTTCTTTTGAGTGTTTGTTACAAACAAGCTGTCTTGGCGACATCGCTTGTTAACACTGATATACAGGTACACCAATACATCTATCGTGCTTCGCTTATAGTACGACAGCATTTATTATTGGATTAGTATAATACATGCGACGTGAATACATTTAAAAATCATGACGTATTTACATTTAAAGACCTTTTACGCAGGTCTCTAGTATGTATGCACATAATTCAACGGAAGAAGAAAATATGTCAGTACTTTATTCAAAACGACCTTAAATAATATGCTAAAAGTACCAAATATCATATATGTACTGAAAAAACTTATTATTAACAAAGAAATCTTTTAGTCTTGTTAACATCACGAAAAACTTCGAAAATAAGATAAATCTTCATATATGGTAACGCTGATCAAATCCTTCTAAATATTGAATATTTTCGTATAAGATGCAGATAGGCAATAAAATTGCAAAGACAAAACCGTAAGAGCTATACATAGTTGCCAGAATAAATTTAGGTTTAAAACGAATTTACGATTTTTTTTCGTCAAAAGCTGAAGGTATAAAAAAATTAATGATAAAATTCATTCACAGTTGTGATTAGTGATTTTTCAATCGCTGTGAAAAAGCAACAGGTATGGAAATATCGCTCATCTCTAAATAAAACGGCAAATATGGCAAGCCTGTGGCGGCTTGATAATAATGCTTAACACACATGCATGTCTTTAACACAAAAACTCACACACTCACATCTGTTTAAAATAAAAACCAAAAAAAAAAATCAATTAAAATGCACTCGAGTGCAGCGTTAGTTTCGACAAACATACGAGTATAAACAAATGAAGCCAAAAAGTAAGATAAATAAAAAATAAAATCTACTCTCTCTCATTCACTAAGCCTTCCATGGAAATGAAAATTGCGCATTTTTGTTAAACAGGAAAACCAACAAACCCAAAACCAAGCCCCACTAAACTGTATTAGAATAAAAAACGCCACAAAAAAAACCGACAACAAACAGGGATATGAAAATACAGATATTTTGGCTATTTCTATCAACATCTGAACACACGCAGTCAAGGTTTTCAAAAATAATCATAATAAAAGATGATGATGTTGATGGCGATGGCAGTGTAATGTTTTTTAAAAGAAAAATCCGAAAATATTACAACACACTCGTTGCCAAAAAAAAAATAATAATTTGGTTTTAAGACATGCATGCAGTCAGAATTTTTTCATTTAACTTCAGTTTATAGTGCAATTTCGACGAGTGTAGTGCTCCGTTTGCAAAGAACTCTTCGTAGTAATTATAAACCTGAGCATAATAAATTGATTTATAAAATTAACACTTTTGTATTTTCTCCCAAGTTTTGGATTTCAATTAAACGACTGTTGGATTAAAGTATTAAATACTGATTTATGTTTGTGTGAATGTGCGTGTCATTGAAATAAATTAACTTCTATATGACTTGGTATTTGTTTGTTTAGTTAATTTTTATATAGTACCTGACATTTGTAGTTAAACTCAGACACACACGCACACACACACACACACACACACACACACACACACACACACATATTTGAAGCCTAACAAACTGCATCTTAAGACCAAATCAATTAACACTAAATATAAACATTATTTGCTGAACTACACACCAGAGACATGCGCCGAGCGATTTTGTCAGCGGCGGCTGGCTCATAAAAAATCATCGGCGGCGGCTGAAAATCGGCTGCCAGCCGGCTGAAACACCTTCAGGTATAACCATGATACAATTAATTATATGGAGGCAGAGAAATTCAAATATAATAGGAAACAATATAATAAAAATAAGATAATAAATAGGAAAGAAGTGAAAATTTCATAGCTTCAAATACTAAAATAAAGGTTTTTTACGAATTTGTAACAATTGTTACTGGAAAGTGTTCATCAACTCAAAAAGTTTACATGGTGAGAGAGCGTCAAAAGGGGGAAAAATTCCAAATACAAATTACTACTAATAAAATTTTTCATTGCAAGAATTATCCAACCACCTGTGGTGTGTTTTGTTGTCAAATTAATTATTTCAAAAATATCCGAAAAAGGAAAACTGAAAAATGTGCATTTCTTTGTTAAACAACATATATGCGTATGTAAAAAGAATGCATGTTTCCTTAATTTATTATTCTTCTTTTATTAATTTAATATTAATGCAAATAATTTTGTTTGTTTTGTATTTGTAAATAAATAAAATTAAAAAATTATGAAAAATGCGCAAAAACAGTAAGAATACAAGAAACAGTGTAAAGATTTTCATATAAAATGTCAATTTCTAAAAAAAAAAATTGCAATTTAAAATATTATCAAACAAAATACATCAGAAAAAGTACAATTGTATCATGATTTCCATCCATGGTTCTGATATGAAGAACATTTTTTTGCAAGTTTTTACAAGTAAGTCGTCTTCCAGACTTGCAATTTTTTAAAAATCTGCTTTGAAATTGCATAAGTGTCTACATTAGGAAATTCTAGTTTTGCAATTAAGTATTAAAAAATGCTATTACACCACAAATTTTCCTAAAAAGTTAACAATTCTGTTTACTATTTGTTATATTTTGTATTTTTCATACAAATGAAGAAAGAAAATAAAATAAAACTTCAAATACATTTAAAATAAAAAGTGCGAATTTCAAAACAAAAGAGAATTGCCGATCACATGAAATTGTGTACCCCTATTCAATCCTCTCACCTATCTCACTTATAAACTCAAGAATTGCTACAACGAAAATTGCAAGTCTGGACAGGGACTAAAGCGTTCATTTACTTTTTCATATTTGGGAGAGTAATATTGTAAGTTTCTGCTTTACTCTCTCGTTGCTAGTTTCTGCTGGGAAACTAAATGAACAGACCTTATGTTTTAAAAGTTTTCTTTCAATTTCATTCAATTTAAAAACTCAATTTCAATAATATGAGCTAGGGTTTTTCTATATTAAGTCAACGATATGTATTTAGTGAAAAATTTACAAATTGAATTAATTCAAATCTATAATTATATCCAAGATAAACAGAAAACAGTTTTTCAACCGAAAAAAATATAAATAAATAAATTTAAAAAATAATATCAATCGGCGGCTACTTTCCAGTCGCTAATTAGCCGAAAAAAATTCGGCGGCGGCGGCTGGTCAAAAGCATTCGGCGGCTCGGCTAATCCGGCTGTCAGCCGATCGGCGCAGGGCTCTGCTACACACCCACCCATCAGTTGCAGAACTATAAACAACGGCTCTCTCTATAAGTCTACTTTTGTGTGATTATATTGGAAAATACACATACTTACACAAATACTTGCGAAAATAAGAAACTATTGCGATTTGAAAAAAAGGAATATTTTATTTGAAAAGTTGTAAATTTAGATTTTAAAATTCGCAATATAAATAATAAATTCGACGCTTCAAAAAATTACCCAGATATCTATTTTTTAGCGGTCTAACCTCATGCATTAAACACATTCACCACAGCAGGCTACGCGAACACACGACTTCAAATGCTGCTTGCAGCATTTAAGCATTAAGTAGGCGGCTACTTAATTATTTTGGAGACGGCAGCAGCACCATCTGCAGCTGATATTCAAGCATAAATATATAGTTCAGTATTGCCACTTTTATATATTTTACATTTATAAAAATTAATTACTCTTAAAATGTACTCATTTCACGTAAAAAACCAAAAATTAATCAATTTATGCTTTACATCAATTTTTGGATATTGTTTCTGTTCAATAATATGAAATAATTGTACAAAATCATTCATTCAACATTTTGTATTGTACTGGCAACACTGAATTTTCTCATTGTAGCCAAAGAAATAGAAATTAGTTTAATTGGACTACAACGGCAAAATCAGCATATACAACAACCTGTCGCCCTGTTGCCTTGCTGTCTTCAAAAGAATCATTTTCATACAAACATGTGAATTCTACCCTTGACATTTGGTAGTCGGTAGCTTGCTGTGGTGAATGTGTTTAATGCATCAGGTTGTCTTGATTACCCAACAGGTCGGCCTAATCTCGGGATATCTTAGCAACCCACCGCCTTTTCAAAGAAATACAGCGTGGGGCAAAAGTCATAAAATGATTTGAAAAATGGATAACTTTTCTAATTTAATTTTTATTTTTGTTTTTCCTTTTAGGACTTGTAAAATAAATCGGGGATATTATTCATGTAATGGTACAACGTTATCCAGCGAACCAAAATCATAGAACTTTATTTTGAACATCATTGATCATTAATTCAAACTCAACGAGCGTATCGTCGTCATTTTAATGTTCGGATTTCACCCCCCGAATCAATGATAAATTACTCGTTCTTGGGAATCTCCTAACTTTATCTGTTGCACTAACTGCATGTTGTATGAAAAAAAGATCTAAATTTCTCTTTAATATTCTGCCTAAAGACCTCCGAGACATTTGCAGCTCTGCAGAGTGCCTTCGAGATATGTTTCAGAATTCTCCTCAACACTCTCTTGAACGCGTTGAATATTTGTATCACTTATCACTGAATGCGATCTTCCGCTTCGTAGAAGATCCCTCACTGAGCCTGGTTTCTGAGAACGTGTCACTAAGTGTCGAATCATTGATTCGGAGGTTGAATTCCGCACATTAAAATGACGACGATGTGCTTATTGAGTTTGAATTATTGATCGATGATATTCAAAATAAAGTTCCATGATTTTGGTACGCTGGATAACGTTGTAGCCTTCCATAATTAATCTCCCAGATTTATTTTACAATTTCTAAAAAGAAAAAGAAAAATTAAAATTAAATTAGAAAAGTTATTAGTTTTTTAAATCCCTTCGCGACTTTTGCCCCACCCTGTATATTCAGCTACTGCTTGCTGATCATCTATGCTTTTTGTCGGACATTTTAAAATTGTCAGATGTCCGAAGTTTATGAATCTGACAATGGCGTCATTGTAAGAGAGTTATTTCTATGGGCAACTCTGCACATGCTTGCTTTTTTATGGTATATAATAATTTATATTTTCACTTTTTACATACAACACAACCGCAAACGACTGATATTTAACAATTCCTAGCATCTACTTTGAGTCTGGCAACGCGTAGCAACATATCTGACAATTTTGCATATGACAACCGTGTGAACTGACAATTTTTCGACTAGCGATTTTGTCCAATGAATTTATTGTCATACAACCGCCTGGCAATAAATTATAAGATTTTCTGACAAATTTGATATAACCGTGTGAACTGGCAATCTACCTTGTGCTGGCAATTTTTGATTGCCAGTACATTGTCAGCACATTGCCAGATCTGATAATATTGTAAGATCTGAAATCGTCTGTACATAGCATAGTTAAGGCTCAGTTAGCCGACTGTAATAGAATATTACTGCAACGGTAGGAAACAGCTGATCGATATAAAAATAATGAAAATGGTTTTAAAGATGACGATAAAAACTTGACATTCCCTAAGACTTGATAGTTTTTTGATTCTTTTTTTTTAACAATAATACTTCATCTGATCAGGGTTGTATTTCTATAAAATCAAGTATTAAACAAATTCACAAGTCGTCTGTTTCGGCGCCGATGCTGCTCCGCTGCTGATGATATTTTTTTTTTCGTCTTAAACGGGCTCTAAATTTTGAATATGTTTATAGTATTGAAATATATTTCGTGTTTGCAAAATTTAACGAATTTTTTTTCTTCTATTTTATATAAATTGATTACTTTAGCCGCCAAATATTTTCAAAGAGCCGCACGTCCACAGTCTGCTTGAAACTTTTCTTCCACCTTAATTAAAAAATTAATGTAATGTATGTATGTGAACTCTAAACTTGAGATTGGCGCGTGTCGTGCTTTTTTTCATGACAAGAACACGCACGACTCAACGCGAAGTGTTCATGACAAAAAATTGATTTCGTGCGTGTTCGGTTCGTTTCATGTTTAACAGAGCTGACACGAAAAACACGAAACGATTTTAGATGTAAAAGTTGTATGAATATCTTTTGATGTTGTATGGGCCTCTGAAGCTTAAAGTTCTGTATGTAAACCGATAGTACAAGCTGTGGTGGCAGATAGTATCAGATGTCAGTGCCAAATCGGTGCCATATTTTGAAAAACGACTCTTGAAAAAAATCAATCAAATTTTCTGATCTTCAATACAATACTAATAATATTTCTTGCGTGTTGCGCAGTATAGTGTTGAAGACATTTTTCGCGTGCGTGTTTTGTACGTATTGAGCGCCTTGGTATTCGTGTTCGTGTCGTGTAGTGTTGGAAAAATTCGACACGCGCTCATCTCTACTCTGAACAGCTATTTGCTTTCTATTTGTGTTTTTAATTTTATTTGAAGTGTGATGGTGTGAACACAAAATGTCTTTTTATAGTCCTCAACATGAAAAAAAAACTTAAGTGACATTCTTCTATTTTGGGTCTTTCACAACATTCTATAGGTTTCAGTCTGTTTTATAAATGACGCGTTTTTGTATATTTTCGGTATGATTTCAACTTTTCGAAAGCACATGGAAACATCTGCTGATTTTTTGTTTTAAGTTGGTAAAATTTTTTTATGCATTGTTAGTATTGCCGTCAAAATATTTGGGGTATTCACAAGTCATAAAGTCCTAACATTTTAAACCAGTTTAAAATTATTTTTATTTTCTTTCATATAAAAGGAGTACTATATTAATACAATTCTTCACTCTATGTATTTGTTACTGTCATAACTAATTATTTTCCTTTTTACTTTTCTTTTTCGACAAAATGTCCATTTACGCTTAAATATATGGCATTTTTTATTTAGCAAATTTCTACTCAAATCATTATATATTGAAAAAAATATAATAATTCGCAAAGGATTAAAATAATGGAAACAATCTCCCAAAGCTGATTATATAGACCGCAAAAAAAAGTAATAACTCGAGTATAGACTTACAACATATAAATCGCGAAAACTTGCAAAAATGCGAATATCTTCAAAAAATTTCCAAAGCCTCAAAAACTGTAAACGAAAAAACTCAGTAGATTTTATGAATCAAAAATTATCTCACGTGCAAAAAAATTTGCGAAATTTCGCCGAATAATTTTTTAATTGAAAAAAATAAAAACATAAAATTTATTTAAAAAATGCTTAAATTGCAAGGAATGCAAAAAAACTTTTAAAAATCCGCAATTACGAAAATTCGCAAAAACTTGGTGACATCAAAAATATATTAAAGTCTGATACTTAATAAAAAAAAGTTTAAAACTGTTAAAAAAAAAACAAAGAATTGGGAACAATCACTTTTATTGCAAAAATTTGCAACAAATTGCAAAAATTGTAAACAAGCTCCAAATTTAAAATTACTTAGAAATACCTAAAGATCTAAGAAATTCCAAAAATCGCAGAAAATTGACAAAATTATGAAAATTCGCACAAATAGATAGATGTAACTATTAAAAATCGGTAAAATGGTAAAAAGGCAAGCCCTAAAATAACATATAAATACTTAAAGATATAAGAAATTCCAAAAAATCGGAAAAATTCGCGAAAATGAAAATTTGCAAAAACTTGCTAATACCAAAATGATAGCAAAGTGTGATATAAAATAAAAGTCGCCAAATGTGTAAAAAAAGGCAAAAACTGCAACAACAAAAATACTTCAATCAGACAGTGATGTGGCTTCATTATATCCTAATTTGTTAAAATTCCACACAAGACCAATAAGTTTTATCAAAAATTACCTGATAGCAAAACTTAAGAAAATTTGCAAATAAATTCCAAAGCCTTAAAATTTTAAAAGGTCAAATACTCGAAAAAATTTTGTTTACATATTGCAAAAATTCGCAAATAATTTTCGGAAACAGATAGAAGCCGTTAAATAATTTTCTCATAATTTTGCATATTCGTACAGAGTATTATTTAATTTTTGTAATATTTTTACTTATTTGTCTTGTATCATATTGTTTATGTTTCAACTAACACACTAAAATATGAGGGGTTGCTCACAGCAGTCGTATTTTAAACTAGTTTAAAAGTTTAGAACATTATGACGTTATGACTTTAACACTACCGTTTGAATACCCCAATTATGTGTGTGTGCGAAACAATGAATAAAGAAAAATTACTTTATTTTGTCAAAATTCGAAATTCCTGGAGCTATATTTTTTTAACTAATAGATTTAAAAAAAAAAGAATGTTTTTATAAACTAAACTTGAACTTGCCACGGTTCGCTCAAAATAAATTTTTATTGCTATTTTCTTTAGTTTATTACTAAGCAAAAAATTTATAGTTTTTAACTAATGCCAATATGACTTATCAAAAATAATTAAACTTTGCTGAACACATGTAAAGTTTTAATGTAAAGTTTAAACAAATCATACATATATTTTGCTAATACAAATATTTCGAAAAACTAAATCAGCTGAGAGCTAAAAAGTAAAAGAAAAATCTCCATAGCAATAAAAATTTTCTTTATTTTCCTTTGTTTCCTAACTTCCTGAATTTGCTATAAAAATCAATAAAAAGCACAATTAGTTTAATTTATTTATTATGAAGTTCAAAATAAAGTGAAAACAAGCAAATGAGTTTACATCGCTTGTGGCTTGGCTGACCGAATTTTTTTTTTTATGTCAAATCACTTTCATGAACAGAAATTTTCAGAAGAGTCTACAAAAAATGGAAGCAGATCAAGTTTACAACAGTGACTGTAATCAGCATTTCCTCTTGGAAAATATTGTTTTTGGCATTTGTGTCTCCCTTCGCTGCTAAGACTAGATATACAAATCGTATATCGAAAACAAGAACACGTAGCAAACTTTTGTTTACAAGTGTTTCAACTTTGACACGCATAGCATACGTTACACGTAGATTGTGCATATTAAAGAAATTTTAACTTGATTCAAGAATACACAAATTAAAACACATATTTAAGCAAGATTAGTGAACTTTAATCACATAAATTACATATGTACATACATATGTAAGTTATTAGACTATCAAGTATGTTCAAGAAACGAATGATTTTTGGCTACAAAAGTAGATTAAAAAAAAAGCAAACTAAATATTATGACGAATTTGAGTGTGTTTTGGGCGAGTTTCGGTAAGTCGACGATAGATTTAGAAGTCATGCTACACTTTTAATAAAACCAGTATGTGTGCCTTTTGCTTGTATTCCTTGTGACTGGTGAAAGCTAAAGAAAGCCTTTCAGTTTTTTTTTTTTTTTTTGCAAACATAATGACCAGTTTGTCCCGGTTCACACACTTCAACTTTTGTTGGTCAACTCGCAATTCAGCTGTAAGAAAAAATTCCTTCTCCGCCTTTCTCACAGCTGAATTACGAGTTGATCAACAAAAGTTGAAGTGTGTGAACCGGGACTTTGAATGAATTAAGCACTTTCTGTACTTAACTCACTGGCTTAGCGATTTTTTGTTTCATAATAATCCATTAAAGAGCCATTATGGTTATCAAGGAAACTAAGAACTCACAATACTTCAATGATTTTCTGTATGCTAAAATTGATAATCAGATTCATGCACTTTTTTTTTAGCAGTGGACGCTGCCTTTCAATGTATTATTTTGCGTAGTAGTTAAATTTACATCTTCAATTCTGAAATTTTGCTTGAGTGAAATATGTTTATGCCTGAGCGCGCGTGTCGTGAGTCAAAACCGCTCACGTGCAGATCTCTAGTTTTTATTCATCCTTATTCCAGTTGTCGACATCGACGTCACTTTAACACGATACCAAGAAATTGGAGCTTGTTTACTTGCTCTCGAGAACAATTTTTTACTACTGACAATATATTTCCCTTCCCTAAGATCTACAAGGTGGCGCAAAAATAACCTTCCGATGTTATTTGGCAGTAATTTAAAAAAAAAATGAAAAACTTTGATTCTTCTTGTGGATTATTTTTATTTGGTCTTTTAATTTTTTTACATCAAGTCGAGAATATGATGTCATGTAAATGGCCGCCGCCACAGTTGATTGTCATTTGAGCCCTTTTTATGGCATTTTCCATCACTTTGGCCAAAACTTCCGGCGATAGGTCCTCACATTGTCTTTAAGAGCTGCAAGAGTCTGAGGCTTGTTGACATAAACCCGCGACTTCAAAAAGCCCCACAAAAAGAAGTCTTCAGAGGTCAAATCAGGCGATCTTGCTGGCCAGTGCAAATCACCAAAACGGGAGATTAGGCGCCCGGGAAATGCATCCTTCAGCATATCGGTTGTGCAGTGTGTGCCGTTGCACCGTCCATTGTTTATTAACGTGTATTTCGCATGTGTTTACTACACAAATGTCAAAACAGAACTGACATTAGGCGCCAATCGCAAAATTTATAGCATTTTCGGATAGGAGGATTACTTTTGCGCCACCCTCTAGAAGATATCATAAACCTGACAACAGGAGTCAGTTGTTTTCAACAATGGGTACAAAACGGTTTCAAAACGGCGGTACGCTTATGTGTTTCCTTACTACCAGAATTTATTTTTCGTGCTGAAAAAAAGCAAAATGTGTACACTAATTAACCGACTTCAAAAAAGGAGGAGGTTAACAATTCGTCTCTATTTTTTTTTTGGGTGTTACTTCATAACTCGGTAAATTTTAGACCGATTCTAAAAAAATTTTTTTTTTGTCTGAGATATATAGGGTGGTATAGCTTCCCATTGGTCCCATTGGGGATACGCCCACGATATTCTACTCATTTGACTGCTGCAAAACCTATAAAACACCTTTGGTTCTTGTAATTACACCAATGGTCACCAAGAAGAGAAAATTCTTAAAAGCAGAACAGAACTAATACATGTTTAGTGATGTTCCACTGAAAAAAATCGCTCTTGTAAATGTTTAATTGGGTATATGAAAAATATTTTTATGGGTTAATTTTATATGAATGAACGTTTATATGTAGTGGTGCCTAAGACTGTATGTACTAGTTTTTTTTTAAATGTCTGGGGGCAAATTACGACACTCGTTATCGAACGAAATTACGAAACATTTCCATATAAACTCTATTGAAATATTTCGCAATTTCGTTCGATAACGAGTGCCGTAATTTGCCCCCTGGATACATACTCGACACTCAGCATCTACAAAAATATTTAAGCCAAATAAAAACTTATTTTTTAACTCTATATTCCACATATTTTGTAAATTTTTTATAGCAATAAAAAGTACTGTTATAAAAAGATTTAAATTAGATAATTTATTTACATAAGTAATATAGCAAAAAGAAATTAAATCATTTTGGTGGTATTTGAATATTCTCGGTGTATTTTTTTTTTCATAAAAAATGCGACAGAAATCTGCTCTTTTTGCGTGTTTTATGCTCTTGCTTTAGGTTTTTGTTAGTAGTCGTGCTGTGTACGTATGCAAAGCAGAATGCTAGCAGAGCCCTCGGGGCAATGGGATGGTGGACTATGAATTACACAATTTGAAAGTTGGAAAAATGGGCGGGGTTACGCCCATTTAAATTTATTATACATAATATTTCACGCGGTTCTACTTAACCGATTTTCACGAAACTTGCCACACACCTTGAACTCTAAAATAGACACACAAAAAATTTAATATTTTATTTTAAGTGGTTCTACTTTAACGAGCTCTGAAAAACACACAATTTTGCATATAGAAAATGGGTGGAGGCCCGCCCATTAAAATTTAATTTTATCTTCTTTTTTACTTCTACTTCTTCTCTTCTCCCATCAGATCTTTGCACTGAAGTCGGTTTTATTTTTTTTTGGCAGAATGAATTATTTTCTATTAATTTCATTCACTACTCCTGTGATGTTATGGTTTGCTTGATTGCTTAAAAATTCTGCATGTTATATAATTATTGGACTGAAAACACCTTCAGTTAATAGCAGTTTCTCAGTAATAACATTTTGGTAATACAATAAGCTAAAATATTGCTTATTTTAAATAAAATTACGCAAAAAGAAACTCTTAAACAATTAAGTTATCTAATATACATATACTAAATAGGATTACTTATTTTTAAACTGAATAAATTTAATCATAAAAATTGGTTTTCATATCAAAATTCAAACTACATATACATATATAAAGTTAAAGGGGTAGTTTTTTGTAAATACTTCTGCTTAAAAACTTAAAAGGAAGTTCTTTCTAAACTTATATGTATGTGCATGTTTTACATACATACATACATCCTTACATATATTTATAACTAAGTTCATATATGAACCGCTTATTTTGATAGTGTTCTATGTCGACTTTAAAACAAATTGAGATGCTAATATTTCGAGTGTTTAGGTCTGGTGCCAAGATGTCGCCAAACATCGATGGACAACTTGCATTGAAAACTACAATAAAATAAGAAAATTTGTTTTGAAATGAATATTATTCATTTGTTGTAAGTAAATTAAATAAAATCTACGGACTTTTTACAAAGGCTCCATATTGTATGGTCAAATTAGAGATGTCATAAATGTTTGTATTCTTATTCGCGAACATTCACCTAATTTATGACATTCGTACTTTTATTCTGGTTCATATTCAAGAAATTAAGTCAAACTACTATCGAATATTTTCGTTCCAAAAATACATTAAAGGTATTCATTTCAGGTTTTTTTTTTTTTGGAAAAATGGAAAAATGGATTTTTTTACAACAAACACAGGAAAAAATATCCACCAAAAGTTGAATTCAAAAATTAAATTTTTGGTGAAATTTTTTTCCTGTGTTTGTTGTAAAAAAAATTACATTTTTTCAACACAAAAAAAAACCTGAAATGAATACATTTACTAATAGGCAGATTTTTAAAAAATGTCGTTTCTAAACGTTTCAAATTTGTATGAAAAATAATGAAAATTCGTTTCAAAAAATATTTTTTTCATACAAATTTCAAAACGAAAAAATCGTTTGTACTCGTACAGTGCACTCGAAGAAACGTCAACACTAGTTTACGTCAACATACCAAAACGTCAATCCTTAATTTTTACATTGTCTACTCTAAAACGTCAACCAAACCACAAAGCTCTAAAACGTCAACTTTAAATAAATCAAAATATTGAATTAAGCAACAGTTAAAATACACAGTTTTGATGACACACACACATTTATTTTATGAAATTAGTTCAGAATTTGGGCATTCCCCTTATAAGTATGTATAGAATAGAAAAGAAGTTGCATCTCTATGTGTTGTCCTTTTTTATGTTCAGTTGCTTTTGTGTTCTTTTTTTGTATTTGTTTATGTTTTGTTTTAGTTTATAGTCAATAAAAACGTTTTAAAGCACACTATAAATATGTTTTTATTAAAAGTTTCTACATTTATAAACGTCAACAATTTGTTAAACGTCAACACTCGCGGTTTTAATTAGTTGACGTTTTCCCGAGCGCTTTGTATATACAAAATCTAAATTAAAGTGTAGTGTAAAATAACATTGCAGCTAAGAAAATTCATATTAAATCGTGGAAAAATTAACCTTTTTCGGTTATGATCTTGCTTCATATGTAATTCATGTTAATTCAACATGATTTACAATAACGTTTAAAGAAAATTGTTCCTTTTGGAATAACTTTATTTCATCTTGGTTTCATATTCCACTACTGTTAAATCAAAATAAAAGAAGAATCATGTTGAATCAAAGTTATTTCAAGTTAAAGCTACATGAATTTAGTTTAACGCAGTCATTTTATTTTATTAATTATTTAACTTACGTGAAATGTGGGAATTAGTGCTGTAGTTTACTTTCTCTCTTCCAGCAAGATTTCAACTCGAACTCATCGCGCTTAACGCTGCAGCCACAACAACAACAATCTTTAGATGTACACACTAAGTCCTAGTTTACACTTTTCAAGTCTTATTGCTAAGCTGATTAGTTTGATGAACCAGATATGTTTCTTTCCCCACCTCATCTCTTAAAAAACTAATCAACTTAGCAATAAGACTTGCATAGTATAAATTAGGACTAAATAAATTGTTCTCGAGAGAGAGAGAGAGAGAGAGAGAGAGAGGGAGTAGACAAGCGCGTATGTAGTGGTATTGTTATTGTGCTCAAATTTAACACCTAACTTTTATTAAATTTATGTTAGATAACTTACTAGCTTCTATTTAGAAATTTTCTTTTCTATAAACGCACTTAGACTGCTTGTACAACAAACGGTCTTTGTAAAAAAAATTTTATATTTATGTTCGTATATTTTTAATAATTGCAAATAGTTTTTCTCTTGTTTGCAAACATCTCAAATTGTAAGAAAATGTACAAATTCGTAACAATGTTTACAAAAAAAGAAAGAACAGATTTAAAATACTAAACACAATTCGTATACAGGGTAAAGTTAATGTACAATATACGAGTATTTGTACAATTTTACACTAACGATTAAAAAAAAAAAAACTCCACAAAACAGACAAGTCCCAAACCAAGTTAATAATAAAAATGTGTAGTTTCTTTATAAGCCGGTCATCCTCCAACTGGTAATTTTTTATTGCTCAGAGTTTACTTTAATGCACAAATGGTAAACCTTGGCTCTTAAATTTGGGGACAGATTTTTGTTATAGTTCGAATAACTTTAGTTGCACAATGTATCTATCGGCTGCCGCAGCATACAAGCCAGAAGAAATTTAACTTCATTGTAACAAAAACAGGATCTGTTTTTATTTCGTTAGTGTAGTGAAAGAAACTAGATTTCCACATTTATTATATGTGAAGTTCTCCGAGAAAATGGACCTAGTGTGTGAAAATGAAGTATTGAGAAAAACGCACTTAAAGTTTCATAACGCATTATCATTATCGATTTTGTCAAGTTCGTTTTGTACGTTTTTGGGGTAAATAAATTTTTATCAGAAATCTAACTCATTTCCTCTTATTCTACACACTTTTAGGTACCAGAATCCACTCTTAAGTCCAAGCCCGTTTTTTGACACAATAGGTCCCTTTTCTCGGAGAAGGACACATATATAAAATAAATATTTCATATAACAGAAACAAAATGTTTTTTTTTATTATAAAGTAACTCAGAGTTGCTTCAGACTAATCAAATAAATAATTAGTTTTAGTTCACTGAAAATCCACTTTACGGGTCTTCGCGTTAATGAATTTCAAATTACATGCCACGTTCCATACGCAGCATCGAATGCATTGAAAATAAAACTTGGCATCACTGAGTATGAAAATCAGCTGACTAGTTTGCACGCTACTTCTAGCACAGCAAACTACCAATAATATTATTTTTTTTAAATTACAACCATAATTTATATATTCGTAAGCGACAATAAGCAAATATAATGCAGCCATTAAAATAAGAAATGTGAAATAAATGAGACCTTAAAATTATTTGATATTATTTAGCAGAAAGAACAAAATTAATAGTGTTTTCACACTGACATGGTTTTAATAAAAGTTGGTTTTAACGTTAAAACCAACTGTTAAATCCTGGTTTTACCATACAAATTGTTTTTGTTAAAACCAAATTAAAACCATTTTTGAATTGGTTTTAATTTAAGTTGGTTTTATGAAATGCAACCTTGTTTTCGCTGTGATAAATTCAGTGCTGCCAAGTTGAAATGACCGACAGCAGCTTATAATGCTTATGCCAATGAATAACAATAGATGGCGCTTGAAAGATCTTCAACTTAAAAATGGATGCAGCAGCAACAATAATCAAAAAATTATGGAAAAAAAATTTTTTTGCAAGGAAAACAACATAAATATTTTAAATTGAACTGTGGAAAGTGAAAATAGACAATATGACTGACATTCATCTGCCTATAAAAAAGGTCTATCCTATAATGTATTTGTGCATTTTTATATTATTAACAATATTTCCAAGCACTTCTTCATTCTGTAAAGAAGTTCCACAATTTAAAAAAAATTTATTTACAAAATATAAAATAATTTCCATTTTAGAGTGCATTGTGAAATATATCAGTTTTTCATACAAACAAAAACAGTTGAACAGTATGTCCAACAAGTGTTATTAAAAAACAGAAAAAATGCAACAACAAATACATGCATTTCGGTAGGAGATTTATTTTATTTTGAGCAAAGGTATTAGACAGCTTGTGCGTTAAAACCTGAATTTAACAAACTTGCAGTGTGAAAGCAAAATCAGCTGTTTGTGGTTTTAACGTTAAAACCAGGTTTTAACTTTCAGTGTGAAAACACTATAAGATAAATTAATAAATTCTTTTGTTTTTAAATTTTTTACTTACAGCCTTATTTATAAAACTCAGAAAGGCTTTTAAGAAAAATTTTGTATGAAAATTGTTTTAAAAAATCTTTACAAAGACTTTTTAAGTTTTATAAATAAGGCAGTTAATACATTTTGAATAGGTAATTTTATGGCTTCATGGCAAACGAATTTTAATTTCGTTGTCAGTTGTCTTGCACTTTGTCGAAAGAGAAGCAATGCGAAAGAAAACTAGTTGCTCGAGTTCTAATAAATTATCTTAAATAGCAGATTCAGAGCCGATAGCCAATGTTGCTAATGCTCTCAAATTAAATCTAATCTTAGAATTTATTCCTTAAGATTAGACAGATAAATAAATAACAGATTCAATTCGTTGGGTTGTTACTGGTTTGCCGCACAGTACATTAAGAATACATTATTACTGCGGCAAACCAGTTTTAAATAACATCCATTTTTTTATAAACACGTATCACACCTTTCAAATTAGAATATGTATTTTAAAATACCAGCTAAATAGAACACCAGTACATTCCCTGCAAATAATATTGGAGTACGTCGTCCAATCTAGATGAAACAGACTAGTTGCATCATGATCCCATGTAATGCAGTCATTGATCATGTCGTTTTCATACAAGCATTCAATGCACTGTTGCCAGAATTGACGATTTCTCTGCATTTTGACGAATTTCACCTCTCCAAATACACTAGTGACGATTTTAGGTGCAGAAATTACAATTTTTCTAAATTTAATATATATGGCAACTTTTAGTATTGCATTTTTAGAGTTGGTTTTTCGTTGTGTTATGATTTTTTTGTGTTCAAAATGTTAAAATCTGATATTTATACATAAAATGTTTGTATAACAAAAACGCTAATTATTTTTTTATAAATTATCTGTTTTAAAAATAAATAAAGGGTCCGCAAGATAACTTTTTTTTTTGAAAATGCTGTAAAAAAAACTACTGAAGCTTCGGCTGTGTGGCACGTAGCGCCGTCCTGTTGAAACCAAATGTTGCCAATATCCTCTTCGATTTTTGTGAACAGAAATTCGTTCAACATGGCCCGATAACGATCACCATTGACTGTAACGGCCACTCCTTGCTCATTTTCGAAAGAAATGGCCCAATTATGCCTCTGGACCAAAATCCGAACCAAACAGTGACTCGTTTTGGTTGCGTCGGCTTTTCAATGTATGCGTGCGGGTTTTCTGTGCTCCAATTGCGACAATTTTGCTTATTTACATACCCGCCAAGATCAAAATGAGCTTCATTTGAAAAGATGATTTTTTTGGCAAAATCGGCATCTTCTGTAAGTCGATCGCAGGCCCACTTAGCGAAGCGAAAACGCATTGGATGGTCAGTTGGCTCGTTCAGCGGAAGGATAAAACTAATTATCTGTCAAATCAGACATGACCTAAGTGTTACCATTCACGAAATAAGCACTAGTTGAAAAAAAAACGTTAGATGGCGGACCCTTTATATATGTACGTATGTGAATTCTGATTTCATTTTAAGTTTTTTTTAACTTTTATTTTTAATTTTAATGGTTTTCATGTTTAGGTAATATACATATATTTAATGTATATGTGTATATTTGTTGAAAGCATAGTTAATAAGTTTGAACCATTGTAATAGTTTTTGTAATAAAACAATTAAAATACAAAAAAATTTAATATTTTTAATTTGACGTTTTTTTGACGATTTTCTAAAATGACTTGACCATTTTGACGATTTTTTGCACAGAAATCTGTAGTTTTTGACGATTTCACCCCTAGAAGTTCTGGCAACAGTGATGCTGTACGATAAGTGTTCGTGTTTAAACGAATATGATCGTTCTTCTTAGGCACTCACAAATTGTATGCGAGTAGTCTACAACTATTCCATATGGAGTAGATTTGGGTTTAGTTCGATGTAATGCAAAGTTGGACCATGTGGTCCAACCCTAGGACATCGCAATGTTAAATCGACCACCTTTTTTCATATATTTGGAGTAGTTTTGTGGTACTCCTAATCCTCTTTGGACTAGTCTTTACATGCATGTATGGACTAGTCGCATTATTTGCAGGGTTTATTATGAACGTCACTGTAGAGGAATATGCATGAGTAAAACTACGAGTACGAATACTTACATTCATATTATTTTTCTTTTTGTGCAGTTTTTCACAAACATACACAAACACCTTCACATCTTTTCATTCCTTAGCTAATAGTCGTGTATGCATGACACTTTTACTCTTGTACTCAAATTTATGAAGTACGTAGCATTAAGTTGGACCCTTCTTTAACATCAACATGTCAGTTTCTACGTACTTATGCATGTACACACATATCGTTGCAACAAATGAAAAACGCCTTAATATCTGGAAAAAATTTATAGGAGATGTACAAAAAAAAAAAAAAAAAAAAAATGACGAAAGAATATGAATGAATAATGAAATGAAATCCCTATTTATTGTCACAGAAGAAATATTAATTGTATTTTTTAAAAAATGGACTCAGTGCACAAAATTAAAATTTAAATTTGATAAAAAAAAATTTGAATATCAATTAAAATTTTGCAATTTTAGTTCATAAGCTAATTGCATGGTTACCTGTAAAATATAGATTGTCAATTGGACAGATGTAGCTTCAACAATATGGTTGCTATCAGCTGTCAAAGCTCCAAAGGCCCCTATTAGAAGGCCCTTTAGTGGTATCAATTAACTTGGTACACTTGAATTAATTGAATCAATTAAAAACGTAACTAATTGAATTTTTAATAATAACAATAATTTTTTATGTGCTCCTCACACAGCATTTCCGATAACGATACTCGTATGTACATACATATACATATACAAATGAAAATGTGTGTAATTTGTAAATTGAAAAGAAAACATATTAAAACTCTACTGGAAAAGTCATCTAAAGTAAAAGTAAATGTTTTGATAAAAATTACTTTATATTTGATAAATTTTCGATATTTTATTTTGCGATAAAAAAAATTCTGTAAAATTTAAATTTGTTATGAGTTTCATATTTGTTTTTATTTTCCTGTTGGTTCCTAAACATTCTGGTTGAACATCAAAGTAATGCATGATTGTTTTGTTACAATTATTAAAAATTAAAATAAAAAATAAATGACAAACACAGATAGTCAATTATTACTGTATGCCGATTTCTGATTTTAAGGGCTCTTTTCACAATGTAGAATTAAAAGCTCTAACAGAGACTTTAACGGCATGTTTTTTATGAAGAACTTGCAGTTAAAGTTCATATCAAGTCTTAATCATACATTGTGAAAAGGTACGGAAGGAAGTGTTAAAATGGGTATGATAAATTTATTTTGAAAGGAATTTTTCTTGTTGAATCTTTCGATTTTTGTTATTTTTTTTAATGAAATTTATATACTTACATATTTTAAACAGAGCTCGCAAAATATGCTCAACCAAATTTCTCTGTTCGGTCTTCTCACTCAAAAGACCTAAAAAAAAATGACGGAATCACTCAGTGTCTGAACAGCAACCTTCTTTTTCGTTTCAATCGTGTTCTCGCTCCCGGGTTATGGATTGAGCATAAAGGTAGAATTAGTAAAATCGTATCATTCTACTTTACAGCTTGCCGTATCGTTCAACTTTGTGCACAAGTTATAGAAAATGTAACAGTTTGCATAGCACATTTTTTTGGTCTGGCATTAAATACGGCGTTTTTGACATTCGCTACAGAAAAATCTGTTTTCTGCAGATTCCTACGTCAGCAGTGCTACCACCACATATTTTATAACTAGTAACATGCATTGTATATCGTACGGTTTTTGTCGGCTGACACGCAACATCACGATACGATTTTACTAATTCTACCTTAAAACACACGAATCGGTCTCTTACTGACCGCATGATACGAACAAAATCGTTATTTGCTCAGCTAATGAGGGTCAGTAAGTGAGCAAAACAAGCAAAGTGTTAGCAGAAAAGGTCTTTATTTTTGTTGTTGCGTTTGCTTTATGTTGTTGCCTTAGATCAGTGTCCCGCAAAATAAAATATGTTTGTATTGGTGAGAAAAATGAGAGTAAAATAAACTTGCACTTGAAGAAAAGTTTTGTAATATAAAATACATGAATTTAATAAAAACTTAAATAAAAAGTAAAAATTTAATAAGCATTCAACGGTTTAGTGTATAAATTCAAAATTAAATTTATTCACATTTCTGTGGATACTATTAAAATGCCTTTATAGAATATTTTCCCTTTTATTTTTCAATGTTTCATAGCATAAAATGCATTGCATATTGCGAAAAGCATTTTTTATCACGAAATTTTTCTTAACTTCCATAATTATTTAATTTTTTTTTGCTGTACAAATTTATTAAATTTTAACTTTAATTTCGTTCCGTGTGCTCAAAAAAACTAAACAAAAAACCAGGGAAAAATTCGTACATGCGTGCACAACTTCATTCGTCGCTTGCTCAGTGACGACTAAATGAAAGAGCATAAGCATGTATGTGATTTTCATCCGCACAATTGTGCTATGGCTTGCGGGCTACTGCCTTCAGGGTGACCGATGACATTTTTCAAAAAGTGGCACTAAATAGGGGATTTATACAAAAAAAAGGGGCAAAATTTAAAAAAAGCGAGAAAACTGCACTAAACTTTTTATTTTTAATGTATTATCATATAACTCACCCTAAATAAAGGGGGTAAAAAAGTGGCAAGGCAGTTGAAAAAGGGGAAACGCAGTCGAAAAAGTGGCAAATTGCCACTTTAGTCGGTCAAACGGTCACGCTGACTGCCTTAGATCAGTAACCCGCAAGCCATAGCACAATTGTGCAGATGAAAATCACATACATGCTTATGCTCTTTCATTTAGTCGTCACTGAGCAAGCGACGAATTAAGTTGTGCACGCATGTATTAATTTTTTCCTGGTTTTTGGTTTAGTTTTTTTGAGCACACGGAACGAAATTAAAGTTAAAATTTAATAAATTTCTACAGACAAAAAATTTATAATATAATTATGGAAGCTAAGGAATATTTCGTGATGAAAAATGCTTTTCGCAATATGCAATGCATTTTATGTTATGAAACATTAAAAAATAATAGGGAAAATGGGTTAAAAGGGCATTTTAATAGTATCAACAGAGCTGTGAATAAATTTAATTTTGAATTTATACACTAAATTGTTGAATGGTTATTAAATTTTTACTTTTTATTTAAGTTTGTAGTAAATTGCTTATTTACAAAAAAAAAATCATACAACTAATAACCACATCATGTATTTTATATTACAAAACTTTTCTTCAAGTGCAAGTTTATTTTACTCTCATTTTTCTCACCAATACAAACATATTTTATTTTGCGGGACACTGCCTTAGATATTTCGTCACAGGCAAAGCATTAAAGAGGAACGGAGAAGATAATAATAAATAACAATAAAAATATCTGTAAATCAAACTATTTGTCAACGAAGTGTAAATGTAAAATAAAAGACAAATATATGTACAACAAAAACAAAATTAATCCTCATGTATTTTGTTCAATAATGTTTATAAAATAAAATAATAAAAACAACAAATCTCTATAACTTACATAGTATATATGTAAATGTTTACCTATTCACACTCACAACACATACATGCACAAAAGACCGTTTGCAGAGATTTTACGAAATAAAGGGTCTTGAGTGAACACGTGAGCCGACCTATCAAACAAAAGCGGTCGTTGGTTGAGCGAAGAGCAAGCCAAAGAAGAACGAAGTTTGAGGGTTTTTTCGCTACAGTGTCGCATAGTGTTAGTGAACGTGTGTTCTTTGTCTGACAACAAGCACGACAGAGACCAATTATTGCGAGCTCTGATTTTAAACCGATTTAAAAAAAGGAGGAGGTTATCAATGTGTCTCTATTTTGTATATTATTTGGCATTTTAGACCGATTATAGAATTTTTTTTGTATAGCTTCCCATTGGCCCCATTGTAAAAAAATTGGACGGGGACACACCCACAAATTTTTTAATTTGATTTTATGATTCTATGCTGCGAAACTTAGAAAACATCTTTGATTGTTGTAATTACACAATTTGAAAGTTGAAAATAAGGGCGGGGTCAAGTCCATTAAAATTAATTATTACATTTCACGCGGTTATATTTAACCGATTCTTACGAAATTTACCACACATTTTGAGCTCTAATATAGACACAATCCTCCATTTTAAAAAAGTCACGCCCATTCAAATTTAATATTTTATTTTAAGTGGTTCTAGTTACTTAACCGTTTTTTACAAGACTTAACACGCACCCTGAGCTCTGAAAAACACACAATTTTGCATTTTAAAAATGGGCGGAGGCCATCGGTTTTTTTGCAGAAAGAATTACTTGTTTTCAGTTGATTTATTTTGACTGAAAATTTGCAAATGATTTTTTAAAATGGGGAAACAATGAATAGGGAATAAACTCCCGGGGAGATGTTATTCAGAATAAGACTATATATTTTCGGCGCTTTTTTTTAATTTCAGATCGTTTTTAAAAACTTGATAAATTTTTAAAATTGAAACCAATTCAGCCCAACTAAAAGCTTTACTAAACCCCGAAAATTTAAAAAAATTTATTTTTTGGAGAACATACAAAATATTTATTTTTATAACTGCCCGCTTTCAAAAATTGGAATTTTCTGATTTCATCCTGCTTTTCGGAAACCGAATTTTCACTAGAGCTGTGTAGCTCATAAACGAACGGGTTAAATTGAACGAATCACTTAATTGAACGAATTGATCCGGTGATTTTACTGAACGCTTTTGGATCAGTAGTGTACCGCTCGATGTTTTCGTTCATTCATTTTGTGTTTCAAGTCTTTTATGTCAAATTTGCTTTCGTTCATGTTTGCTATTTATGTTATGTCGTTTTGTTTGAGTTGAGTTTTTGTGTTTTAAAAGGTTTAGGTACGTGTATACTAAATTTTATTTAGCATCGCTGTGGCACTGCCATCATTACTTTTATAATTTGATTTAATAGTCTTTTCACAAGAAGTATTTTTACTAGTGTTTCTTATAAAGTGTTTTTACAAAGTAAAGATGTTAGACCTTAACTGTATATATGTTTATACATACATTTCATTACCTCAATCTAAAATGAATTTTTAGTGCTTGAGATATTTTTTTTCCGGTAAAATATTTTTGACGACAAAATTTTAACTTGAACTTTGAGAAGTAACATTCAAACATTGATGCGCTTTTGATATATAAATAACGATAAAAGAGTTACAATGCTTTTATTAATTATCGGAAGAAAAAGTTAATAGTAAAACCAAACAAAAGTACCTTTCTTAATCTTAATATTAAACTAAATATTAAGCCAAAATAAAATGTACAATATTGTAGTCGAAAGAACAAGAAATTATTTATGAAATGAATTTAAATATAATTTTTTAAATAAATAATTCAACTTTTTTTAATAAATTCTTCAATTAATTCATTCGCATTATTTGAATACTCGTATATACAACCGATTTTATTATTCTTACAAAATAGCATTGTTTCATACTGTCGTTCAAAAGTGAACGATTGAACGAACGGGTAAATTTTTTGCTAATTGAACGAAAATGACCGGTCACTGAAAAGAACGATTTGGCACAGCTCTAACTTGCACTAGATCTCCATGTTTTGAGACCACGTGATTTCTGACTATTTTTATGATGATGTCCGTATGGATGTATGTATGTAAATGTGTGTGAGTGTGTCAGTACTCTGTAGGCAGGTTGATGTTAAGTGCTCCCAAGTCACCACTTTTTTCTATTATTTTGATGACTTTTTGGCGACATTTTATATTATACTAAAAATCAATGAATTTTCCGGCGGCTTTAGCTTGAAATGAGCTGCAAGTTCTAGAGATGTTCTGCAGGATCAAATGTATCCAATATTTGGTTTTTTTTAGTAATTCGTTGTATATGATACATTTGTGATGTTTCGAGATATCAAAACCTCTCAGCTAGTTAAGGCCTTTCAACAAGGGGCAGATGTACAACTTTCAAATAACTTCGCTGCCTACCAAAATCTCCATGATCTCGCAAGTGAATACCTTAAACATTTCAAACGGAATGGCAATTTCATATGCACAATGTACATACACCCCTTACACCAATAAGGAAGTCTATAAAAATAGTTGGGGTCTCTTGATAGCATTAAACTACCTTAAAACTCTTGCAGTTTAAGTATTCGTAAGCATTGCATAAACTACATGTACTTATGTTGTATAAATATTAGAGAAGAGTTAAATTGCTAAGAATATGATGCTTCCCCTCTTTTTTTTTGTAGAACAGAATCTCAGTATACCAGCAAACATTTGGGCTGTCAAAAAACAATCAGATATACTTAAATGCTGAATATACACACAAAAGTATTAGAACTTAACAAAATTGAGTTTTTTCTCCAAACGCTTCTGCATATGGATCTTAATTTCGCAATAAAATTGAGATTTTATTTATATAAATAATTCAGAGAAAACTGTAAATATATTAACTGGGACTTGTACTTACATGGTAAGTGACTTTATGAATGAGTAACAACAGTTGCGATGGAAAGTTAGTGCAACAAACCACTAATTTTTTTTTTTTTTTTAACTATCAACCTACATAATGGATTTTCATTCCTTCCTCTCGCAGTTTGAAAATTTTATGCAAACTACTTACCAACATGGGAATGGATGGATGTTGGTGGCATGCATGATGATGAATACGGGTTTCTTTATTTTAAAAAGAAAATAATAAAAAAAGCCAAAGGAAACCTCAGAAAGACAAGCCAATGTTGTTGGCAACTTTCCATGACATTTTTCCACAGTAAAGAAGATGTTTAGTTTGAAGCAGATGCGTAGTATTAAGTCATATGCCTAAAATTTTATTTTCCACTTGGGAAATTAAAACCAAAATTCCAATAAATACAAGACAAATATAAAGTCGATAAATATTTTATGCACAACTCTAAACAATAAATGGTGATTTATAAATATTAAATCAAATGCATAGAAGTTTAAATCCTACTACATGTTTTATAAGGAATTTTGTTTTATAAAAAGATATATTAAAGTTATTGTCACCTGATAACATTTAGTTTTAAAGGGTGTCCCAACAAGAACGCAAGATTTAAATTTTAAATAAAACACATATATTTGAAAAAAAAAATCGTGAAACTTTATTATCGTAAAGTAGACAAAATGAGGTTATGTGTGGAACAACAAATCGGGCAGATGGCTTTTAATGAAATTTTCAATGGCCGTTGAAAGCCGCAGCGTCCAATTTCCTCTTTTAAGGCTTGAGTCGTCGTCGGCTTATTCGCGTAAACCATCGACTTCAAAAAACCCCAAAGAAAAAAGTCTAATGGTGTTAAATTGCACGATCTAGGCGGCCAATTCTGGTCTCCAAAACGCGAAATAACACGACCAAGAAATGACTAATGTAGCAATTGAATTGTTTCTCTGGCTGTATGACATGTGGCGCCGTCTTGTTGAAACCACATGCCCTCCACATCCATTTCTTCAATTCTAGGCACGAAAAAACTGGTTATCATTTCACGATAACGAACGCCATTGACTGTTTGCGCTTGACCTGCGTTTGAGCGACATCATCACGTACAGCTGCGACATTTTCGGTCGATCGACCTGGTCGAAGGCGCGTTGTTGTCTTTACATCACTAACACACCCAGTTTCGGCAAATTTATCCATTAATGTCTTTACAGTTAACTCTTTTGGAGCATTATTGTGACCCCAAATTGATCGCAAATTTGCGAACTGTAGCCGCAAAACTTTCACCATTTTGGTAAAACAATTTCACACTGAGAATGCGTTGTTCATTCGTGTAGCGCTCCATTTTTACTAACCTCGTACCTTCTACTAGCAAACAATAACAATTGTTCAAATGTCAAACAATGACACTTCGAATGGCGCCAAATTTAAATCTTGCGTTCTTGTTGGGACACCATTTAGTTGGATTTGTAGTTTTACAATAGATTAAAGAGAACTGTCTAATGCTTAAATAATCGTATTTGGTTTGAATCACAAACTGTCATGAGTAGCACTCTTCTTCAGACCAAAAATGAGGGTTGGTTGCATGAAGTTTTGGTTAAAAGTCGAAAATAATTTGAAAAAGCTGGATGAAGCCCCTCCGAATAAGACAAAATCCTAAAATGCAACTTACATACATACCAAAGATTAATGAAAATTCAGCAGCTCACAGGGCGTTGCTATTGAAAAATTTTTGTGTCCGACAAAAGTCACTTTTTTAGGCGGATGCCGAATACAACGTTTAGCGGTATTTAGCAAATGTTCGGGACCCGCACCACCTTCATTAATTAGCGAAAGACTGTGAATTTGAACCTTAATAAACCACAATAAAGCCGGCAATACGCATCGAGCATACCTGACGAACATTTTCGTTAGACCAACCGATTAGCTCATGTAATAAGACACAAATATTTGTTGTCGATTATGCTCGCGTGTGTTGGCTCGTTGGCAACATTACGTTTCATAAAAAAAAATAAAACAAATTTTCTTAAATAATTTTTAATTAATTTAATTTTTCTTATTTATATTCATTTTCCAATCGCTCCCTTATAATAAATGCAGCTAAAAAATCATGCATGTTAATTATATATCAATATAATTTTTTTATATTGATATTCGCTAAAATATTCTACAATAGAATGACTCACGAACGGCAAAAAAATTCATACGCTCACATATATGCTTTCAAACAACTATAACTATAGCCGATTCTAACACACAAACGGATATCTACTTCAATTCTGCGCACAGAGAGAAAACCGAGGGAAATGTATGCTCTACTTCATTTACACGAAAATATAAAATATTTTACAATTATAAATAAAAAGGATTTTTATTGATAAAAAATATATTGATTTAAAAGAAATTTAGGAAAAGAAAAAAAGAATATAAGAAAAATCAGAATTACTTAACATCATAAACATTGCTTCGGATTCACTGAATATGTATCAAAAAAGAGAACTTCCTGCAATGATAACCCCATGTAAAAATCATTAGAAATTATCCATATTTGCACTACTTCCGAATCAAAAGTTCAGGATATTATTGACTTCCTTGGAAGCTCTTTTTTACTGGGTCAGAGTATGAATATTTATTCGGACAAACGAAATACTCGTATACGCATTATACTCAGAGTATTTATTCAACATACTCGTATGAAATGGAATGACAAATATTTTTTTGGCTGTTTGAAAACTTTAATCAGATATTTAGGACATAAAATTTTAAACTAAATATAACCTTGAAACAACTGATATTCCGTAAAAGAAATTTGTAGTAAAATTTGCAAAAAAAAATGTTGGGCTGATATTTTTTAAAATGATAAACGTATATCTGGTAAAGAAAGGCTGGGCAAATTTGAGGTGAGAAAGTGAATTGGCTGTCAAATAATGAAATGTCAAGAATTGAGCTGTCATCCTTTGCCATTTATTTAATAAAAAATTGGGAAATTTTAACTATGGAACGCTACACTATTGAACAAAGAATTTTAATTGTGAAAATTTACTATGAAAATGCTGAAAAAACAGCGAAAACAACACATTTTTCAACAAAATAATTTTTAGTGATGAGGCCTATTTTCAATTAGGCGGTTATGCAAACAACAAAAATTGTCGCTTATGGGGCTCACAAAATCCTTAAAAAGTCCTCGAAAAACCATTACATCCAAAGAAAGTGACCGTATGGTAGTGTTTGTGGTCAGGCGGCATCATCGTTCCGTATTTTTTCGAAAATGACAAGGAAACGCCGTCAGCGTGCATTCTCTGCTCCACCAAACCATGATGAGCAATTTTTTTTGTGGCCACAATTGGCTAATGTTGACATCAGTGACCTTTGGTTTCAGCAAGACGGCGTCACAAGCCACACAGCCGGCCAAACAATTCAGTTATTGCAAGAGAAATTTCCCGATCGCGTAATTTCTCGATTTGCAATGTCAATTGGCTGCTTCGTTCTTGTGATTTAACGCCGCTGAATTATTTTCTCTGGGGCCATTTGAAAGACCGAGTTTACGTGAACAAACCAGAAACAACTGATGCTCTGAAAGATTAAATTCGGCGCTGCATTAACGAGATAGGCAAATCTTTGTTGCAAAATGTGGTTCAAAATTTTGTGAAAAGAGCGGACGCCTGCCGACGTGCTAGAGGTGAACATTTGCCCGACATAACATTTCATTATTAATTCCCATATTTCTACTTTACATTGGTGTCAATAAAACTGAATTTGTAGAAAAAAAATTTGTTTTTAAACCAATTTACTTCCTATTCTTAAATTTGACCACGCTTTATTTATTTAAAAACTTTTTAGCTCCTGTCGGGAACTATTAAATCCCGCTTTCTATCCCTATTATGCAATCAGTTGAAAACCGTTGCCATTTTTGTGTTTTATCTATCACTTTTCTAGCAGCACCGATGCTTGAAATGCAAATAAAATACTCTTGCATATACTGTGTATACATGTGTAGACGAATAAATACTCAGAGTATTTCTGTACTTATGCGTGTGATTGTAGCTGATACGGTGTATAAATTTTAGCTGAAGTCGGCGTTATTTAATTAAGAAATGTGTAGGAACATAGTCGTTGGTTATTTATAGTACATATTCAGTTTAAACTTGATGCGTATGTTTACGTATGAGTATGGTTTCTTGACGGCCAATACTCAACGAGTACTTAAAACGATACTTTTGTTATTCTCTAATACCGATCTCTGCTTGAATTTCACATAGGGAATTCCACACTTTTTCTATAAGGAAAAAATCATTGTGGAGAAATATGTAGAGAAATGTGTTTGATTTGCCCACAAATTAATTTCTATTTCTTATTTAAGTACATATGTATATATGTATAAGAAGTATACAAGTATTACAAATGGACAACAAAACAAAATTGGTCTAATGCATAAAAACTGAACTTTAACTCAAGTTACATAAGTCTGCTGAGTACAATCTCAAGCAATGAGCACAAGTATACCACCTAGAGCTACAGTAAATATTTTTATGCATACAAAATATACCTTTTGCTTAAAATTTTTGAGTCGGAGCAAATGCTCAGGTTTCATGCATTATACCCAATAAGTTTATAAAATTTGGTGATTATTTATGTTTATTAATTTTTGTTTGACTTGACAGAAAAAGTCTCCATTTGTTGTTATAACAACTCCGCAAGAGACAATAAATGTAAAAAAAATCGTGTGCTTTTCTTTTGGAGTACTTTAGAGTTTTATAAATATCCGACCGTTTTTTACACACAATACTTATGGGAATGTGAAATGCGAGTAGTAACAGCCTTGAAAAACAAATCTAAATTAGAATTTTAGAAGACGTTATTGTATGAAAATTTGGCATTCGGAGTATGTTTAAATCTAAGTAGTATAAATACACCGGTTCGGGATCACTTTTTCGGTACGAATGGTGGAGCATGCCTGGATGGGAGTATATATGGGTTTCGAAATGTGTGTAAATTGATGTATATTAGAGAGCGTATTAAAGTGTTCATCGCTGAATATTGAAGAATCAGATTAGGTATCAGGTCAGTTATCAGATAGATGATCTGATCCCTTATGGTTTATTTAATACCTGGGGCCCTTTTCTCAAAACTACAAATTGCAAGTAAACTACACACAAAACAACAACACTTTTTAAAATTTAATTGTTGTTTTCTGTGTATTTTACTTGTAGATTTGTAATTTGTAGTTTCAAGAAACGGGCCCCTGATCTTATTCTTCAATAGCAGGAATGGAGGACATCCTAATATGTACATTCATTTATAGAGATGTGCAAATGTCGTGATTCTATAGTGTCACGCGTGATTCACGTGATTCGTGATCAAATATTATAACTAATCACTCGTGAGTGCGTGAGCGTGACTGAAAAAAATTTACTCGTGCGTGATCGTGCGTGAGCTTGTTTTAATAATCACGCACGAATTCTCACGCTCTCACGAGATAACATTCCTGCATAGGCACATACTTACTTTTAGTACGAATCGTACTTAAAAATTTGAGTCGGAATAGCAATAACATTTACTTAAAACAAACCAAAAACGGGATTACTTTGGAAAACCAATCCTGGAGTTTCTTAAATTGAGTATGAAGTGCTTAAATTATGTAAAACAATATGAATCAAGTAAAAAGTTCTTAAATTGAGTAAAAAAAACTTATTTAAAGTACGGCTGTGTACTTACTTTATACACATATGAAAAGAAAAATAAATATACTTTTGAATAAAAAAAATTTCAAATTCATTAGTGTGCTTGTGATTGAAATTCAATATAACGAGAAAATCAATACATTAAAATAAAAATTATTTAATATTATTTGTACTTCTAACGGAAAATGTTTTAAGTTTAAAATTTTGAAACCCACTAATAATCCCAAATTAATATTTTACTTATTAAGTAAGCAAGCTTCAAATTGTAGTCGCAAGAGTATGTAAAAGAAAATAAATGTAAATAACAACAACAGCTATTTAAGAATAGAGTGTTGCCACACAAGTATTTTTTTTTTTTTTTTTGACCGGTTGCAGTCAAGTTAATAATTAGTGTTTTTTATGGGAATTGTTACAATTAAAGTTTAAAATTTTAAACGCACTAATAATCCCAAATTAATATTTTACTTATTAAGTAAAATATTTTTTTATTAAAAATACATTGAAATTGATTATTGAGGAAAATGTTTTATTTAAAAGTGACTAGGCGCGGTTGATTTTTAATACTCGTGTGAAAAAGTTTGTTTTTAATAATATAAAAGTAAAAAAATAAACTATATATAGGGTGTTTTTTTAAGAGGTATAAAACTTTGAATTGAAATAAAACACAACAAAATCGTTTTAATGTCCATCAATTTGGCTTTATTGGAAGGATAATTTTATGCCATTAATGTTTAAATATGATTTCGGGCATGTGGCCGCCGCGGCTGGCTCGAATAAAGCCAATTCTACAGGTCCAATTTTCAACCACTTTTTCGAGCATATGGGGCCGTATGTTGGCAATAACGCCACGAATGTTGGCTTCCAAGTCCCCTAACGTTTCTGGTTTGTTGGCGTAGACGAGGGACTTCACATATCCCCAAAGAAAATAATCCAATGGTGTCAAATCAGACGATCTTGGTGGCCAATTGACAGGTCCATTCCGCGAAATTATGCGCTCATCGAATGTTTCCTTCAATAAATCGATTGTCACGTGCGCTGTGTGGCATGTAGCGCTGTCTTGTTGGAACCACAACTCATCCACATTCATGCCATCCAATTCGGGAACAAAATAGTCGGTTAGTCGGCTCCAATTGCTGTGCACGGTGGCGAATCGATTCATTCGGGTCCTCTTCAACACTTTGCTCTACAGCGGCAATTGTTTCTTCGGTGCGCACTGTTCGACGTCTCTGCGGATGCGTATTATCACATAGAGTAAACGTAGTGCGAAAACGATCCATGGTTAACCGAATTAATTGCTCTGATGGACGATTATGTCGACCATAAAATGGACGGAGCTTGCGGTAAACTTCGCGAACTGAACCATTATTTCCGAAATAAATTTGCACGATTTGCAAGCGTTGTTCTTTTGTCAACCTGTTCATGATGAAATGGCAAACCAAACTAAATATTAATCACTTAACAGCTGACAAAATGGCCGCCAGTTAAAAAAGTGATGCCAACTTAAAGTTCTATACCTCAATAAAAAACACCCTTTATAATAAATAAATAAATAAAATAAAAAGTGAAAGCAAAGGAAAACTACTAAAGGTTCTGAGGGGCTTAGATTGCGCAGCTGTTTCTCAATATTTAAGGCGTAAGTAAAAATATGAGTTTTTTTTATCGATTGTGCGTGTTTTATTTAACAAGTGCCGTTGCACACACGGCAATTTTAGATGAGCAACTTTTTAGTTCATCGGCGAGAGAGGAAAATATGATACTTCTCATCTTCATTATCTTCTCTTTCATCTTCCATAACCCCAAAATTTGCTTCACTGAAATTGTCGTCTGTGAAACCAATATATAATTGCTTCTGCTTCAGTCTTTGCAAATAATAAAAAAACAAAATACACACTTTGCTAACATTATGAAAATGTCCGTAAAAGATGTATATATAGAAGTATATTTTAGTCTGTAGTTTTTTTATATTTTATAAATATACATACATAGATATTAAGTAAAAAAATAGTAATAGGTACGAAATCTTTTTGCATACGCATGCCTCATAAGTTCTCATTGATAATTTTTTTTTTTTTTTTTGCTCAACTCGCTGTAAGACCGGACTCAGAATAAATTATTTTATAATAATAAATGCATATATGTATGTATAGTAATATGTATGGTAGTATGAGCTTACAAACATAATGAATACCCCCAAACAAAATGTTTCGACTTTTTCTGAAGTCAGACTTGTCGTACCGAATTCGTTAAGACATTTCGGTAGTTTCTCTGAACAATTTTTTTTAAACATTAAAACTGATTTTTGAGTACATAAGTAAAAGTCTGTGAAAATTTATTTTAAATAAACACATATGTATATGTTGATAAAAAAAGGATTGTAACAAATATTAAAAAACGTGAGTATGCGCAAATTATTTCGACAATAGCAGCAACATAACGGTGAAGCGGTACTCTGCTATAAAAGCAAAAAGAAATCGTACCGACTTATCGTAACGAATTCGTACCGACATATCGTTACGAAGTCGTGTCAACCATTTCATACAAAAATTGTTACGATTTCGGTAATATTTCGGTGCCGAAATCGGAAGATTTTGTCGACCAATCGTTACGAATTCTTTACGAATTCGGAGCATTTTGTTTGGTGGGTACATACACCTTTGTAAGTATGTATGTATGTTTCTTAGATACCCTGTAGGAAGTATCAATTGAGAAACACTACTGATTCAACAGTGCCTTTGTCAACAATACTACTGACGAATTGTACCGCAGGAAATGGTTTTTTGCTTTAGGGGCAGTCCATATATTACGTAACGCTGTAGGGGGAAGGCCGGGGTTCGAGTTTTGTTATGATTTGTTATGGCGGTGGTGGGGGGAGTCTTTGAAAATGTTACGTAACAGAAAAAAATTTAGTAATTTGTATGTTTTCTCATTTATATTATGTATGTATACATACACACATGTGCGGAATGTCAATTTTTGATATACGAGAATTAGAATTCGAATATTTAAAATGATATCCGCGAATACGAATATTTAAAATTATATTAAATTAAGTTAATTTAATTGTGATAATTATTAATGAACAAATAACACCAAAGTTAGTTGTAAATATTCTGAAAACACATAGTAGAACGGAAGAGCTAGCCGTTTTCGAAGGCCACTAAACCTTCATCATCAGCGTTCTTCTGTGTTTGGTCCACTGTGTGTGGTGTCAGTTGTTGTAGATTTCTGCTTTATATACGAAAGATTTCTGCTTTATGGACCAAACACAGAAGAACGCTGATGATGAAGGTTTAGTGCCCTTCGAAAACGGCTAGCTGTTCCGTTCAACTATGTGTTTTCAGAATATTTACAACTAACTTTGGTGTTATTTGTTCATTAATAATTATCACATGTAATTTGGCTTGAAAAGAGGTACGAACTTTAGCCTGTTCAAATCATAAATATAGATATTAAATTAACTTTGATTTATTTTAATTTACATTGTAAATTTTACAAAAATACGAGCACACATACATATATACATAGATATGTATATGTATATATGTAAGAACCTATTTTTCAACACAAAAAACATGAAAATTATATAATAAACAGAGCTCGCAAAATATGCTCAACCAAATTACTCTGTGCGGTCTTCTCACTAAAAAGACCTAAAAAATGAGACAGAATCACTCAGTGTCTGAACAGCAACCATTTTTTTCGTTTCAATCGTGTTCTCGCTCACGGGTTATGGATTGAGCGTAACACACGAATCGGTCTCTTTCTGACCGCATGATACGAACATAATCATTATTTGCTCGGCTACTGAGGATCAGTAAGTGAGCCAAACAAGCAAAGTGTTTGCAAAAAAGGTCTTTATTTTTGTTGTTGCGTTTCCTTTATGTTGTTGCCTTAGCTACTTCGTCACCGGCAAAGCATTAAAGAGGAAGGGAGAAGATAATAATAAATAACAATAAAAATATTTGTAAATCAAACTATTTGTCAACGAAGTGTAAATGTAAAATAAAAGACAGATATGTGTACAACAAAAACAAAATTATGCGTCATGTATTTTGTTAAATAATGTTTATAAAATAAAATAACAAAAACAACAAATCTCCATGACGTACATAGTATAGGGTGTTTTCTTAAGACGTATAGAACTTTGAATTGAAATAAAACACAAGAAAATCGTTTTAATGTCCATCAATTTGGCTTTATTGGAAGGATAATTTTATGCCATTAATGTTTAAATATGATTTCGGGCATGTGGCCGCCGCGGCTGGCTCGAATAAAGCCAATTCTACAGGTCCAATTTTCAACCACTTTTTCGAGCATATGGGGCCGTATGTTGGCAATAACGCCACGAATGTTGGCTTCCAAGTCCCCTAACGTTTCTGGTTTGTTGGCGTAGACGAGCGACTTCACATATTCCCAAAGAAAATAATCCAATGGTGTCAAATCACACGATCTTGGTGGCCAATTGACAGGTCCATTCCGCGAAATTATGCGCTCATCGAATGTTTCCTTCAATAAATCGATTGTGACGTGCGTTGTGTGGCATGTAGCGCCGTCTTGTTGGAACCACAACTCATCCACATTCATGCCATCCAATTCGGGAACAAAATAGTCGGTTAGTCGGCTCCAATTGCTGTGCACGGTGGCGAATCGATTCATTCGGGTCCTCTTCAACAGTTTGCTCTACAGCGGCAATTGTTTCTTCGGTGCGCACTGTTCGACGTCTCTGCGGATGCGTATTATCACATAGAGTAAACGTAGTGCGAAAACGATCCATGGTTAACCGAATTAATTGCTCTGATGGACGATTATGTCGACCATAAAATGGACGGAGCTTGCGGTAAACTTCGCGAACTGAACCATTATTTTCGAAATAAATTTGCACGATTTGCAAGCGTTGTTCTTTTGTCAACCTGTTCATGATGAAATGGCAAACCAAACTAAATATTAATCACTTGACAGCTGACAAAATGGCCGCCAGTTAAAAAAGTGATGCCAACTTAAAGTTCTATACCTCAATAAAAAACACCCTTTATGTATGAAAATATTTACTTATCCACACTCGCAACACACATACATGCTCAAAAGACCGTTTGCAGAGATTTTACGAAATAAAGGTCTTGAGTGAACACATGAGTCGAGCGATTGAAAAAAAAAAACGGCCGTTGGTTGAGCGAGGAGCAAGCGAAAGAAGAACGAAGTTTGAGGGTTTTTTTGCGACAGTGTCGCATAGTGTCAGTGGATGAGTGTTTTTTTCTGACAACAAGCACGACAGAGATCAATTATTGTGAGCTCTGATAATAAATATACTTTTTCGTGAGCGTGCGTGATCGTGATAAGTTGTAAACCACTCGTGCGTGATTAAAAATATTTTATTCGTGAGCGTGCGTAATCGTGAAAATTTTCAAAATCATTCGTGCGTGAAAGTGCGTGAGTAAAATATTTTTCTGCGTGAGCGTGCGTGTCGTGAGTCAGAAAACTCTCACATGCACATCTCTATTCATTTACACATTTCAAACCTTCTATATACTCCCATCCAGGCATGCTCCACCATTTCCCGCACTGCTGTATTTGTATCACTGATCTATGAATGCGGTCCAACATAAATTTTGACGGAAGTTTTCTGACAAAAAAAAGCTTCATATATATTGTATATGTATTAACAACTTGAAACTTTACTAATTAATGATTTTTATAAAAAAAATATACGACGCCTTTAACACAAGTATTTTGCTACTCAATAAAATAAGATTTAGCATGTTATTGCAGAAAGTCTTGTTAGAGTTAGGAAACCTTAGATTTAACTTTGCCTGCAGGTCTGCATGCAGCTTTGAAAAAGTTTTCTTCATATTTGAGACCATTATGTGGCCAACTTTCCTGTTCTTGTCAACATAATCGTTTTATATATTTTGTTTTCTTCAGTTTTGTCTGTAATGTGTACAACAGAGTATTTTTCATATTAATGAATTTTTATTTTGTCTGTGTTTTTAATTTTATCTCCAATTTTTTTTTTTTTCGTCGACATGTATAGTACATTTTAATATCCTGAACGTGAATGTATTTTGTTTGAAGTTGTTGTATGTGGGTTCTTTTTTTTCAAATGCTTCATTCAATATGCGAATGAGTTGTTTTCATAAATGTATCACTACACCATTTATATACATAGATTTTTTGGGTAGATGATATTTAATAGCCAAAAGTAAAATTAATTGGTGATATAAGGTAGAGCTGCAAAACTATCGATAGTACTATCGATAGTATCGATAGTTTTGTTGTAAATGAAATATCGATAGTTTTTTCCACTATCGATACTATCGGCAAAAAAAAACACAAGTAATTAAAAGAGTAAAAATAATCGAAGTCAGTAAACATTAGCCGGCAGCTTTGAAGCAAATTATCCGTAGTTGATTTAAGCTTTTGTACAGCGATGGAAAAGTTGGTACAATTCTACAATTTTAGCGCTATTTGAATGCCAAAACGCACTACTGGAATCTCTTTATATTATATTACATGCCAAAAATAGCATTAAAATATATTAACCCCCTTATGCAAAAAATAATGCGTGCTTGAAGTGTACATTCAAAAAAAATTCCAAAGAAAAACCGGTTTTAACGTTCACTTATTTTTTTGCACAAGGGGGTTAATCTTTAGCTCGAAGGTATTAGAAAATTAAGTAAATCAAACGATGTTTTCCGGTACTTAAAGAATTGCTGGAGGAATGTTATTTATTTCAAATTCATCTGCAAATCTGGAAATTTTATTTTCCTACCAAAGAGAGAAGCCGACTATTTGCATCGACTGTGAACAATCGAATAAAAAAAAGGTTATAAACGTAGTATATCGTAAATGTTACTTTTATATTCAGATCTCAGCAACTAATATTCTTTGTGCACCTTCTGGCGTTTTGTTAATTGATTTTTAGTTAATTAAAAAGCACAAGTATTAAAAAAATATAAATAAAGAATTAGGTACAATCGTACTGAAAAAATTAAAATTTTTTTTGAAAGTTAGTACAATTTGTAAATATGACATCGCATCCCTGCTTCTGTATACATAAGTACTTAAATACATATGTATGTATATGAATTTATTTATAAATCCAAGTGTTATTCGAAAAAATAGTAGTCACAAGTATCTTAATAAATTCAACATCGTCGACACAAAGATAAATTTTGGTGGTACTGATATCGCGACGGCCGCCAATCGTCTCTTACGATAAAACTTTACAGTTAGTGTCTTAAAGGTTATCAACAATTTTCGCATTTTGATAATTCTAAACCATGGGTAGGCCCATAAAATTTTAAGTTCAATAAAAAAGTATATTTTCGATAATATGCCGCTTACGATAAAATCGATAAAAAGGCTTGATATATTTTTATATACTAATGAAAATGTTGAGGACTCTGGATTTTTTTCGAGTCAAATGTAGTTTATGTGGCAACTTTTATAAAACTATTCGATACTATCGATAGTTTTACATAAAACTATCGAAACTATCAAGTGGAGCGACTATCGATAGTTCTGCAGCTCTAATATAAGGTTTCTTTTAAGACTTTTTTGTTTAGAAAATACTTTGCGCGAGAGATGAGACTAATACCTACATAATTTGCATTAAGCATTTTTTTAATGAAATTACTTGCATGAAAATTTTTCATTTCTCAATAGAAGGACTGGAAAAGCAACTCAGATCAAAATAGTTGTCAAAAATGCATCAGAGATTCATGCTACGTCCTTTTTTCTACATTATTCTCTTCTATAGCGCTGCAATTAGCAAATAGAAAAAGTTGCATGCAACAAAATTCATTTAATTTCATGAAAAAATGCTTAATATAAATTAGACATAATTCAAAATTATTCTATTTAAATATTCTGCGTACGAAGGCAGAATTGAATCCATGTCCCAAAGGTTATTATGTTATTCGATTTGAAAAACAAAACCTCTCGAAAGCAATTTCCGATGCGAAAGTTAAATGGTATTGTTTAATTTGTTCATACATTAAACACAGTATCGTTTTAAGTACTCTTTGAATGTTGGCCGTCACACAACTAAGAATGCGTACAGCTTAAAATAAAAAACACGCTCATATGCAAACACACGCATTTATTTTTAAACAGAATACGTACATATAACTATAAATATCCCACAATTGCGTTTGTACACATTTTTTAAATTACAACCGACAAAAAAACAAAAATACAAAAATACTCTTGAGTGTTAATCGGCTACACATGCGTATATACAGGGCTATTTTATTTATACACGCGCATAAAGCATGTTTTCAAGCACACACATTGCCATTCCACTTTATATACACAAATGTATGTATGGTGGCGAATAATGAATAAATATTCCAAGTATCATGCGTTTATTTTACAGTCATTAGTTAATTATTAGCAGGGACAGGGGTTTCATGCAAATGCATATTTTTTCCCTTAAACCTGATAATGGCAAGAACGAAATATCTTTACGAAACATTGAATTTGAGTGAAAATGGCATCGATTTGTAAGTGCATATTTTTGCATATTTTCCTGAAAATTCATATTTTTGCTTAATTTGGTCATAAATGCATATTTTTGTGTCATATTTTGGTATAATTAAAAGTTGTGTATCATATTTAGTAAAAAATTCAAATTTCAAAATATATTATTAATGAAAAATTAGTAATGCAAGACTGTTTTTTGACAAATTAATTCGCTGGCATAGTTGTAGAAGGACTGTACAAGCATCATTAACACGTACCAAATTTAATAAATGTTGTCATTTGGTGATTTCAAGATGATATTTTCTTCTATATAAAAATAATTATTTAAATTTGATCTGATTACATCTATAGACGTTATAAGGATTTTGTTCAATGCAACAAAGCTTTCTAAAAACAAGTTGATAGAACTTCACGTTCGAAAAATTTTAAATAAAAATAATTAAATAACACTTTTTTTCAATTTACGTATCGCTCCTTTACTGCAATATAAACATATCTCGAAAAATGCCTATTTGGAGTAAATATGCAGAAAAAATCGTTGTCATATTAAATCTTGTGTACAAATTTAATATAAAAGGCTTGTATTCGCATCTCTTCAGAAAATAAAATACTTATATATCTCTAATTAGTTTATGTAAATTTAAAACTTTTTTTTTTTGAACAAAACTTTTTTAAAATATGTGCTTATTTTATTTTTAAATGCATGAAGTCCTTGTCTCTGATTATTAGTAAACTAAAATGATAACTATCGTTTAACTAATACTTCGTATTCACAGTATATTGTTCAACTAAAGTTCTTAATATGAGCAAAGAATGGTAATCCTATCAAATTATTAAGTTTCACTCTTGGCAGCTCTGCTATAACATATGGTTTTTGTTTACATTTGTTATATCATTTTTTAAAAATTGATAAAATAGTGCTCGCTCGTCTAACTTTACCGTGCAAAATATTGAATTAGTGCTGAAATTGGTTCGGAAAAACCAAAATATAATAGAAACTAAATAAAGACAATGTGTTACAGCTAAATACAAAGAAGATGCTTGACAAAGTATGTGTGAAATGTGTATAACATTTTTCACAAAACAACACAACGAATCAGCTGTTGTCTAAATATTTGTTAACCAGTGATATTTGACGGTTTAACTAATGGTAAACAAAGAGCTGCGAATCAAATATTGGTTAAACTGTTGCTATTAGTTAACTAATGACTGCAAATTTGGGCCTAAATGTATTTTATATTTTGAATGTCATATTAAGTAATTAACGATATTTTCATATGCATTTTTAATATAAAATTAGAATAACAAAAATTAAAAATTTTAAAAACCCCCGAATATTTCTAGAAAGAATGTAATATCTTCTAAGCGGCTGGAGCGATTTTCTTAAAACATAGCTAAGAATCTTCTCGATCAACTCACCTTTCAGACAGAAAAAAACTAAATCAAAATAAGCCCAGCCGTGTGGTCTCTACGTGTGCTCGTAACTACATACATACAGATACACAGACACACACAATTCAAACTTATAACACCCCTTTTTTTGGTCGGGGGTTAAAAAACATTCGAATAATATACGAACGTTTTCAAGCATTTGTCATTTGCCTTCGAAATTTATAATTAGGTATTTAAAATGCCAATCCTGTTTTTTAAAGGGACGGAAAATATGTATTGATCGAAAAACAAATTTTCGAATGTTTGGAAATAAATTTTCGAAGATCGTACTTAGAGTTGGGCACAGTTGTTCCTAGTTCGTTCTTTTCGTTCAGTTGTTCTTTTCGGTCAGTTGTTCAGTGAACAACAGGACAGAGATTGTAGTCGTCGATTCCTCTTCAATGTTTTCTTCTTAGTGCTTATTAGTGACCGTATTCGTTGCGGAGTTTTTATAAGTAAATGGTTAAAATTAATATTGTTGATTGAAATGCTTAAAATGAAGTCAGTGATCATTTGAAAGAAAATTTTAACCACTTTTTTAATACTGATTCACAACAATTTTTTTTTTAATTTAGTAAAAATGTTTATTGTTCATCAATATATTTATTTGCACTGTGTGTTCTCATTCGCAAGTAAGTAAAAGGTAAAAATTAATATTTTTGAACGAAAATTTTTTAAATGAAATCCGTAATCAGTTTAAAACAAATTTTAATCACTTTTTTAATTCTAATAATCATTTTCACAATCTGTTTTTTAATTCAATACCAGAAATTATTTTTTTTAATTTTGTAAAACTCGCTTATATATTTCACTAAGTATACATTTTCTGTTGTTTGTTTTGATTATTCTGCTAAAAATTTAATAGGCACACTACATTTGTCTGTTGTAAATGAAATGTGTTGCATGTGTATTGGTCAGGAACAGAGAATAACATAAACAAAACGAAATAAAGACAAAAAACAAACGAAGGAACAAAAACTAACGAAAGAACAAGAAAGACCAAAAGAACAAAAAGGAACAACTAGACTGAACTAGTTCACATCGTTCACTTATGGGAATAGTTCAATTGAACTAGTTCGTCCTTTTACAGCACAAGTCTAATCGTAGTACATCAATTCGAATATTCAATTCGTTAATTCGAATAACATTAACAATTTGTCCACTTATTTCAAAAAATGTCTTGCAAATTTTCAATTTAAACAAAACTGGTGACTTCGAAAACTCGAAATCCTGTTCACAAGGTCCAGAAAATTTTTGACACCCGAATTCTTACATTTCGGCCGACAATAGCCTTCCTGTAAGTACTTTGGCATTTCTATATTCGATACCACTTTCATATTATAACTAAGAGCCCACGGTGCAATGCAATAAAGTCGTACGTTGTTGCGTTATGTTTATAGTATAACGACATGACCCACGACAATAAGAATTTTCTGTGTTGTAAATTGTTTTGTGTCTATTTTTTATGTCCAAAATGTATACTCTCGTACACCCAAATATCCTTTGGCTTTTCGTGGTTGTTGAATGAGTTTTTTTTTAATTCTTTTTTTGTGCAAAACAAATTGAATAAATTTAACTTTAGTCTCTTCTTTTGTGTAAGTGTGCATATAAAAAATATAAACGTAAAATGTTTTGCTCCACTGCAGAAACACCAGCATCATGTTGACTTGGTTTTAAACGCACCATTGCTTTGCCTTTTAATATAATTTAAATTTTAAATAGGAACTTTAAAAAATTTAAATATATATATTTTTTTTGTTTATATTGTAAAGAACTTGGAGCTTTTAAGTTTATGCTGCAGCATTAAAGGTAGAATTAGTAAAATCGTATCATGCTATATACTTTACAGCTTGCCGTATCGTTCAACTTTGTGCTCAAGTTATAGAAAATGTAACAGTTTGCATAGCACATTTTTTTTTGTCTGGCATTAAATACGGCGTTTTTGACATTCGCTACAGGAAAATCTGTTTTCTGCAGATTCCTACGTCAGCAGTGCTACCACCACATATTTTATAACTAGTAACATGCATTGTGTATGGTACGGTTTTTGTCAGCTGACACGCAACATCACGATACGATTTTACTAATTCTACATTAAGAAAACTTTTTCTTAAACTCGCAATCTGAAAATTTAAGAAGCATTTGAAACATAATCAGGGCTATTGTGAATAAAATTCCACGTGAAATTTTTCCGTGGAATTATTTCCAACTAATAGCAAGTAATAGGGAAAACAAAAAATTCTAATTGGAAAAGGGAAAAATTTCACTTGGAATTTTATTCATGATAGCCCTGAATGTCTACGAGTATTAGGAAGAGGAACCTTAAGGTGCAATCAGACGTGACATAACCATAACCATAGAAAATAGCCGTTCGAACCAAACTAATGGGCAACACTGTATTCGATTATAGGTGACTCGCCATAACGCCATAGCCATTACCATATAAACTAAATGAATATTGGTTTGGTTATGGCTATGGCATTATGCCCATGTCACGTCTAATTGCACCTTCAAATCGTTTGTCTTTTGTATTTGGTGGCGAATAAAGGTAGCTCCTAAAATTCTTTTGAATCTAACAACTCTTGTTAATGACAAGGAATTTTCAGAATATTTTCAAGTGGAGTAACTAACGTTAAAATAGAAAGATAAAATAAGTTAATGCTATAGTTTTAAAGTTATTAGGCTAAAATTCTTATATAATATTTTTTATTATTTTGCCATGACTTTTTGCTTATTGGCACATAACGTATATATTTGTTATATAGCAAGATTTTTTTATTGTTTTAAAAACTACTCCAAAGCATATTTTTATAAAGTAGACTCACCTCAATTTGCTTCGAAAAATTCATACTTGTCATATATAAAAAAAATTACTGAAAAATCTGTTTTGACGACATCTCAGGGATATTCAAATTACACATTTACGTTACCTTAATATATAAAGGCCCTAACTCACTATATTTTTGAAATCGAGATTTTCGCATTTTTCAATTCATTAAATGTTTTTCTATTGAAATATACAAAAAACTTAATTTCAAAAAAAAAGTAGGGCCTTTTTATATTAAGCTAACGATATATGGATTCGCCTTAGCCTATCTCATACAAAATAATATTAAAATAAAAATCCGAAATATTTTAAACATTTTTTAAAACGAAAATTTGCGCAAATATTGAGCTTCATTTTTATAATTTTTCGAAAATGTATTAAAAATATAACAAAATTTTCAACTTATTCTAATAGATTAGCTCTATAAAACACTATAATAGAAAAGTTTTTATACACTGAAAATGCACCCTACTTCCAGCATTGCTAAAAAGAACTGGAGGCAAATTCAATATCGATCGAATTGAGATCGCCTCTTACGGTAAGGAAACTTCTAACTTCTAAGCGCGTTGGTATCGTTGCTTGTGTGGCACGTATCACCTTCTTGTTAAAAATAAATGTAGTTGACATCAATATCTTTCATACAAAACCTTTAATCCATGTTCTATAGCACAATCCATTCAGCGTAACTGTTTTGTTCTAGCCTCATTTACAAAGAAGGGGGTCTACTCTGTAATTCGAAACGAAAGATAATGCTTTCGAATTTACGTGTTATTAAGATACAAATTCGAAAATATTATCTTTCGTTTCGAATTACAGAGTAGACCCCAAGCATTTATACAACAAAATAAAAAATATCGAAATGAAAAATCATAAGGGAAACCTAAAGATGATCTTAAAATATCTGTCGAATGATACCCATTTTGATATAGTTCGCCGACTCTTTATTTTTTTCGTATTTACAAAATGGCGTCTGTTGGCCGCCATGTCAAATTTTGACAACTGATATCTTTAGTGACATCATCAAAATCGGGATCACGCGTTCGATTAAAAAGCGGGTAAAAAGTAAGGTCCAATGACACCGCCAGAACAAAAACGTCACCAACCAATCACATGTTGGCGATGAGATCCCTTTTAATTCTTGCTTTTTATTCTGCTTGCTAACGTAGTGCCTGAGGTGAAAATATTCCTCATCATTCAACATGATTTTTCGATGAAATTCTGGATCAGCTTGTTACATTTCAAGAATCCAAGGCATGAGTTATGTTAACTGAACCTTAAAAGCTGCAATCAGACATGACATAACAATAGCCATAGAAAACAGCTGCTCGAATCAAACTAATGGGCAACACTGTACTTGATTATAGGTGACTCGCCATAACGCCATAGCCATTACCATAGAAACCAATTGAATTTTGGTTTGGTTATGACTAAGGCATTATGGCTATGTCACGTCTAATTGCACCTTAAGTCTTTAGGCAAAATACGATGTAATGTCGCTTGTGGAATGTCAAATTCCAAAGATCGTCAAGAAATTGACAAACCTGGGTTTTCCTCAACACTACGTGATGCAGCAGCAATATTCTTAGTTGCTGTTGAGCGACGTGCATGACTTCGATTCTTCACATCACTCACTGGTGCCAACAGCTAAAATGTTTCCACCAGTCTCTAAATTGATTGACATTTTTCGATATGGTTCACTCGCAGTAAAAGACATAAACTAAATTTGCATTTCGTTTACTTACTTCACAACTTGTGCAAATTGGATAAAAAGAAAATTATATATTTTTTTAAATATTTTATAAATATGTGGCATGAGCTCATTAATATTTTAAAATATTTTACCCATCTAAAATTTAAGAATGCATTTAAAATTCTATAAAAAATCCGATCCCAACATACATAATTGCTCTTTGTTCATTAAGTATAATTTAACCAAATTTTGTTTTTCATCATAATTAAAATATTCATTTAAAAATTGTATTTTCCCCATTTTCTTTATGCTCCCCTCTCACTTTATACCAAAAGTATGAACTTTTGCCAAGCTTGTTTGTCAGACATGACTGCTTTCTCATAAATAAGTAGTAGACGTAGAAGTGCCGGTATGGGGCGTATAAGGGATAGATATTATAAATTTTTCACTTCATTCGTTACACATAGACATATTTGCCTAGAGATGTGATGTGATGTGATGATACCTATTGCAACTAATTTTATCAAAACATGTTGTTTGTTACTCCCGCTTATTTGAAAATATTACTTGCAAATATTTTTATACCATAATGACATCATCCACCGACTTCATTCGCAGCTAGACAGAAGTTGCATCATCTCTCTTTAATTAATAATTACTTCGAAAGTAATGATAAATTTTAATTAGTTTTAAAATTTTTCTAAGTATAAAAAATATATCATTGCACAAAGTACATTTATTATAAAATAGAGTTTTGTGTGTTCATATAGGCATGGCGCCTACCCTGTTTTCGTTAAGATGAACTCTCGGCGTGCCAAGTTTCATTCATTTCACAAAAAAATAAATGCAATTCATTTTTATACATTTTTGTAAAGTGAAGGCTATTCTTGCTCGACCGAAATACAATATATAGTATAAAAAAGGAATAATATCCACGTTGAGTATGGAATATGTAAATTAAAACTAACCTTGCAATACTTTCGAAATAGTTGTTAACTGCTCGCGCAACATGAACACAAACATTGTCATGGTAGAAAATTATAGACTATTGTCTAATCCCATCTTCTGGGGTTGATTTTCAAGTAGATCAATTCTTTATTGTGCATATCTTCCATTATTGTTACACCCGATTTTGGCACATCGTAGTAGGTCACATCCTTCTAACAGTACCAAATACAGAGCATTACCTTGGAATCCAAATGCTTCTAGTTAGGAACTCAATAGTCAGCGTTTGATAAATAGCCAATCTAAGCAAACTCTGAAAAAGATTATCTCCTCCACTTTGAAACTTCGTACCCAAGCAGCTCGATTCAATCAACATTGTTTCTGATGAAACAGAATAGAAGAGGGACAAAATCTGGTCTAAAGACCGGCATTGCGAGACCTAATGGATATTTTATGCTATAGATCTGTAAATTAAAATGAACTATGTATGAAAAAAGGAATATCTGCTTTGTATGAAAGTCAGCGCAGAGATTAGAGAAGCCCACCTTATAATACGTGATACACTCGCAAATAATGTAGGCCGTTGTCCCGTCATCTTCTAAGCGTAAACGACACAAGGGTGAACTAACTTAGTTGCTTTTCCACAGAGGATAGTTCAATCCAAAATCACCAGAAAGAAAACAAGTAGCAAGCCGTAAATCATTCTTGTTGAGGTTCAGGATGCCACTATATGAAAATAGCTGCATCAATTCTTTGGCCTGTCTTAAACCAGCAGAAGTCAGCCACATTTCCTTTGTGGTCGAAGTATCATTTCCTTTGATCAGATAGATTACAGTCGACTGCTTATGTCACAAAACGGCTCTGGGGCATGTGCACATAGATTTTTACGTTGGGTCCAACGACTCCAACACCAACTCCATCTTCCGTTTTGGATCCCTCTGTATGCCAACATATACTTCTGAAATCCACAGTGAAACCGTTTTCCTCCCACAATACCCTAGTTGGAATTGTGACACTGAATCTTCTGTGGAACCACAGTTCACAGGTTATCCTGTCACTAGGCATTCCTAGCAGTCCTATGCTGGGTATTGTTCTCAGGACGGACGAGTGCCCATTACAAACATCATGTAAGCGGTCATTGCCTTATAAAGATCTGTATGGGTGTTAGTCCAATCAAGCTCTCAATGGCTAAGGTTGGACATGACTTCATTGCGACTTTGGCAAGAAGACACGTCAATCTCTGAAGGTTGTAGAGTTTAGATGTCGACGCAACCTGCCAAGTCTCTTACCCCCAGGGGAGTCTATTTTAGACTACGGGTGTGGCAATCCCGGGCCCCAGCTAGGGTAATGTAGCTTTTTCCACTGACGGACCTTTGGCTCATTACCCGTAAAACTTATGTGTTACTATCCGATCTCTGAAAATAAGCAAAGGATGCGCACATATTTATAAAAGGAAAACAAATATTGTACGCCCGTTGTTGTCAGTTAGGTGCAGCGTCACCTAGAACTTCCCCTGAGTTCAAAAGACGATAGAGGTGAAGCCCTTGTGGTGGAACTTCGAGGTCTCACCAGAGGCTACTTCTGGTGCCACGGGTGCCGGTTGCCCGACAGCTGAGCTGCTTAGAGATAAATGCATTGCGGTTGTCAAGATTTTGTGCTGAAATGATTGTGCGTCCATTCTCCTGGGTTCAAGGGGCGTTTATCAAACATGATCGATTGTAGTAGACACAAGATCTTGGCGGCGAGCTTGCGTTCTTCTCACGTAAGTGGTTCTCGCTGCTCTGAAGTTTTGAGTGCATGTAGCGGTCGTCAGTTTCCTTTGCTAAAATGCCGAGTTCGTCCTACCCTACGGCGTTAAAGGGATGATTTTGGTATGTGTGGAGTAGGCACTGGTTATTTGGCGACACAGGCATGCGTTCATTTCGGATGAGTGGTTAGCTGTGCCGGCAATGGTTGAGGAATTTTCTTGGGGACCTCGCTAAGGTGTATACACAACACTATAGCGTGGAAGCCAGAGAATTATCGTGGTGGTTGTGGTTGCTACCAAAATCGCTGGGAGAATAGTCTTGGCTTCCCAGTGTGAAATCAATGCTAGTGGTTGGTCTGACGCGGTCAGCCAGATACTATTCTAGGTGCTGTTGCCATTCAACAGAGCTGCTATGGGCACGGACATAGCAGCTGAGTTTAGATAGCTCAAAGTACCTCAGCAAGGTAAATACTTGAATATAGAACAGGGATAACTATATTCAAAGATTGCAACCTATGTGCCTTATGGAGTGGGCCATATGTTCATTCTAAAAGGGTGCATGGGAGCGTTGGTCTAGCGTCTAACCCACACCCGGTGCTTTGGCACACGTGAGATAAGGCCGTAATGGCAGGTACTCACGTAAAGCAATTGCACATCTGCCAAGTCTTTTGCATTCATACACTCACACCGTACGCTATGATTGGCCTAACGATCATTGTATAGATCCACATGACCGCCCAAATTGCCCTTGCGGCTTCCTGTGTTATGCATTCAACATTTCGGTTCCCATTCAGCTTTCTATCAAAGGTTTGGTGATGATATTCCACTGGCAAACACCTGGAGCTCGTGTCAAAAAGGCTACAAGCATCACTAAACATTACCAATGAGTGGAACACTGAAAGCGGTCCGGGTGCTAATCCGTTAAAACTGGATATCGTGCTTTGCATGTAATTTAACACCCGATTCGCTTGCAAAACTAAATGGAGCAGAACTTAAGCTGTAAAACAACTCGAAATATTTGCGTACTTATCCACCTAGACACCAAAATCCCACTGAATTGAAAAAGCCAAGCCAGGGCGAATAGCTATGACTTTTATATACAAAGAAAAACTTGGGAATCAACTCCAAACAGATATTCAAAGTAGTGAACACGCTTATACTGATCTATAAAACATTACTTTAATGGTGGTCTGCAGTGGATAAATACTAGGCTCCGCTACATTGCTTATAAGAAGTTCCTCGCACACCACTCCTTCGAAAATTCTACTCATAATAATGCAGTGGGTGCTAGCTGATAGTCATGGTCAAGTAATTCGCAATGAACTTTGCGATTAAATTTCAGAAATCCGCCTTTGATTATGCTATCATAAGAAAATAATTATAAGGTCTTACAGAAAATATTCAATATATTATCCAGGCCCCTGTCACATAGAAGGAATTATGATTTGAGATTTCATATCACTATCATAAACATCAAACAAACATGATTGAAGTATTCACAGGCTGATCGGAAGCAGACGGGGGACTGATTGTGGATTTTCCACTCCCCGCATAGAGCAAAGGAAAAGTTTCAGGCTAAACAATCGTACTGAAATTCCAGCCATAAAAGCTGGCATGGAATATACGATTATAATAAATATGAAAGTCTGTAAACAAATCCCTATGGACCGGACTACCGCAAGGGTATCTGTTATGCGATAACGGGTGTGACGATCCTGCGGAACCTAATTTAGGTAATTCAGCTTTTGTTGAAGCATACCTTTACCTATAAAACATAAGTGTTACTACCCAATCGCTGGAATAACAGAGTAACGGGTACGAACATATTTATTAAAAAGAGGTGGCTTGCTACGATGCTTTACAGGTGCAGCGTCACCTGAAAATGCTCTGAGCTCAAAATACGGTAGAGATTTAGTCTTTCGGGGTGGAACTTTGAGGTCTAACCAGTGGCTTAAAACTGTTACTATGGGCACCGGTGGCCCAACAGTTGGTTTAAAAGATGTTAGTGTGTACGCACCATCCATCCACTGAAAGCCGACTGTGAACGTCGTCTAACCCTACGAAGTTATATATGTATATGATGCTTAGGTGATTGAGATAGTGCTTATGGCATGCATTGATTCAACCCCAATATGAGTATTCGCTCTGTGCCGGTTATTGGTGATGTCTTTTTTGGATAGCATTGGCCGCGTTCTATCACGCTATTGCTAGAAGAATATTCTTGGATCTCCAGTGTTAAATCAATGCCAGTTATTGGTTTGATGCGATCAACTAGACACTATTCTAGGTGCTGTTGTCATAAAACAGATGCTGTTCTGACTAAGATATTAGCAGCAAGAGTTAAGAAAGCTCGAGTACCTCAGCAAGGTACATGTTGATAGGGATAACTAGGTTCAAATTTTTCTATTATTATGTGTTCTTTGCAAGTCGCATAGTGCTTTGTAAGGGTGCATAAAGACGCTGGCTGATGTTCAACTTCAGGCGCTTCTAAGATCATCGTATGATTAGGCCGTAATAGGCAGGCGCTCACGTTAATCTGTAACACGCTCTATTCGACGTATGTATCTTTATGTCTTGTCCTGATTGGCGTATTCCGACTTCGATTATGACATGTTGGTGCCAGAGTAAAGGAAAAATGTTTCGATGTATTTCGAAGTCGAAATACACAAACCCCACGATAAAGGGTTGATAAAGGGTCCGCCAGATAACTTTTTTTTATGAAAATACTATAAAAAAAAAACTACTGAAGCTTCGACTGTGTGGCTCGTAGCGCCGTCCTGTTGAAACCAAATGTTGCCCATATCCTCCTCTTCAATTTTTGTGAACAAAAATTCGTTCAACATGCCCCGATAACGATCGCCATTGACTGTAACGGCCACTCCTTGCTCAATGGCCCAATTATGCCTCTGGACCAAAATCCGCACCAAACAGTGACTCGTTTTGGGTGAGTCGGATTTTCAATGTATGCGTGCGGGTTTTCTGTGCCCCAAATGCGACAATTTTGCTTGTTTGCATACCCGCCAAGATCAAAATGAGCTTCATCTGAAAAGATGATTTTTTTTTGACATAATCGGCATCTTCTGTAAGTCGATCGCAGGCCCACTTAGCGAAGCGAAATCGCATTGGATGGTCAGTTGGCTCGTTCAGCGGAAGGATAAAACTAATTATCTGTCAAATCAGACATGAGCTAAGTGTTACCATTCACGAAATGAGCATTAGTTGAAAAAAACGTTAGATGGCGGACCCTTTATTTTGACTTTGGTCCAAGTATAAAAATAAACTCTAAATTAGTTTGATTCCCCTGACGAAAAAGAGACCATCATGGAAGTGATTTTTTAATAGTTTCGGATTAAATAAAAAATTTAAAAATTTTGCAAATTGTGTTATTGAAATTGGAAAGAACTGGAATAATAATAACTAGGGCTAATTAAAATATGCAAAAAAAAAATTCAAAATATGCGCCAGAAATAGCACGAAAAAATTTTAAAATATGCACGGGGTTATATGTACAAATATGCAAAATATGCAAGAATAAAATCAACAATTTTGTTACCTTAAAGTATTTTTATTCAAAGAGATCTTTATTATAATGAACAATCATCATTTGTTTTTAAAAATTTTCAAAAAGAAATGATCTTCTATTGTCACATAAAACAGATGAATACATGGAAAATATGCGTTCAACATCAGTAGATGTAACAGGAGCGTATTTAAATGCGAGTATTTCAGATGGGGACAAATTTTCAATATATTCATCGGTTTCGGTTTTATTGAAATATATATAATTTTTAATTTTGATTAAGGTCTGAAATGTGTTTCTGTTCAAAACTTTGTTGAATTTATCAATGAATACATTTTGGTTTGTATTTTCAATACTTTCTTTCACACGTTCTATAACAGGTAAACTTTCACTAATAGGAAGTCTTTTAGTTTCTAGTTGTGTGATGCTTGAGCAGAGGCATTCAAAATTATGTTTTATGTAAACTAAGTCATTTTTCATTGACGCTTTTTGAAACAATAATTTTGCATTTCGTATAGACTCTGCCTCATCATCATCAAGTTCATCTAAAGCGTCACAAAAAAGAGGAAAGAAATATATTTCATGTGAATTTGAGTTATATGAGTCGTTATATATTAATCTCGTTGCCAGAGTGAAAAATGAGCTTTTTTATGCAAGGTGATCCAAAATAAGCATTTTTCTACAAAAAAATTAAAATATGCACAAAAAAAATGCTTTTTCTGGCAAAAAGCCAGAAAAATTAGCACTGATAATAACTTTTTGTGGCAAAATCTGAAATTTTTGACCCATTACCTGAGATGAGTTGGAACATAAATAAAAATTCTTCTTTTTGTTGAAGGGTGTCTAAGATTCCTTGCGGTCTTCTAAAGAAGTTTGATTTGTTTCTTTCTTGCTTAATTTTTTTTGCAGAAGTGCAAAGGCTGCTCGCTTCTACACATTATAAAATAAACACTCCCATTTACATTTTTACTCGTCTGTGAATTTTTGCTGTATGTATGTATGTATTTAAAATACACGTGTATGCGTGTGCGGATGTTTATGTGGGTGTACGTAAAATGTTGTAATTTCAATAATAATGTTCAGAGTTTTTGTTTTTGATTTCAGAGAAGTTGAAATCAAAATTCAATTACAGCTCCCCCCCCCCCCCCCTCCTTCATCATCTGTGTCCCCACCTTTCTTCTTAGATTTTGTTTTTATATTGAATTTTGTAAATGGTTGAAATTAAATTTTAAACGCTAAAGACACAGTGTGCAGTAAATAAATATATATTTAAAAAAAAAAGCGTTTTAGAGACACCCCCAAAATTTTGAGAGGTATAAAAAGGAAAATATGATAGAAAAGCAAAGCTCTAGGATACATCTTAAGAAAATAAGAATGCTTGCCAATTAAGTTTGAAAGTAGTATAAGTAGAATACTTGGCAATACGTTTGTCAACATAAGAAATTGTGTTGAAAAAATATATGCTTGTGTTCGTGTCTCAGGAAAAAGTAAAAAGAATTTGTGAGTCCAAAAAATTTATGATGTTTGGTTTAGATGTCTTCTTAAAAGTAATTAGCTATTTTTTATTGTGTTTAACTAAAACTAATCAACAGATAAAGACTAGAGATGTGACGGACAGTGATTTGGCCGGATAACCGGATACTGGATATCCGGCAAGATGCGAGGCTGGATAGTAAATTAAAGATTTCATTATTTCTAGTTCGGCAGGCAATAAACGGATGGAGCGATGTCAGTTATCTTTGGAAAATAACGTACTGCAGTCTGGCAATACTGAAAATCAACAAATTAAAATCTGGCATTACTGAAAATCAACAGCTGATTGTTTCAATTATTTTACTTCATAATTTGTACGAAAAGAGCAGAGAACATGTCTTCAATGATAAGAAAATCGCCCATTTGGCAATATTTTGAAATTAAAAGTGAAAATAATAGGTTTGCTATTTGTTTATTGTGCAAACTACCAATTTCTCGTGGTGGTGAAGGAAAAAAAGCAGGTGCATAAGAGTAATGTTTTTTGCAGCCTATTTAATGAATACAACCTACAAGTTTCGAATCATATACTTATTAATTTTAAATCTTCCCCCAGGCACATCTGCTATGACCAATCATTTGAAATTAAAGCACCCAGAAAAATTCATGAATTTGGATAAAGATAAAAAAAAATAACGACGCAGCTACGTCGCTTACGGAGCCTGTCAGCGCTTGTGCAAGTTCCTCTTCTACAGAAAGGCAACAGACTTTGTCAGAGGCATTCGATAGAAAGCTGCCTTGGGACATAAATAATGCAACTGCGAAAAAATACCATTATCTCATAGCAGAAATGATTGCACTGGATAATGAGCCACTTTGTGTCGTTGAAAGAGTTGGATTCGCAAGATTACTTAAGCAAGCTTTACCACGCTATGAATTGCCCAGCCGATCCTTTATGACCCAAAAAATAGTTCCCGATATTTACAACCGAATTTTCAAAAAAATCCAAATAAGAATTTCAAGTGCTGTCGCAGTTTCTGTCACTTCTGACATGTGGACGTGTTAGCGCAATAACTCCAGCCTTCTGAGTTTCACAGCTCATTGGCTTTCTGCAGAATTTAAACTTCAACACGGAGTTCTAGCTATGAAACCATTTTCAGGATCTCACACAGGAGAAAACATAGCAAATGAACTCAATAGTATTACATCTCGCTGGGATATTGAACAAAGCAAAATACATGTTATTGTTCATGACAGTGGCGCAAACATGGTCAAAGGCGTTCGAATGGCGGAGTATAATTCCGCCAGGTGTTTCATTCATTCGCTTCAGAGGGTTGTGCTTGAGTCTTTGAAGGTACAACCTGAAGTAATGGACTTGATTGTCAAAGGTAGACGTATCGTAACTCACTTCAATCATTCAGGTTTAGCAAAAGAAAAATTGCTGGCACTTCAAAAAGAACTATGTTTACCAGAGTATCAATTGGTGCAAGATATAAACACGAGGTGGAATTCCACTTTATATGTGGTGGAACGCTTATTGGAACAAAAACGTGTTATCTCCCTTTATGTGTCTGAAAACGACAAACTTACTAATCTAACAACTCGTCAGTGGTTTTTGATGGAGCAGTGTGTACAACTTTTGAAGCCGTTTGAAGAAATAACTAAAATTACAAGTTCTGGCCTCTCCTGCATATCTGAAGTTATACCGCATGTAGCTGCATTAAAAAAATTCTTAGACAAGGACGAAACTGTACGACGGACAGCCGATTTACTTAATATGAGAGCCTCCTTAAAAGCGCAATTGGCATCTCGTTTTATTTCATTAGGTGAAGATCCAAAATACATTATTGCAACTTTTCTGGATCCCAGATTTAAGGCTAACTTTTTGGGAAAAGTTGAAGCTGAAAGAGCTCGACAGACTATTTTATTGGGACACTTAAGAATGACTTGCGACACGTCTTCCATCAGTAGTTGTTCATCGACGTCTTCAACTAGACCTAAACAGTTACGATTAAATGAAACTGATTCAAATGTAGCTCGTGAATCTCACGCAACATTTTGGGATTGTTTTAATGAAGTGGCAGATGAAAACAACATTCAGTCTCGCGATTATGAGAAGCATCCAATTGTTACCGATATTGAATTCTTCTTGAAGGAAGTTCGAATTGATCGCAGTCAGGATCTTTACGCTTGGTGGTCGTTACCCAATTTTAACGTCGCTTGCCAAAACGTTCTTTTCAGCTCCTTGCAGCAGTGTTTATAGCGAAAGACTTTTTTCGGAAGCTGGCTTGGTTTACGAAAACAAGCGAAATCGTTTACTGTCTGCGAACGCTGAAAATTTAGTTTTTATTCACCATAATCTACCTCTTCTTAATTTTGAATATTAATGTCAATCGTTTTATTAATTGGACGTTTTTTAAGTTTTTGGTTTATACATAAATTTTTCAGTAAAGTGAATATCTCAAAACGTATTTTAAGTTTTTGAAAGATAATTTTTATTTTTGTTACTTTTTTACCTTTAAATAAAAGCTATTTTATTGTTAGTTACTTAATAAAAATTTATTTGCTTAAAATAATTCTAAGAAAATATCCGGCCGGCCGGATACCGGATAGTAGCTCATTATCCGGTATCTGGCCGAATAGTAAATTTAGGCCGGATATCCGGTAAACCGGATAGTTGCCGGATATCCGTCACATCTCTAATAAAGACATTCATTTGATAAACAAAAAGACTGCTGATGCAAAAAATATCAAAAAATAATACTAATGATTAAATAAGTATACAGTGCTCTTTTGTCCCCGAAGAGTATCCATTCCGTTTGAAATTTTTATTAACTCAAGAGTTCAAACAAATATTTATATATGTATGTATGTGTTTGCACAAAACATAAATATGTGTGTATATCCATATTATAAATATATGTGTATATTCAACACATTAGTCGATGGTTTTGATTCAGAGAAAGATAAAAAGTAAAATGTATAATACTCGATAAGTTATAGATACTCAATCGAGTATGAGTATTAAAGCATATATGCACCAGCAAGTATGACCACATATGAGTATTAATACAAATAATTGCGCATATCGTCAAGACAGTACATATAAAAATATTTGAATACTCCAGCACATACATATAAAAATCATAAAACTCCGCTTTTAAATCAAAATTAAATGATTTTAAAACACCAGTGTTTTCTTAGCTGCAATTTTTTAGCCCCAAAAATTAGAAACTAAATGTTAATTTTCAAAAAATGGAATCGCATCTAAAAAAAATGATTTGTAAAAATTGTTGTGTTTTTTAATCTGATTTATTTGTCACACCCAACAAAAAATTTCAAAAAAGGTAATCTGGTTTGGAATTAAGCATTTATGGTGGAAGCACTTCCCTACTGGATTACCAACTTAACGATTTTAACAAGGCGTGAGACTAAAATAATCGATTCTTGAGAGGTACTTACTTTTTTTATATGTCAACTTGTTCAAGTAATATATTAAATCTAAAAAGAATCATTCTCCTCATTTAACAACTTGTACACAATTTTTTTTAAATTTTAGGTAATGTGATTTTTAAGCGAGTAATGAAATAAACATTTATTTGAATAAAAACTATAAAAATACATTTTAATTCGTGTTTTTCGTTAATGCTTTTTCTTGCTATATTTTGCTTATTTTGAGCTTTTTCCAAGGGTTTTTTGGGCTTTTTAGCTTACTTTTTTTAAATTTTTTTTTTGTGCTTTTTTTGACTTGCCCTGCACATTACCATCAGAACTACTTGCCATATAATCGGGTATGTTCTGCATTCCACGTGAAATTAAAACAAGTGGAATTGCCATAGCATTGTTGTTATAATTACATATTTCCAACAACAATTGTATGGCAATTCCACTCGTTTTAATTTCACGTGGAATGCAGAACATACCCGATTATATGGCAAGTAGTTCTGATGGTAATGTGTAATTTTTTGCTGGGCAATTACTTATTTTTAACCGACTTCAAAAAAAGGAGGAGGTTGTCAATATGTCTCAATTTTTTTTTTGCGGTGGTACTTCATAACTCGGTACATTTTAGACCGATTTAAAAAAAAATTTTTTTCTCTGAAAGGGTATAGCTTTCCATTGGTCCCATTGTAAAAAAAAATGGAGACACGCCAATTTTTTTTTTTTAATTTTATGATGTGCTGCTTATTTGATTGCTGCGAAACCTATCAAACACCTTTGGTTCTTGTAATTACACAATTTGAAAGTTTAAAAAATGGGCGGGGTTACGCCCACTAAAATTTATTATATTTCACGGGGTTCTACTTAACCGATTTTTTCGAAACTTACCACACGCCTTGAGCTCGAAAATAGACACAATCCTCCATTTAAAAAAATGGGCGGAGTCACTCCCATTAAAATTTAATATTTTATTTTAAGTGGTTCTACTTTAGCGTTTTTTTACAAGATTTACCTTGAGCTCTGAAAAGCACACAATCTTGCATTTAAAATATGGGCGGAGGCGCGCCCATTAAAATTTAATTTTATATTTCACGTACTTCTTATCTTCTTTTATCACATCTTTGCATTGAAGTCGTTTTTCTTTTCAGAATTATTTTTATTAATTCTGTTGTTGCGTTCCTAATCCTTGCTCATTGTTGCATAATCAATATTAAACTAACTGACACAATCACCTTTAGAAATTACCAAAATTTAACACCACACATTATCATATTTTAATTTTTCTATGCACAAAATTATGTACCATAACCACATTCATTTAAATTCCCAGAAAAAAACATGATTATTGGCACGTCACAGCCCTTTGGGCTAAAAAAAAATTACAAGTTAACACCAGACAGTCCACCGAATAATTGAAATAATGCATGAAACGTTGTTATTAAATTTTTAAAGAGAAAAGAGTATATAAAAAATATTCAAATTATAAATTTCGATAAAAAAGAAATGCCTGTAAAGGAAATGAAACCCAAAGAAACCTTAGAAAAGGAAGCAACTCGAGAAGAATAGTAAAAAAGAACAAAAACAAATTGGGAAAACAGGAATTCCCTTTTTAAAGACATGTTCATATCTTTTGTTACAAAATACTCGCACTAGATATTTGTTGTTTGTATGTTTGCTTTTTGAAATGAAGCAATTTTTTTCCACGACTCTAATGCACTGAAGCGAATATAGGAGGGAGGAATGTATGTTTAATTTTTTTAGCTTAACATTTTCACATTACAAACAGCGAACTTATCTAAAAAATTTATATGAAAAGCATAATTTTTTTTAGCGATTTCTGTATAAATTTTCTAGGCAGTTCTTCATTATTTGTTAATTACTCCTCATTTTGCTAAATATCAAATTTTCCTGAATATTGATGTTTTAAGAAAATTAATGAACATGCTGCTGTTCATGTGATAAATATTACAAAATTTGTGAGTACAAATTTACATTTTTTTCTTAAGTTTAAAAATTTAGTAAATTTTAAATTAATTTTACTTCGAAATATTTTTTTATCCAAAATTTCTGATTTTTCTTACTTTTTGCAGGAATTTTCGAAATATTTGGTGAACTGATTACTAAATTTTAATTTTTAAAAGTGTCGATTGCTTTCGCCAAAGTCTAATGAAATAGGAATTTTTATAAACTTTGCATAATTTTTCGACCAGCTTATTGAAAATTTGATTTTCGGAGGAATTTTAAATATTTAGAAAATTTTGATAAGTTTTTTGTGTCATTTTTATGATTTTATTTGAACTGTAGTTAGTTTTTAGTCCAGGAGTAATTTTTTAATCAGGCTCAAGGTCAGTATTTTTGAATTCTTTTTTTTTTTTCTTAATACTTAATGTGAATTTCCAAAGAAGAGTTGGCGAGTTGGGAAAATGCCCTGTATCCACTTGACCAAAGAGTGGCTATTAACATCAACTATTTAGTATGAATGATAATGAAATGAAATATGAGAATTGGTTTTATTTTATATGCTCTTACAATTATTGATTTACCATCCTTAAAATAATTAATTAATGTCAACAAAGATATTAAGGCAAATATTTAGATCCAAAATGCCCCAATCAAATTACAGCTTAAAACTTTGCAAAATATTTTTGATTGTGTTATTTTTGGTACCAAAGTGTAGAAGGGTTAATATTTTCGCCTTAAGTTATGTACATACATATTAGAGACCTGCGTAAACAGTCTTTAAATGTAAATACGTCATGATTTTTAAATGTATTGACGTCGCATGTATTATACTAAATAAATAATAAATGCTGTCGTACTATAAGCGAAGCACGATGAATGTATTGGTGTACGTGTATATCAGTGTTAACAAGCGATGTCGCCAAGACAGCTGGTTTGTAACAAACACTCAAAAGAAGCTCTGTTGATTAGTGTATGCTTGTTATTTTTCATATTGTACGTTTGAGTGTGTGTGTGTGTGTAATATGTAGATGGTAAGCTATTTTGTGATTAACCGCATACAACTAATGTTAATGCATGTGTGTGCCTTTGCATGTGCGCAGAAAAATAAAAGATCGTGCACACATACATGCATGACGTTTGTACACGCGCTTATGCGTAGAAAGAAGCAAGTATCACAAATTCTTCCGTCACGAAGTGTTTTCTTCTCTACTCTTATACCTACAATACTCAAAAAAATTTCTTGCAAACAGTGTTGTTAACGTTTGTTTTATAAGCTTTCGCTGTCCCTCATGTCTTGAAAGTTCTTATAAGATGTCTTGTGCAGGACACTAATACATATGTATATTTAATGTTAAAAAAACTGACATTTAAACTCACATCACTAACAATGCCTGATATTCTAAAGAAAAAAAGTTAAAAATATTTTAGAATACTTCTAGTAGTATCATTGTCGATTTCAGAAGAAGAAACGGTTTAAAATTGACGAATTTGAAATTTGACCTCAACAGGTTACGGCTTAGGGATGTCCAATTTAGTTCCAATCAGTTTTATACTAAGAACCATTTCACTAACTCTATTTAAATATCAATTCATATATAAGTGTCATTCATTAATTTTTGTATGGAAAATTTACTTTCAAATATGAATTGATATTTAAATAAGTTGGTGAAATTGGCCCTAAGTGTCACAATATTGCGCCTGTTCTTTTGTGAATATGTTCATATGTATACATATGTACGTATGTATATCGTATAACATCACAAAAGAACATAGTAAAAATTACCAAAGAAACGACTAACTTACTTTCCACCTGTGATACAGGGTATAAAATATACATCCCACCAATACAAGGTATTCTATTCATAAGAGAAAGTTTTTTTATATACAAGAGTACTAATATACTCTTAGTATAACAAGTTGCATACTTCATTGGATTTCGTAGAATAATAATACAAAGCAGTTGTTGTTATACAGATATTTTTGTTCATACTGAATATTTTGTATGACTACAATACGTGTTACTCCGAACGAATGTGTATCCGATTAAAAATTCATGGATTGCAAAAAAAAGTTATAATAATAAAATTTATTAAAAGATAAATTCCCACAACATCAACGGCAACATAAAACAATAATAAGAGCAACAATGGCAGTCACTGTTGCAACAGCAGAGGTAGTACATAGTAGTTGTGGTAGTAGAAATAGAAGCAGTAGCCAACAAGGCAAAAAACATATACTTGGGCAAGCAATTAAGGCACATACATACATAAGTATTGAAAACTCATGCAAAGTCCAGCACAAACACATTCATATGTACATACATGTGTATGCAAATAGAAAATGAAGTCAATACCCAGTAAACACAACGATTTGATATTCGAATTCTATCGCAATTATGAATGGATGAAAAAGTGTTTGAGCTGATTTTCTTCTAAACGCTCACTATTGACTAAAACTGAATTTAAACTATTGTCGTTTTATTTTCTGAAAAGAAAAAAACAGAAAGATATTATATTTTCCACTATCACTCATAAATTTAAAAGGTGGGTTCGCACACAGAAATTTTTGCCGAGCAACTTCTGAGTGTATGTGCGAGAGAGGCAACTATGATGCTGTTTCAACTTGAAATTAATTTGGTTCAACATGATTATTCATGTTATTTCAGTAGATAACAAATACACGTTGTGTTTCAACTTGAAATAATTTTGAAGTTTACTGTAAATCATGTTGAGTAAACATGAAATGAAACCCATATTAAGCAAAATCACTAATGAAAAAATTTTATATTAACCTTTTTTCGTAGATTTTAATATAAAATGCTGAAACTGCATACCCCACTATTTAACGAAACACTTCAGCTTGGCAGCTTCGGGCTATTTTGAGAATACGTAGTAAAAAAAATGGGAAGTCATTCTGAAGGAACTACATCTTCATTGCTTCCATAAGATCGATATTTTTGCATCTCCAATAATTAGCAGAAAAGCAACTAGATGATTATTTTAGTCATAGAAAACCTTGTAATACCTTAATAGTTTTAGAAAATACTCACCATAATTTAAAAAAAATTGATTTTTTCTATAGAAATTTATGAACTAATTTTGGTCTAAAATTTAAAAGTTATTTACTTAAATGTGAAATCACTGTTTCGCGTTTAAATTCGTATAATAATAAAAATTAAAAATTTTAAAACCTGCCGATATATTCCGAAAAGATGTGATATCTTCTAAGCGGGTGGACCGATTTTTTTCGAAGATAGCTAAGAACACTCTTGATCAAGTCACCTCTCGAACGCAAAAAAAAGTCTAAATCAAAATCGGTTCAGCCGTTTGGTCTGTACGTGGACTCGTGCACACACACAGATAGACAGACACGCACTATAAACTTATAAAAACCCTTTTTTTTTGTCGGGGGTTAGAAATGTTATATAGAAATTGGAGAAAATTATTCTTAAATTCGCTTCGATGCCTAGGCACCGAAAATAGATCTTCTTTCAATGATAATCCTATGCAAAAATAATTAGAAATGTCAGTTCCGGATGGCAAATTCTACATTTTCATGACTTCTTAGGAGTGTCTTTTTTTTAACGGGTAGTAATAGGCTGCCAAGAGCAACGTGTAATCAAGTGGTATATGTTTGTTATTGCACTAACTTGACATCGACGAATAGTTACAAAATAAGGAGACTATAAAAATGTTCATAAAATAAGTTGCATGATTTTTTTTTTTTTTTTGTATTTGTAAGTTGTAATGGGTAATGTTAAGTAGTAACACCAGAGGCTCCGCAAAGATGCTGCAAAAATGAACAAAACGCACAACAGCAGAGCTTTAAAATGCTTAGGAATGAAATTCTTTGCCATTACCATCTGTCATTTCTTCACTATCCTTTCCCTAACATAGTGTCCACACTTAATGATTTTATATCATAACTCGTAATATATCGCCGACAGAGCAACTTTAATTTTTTCATTAATATAAACACAAAGTGGTAGACGTTGATGACTTTATATCATGATGAATCCCTACAATGTTAACTTCATCAAACAAATACATATTTGCCAAATCTACAGTGACACACAAAATGTCATTTGATGTTAAGATGAATTCATCAGGCCGTGAGCTCTGATGATTATATCAAAACGCTGCCATAATATTAATAAATTGAGTCTATACGTGATGAATTTTCATCATGATACGAGTATCAATTTGACATTCATCATGATATAAAATCATCAGGTGTGGACCAGGGAAAGCCAAAAAGTTACTTTTTGAATGCTCAACACATATCGATACTCCAACGACAATGAGTATGATAGCACATTCGCATCAACAAGCATGCTTACAACAAGGCATACATATCTATAGCTATCAACACAAATAAGTGCGCATATCGATAGGTGCGGGTTCGATCAAACAAATGTGCTATAGATATTCGTATCAATACATGTGCGCACAGGCATGTAATGACGAGTATGACTATATGAACTATGTTACCAAATATGTAAGTAAATAAAAAAAATCGTTGTGTATGAATTTAACAAATGCCTAATTTATATTATGCATTTTTTTCATGAAATCTATTTCACGAAACTTTTCCTATTTGGTAATAGAGAAGACACGTAACATGAATTTCTGAAGCATTTTTTACAACTTTTTTGATCTAATTTGGTTCTCCGGGTTTCCTTAGCAAACTTCTATTAAAAAAATTTATATATTGCAAAAATTATGCAAACTCGCAAGGATTAAAACATTAAAAAAATCCCCTAAAGCTGATTATATAAACCTCAAAAAAGCAATAAGTCGAAAATTTGCTCGGCATATTAAACGCGAAAACTTGCAAAAATGCGAATATTATTTAAAAAAAATGTCCAAAACCTAAAAAATGTGAACGAAAATACTCAGTAGATTTTAAAAATCAAAAACAATCTCACTTACTAAAATTTGCGAAAATTCGCGAATAAATATTTAATTGAAAAATGCCTTAAAATGTATTTAAAAAACACCAAAATTGTAAAGAATGTGAAAAACTTGGAAAAATTTGCGACCAAGTCGAAAATTAGCAAAAACTTGGTAACATAAAAAGAGATAAAAGATATCATAGTCTGATACTGGTTGAAAATTTCAAAACTGCCAAAAAAAAAAACAAATAATTGGGAACAATCACTTTTATTGCAAAAAAAAAAAGAAATCATTTGCGATAAATATTCCTAAAATAACTTACAAATACTTAAAGATCTAAGGAATGCCGAAATGACGAAAATTCGCTAACATCAAATAGATATGCAGATGGATTAAAAATCGGTAAAATGGTAAAAAAAAGCCAAGATTTGGATAAAAAGTCAGTTTCATCGCGAAAATTGGCGACAAACAAGCGCTAAATTGTAAGGAATGCCATGGTTCAACCTTTCTTTCACTAATTCGGTATTTCTATACCCGCGGTCAAATTACTCCCGTAAATATTTAATAGGGCTTTTAGATCTAAGGACTGCCAAGAGTGTGTGTGTGTGTGTTGGTAAAACATTTTTATTGAATTTTATGTTAAAATAAATTGAAAAAAATGTTATTACCTCAACAACTACAAACTAGTTTTTCTGGCAACACTTATCAAAAAATATTTAAAAAACCAAATGTGTTGCAAGTCATGGGTATGTCGATAGATATGCGGGATGTAACGAAGAATGCGCATCGATACATACAAGTATGAAATAAACAGCGCAGTGGTATACGCAAGTATGAGAATTAATAGATATCAACACGCACTAGCATAAAAAGTGTTCGATATGTGCGGGAGTATCCACAATTTTTTGTATCGATTGGCTTTCGCTGGTGTGGACACTGTAAAGAATGTTACACACATACATATGTATGTACATATGGGCTCATTTACTCAAAGAACATCAAAAATTGCATTTGCAATGCAGAAATAATCCTCATATCGTTCTTGATATTGTGTAAAAATTTCATACAAATATCTTGTTTACTCAACTCTGGAGAGGAAAATAAAATTTTATTTTTGTTTTGTTTTGTTTTGTGCAACAACTTTCATGAAAGTTCAGGAATAATTTGATAACGTTAATTCGGTCTATGCAATTTTCAATGAAATTAATTACATCAAGCTTTATTATTTGTCCATGGCAGGCAAATAAAATTTAAAAACTGCTCAAAATACTTCAAAGTGTTATCCTAAAGGTATGGTCACACTTGTCAAACATTTGCCCAAAAAAGCGTAGCCAGCAAACGATAATGAAAAAAAATTTTGATCCAGACACTTGTTTATCATATTAAAAAGTTTCGAACACAACTAATGCATAATGTCATAGAATCCAACTATATTGGCTACTCTTTAACTTGACAAACTTTTGTCTGTATTGAAAGATTTTTCGTTAGCATTTAGTGGTTACGCTTTTTTGGGCTAATGTTTGACAAGTGTGACAGTAACTTAAGCAATTTTTTTAAAGTCACTCTTTCCTCCAAAACTTTTATTAGCAAATAGAAAAAGTTTCATACAACAAATTTTATGAAATTTCAAAGTATGTATTCGGTGTTATAAAAAGATTTCGCGGAGCTAATTTTATGAAAAATTTCAAGCTATAAATTTAGTTTTAGGTTAGGATGGTGCTTTACCGCACCTCCACTCGGAGACCCAATTGGGTCCATTGTGATTCCCTTCTGTTGCCCAAAATGTAATCTTTACCCTCCCATTTGCAGCCAGAAGTGACCCTATTGTCCATCACTAAGCCACCGAATTCCCATGATGAAGCCCCTGATGTCCTCTAGTTTACACTTCCCGACATCAGTAATGCTTTCATGGAAACTTCTGCTCAGCCATCTAAGCCTATGACGTTGCAGCTTCGGGCAATGACAGATAATATGTTCAATGGTTTCTGGTTCCTCTTCATCCCCGCACATCCTACAAAAATCTGGAGTACCAGTCTCCCAAATACTGGTTCTTGCTCTGACCGAGCAATGACCTGTCATGATTCGCATCGCCTTCCTATTCATGTCCAGTAGTAGTTTAGATCTTCGTGAGTCAAGTTTGGCCAAAAACCCCACGAGACTCTACAATTTAGTGTTACATTAGCAAATGATTTTGAAAAACGTACAACATTAAAACAACATATAAGAAACTTTTGACATTTTGTTTGTTGTGTAAAAATCTTTCACTTTGGTGGGATGTGAGTGTAGGTGCTGATATCATTGCTAGTAGGTTTGAGCATTTATGTATAGTTATAGATACGTTTCCAAATATGAGTTACTTATTACGAGATGGATGGACTACAAATCGAATCATTGAAGCGAAGCGAACTACTTGCTACCAGTTGGATGAATCTATTGAATGGTTGAATGGTCACAAAACATATTTTCAAAGGAAAATTAACCTATAATACAAAAGTCTATATGTGTATATGGACTCATTGATTAACACACATACCTACATACATACATGCACAGAAGTGTTTAAACATCTAATAATCAGTGATGCCAACTTTTTTGGCTCTAAAGGCACATCAACATTTAAAAAAAGCACTTAAAAGCGTAATTTTGATATCTAAATAGCGTAAAAAGCACTTTCGTGAAAAACGACTGAAAATCCATAACGTGAATTAATGTGAAGCTTAATAATGTTTAAAATTTGCTTAGCTATTCTCCATTTAATGAAATATATCAGACGAAAAATGTATGCTTTACACTGAAAAAATAAATACGCCGAGTAATTATTAAAATAATTTTAAGAAATACATAAATTTCTTAAAAGCACCAATTAGTGCTTTTTCTTATTTTGGCACTAACGCTCGAAATTTGGCGTTTTGAGTCTTCAAAAAGCACTAAAACTAGTGCCAAAAGCACCAAGTTGGCATCGCTGCTAATAATATCTTTTCGCTATGCCAACACATTGTTACGTCGCATGTACATAGAGTATTTCGCCATACGAAACTACTAACACAAACGCTTGCCACAATACAATGGCACGTTCGCTTCGCTAAACCTGTTGAGAATGTAGAATTTTTATTTACAAGCGAGTATAAAACTGATTATCTGGGCAATAAACCGCATAAATAGAAATTCAAAGAAAAATTAACGATTGGAAAATATTCTTAATTGTTGGTCCATAAATAAAATAAATACATACCTACATACATAAGTATATATTTAAACATTTCTTTGGTGGCATCATTTTAATCGTATAATGAAGTGAACATGTAGTTCAAAAAAAATTTAATAGCGATTATTGTAAAACGAATTTTTTCATGTGGGAATTTGTATTATTTGGAGATTCATAAAAAGTATGTAATTTGTCATTGGAAAAAAAATATTGTTTATTAATTTAATACAACAAATATATTGAAAATATAGTTATTTATTATTGAACTTGTGTTCTAACGATATTTTATGCAGGTAGAACGGAATTTTGAGTTTGAGCCAAGAACGGCCATAGATTGTAGGATACGACTTCTAGTGTGAGCCAAATTTTGTCTTATTATCAGGGACAAGGACTTCATGCATTTAAAAAAGGTATTTTAGGCGCCTAAAATATGACATAAAAAACGCAAAATATGCACTAAAAACAATAAAATATGCACATATCTTTAAAAAAAAAATATTCATAAGTAAAGTTTTCAATCTACATATCACTAAATAAAGATATTAAAATATTTTCTTTTCTCAAGAGGTGCGTGTACAAGCCTTTTATATTGAATCTTTACACAAGATTAAATATGGTATAATGATTTTTTCTGCATTATTAACTCCAAACTCGAGATATGTATGTTTATATTACAGTAAAGGAGCGATACGTAAATAGAAAAAGAAAACTGTTGTTATTTATTTTCATTAAAATTTTTTTTTAACTATTATTCATACATATCGTCACCTAAAATCCAAAAAGCCGTAAGTACACTTTTTACTTTTTTTTTATTTTAATAATGAATGAAATCGGTATTTTTGATCATATATCGGTAAAATTTTAGGAAAAGTTGTATTTTGGTTTCTCTCATCCTAATCAATCAAAAAGTGTATTTTGAGTTTTTTGGTTGTTACGGCTTTCTGAATTTTAGGTGACGATATGTATTATCGAATGTGAATTTCAATCAATTTGTTCTTAGAAAGCTTTGTGCATTGAAAAAGGCCTTGTAACGTCTGTGGATGTAATCGGCCCGAATTTAAATGATTATTTTTATATAATGTTATATATTTATTTAACTCAACCATTACAATGAATTGAATACTAGCTATTAGATTTAGTTTTTGAATCCGTTATAATTTTTAAAAACAATATCAAATTTCAGCATAATTGTTTCACTACTTTCGGCTTTAATAGCAGACAATTTGAAATTATCAAAATTACAATTTCCATTAAATTTGTTATGCCTGTACAATCGTTCCACAATTCTAAACAATGCAAGCGAATACAGTTGCCAAAAACAGTTTTGCAATATTTTTTGAAATTTGAATTTTTGAGAATATTTATATGACACAGCATTCAGCATTTTTATCAAAATATGAGGCAAAAATATGCAATTATGACTAAATTATGCAAAAATATGAATTTTCAGCAAAATATGCAAAAATATGCACTAACAAATCGATGCCATTTTTACGCAAATTCATTGTTTCGTAAAGATATTTTCTTCTAGCCATTATCAGAGTTAAGGAAAAAAACATGCATTTGCATGAAACCCCTGTCTCTGTTTATTATATATGATTTTAGAAAAATTTTGTACTTATTTCCTTCTATTTTTTTTGCGACTGCGAGTGTAGTTGTCTACTCTGGTGTCCCTGTGGCTGAGTGGTAGCGATGCTAGCTTCTCAGTCCAGAGGTCGTGGGTTCGATTCCCACCATAGACTCTAGGTGTTTTTCGCAGACAAGCTAATCGCTTTGCGGGTTGTGTTTGTTTGTTAAAAAAAAAGAAAAGAAATGGATAACTTTATAAACAATTGTCGTAGTATTAACTATTTAAGAGTGTAGTATAATTTATTTCATATCGCGTGAATTGATAGCCTATTGCAAAACAGCTGTTTTTTTTAATATTCATTATATTTTAAAATCCACATAATATATGTATGACGCATTGAATTAACGCTGTTAAGTGCAAACTAACGGGTGTTTTTTATTGAGGTACAGAACTTTAAGTTGGCATCACTTTTTTAACTGGCGGCCATTTTGTCAGCTGTCAAGTGATTAATATTTAGTTTGGTTTGCCATTTCATCATGAACAGGTTGACAAAAGAACAACTCTTGCAAATCGTGCAAATTTATTTCGAAAATAATGGTTCAGTTCGCGAAGTTTACCGCAAGCTCCGTCCATTTTATGGTCGACATAATCGTCCATCAGAGCAATTAATTCGGTTAACCATGGAACGTTTTCGCACTACGTTTACTCTATGTGATAATACGCATCCGTAGAGACGTCGAACATTGCGCACCGAAGAAACAATTGCCGCTGTAGAGCAAAGTGTTGAAGAGGACCCGAATGAATCGATTCGCCACCGTGCACGGCAATTGGAGCTTTGTCCATCAACTTTATGGAAGATTTTGCGCAAAGATCTTGGCTTGCGACCCTACAAGATCCAGCTTGTGCAAGAATTTAAGCCGCGAGACCATGCAATGCGTCGTGATTTTGGTGTATGGGCCGAAAATGAGATTGATCTCGATGCTGATTTTCATCGCAAAATTTTGTTCAGTGATGAGGCTCATTTTTGGTTGAATGGCTACGTCAACAAGCAAAATTGCCGCATTTGGAGTGAAGAGAATCCACATGAGACCCTTAAAACGCCATTACATCCACAAAAACTGACTGTTTGGTGTGCTCTATGGGCTGGTGGAGTCATTGGGCCATACTTCTTCCGAAATAATGCTGGAGAGTCAGTTACCGTTAATGGAGACCGGTATAGAGCCATGATAACCGACTATTTTGTTCCCGAATCGGATGGCATGAATGTGGATGAGTTGTGGTTCCAACAAGACGGCGCTACATGCCACACAGCGCACGTCGCAATCGATTTATTGAAGGAAACATTCGATGAGCGCATAATTTCGCGGAATGGACCTGTCAATTGGCCACCAAGATCGTGTGATTTGACACCATTGGATTATTTTCTTTGGGGATATGTGAAGTCGCTCGTCTACGCCAACAAACCAGAAACGTTAGGGGACTTGGAAGCCAACATTCGTGGCGTTATTGCCAACATACGGCCCCATATGCTCGAAAAAGTGGTTGAAAATTGGACCTGTAGAATTGGCTTTATTCGAGCCAGCCGCGGCGGCCACATGCCCGAAATCATATTTAAACATTAATGGCATAAAATTATCCTTCCAATAAAGCCAAATTGATGGACATTAAAACGATTTTCTTGTGTTTTATTTCAATTCGAAGTTCTATACCTCTAAAAAAACACCCTACATACATATAAATTTAAGTTTAGTTTAACTAAGCCAGCGTTTAAACATTCCCCCATTAATAAGCTCTGAGACAAGTAATAGAGATGTGCAAATGTCGTGATTTTATCGTGTCACGCGTGATTCACGTGATTTGTGATCAAATATAACTAATCACGCGTGAGTGCGTGAGCGTGACTGAAAAAAATTTACTCGTGCGTGAGCTTTTTTTAATAATCACGCACGAATTCTCACGCTCTCACGAGATAACATTCCTGCATTTATTATTATTTTATAATAATAAATGCATATGTGGCAGCGCATAGAGAAAGGGAGGGACCTAAGGGTAAAAACCTGTTTTGTTCAGGAGAGCCATTTTAAAGATTTAAATACGTGTATCTTTGGTGTACCATCACTGAATAAAACGCGCATATCTCTGGGAGGGAACACTTTTGGGGCATGGGACCGGTCTCATTCGATGCTTAGATGTTGTCCACATCAAAAAAAAAAAAAAGTGAAAATTGATTTTTTTACCCTTAGGTCAGGTCCCTTTCTCTATGCGCTGTCACATATATGTATAGTAACATGTATGGTAGTATGAGCTTACAAACATAATGTTTTGAATTTTTCTGAAGTCAGACTTGTCGTACCGAATTCGTTATGACATTTCGGTAGTTTCTCTGAACAATTTGTTTTAAACATTAACAGCCTTATTCAAAAAAAAAAAAAAATATTTTACTTGAGCTTTAAAGTTCATAGTAGCTACCAAGCACTTTAAGAGCCATTTTCACAACTTACCTTTAGCTAAAGGTAGGATTTTGTCTGCCCAATAAATATTTTTGCATTGTTACAACTTAAATTTTTAAATGGTACTATTATCAATAATAATGATATTTAATGGATAAAATAGTAATAAGTGAAGGTATTGCAATGCAAAGCCATTTATCGCGCAGACAAAATCCTACCTTTAGCTAAAGGGAAGTTGTGAAAATGGCCCTAAAGCTAACATTGCTTTGTTAAGAAATTGTATTCAAAAAACAACTTTAATTATTTTGTGATTTAATAATAAATTCTGGTAACACCACCGTGTTCAACAACCAATTCACAGCTTCTGATGTACAACATCGAATACAATTTCATTCGAGTATTCAACTAATTTTTTATTTGATTAAATACATTTTTATTATCTTGAAGTTAAGCCACCTAATTTATAAAATATAAGCTTCTGACATGGAAGCAAAACAGATAAACATTTCTATGAAGTAAAAGTAAAAAAAAAATATGATGAACATAGAAAAATTATCTCAATTTATTTTATTCGAACGAAATGAGTATTTGAATATCCAGCTTTTTTCGATTCTTTTTGTTTGAATGTACATCACTAAAATATTTTTGTATAATTGTATTTATTTTAATATTTTTTTATGGATTTTGCTATGTATTTCGAATCAGTTGGATAATTTAGTGATATTTTCTATCACATGACAGAAATAATAAATTTAAGATAAGAGCTAGCACTTTTAGCTTCATTTTCAGATGTAACATGAATCAATATGTGCTATATTAGCAAAAATATTTGAGGTACAAAATACACATTTTGGAAATATCAAATTAAAGTAGCCTTAACAAACGTAGGTGCCTACTTTAGAATTTTGATATAATAATTTTTTTTGAATACAACTTTACTTAACATTGCTTTTCAAAGCTTTGTTAAGTTTTTTTGAATACGACCCTAACCCCCTTATGCAAAAAAATATTTTACTTTAGCTTTAAAGTTTATAGTAGTTGATAAGCACTTTAAGGCTAACATAGCTTTATTAAAAAATCATATGCAAAAGACAACTTTAAATATTTTGTGATTTCATAATAAATACTGGTAACACCACCGTGTTCAACAACCACTTCACACCTTATGATGTACAAAATTGAATACAATTTCATTCGAGTATTCAAATATTTTTTTTTATTTTATTAAATAAATTTTTATTATCTTGAAGTAAAGCAACCTAATTTAAAAAAAATGAGCTTCTGACTTAATAGGAAAACAGATAAACACAACCATGAAGTAAAAGTAAAAAAATGTGAAAAATTATCACAATTTGTTTTATTCGAATGAAACGAGTATTTGAATATCCAGCTTTTTTCGATTTCTTTTGATTGTATGTACATCACTAAAACATTTTTGTATAATTGTATTTATTTTAATATTTTTTTTATGGATTTTGCTATGTATTTCGAAGCAGTTGGATAATTTGGTGATGTTTCCCATTACATGACAGAAATAATAAATTTAAGATAAGAGCAGGCACTTCTAGCTTCATTTTCAGATGTAACATGAATCAGTATGTGCTATATTAAGAAAAATATTTGAGGTACAAAATACACATTTTGGAAATATCAACTTGAAGTAGCCTTAACAAACGTAGGTGCCTACTTTAGAATTTTGATATAATAATTTTTTTTGAATACAACTTTACTTAACATTGCTTTTCAAAGCTTTGTTAAGTTTTTTTGAATACGACCCTAAAACTTTGATTTTTGAGTATATAAGTAAAAGTCTGTGAACATTTTTTTAAAATAAATATGTATATGTTGATAAAAAAAAAAAGGATTATAATAAATATTAAAAAACGTGAGTATGTGCAAATTATTTCGACAGTAGCAGCAACATAACGGTGAAGCGGTACTCTGCTATAAAAGCAAAAAAAAAAATCGTACCTACATGTCGTTACGAATTCGTACCGACTTATCGTAATCAATTCGTACCGACATATCGTTACGAAGTCGTGTCAACTATTTCATACAAAAATTGTTACGATTTCGGTAATATTTCGGTGCCGAAATCGGAAGATTTTGTCGACCAATCGTTACCAATTCTTTACGAATTCGGAGCATTTTGTTTGATGGGTACATACAGTTTTGTAAGTTCTGGAAGTAAACTCTTTCCAACAAAATAAAATTGTAAAAATCTGTTGGTTAAGAAGTATGTGAAATATAAAATTAAATGTTAATGGGCGTGCTTCCGCCCATTTCTTTAAATGCAAGATTGTGTGTTTTTCAGAGCTCAAGGTGTCTGTTGTTTTTTAAAAATCACTAAAGTAGTACCACTTAAAACAAAATATGGGCATTTCCACGAGAATGTATGTATGTATGTTTCTTAGATACCCTGTAGGAAGTATCAATTGAGAAACACTACTGATTCAATAGTGCCTTTGTCAACAATGCTACTGACGAATTATACCGCAGAAAATGTTTTTTGCTTTAGGGGCCGTCCATATATTACCTAGTGCTGTAGGGGGAGGGGTGGGGTTCGAGTTTTGTTATGATTTCTTATGGTGGTGGTGGGGGGAGTCTTTGAAAATGTTACGTAACAGAAAAAATTTTAGTAATTTGTATGTTTTTTCATTTAATATGCCTTTCTCATTTATTTGATTATCATTTGATTACCTTCACATTTATATTATGTATGTATACTTACATACATGTGCGGAATGTCAATTTTTGATATACTAGAATTCGAATATTTAAAATGATATCCGCGAGTACGAATATTTAAAACGATATTAAATTAACTTTGCTTTATTTTAATTTACATTGTAAATTTTACAAAAACACGAGCATACATATATACATATGTATATGTAAGAACCTATTTTTGAACCCAAAAAACATGCAAATTATGTTATAAATATACTTTTTCGTGAGCGTGCGTGATCGTGATAAGTTATAAACCATTCGTGCGTGAATAAAAATATTGTATTCGTGAGCGTGCGTGATTGTGAAAATATTCAAAATCATTCGTGCGTGAAAGTGCGTGAGTAAAATATTTTTCTGCGTGAGCGTGCGTGTCGTGAGTCAGAAAACACTCACGTGCACATCTCTAACAATTAGCACACCTACAACCAAACGTAATTCTATACGTACTGCTTTTTGTACATAAATTACACATTTAATTTTTTCTCGTCTTCTTCCTTAATAAAGCCGCTCTAATTTATATTTTCATTTCTAATGAAAAAGTAATTGAAACAAAGAGTGAAATAGAAAAACTAAATAATAAAAATTATTCTTGGAACTAAAAATTAATAGTTGAACTAAATAAATCAATAAAGACCAATTTATGACTTGATAATTAAATCGTAATTATTTTTAAATTTTATTTAAATACGAAATTGTGTTTTTTAGAGCACATTTAAATTAATACTTAAATGCCCTAACTTGCGTATTTAAACTCTATTTAATTTATGAGCGTGCCATATGATTTTGTGCGTGTGTGTGTTTATTGAAAACATGTACATGAACATCATTTAGTCTTATTAACGTCCCTTCTCACAATGTATGATTAAGAGTTAACGTGAAATTTAACTGACAGTTCTTCATACAAAACTCGCCGTTAAAGTCCCTGTTAGCTTTTAATTTTAAACCCCCGACTAAAAAAAGGGGTGTTATAAGTTTGTAGTGTGTGTCTGTGTTTCTGTGTGTCTGTGTATCTGTGTGTCTGTCTGTGTCCACGTACAGGCCAAACGGCTGGACCGATTTTTATTTAATTTTTTCTGTTTGAAAGATGGCTTGATCGAGAGGCTTATTAGCTATGTTTGAAGAAAATCGGTCCAGCCGCTTAGAAGATATAACATCTTTTCTGAAAAAAGTCGGGGGTTTTTAAAATTTTTAATTTTTGTTATACATTGTGAAAAGGGCCGTAAAAAGAATTTCGTTTAATTTTCATAAATATTAATATATACAATGCATACATACCCTGCAGGAAAGAAATTTCGTGACAATTGATCCAAACCTACTCGTCCTATGACTTGAGAAAATGAGGGCGTTACCAAAAGTAGGGAGTACTGTGTGGTGAAAAAAGAGATATCCTGTAAATGGTTACATATTCGTCATTGTCGGATGTCTTGTCTTGATCTTTTGCCAATTTAAATGGGAATCGGTCTAGTATATATTATAGTAAACGGCACTGAACTAGTTTGATGTGGTTGGATCCAGAACCTATTTTTGTTCCCTCCAATAATAACGCCAAGCCACTCTGGAACCAGTACCGTAACTATAGTTAGATATTAACCCAAGCTTTACTAGTCCTTATACTCAGCTCGAATCCCAAAAAATATCTACTTAAAAATAAAATATATACATAATTACATTTGTAAAAATAAATAAAAGAATTAAAAGTTTTAATTTTTGCAGTTAAGTGTCGGAATGACATTTATATTATCAATTATATTATTCTACACCAGTGTGCACACTTCTACCGATATTCGGTAGATTCTACCGAATATGTTTGTGAATTTAACAATCTACCAATTCTACCGAACAAGGCCAGAAATCTACCGAATATTGTTATTTAGTAATTTAAGTCGATATATGTGTAAATTGCCTATTTTGCCATATAGCAGTGCGGCCGAAACTATAAGTAACCTAATATTTGCCAAACAATTGTGCCTTGGGGATGAAATATTTATTCCTACCAATGATTTAATAATTTTTGTACAAAAGTTTAAAATCATAAATGGATCTTACATATAATCTTTGTACTTACAAATGTTTGTCAAATAAATAAAAGTTAATAATTAGTATTTTTTATGGGAATTGTTAAAATTTATGTTTAAAATTTTTAAACGCACTAATAATCCCAAATTAATATTTTACTTATTAAGTAAAGTTAAAAGTTATTTTAGTAGCTTTATAAAACCTATGTACAAAAACTGAATTCCTGTTATTTACATATGTATATTATTTTATATATGCATAGCATATCTATATAAAGGGTAAGGGAAAATAACTGGGGATGACACTTTTTTTTATTGGAAATGCTTCATTGTTTATGGCAGTTTAATTTCCAATCACATGTGAAGTTTTATATGCGCTTTTGGAACCTGTTTAGTTTGATACTCCTTGCACTTACCCTTTATATATACATAAGTATATATATTTTGTTATTTTTTATGTTTCTTTGAATTGTTATTTTTTATGTTTCTCTGAATAAAAAAATTTTTCTACCGAATTTCATTCAAATTTACCGATTTTTTTTGTCGATTCTACCGAATTTAAAAAAAAATTAAGTGTGCACACTGTTCTACACCGGTTAGTTCCCTATGAGATAGTTCAGTGACAAGTCACACGGTGCATATGAAGTATCAATTAACCCCCTCCTAGGCCATCCTCATGTAAAAGTGACTGGTCTGCTTCATAAGAAGTGTTAGAAATCGGACTGGTCCCTATCACTCGGTCCCCAATCACGTGACTAGTCTTGCTTCACTTCCATTTCCTGCAGAGTAGTTTCATAATAGCATGGAATAAATAAATAAAAAAATGCATGCTGATGATCGTTTAATAACCAAATAGCTGTTGTTTGGAAAACTTTTCATAATATTTTGGATTTTTTTAGGGCTGCCGTACTTTCCATGTAACTTTAATTAATCACTGAAAAATGAAATCGTATTTTTAATACAATTTAAATTTAAATAATAATGAGCTAATTAAGTACTTTAATATTAAGTTAAAAAATAGGGGTAAGTGTTGCCCAACAATTTTAATAGATTTTATATAAATGTACGAAGCACTTCGTATATCTAAAATACAAGGTTTTAATGGTTTCCCATACGCTTTCGACATAACAAAGTATAAAAAAGGGTGAATTCAACGACCACATCCCTCTCAGACATAAACTTCCAAAACTGCTTAACTTCTTGTTATCTAAAAAATATTTGTTGGATTTTGTTGTATGGCGTTAAAATCAAATTATTATTTGCATAAATTTAATTTATATTTGAGAGTTTAATATTTAAATAAAATTAATAATTTCAGTAAAGTGCGACTTTGATTCGCACACGGACACCACATACATACATACGTACTAGTGTCCTGCACAAGACTATTTATAAGACCTTTCAAGACATGAGAGATTTTTTCAAATGCTTTACTACAGCGAAATATTCTAAAAGAATCGCTAAGCAACACTGTTGGCAAGTAATTTTTTTCGGTGGTTTGTCTTGCCAACAGTGTTGTTTAGCGATTCTTTTAGAATATTTCGCTGTAGTAAAGCATTTGAAAAAATCTCTCATGTCTTGAAAAGTCTTATAAATACTCTTGTGCAGGACACTAATACGTACATATGTATGTATGTAATACTATACGAACTTTATCTTATATATTATCAAATATCTTACCTGATGTAGACATTAAAAAAAATAAGCTCTCGGTAATCTTTTTTTCGGTTTTTGGCGATTTTTATAGTTTTGTTGGTTTTCCTTATTTTTAACGCTTTTGTCGTTTTTGGGATTTTTTTTCATTTTGGCGATTTTTTCGGTTTTTAGCGAAATATTTTAGATTTAGAGATTTGTATGGTTATTATTTTTACTTTGGCGTTTTGGCTATATATTTGGGATTTGGCGATTTTTTTCGCTTTGACGATTTTTTAATTTTGGGATTTTTTAGTTTTAGCGTTTCAAGAGTTTGCCTCTTACGATTTCCAAGACACAGCAAGTTGTAAAAATTACACAGTCAAAGACGGCAGCATAAAAATTAGGGTATTCAAACGGTTAACCGTTAATCGGTTAACCGGTTAATTACTACCCGATTAACTGATCGGTTAATTATAAATTGCCTTTTTTCAGTTAACGGTTAAAACTGTTAGTTTCAGTCGATTAACCCTTTAACCGTTTAACCGAAGTAACAAATTTTAAATATTTTATACATACTATATAACGTAGTTTTTGTGTGTTTAATTATTTGTTTCGTCAAAAGTGTTTATAAATTATTTTTCATACAAACAAAGAAGTATATTCAGTGATTCTAACTCAAGTAAAACTTAAAAAGTTTTCGACGTGGCTACAAAAGGGTTTAGTAAATACTCTGCTGCTCTAATTGAACTTTTTTTTTTAATAATTTAAAAGAAATTCAAAGCTAATAGTACTTTTGCCAACGATTTAGTTAAAGATTAGATTTAATAATTATTATTTTACAAGTACTCTCTGAAATATTTTGTTCTAGCAACAGTGTTTAAAGTACAAAAACGAAAACAAATAAATTCAGAAATAAAATTTTCTGCAGAATGTTCGTCGCTGAGTCAGATGAGGACAGGCCAACAGAAAAAAATATTGGTAGTAATACAAGAAATGTTCTAACAAAATTTACCGAAACAAGCAAAAGTATTAAGAATTTGAAAAAAAACATGACTCTGTTGACATAATGAAGGATTTTATATGTTTAGAGAAATCCAGGAAAAGGACTGAGGAACTAGATTTTCTGTATTATGGATTGCTTTCAATTTCCTCAACGTCTACGACAAGCGAAATAATTTTTCCAAGTCAAATTTTATCAAAACTAATTCGCATAAATCCTTAACACTTAAACCAAATTATTTTTCTGAAAAATTGTGTTAGAAGATCTCTTTACATTATTGAAGTATATTAACATATACAAGTTTTTTTTTTGCTTGATTTAGTTTAAGAATTCTTATGTGTATTTTTTTTTTGTTTTACTAATAAACTCAAATTAATAAACAATTTAAGCACTTTAGTTGTTAAAATTACTTGATTTATGAAAAACTTTATTAATCGGTTAACCGGTTAATACCGAAATTAACCGATTATTAACCGATTAAGCCAAAACCTCGATTAAATAATCGAGCCATTAACCCATTAAAGCAAAACCACGATTAAATGAATACCGTAGTAAAAATGAAATAAAGCTACAAAATTATTTTTAAAGTAAAATAAAGTTAGAATATGAAAAATTTTTTGTTCCTTATATGCATTTCGTTGCTGCTTGAAAAACTCGTCAGTAGAATTCAACAAAAAAAAAATTACAAAACTCTGTACGTTTATAGAAAAACGCTCAAAATGTTATTGAGAATTACGTACTTAAACGCAATAAGCTAAAAAGCCTCGCACAAAAGTTTTAAGTTCACAATTGGAACGAAATGCATATCGACGAGCTTAACCAACAACAAGAAAAAATAAAAAAAAAATTCAAAGTATGTTGTGCGCAAGAAAGAAACTTCTTTGACAATATGTATCTTATTAGTTATTTAGTAATACAAAATTTTGTATTTAAACAAGTTATGTCCTTTTTTTTCTACAAAACTCTTGCACAATCTAAAACGTAACATAAGGCTGCATTATTATTATTATTTTAGCACTACATTTAATTAATAATGGGTGTTTTTTATTGAGGTATAGAACTTTAAGTTGGCATCACTTTTTTAACTGGCGGCCATTTTGTCAGCTGTCAAGTGATTAATATTTAGTTTGGTTTGCCATTTCATCATGAAGAGGTTGACAAAAGAACAACGCTTGCAAATCGTGCAAATTTATTTCGAAAATAATGGTTCAGTTCGCGAAGTTTACCGCAAGCTCCGTCCATTTTATGGTCGACATAATCGTCCATCAGAGCAATTAATTCGGTTAACCATGGATCGTTTTCGCATTACGTTTACTCTATGTGATAATACGCATCCGCAGAGACGTCGAACAGTGCGCACCGAAGAAACAATTGCCGCTGTAGAGCAAAGTGTTGAAGAGGACCCGAATGAATCGATTCGCCACCGTGCACAGCAATTGGAGCTTTGTCCATCAACTTTATGGAAGATTTTGTGCAAAGATCTTGGCTTGCGACCTTACAAGATCCAGCTTGTGCAAGAATTAAAGCCGCGAGACCATGCAATGCGTCGTGATTTTGGTGTATGGGCCGAAAATGAGATTGATCTCGATGCTGATTTTCATCGCAAAATTTTGTTCAGTGATGAGGCTCATTTTTGGTTGAATGGCTACGTCAACAAGCAAAATTGCCGCATTTGGAGTGAAGAGAATCCACATGAGACCCTTGAGACGCCATTACATCCACAAAAACTGACTGTTTGGTGTGCTCTATGGGCTGGTGGAGTCATTGGGCCATACTTCTTTCGAAATAATGCTGGAGAGTCAGTTACCGTTAATGGAGACCGGTATAGAGCCATGATAACCGACTATTTTGTTCCCGAATTGGATGGCATGAATGTGGATGAGTTGTGGTTCCAACAAGACGGCGCTACATGCCACACAGCGCACGTCACAATCGATTTATTGAAGGAAACATTCGATGAGCGCATAATTTCGCGGAATGGACCTGTCAATTGGCCACCAAGATCGTGTGATTTGACACCATTGGATTATTCTCTTTGGAGATATGTGAAGTCGCTCGTCTACGCCAACAAACCAGAAACGTTAGGGGACTTGGAAGCCAACATTCGTGGCGTTATTGCCAACATACGGCCCCATATGCTCGAAAAAGTGTGTGAAAATTGTACCTGTAGAATTGGCTTTATTCGAGCCATCCGCGGCGGCCACATGCCCGAAATCATATTTAAACATTAATGGCATAAAATTATCCTTCCAATAAAGCCAAATTGATGGACATTAAAACGATTATCTTGTGTTTTATTTCAATTCGAAGTTCTATACCTCTAAAAAAAACACCCAATACTTTCTAATCACTCTGGCACACTTGCACAATAATGTTGGGGGTTTAACTTTTTAAAGAAAAACTGAAATGGCAAGGAGTAGGAGTGTATGTATTTGTGTATATCTAGTAAAAATTAAAGGAAGTTAAAGAAAAGGACGACATGGTGCATAAGCAAACTTTAGTATATAAAATAAATTCACACAAACCAGTCAGCCAATGAACCGGGAACATGAGCATGCTGCTCCTCACTTTTCTTTTTAAAGCAAAGTGATTACTTATTAAAGGATTTGCTGTCATTAGTATGGTAAACTTATTTCAATCACAGTGGAAACCCAACTGACCACAACGGCTATACAAAATGAAACATTTTATTGGATTTTGTTATAACCTCACCTCAGAATTGAGCGCAAAGAAAGGTCGACAAGGCTTAAAATATCATAAGAATAAAGTGAATATAAATAGAGTTAGAGATAGATTGTAGTAACAAAATAAGTTTCATATGTCCCTGGAATTTATATGATGGTCTATTAACAATTTCCACTTGATTAAGATTAATCAACAAAAATTGTTTGTTCATTTTAATCAAAACATTAATTTATATTGACCATAAATAACAACTCCAAATTTCTTATAGCAACTACAAAAATAGTTTGTTCTTTTGAATCGAAACAATAATTCAGATTAATTTCAGTATTTTCCATACTTAAAAACAATATCCAACTAAAGGTGTTCAAAATAATCAATGAGTGCAGGTATTAAGCAGCAATATTAGAATAAATATGCTTTTGCATATTTTTGGTTGCCTTGACAAAAAAAAACCTATAGTTTTTTTAATTGTATTACTCGTAAAAAAAAGTTTATAATCGCGCTTGACAGAAGTTAAAGATATAAATGATAACTCAGCATATTAACGATTTGACCTTTTGTTTGTTGGGCATTTCATTGTTAATTTCTTTATAACCAAGCAAGCATATGAGTACACTAATCAATATCCCAGTTGGTCATATTTGTCATACATCTTTGAGGATGCATTAATGGCAACAAACTTACCTACAATAGCTCAAAAAAATTACTGGCAACAATTTCGAATAAAATCCGTATCGGGCAATATAAGCGGCATTTTTGTTTTTTGAAATTATCATTAAAAAATATTCTTAGAAGTAAAATATTGAAATAAAATTTCAGTTCAATAAGTTTTGAAAAAATAATTCTGCAAAAAAACCAAATTCAATGGAAAGATCTGATAGAATATATGGGACCAAACTGGAAGTAAACTCTTTCCAACAAAATAAAATTGTAAAAATCTGTTGGTTAAGAAGTATGTGAAATATAAAATTAAATGTTAATGGGCGTGCTTCCGCCCATTTCTTTAAATGTAAGATTGTGTGTGTTTCAGAGCTCAAGGTGTGTGTTGTTTTTTAAACATCACTAAAGTAGTACCACTTAAAACAAAATATGGGCATTTCCACGAGAAGGTTCACATTTTTTGTCGCGTGCGACAGCAAGCAATTAAGCTTGCATTTCAGAACAATGTGACTCGATTTGTCTTTAGATTTTACATTATGTAGAGCTGCTGACGGCCTACACAAATATATAAAAAATATAAAAAAAAAGTTTAGTTTTCTTTGAAAAAAAAAAAAAAATAAAAACATATTCGTTTGGTGTCGCATGCTACAAAAAGTTGACATTCCTATGGAAATGCCAATATTAAATATTAATGGGCGTAACTCCGTCTATTTTTTCAAATGGAAGATTGTGTCTATTTTAGAGCTCAAAATGTGTGTTGAGTTTCGTAAAAATTGGTTAAGTAGAACCACGGGAAAAATAATAATAAATTTTAATGGGCGTGGCCACGCACACCTTTTCAACTTTAAAATTGTGTAATTGATGGGTTTCACAGCAGTCGAATTAGTAGAATATCATAAAATCAAATAAAAATATTTGTGGGCGTATCTGCGCCCACTTTTTTTTACAATGTGACCAATTGAAGCTAAGGGTATAACTCAGAAAAAAATTATTAAAATCGGTCTAAAATGTACTGAGTTATGAAGTAACAATGTCAAAAAAATACAGACTGTTTGAAGTCGGTTAGAAATAATGTAGTGACATTTTGGCGAACTAACACGAAAAAATATTCAGTGCCACTTTCTCTAATATTGACCCCTTAGTACCAGTTATTTTTCTAAGAATTAGTTTTATTACATTTTTAATAAACTTGCGCTTAAGCAACAGGTCCTTACAGTGTCGTTCATTTTGTCATCGGTAAAATTACATATAACTACATTAATTTTCACTGAACTGTAGGCTATTTTGCCTTTAATTGTTACGCTTCAATGCGCGACATATTGCATGCAATTGGCCAACTGGGATACGTTCTCACATGTACATATTTACAAGATATTCATGTATTCCAATGAATAGGCAAATGAATGAGTGTTTGTTTGGCTGAATGGTTGGCTGGTTGAATGAATAAATGGATGAATGGATGGATGGATAATGGTTCAATGTTAATTTATTTTATAATGGAGGTCACCAACTGTGTGGGTAAATTAAAAGTGGTAACAATGATGACAACAAAACAAGATAACGATAACGAAACATTTGTGAATGAGATGTTTTAATTTGAAACTGTTCAGGATAAAAAGATGTAAATAATGAGTAGTTGTTTAAAAGAAACCACTCCTTTAAAACACCAAAACTCCGAATGCAAAACAATAATAATTACAGAAAAAAATGTCCTCCTAGTAACAGTTTTAATTAAAAAAAAAAATAATACAAATAATCAATTAAAAAATTAATTGTATCAATTAAATTGTTTAGGTCATTAGCATTTAATTTTTAAACAAAAAATTAATGGACTCAGCCACATCACTTTAATTTTTAAACAAAAAGTTTAATTGACTCAATTATATTTAAGTTGATTATTTTTATTATTTTTTCAATTAAAGATTTTACTGTTGCGCTTAATTATTTATATTTTTTTTTTTGATATTGTATTTTAGGAGACCAATAAACAAATTAATGAACATTCAATTGTTATTAACTCATTTTATTTCAATTATTTATCTATCCATTTTGTTTATGTATGTCCTTAAATTGGTTTCTTTGTGTGTTAAAGGGAACTTTAATATAATTTACTGGTACATATATATATTTTGTCATATAAAGCATTAATTGTAGAAGGAGCATTACATATTTTTAGCTCTAGCAAGGAAACATACCACCACTTCATCCACACGCAAAATTGCTGTATATAATTCCACTTCAACACGCGTTTGTGTTTGTGAAATTTTTTAACACAAGATAAAAGAACAGTTTAAAAAAATCATTTATCCTTTAATACACCAGCAAGACTAACTACACCCACGTGGTGTTAAAAATCCTCCTCCGAGTTTTATCACTGCATTTCACTTTGGCTATGAATTTATTTTAATCTTTTCATTTAAGCGCACTTTTTTTTTTTGGCGAGATGAAGCAAATACTACAATGGTGGGAAATTTTATTATACATCGTCCACTTTCATATGAAAAAAAAGAGTCCGACAACCCTTCTCTCTAGCCTGACTTTTTTTTTTTTTTTTTTTTTTTAATGCATGTTTTTTTTATTTATTGTATCTTCAAATATGAACTAACAATAAGTATTCAAATCTTAAGTCTATAAAAAAATTATTAGGCCCGACCAATGTCGTACATAAGCTTAGTGATAGTTATTAATAATACATAAGTAGTGATAAGCAACAAAAAGAAAAAAGTGTTTTCAAGCAGCTTCATCATCTAGAGTGTTGAATATTAGAGCCCGTGTATCTCTCTTTTTTAAGCGGATGTGCCCAGTAAAGTTCAAAATATTACGAGCAAGCGGATTAGGATGTGACTCGAGTTTTGTTAGATATTTGCCTGCGTATTTTACAATTTCTTCAGTCACTAGTGGCATATTCAAATCGCGATGTATATTTGAATTTTTGATGTACCATGGAGCCGATGTTATCATGCGTAAAATTTTATTTTGCCTTCGTTGAATTTTCTCTACATTTGCTGCAAGAAATTTTTCATGAAATTTTGTAAAAATTTTTGCATGAAACTTTTTTTTAGGTGTGGTAGAAAAAATGGCATTATATTTTAGAAACGTTTCTGATCTGATTTACTTCTCCACTGCTCCTATTGATTAGCAAAGAAGTTTCACTCAACTAATCTCAAGAAAAATTTCATAGTACAAATTCAGTTTCTATGATGTTTTGGCGAAGGCTTACAATTCTCATGAGTTCCCAACAAACCAAAACGATATGGAAATAGTTTATAACAAACTAACTACCATAAGCCTCAAGCTTAGAAAAGTGTTGTGAATACTATTGTGAAATGTTTATTAACAATTATTATGTAAAAAATTGAATCCTTGCGATAATATTGCTAGCGTATAGTATAGAACAAGCTTATAATTCTAATTATAGAATATGCTTCCAGGAAAATAGTTTTCTAAACATGATTATCGTGGGCATATTTAAAATTAAAATTTATATTCTAATATAATAATTACTATTTTTTAAATGTAAATTTATGTAGAAACACCACTGAACTTTAGGACACTGAACTAATTAAACAAGACAAAAAATTACGACTTTAACAAATAATATAAAATTCACGCGTTCAAAATAACTGGACATAATAAACAACAGTGCCACCACTTACATAAAAGTGTTTATGATAAGCTTATTCTCCATTGCAGTTATATTTAGCTTATGGAGTGGTTTGTTGGGTTAGCAAAAAGTTCAGCTTCCATCGTCAGCTAATTCACTATTCCTCTCACTAAGCCTCTCTCACCCATCTTCTCGTTACCCAGTATATTGCTTTGCCTTGGGGCACTAAGCAGCGTTGTCAACTCGGTGCTTTTCGCACCGCTTTTATTGCTTTTTGAAATGTTCGACGCGACAAATTTTGAAGTTAGTGCTCAGTGCTTTTTTAAATTAATTTTCAGTGCTTTTTGTTTCGAGGCGGTGGCACTAAGCCAAAAACTCAAAGGAAAATTTCCTTACCTATTTTTTTTTTCGATGAAGTCTTTCATTAAAAAACATAAGCTCTGAAGTTAAATGGAGCATCTCAAAAAAATCTACTAAAATTTTAAAAGGCTTGGTTTAATAACTACGTGTCATATTACCATCCAACCTTAACATTTTAAGCATAATTAATGTAAACAGTGTTTTGCCATACAACAAAGAAGACATAATTCAAGTATTTACTCAAATATAGTCTAATAGCGAAATTTTGTCTAGTAAAGGCAATGGGTGGAGAAAGATTGATTCACTTAATGCAATGGGAAAAATATTGAGTCCACTATTGAGAGGTTCAGTTCATATGAACTCGTTTGAATCATGATCAAAACTTGCATTCCCATCAAACTTCTGTTATTTCCATATTGAAACGCAGAAGTCACCATTTTTATTTCGATAAAAATTTATTATCTTTGTCACATATCAGCCGAGAGAATATTTCCACATAATTTAATAAAAACCAAATTGTGTAAGCCTTGATTTTAAAATATTTCAACTGCTAAGCCCATCGAGCTCAAAATGTACGAGTAATCGGCTCTTAATCTCAGAAAGACTTGTGGATTACTGCCAATTTGACTAAACTCGAGAGATTCGTTTGTTTTATTGACGGAAAAAAATTTAAAATTTTTTATAATAATTTGAAAATGCTTCGTCTTATAAAAATAAAATGTTTTTTGGATGCCTCAAATTTGTACAATTTATGCACATGTTGTCGGTTGGTTATTGGCTTGCGGCACAGTATATTCAAAATACATTATGTCTGCAGCAAATCAATAACCAAACGATGTGTAAAATTTTTTAAATAATATAATAAAATTTTAAATTTAGTGCTTTTTTACTTAAATTACGCTCTTTTTTCTTGGTTTCGGTGCTTTTTGAAATTTAAAAGTTGACAACGCTGGCACTAAGATAAAATCTTAAGTTGAAATCGTATGCCTGAATTAGGGAAAATGATTTTTCATAATAAATATTATATAAATTACAAAAGTAATGGCAAACATAAAATATCCTCTCTTTTAAAATTGAATGGAAGTAACGGGTGTTTTTTTAGAGGTATAGAACTTCGAATTGAAATAAAACACAAGAAAATCGTTTTAATGTCCATCAATTTGGCTTTATTGGAAGGATAATTTTATGCCATTAATGTTTAAATATGATTTCGGGCATGTGGCCGCCGCGGCTGGCTCGAATAAAGCCAATTATACAGGTCCAATTTTCAACTACTTTTTCGAGCATATGGGGCCGTATGTTGGCAATAACGCCACGAATGTTGGCTTCCAAGTCCCCTAACGTTTCTGGTTTGTTGGCGTAGACGAGCGACTTCACATATCCCCAAAGAAAATAATCCAATGGTGTCAAATCACACGATCTTGGTGGCCAATTGACAGGTCCATTCCGCGAAATTATGCGCTCATCGAATGATTCCTTCAATAAATCGATTGTGACGTGCGCTGTGTGGCATGTAGCGCCGTCTTGTTGGAACCACAACTCATCCACATTCATGCCATCCAATTCGGGAACAAAATAGTCGGTTATCATGGCTCTATACCGGTCTCCATTAACGGTAACTGACTCTCCAGCATTATTTCGGAAGAAGTATGGCCCAATGACTCCACCAGCCCATAGAGCACACCAAACAGTCAGTTTTTGTGGATGTAATGGCGTCTCAAGGGTCTCATGTGGATTCTCTTCACTCCAAATGCGGCAATTTTGCTTGTTGACGTAGCCATTCAACCAAAAATGAGCCTCATCACTGAACAAAATTTTGCGATGAAAATCAGCATCGAGATCAATCTCATTTTCGGCCCATACACCAAAATCACGACGCATTGCATGGTCTCGCGGCTTTAATTCTTGCACAAGCTGGATCTTGTAAGGTCGCAAGCCAAGATCTTTGCGCAAAATCTTCCATAAAGTTGATGGACAAAGCTCCAATTGCTGTGCACGGTGGCGAATCGATTCATTCGGGTCCTCTTCAACACTTTGCTCTACAGCGGCAATTGTTTCTTCGGTGCGCACTGTTCGACGTCTCTGCGGATGCGTATTATCACATAGAGTAAACGTAGTGCGAAAACGATCCATGGTTAACCGAATTAATTGCTCTGATGGACGATTATGTCGACCATAAAATGGACGGAGCTTGCGGTAAACTTCGCGAACTGAACCATTATTTTCGAAATAAATTTGCACGATTTGCAAGCGTTGTTCTTTTGTCAACCTGTTCATGATGAAATGGCAAACCAAACTAAATATTAATCACTTGACAGCTGACAAAATGGCCGCCAGTTAAAAAAGTGATGCCAACTTAAAGTTCTATACCTCAATAAAAAACACCCATTATAAGGCAAGGGAAGTAGAAATAATATTTTAATTTTTATGAACAAAAATAAAAAATACAATTTTCCTATATTTTAAAAAGTCACATTTCAATTGCATTAACAGAACCTAAATAAATTGAAATACATTGATTTTCAAACACCATTCGTCGCATCATCCAACACTTTCAGGATTCATACACTGCTTTTGAGTTAAAATCCTTTTGAATTTCTATTGAATTGGAAAACAAAACAAAAAAACTCAATAATAGCCAACACTTAAAGGACTCTCATGTTTGTTAAACCTACACATATGCATACATACACGCGGTATGTAAGGTGTGTATTATTTATGTATGCGAGGTCAGTTATATAATTCCGCGACTTTTTGTATGTCTCAATAAGGAGCTTTAGTTCCAACAGTAGTGTCGTTAACTGTTGTTTAATCCCTGTCGGAAAATCACTAGTCGACTACAACAATAATTAACTTATAGTTAACTTTTCTTAAGGCCCAACTATAATATGAATAAGCTAGCTTAAGCAACTGTGCGGTTACATATAAAACGTATGTGGCAAACTATAATGTACTTACAAACTTTTCGTCAAGTTTCGTCAAATGTCATTTGCTTAAGTAAAGTGCCAAACTGAACGCACATTCCGTAAGGAAACAACTGTTTGTGCATCTTTTAAACTCAAACAAGCAGCAGCAGAAAATATTAATTGATCTTAAATATTTTTTTATTGTTTATTATTTTAAACTCGGAAAATAAAGCAAAACTTTTATTTTCATTGGTTGTTTTACAATACACATATACACACATACTCATGTATTTACTTATGTATGTATATTCACTGTTGTACTTTTTAGTAGGCAAAACAAATAAAACAAGTAATAAGGTGATGGATATATTTATATGTGAATTTCTAATAGATTAGGTCATTCTTTCAAGTTAGTTTGATTGAATTGCATTCATTTAGGAGTTATGAGAAGAAACAAAATTACTACAAAATTATTGACAATACCTAAATGTGCAGCTGTGGCTAAAGAATACTTAAGTGCATGTAAGTACATTATGGCCACCTAAAAGTCACATCTGAATTGTTTAAGCATTTGACAGACTTATCGTTCAGTTCTGACATTAGCTTAAGCCAGCTTATTCATATTATAGTTGGGCCTTTAGACTAACTAAAAGCCAACTACAATGTCATCAATTCTTAAGTTGGTGAGTGCCAACAAAATTTACTCTCAGCTATTTTCTCATTTCAATTTTATGTCAACATAATGCTGTTATTATTTTAGATGGTACCAGCAACATGTTTTTGGAAATTTACTGACTACCAGGTGACTTAAATAAAGTAAACTTTCAATTAATTGAAAAGAAGTGCAGAGCGGGACAATTGACTACCGCCTAAAATAGTCAGTCGTTTCCATTGGAACGTAATCCAAGTCTCAGTCAGCACTAGTTGCGAAATAGTCAGCTTAAAGTTAACTGAATCTCCCACAGGGTTACTATTGTGAAATGTTTAGAAATCTGCGTTTATAGATGAATAAGCTCTTAATTTACGAAGAGAAGTTTGATTTAATCCTCCTAAAGCACCAATTATACTTGAAAAAATAATTCTCATGATAATTAATGCTTTTATAATAATATTTATTGAAAAAGAATGAAAATGAAAAAAGTGAATTTCGTGTAGTGTTTAAAAATAATTTTTTTTACGTAAAGAAAGCCATCGCTGAAGCCAAAGAAAAGCTTTATAAATACCATGAGGACTCGGCACCATCCATTTCAATGGCGAAGGTCGTTTAGTTAGTTTCGTGTGGTTGTTCAGGTCGCCCAAAAAAAGAGGTCGCATCACCAAGCATGTCGATCGATTTGTGGCATGGAATAAAATAGAATAGAATAGAATAGCATAAAATAAAATAGAATAGAATAGAATAGAATAGAATAGAATAGAATAGAATAGAATAGAATAGAATAGAATAGAATAGAATAGAATAGAATAGAATAGAATAGAATAGAATAGAATAGAATAGAATAGAATAGAATAGAATAGAATAGAATAGAATAGAATAGAATAGAATAGAATAGAATAGAATAGAATAGAATAGAATAGAATAGAATAGAATAGAATAGAATAGAATAGAATAGAATAGAATAGAATAGAATAGAATAGAATAGAATAGAATAGAATAGAATAGAATAGAATAGAATAGAATAGAATAGAATAGAATAGAATAGAATAGAATAGAATAGAATAGAATAGAATAGAATAGAATAGAATAGAATAGAATAGAATAGAATAGAATAGAATAGAATAGAATAGAATAGATTAGATTAGATTAGAATAGAATAGAATAGAATAGAATAGAATAGAATAGAATAGAATAGAATAGAATAGAATAGAATAGATTAGAATAGATTAGAATAGAATAGAATAGAATAGAATAGAATAGAATAGAATAGAATATAGAATAGAATATAGAATAGAATATAGAATAGAATATAGAATAGAATATAGAATAGAATATAGAATAGAATATAGAATAGAATATAGAATAGAATATAGAATAGAATATAGAATAGAATATAGAATAGAATATAGAATAGAATATAGAATAGAATATAGAATAGAATATAGAATAGAATATAGAATAGAATATAGAATAGAATATAGAATAGAATATAGAATAGAATATAGAATAGAATATAGAATAGAATATAGAATAGAATATAGAATAGAATATAGAATAGAATATAGAATAGAATATAGAATAGAATATAGAATAGAATATAGAATAGAATATAGAATAGAATATAGAATAGAATATAGAATAGAATATAGAATAGAATATAGAATAGAATATAGAATAGAATATAGAATAGAATATAGAATAGAATATAGAATAGAATATAGAATAGAATATAGAATAGAATATAGAATAGAATATAGAATAGAATATAGAATAGAATATAGAATAGAATATAGAATAGAATATAGAATAGAATATAGAATAGAATATAGAATAGAATATAGAATAGAATATAGAATAGAATATAGAATAGAATATAGAATAGAATATAGAATAGAATATAGAATAGAATATAGAATAGAATATAGAATAGAATATAGAATAGAATATAGAATAGAATATAGAATAGAATATAGAATAGAATATAGAATAGAATATAGAATAGAATATAGAATAGAATATAGAATAGAATATAGAATAGAATATAGAATAGAATATAGAATAGAATATAGAATAGAATATAGAATAGAATATAGAATAGAATATAGAATAGAATATAGAATAGAATATAGAATAGAATATAGAATAGAATATAGAATAGAATATAGAATAGAATATAGAATAGAATATAGAATAGAATATAGAATAGAATATAGAATAGAATATAGAATAGAATATAGAATAGAATATAGAATAGAATATAGAATAGAATATAGGATAGAATATAGAATAGAATATAGAATAGAATATAGAATAGAATATAGAATAGAATATAGAATAGAATATAGAATAGAATATAGAATAGAATATAGAATAGAATATAGAATAGAATATAGAATAGAATATAGAATAGAATATAGAATAGAATATAGAATAGAATATAGAATAGAATATAGAATAGAATATAGAATAGAATATAGAATAGAATATAGAATAGAATACAGAATAGAATATAGAATAGAATATAGAATAGAATATAGAATAGAATATAGAATAGAATATATATAGAATAGAATATAGAATAGAATATAGAATAGAATATAGAATAGAATATAGAATAGAATATAGAATAGAATATAGAATAGAATATAGAATAGAATATAGAATAGAATATAGAATAGAATATAGAATAGAATATAGAATAGAATAGAATAGAATAGAATAGAATAGAATAGAATAGAATATAATGGAATAGAATAGGGGAAAGATCTCGTCCAAAGACACCTGGTAAATCTTTTGGACTCTCCTTATGAAAGCCAGCACAAATATTAAAAAAGCCCGCTTAATACATATACATTCGCAAATAATGTGTGCCGTGTCTCGTCATCTTCAAGGGTCAACGAACTTGGTTACTTTTCCACAGAGTATACTTCAGTTCAAAATGACCAGAAAGAAAACCAGTAGCAAGCCGTAAATCATTCCTGGTGAGATTCAAGATGCCACTATATGAAAATGGCTGCAGCAATGCTTTGTACTGCCTTGAAATAGGAAAAGTCAACCACATATCCCTTGCGGTCGAAGTATAATTTCCTTTGATTAGAGAGACTTACATTCGGCCAACTTACGTCACAAAAGGTCTCTGGGCCCATAAACGGAGCAGCTGACACACAGCATAACAATATCGAGCAGCTGTTTCCTAACGTTGCAGTTACACATAAAAAATTTTAGCCAAAATGTTTCCAATTAAATCAAGTAATGCTGTTTCAAACAATTTTATAATTGTCCCAATTAAATTTTGTTGATTGAAAACAAAAAGTTTAATGTTTGTATGGATGTTAGCAAATATGCAAACATACAGACGAATATTAAACTTGTACGCATTATTAAAAATTCAACCAATTTTTTGATTGCTTGAATTATCTTTGTTTAATGAAAAAAAATATTTTAGTTTGTGTTTGCTTGTTCATGTTTTCATGGAAGTGTATCAGCCTGTTATTCTAGAAGTACCAAGTTCGAAGCATGACAGCACTGTGAGCTAAAAAATAATATAAGAACATATACCTATATATGTGCAATAATTGAATGAAAAATAATTTGCCGCGATAGCGTAGTGAATGTGTGCTAGCCTGTTAGAATAGAGGTACTATGTTCAAATCCTGCAGCGTAAGTTACGGACTTAAGCAAATAAATAAAATAAAAAATAAAATAAGTAAGTTAAAATTGGTTCAAGCGCCAATGAAATACGTATATAGACATGCTAAACTACCAGCAAATAAATTTCAATTATTTTAAAATAAATAAATAAAAAAAAATACTTTTTACCTTTTTAAAATTTTTTACTTTTACTTTTTAAAATTTTATACAATTCAATTACTTTTATTAATTCATTCAACGAACAATTTAATTATTTAAAATCTCTAAATTCAATTATTAATTTAATTGGGCCAATTAATCATTTGTTTAAAATCTCAACAGCAAGAAAACCTCATTTTTACAAATTCATTAATTGATAATATCAATTTGTTTGCAGGACGAAAATCAGTACAGGATTTAATTAATGGTACAATTTTCTAACTAAAATATTAATTAAAGTTGATTTTAAATTTTTTCTGTGTACATTCCATTACAGTCGGCTAACTGAGCCTTAAAGAGGACTGTGTTGTTGAAAAATAAAACGGTTTTATAAACTACCCTCGTATATACATATATGCTTGTTTACATACACATACATAGGCACTGAATTGGCTAGTATGTATGTACGAGTATATGCAAATTTACATATGAATTTGTATTTCGGTGACTGCGAAAGTAAATGAATTTACTGAAGCACTTACCTTTAAACTCATTCGTTTATTGGCAATATGTGTCATGTTCAGGTGTTGGACATTTCAACATTTCAATATGCTGTTTTTCTCTGTTTGCATTATTTTTCTTTCTACTGTATTTGAGTGTTTGATTCATAATGTTTGTATTGTTCAGGACATTTTTAATTATCGCCCATATTTGAGAACTTGTTTAAAAAAAGGATATATTTTTATTTCTATGTATGTTTGTATATTCGATCCATTTTTCATCCAGACCAATTTCATAATTGATATATAATGTATGAATGTATTTTTGGATACATATCATTTTAATTGATGCATACTCCAGAGACACAACAGTTGTATATAGAGAACATTGACGTTGCTCCCCATATATATTAGTAACACTTATGCGCCGCAGTGCTATAGAATAAACACATTTTGCAAATTAATCGAATAGTCTCATTCAGCACGGATTTATTTAAAATTTCAACTGCTAAACGGCTGAAGAGCAGCTCTTTTTTAAGGCACTTCAGACTTTTATTTTCTTTAGTGGCTGCTAATATGCATGTTGTAGTCCGTTAGTAGAGGATCTTAATACCTGAAGGTAGCCACTTCTTTTTATTTGGTTCAGGGTTAAATTGTTTTAGTGTTCGGTTAAATGGGGTTGTCCTTCTAAGGTTCCAGTTCAATATATCTGCTAGGCCTTGGAGTAACGCGACTAGAAAGTCTTTTATGTTGGATAATGACTTAAAGATAAAGCAACCCATTTTCATATGTGTGATATTTTTATTTAATGTGGATCTCTCCAATATCAATAGATAAATAGGCAGCTATTTTATTGACTTTGTAGTCAAATCAAATGGCCGCCTCTATCGGCACGAATGTTTAACTTGAGCAAGACCATGAATTTCTAAATCTTATTTGGCATTTACTTTGCTTTTCAAATAAGCCCATAAAAATTATTCTATAGGGGTCAGATTCACAGATCAGGGTGGACAGCCAATGTCTCAATTTTTGCATTGGTGTGTTCAGCGACTAACCTAGCACAGCTAAGGTCTCCTTGTTAACCGACTTCAAAAAAGGAAGAGGTTAACAATTCCTATTAATTTTTTTTTTTTTTGCAATATGACTTCATAGCTCGGTTCATATTAGACCGATTGTAAACAAATTTTATTGTCCCATTGGTCCCATTGTAAACAAATTGGACAAGGACATGCCCACAAATTTTCTGTTTGATTTTAGGATTACTTACTTACTTATTTGATTGCTGCGAAACCTAGAAAACACCTTTCGTTCTTGTAATTACACAATTTTAAGTTTGAAAAAAAGGTGGGGCTACGCCCATTAAAATCTATTATTATATTTCACGTGCGTCTAATTAATCGATTTTTACGAAACTTACATACAACACACCTTGAGCTCAAGAATAGACACAATCTTCCATTTGAAAATATGTGCAGAGTCACACCCATCAAAATTTAAGAACTGCGAAAAAGAGACAAAGAACGAATCAAATCAATTTCAGATACCCTATTCTGAAATTGAGCGTATTCCCGTAATAACAGTCTGAATATATTGAAACAAATTGTAGTCGAACGGGACAAAGTCTGGACCACATGTAGTAGTTTTTAACTAGTCTTACAACATGTGTCCATGCGTTGTCATGATTTAGTACTGCGGCTTCATGTCTTCTGGCATATATCGGAGTTTTTCTGAAAAATGCTCACTTCATACGGATCGTACGGATCCCCTGTAATTGTCTCTAGTCCAATTTAAGCAGCTTGTATTAGAAGAAATCTCTCTAATCTAATAATCTAAATAAAGAGTGGGTGAAAAAAATATTCCTGCAATAAACAACTTTAATTGGAAATAAAATAAAAAAATCAAATAAAATATATAATTCAGTCAATTAAACTCTGTAATTAATAAAATTTTTAAACAAAAGTTTAATTGACTTAAATAGATTTTTAATTAATTTTTGGTTTCATTTTCAATGAAAGTTAGTTGTTTATTACAGGAATATTTTTTTCTGTGGTTGTCATGGATATTTGATTGCCTGGTTGGCGGGCCACAGATTTTTCAGTGTAATATAAACTAATTATGAGTTTATTCTCGATAAAATCTTTTTGATTCATTCAAGAGATAAGAGGGAAAACCCTGTAGAATTTCACAAAAATATTTATTTTACTTCCCCTGGAGAAAAATATTAAGAAATTTTATCTCTCTCAGTTCGAAATAATAATAATAATAATGAAATAATTTTATTAAGTTTTTCTTTCTATTGGAAAATTAAAAAAAAAAAAAAATGTAGTCACACGATTTTTCGGTTAAACTAAAGATATGTACTCGTATACAAAATGCTCATTCAGTGCAAATAGAATACGAGAATTGTTTTGATTCATGGTATCACAGTTTATGTATTAAAAGCCCTTGAGGGTGGCGTTGGCTGAAGTAGTTAGCACACTGACTACAAAACTGAAGTTCCTGGGTTCGAACCTGGTCACCGACAAAGTCATTACATAACAACACCACACATTTTTCTGATGTACATTAGTGTCGCTTTGTGTCAGTTGTTATAGGAAAGTTCAATTGATGAAGACATACACCGACTTCAACGGATACTAATCTTAATGCAACATCAGAGCGCAATCCTTCTTTGGTATTGTGTAGCAGAATCATTGGCGAAGTGAAATAACCAATAAAATGGCTACTAAACACAGGCTTCAAACATTTAATACGCCTCATTGACACCAGAGGCGCTGCAAAACTGTATTATTAAAAACGTGCAAAAAGCAGAGTTGTAAAAGAATAAAACTTTACTCTATCTCTTTCTTCACCACCTGTGTTCTCTACCACTAGCACTTTCTTAAAGAAGGTAACACCTATTAGTAGTAGTAGGCATTCATTGCCTGAGTGTTACTTCTCTTTAAAAAAAATTGGCATCTTCGTTAATGATGTATATATCTGTTCGTTTGATCATATTCTGTTTTACAAAGTTTTTTTATTTGCTGTTTTGAGTTTTTACTTGAAACATGTTGGCATCACTGTTGTGCGAATCCCTGGTTTATAGTGTAATTAAAGAATGCAGCTGCACAAGCAGTAGTACGAGTAAAGTATACACTATATCTAAATTTATAACTGATTTATTTTATTGCGCAATATTATTGAGTGTGTATGAGATCCTCAATAACTATTTTTTACGGTTCCGTACACCAAAGGTGAAAAGGAACCCTATTGTTTTCGCTACGCTGTCCGTCTGTCCGTCACACGGTATTTTCTCAGGAACCGTAAGAGCTACGGACCTGAAATTTGGACACAGTATGAAGAACCTTGGCCGCTACAACAACAAATACATGAGAATTAAAAATTAAAGGGTTTTCCAAAACGAGCAACGAAAAATGTTAAAATCCCATGTAATATACATACAATTGTGTATTGAAACTTGAAATTTGTAAAATTAGTGTATTTTTATACAGACTACAACAATTAACACTAAAATTAAAAAAAATTAAAATTAAAGGGTGGTCCATCAGTTAATGCAATTTTGACTATGTAATTTTGACAATTTGCTATATCTTGGAAACCGTAAGCGGCAAACACTTGAAATTTTTAAAAACGGTAAAACTAAAAAAACCGAAAATTATAAAATCGCCAAACCAAAAAAAAATCGCCAAAAATAAAAAAATCGCCAAAACGAAAAAAATCGCCAAAATTAAAAAAAAAATTCTAAAACTAAAATAAATCGTTATATTCGAAAAAATCGCCAAAATGAAGAAAAACGTCAAAATGAAACAAACGCCACAAATCGAAAAAAATCGCTAAAACGCGAAAATGTCGCCAAAACTAAAAAAAAAATTTAAATTAAAAAAAAATCGCAAAAATTAAAAAAATCGCCAAAAATAAAAAAATCGCCAAAATGAAAAACCGAAAAAAATCGCCAAAACAAGAAAATAAAGTGTCAAAACTAAAAAAGGAGCCAAAACTTAAAAAATCGCCAAAACTTGAAATTTTCAAAAACGGTAAAACTAAAAAAACCGAAAATTATAAAATCGTCAAACCAAAATAAAAATCGTCAAAAACTAAAAAAAAATCGCCAAAACGAAAAAAATCGCCAAAATTAAAAAAAAATCTAACACTAAAATAAATCGCCAAATTCGAAAAAATCGCCAAAATGAAAAAAAAAACGCCAAAATTAAAAAAAATTTCAAAAATCGAAAAAAATCACCAAAACGCGAAAATGTCGCCAAAACTAAAAAAAAAATTAAATAAAAAAATCGCAAAAATGAAAAAATCGCCAAAATAAAAAAAATCGCCAAAATGAAAAAACGCCAAAAACCGAAAAAAAACGCCAAAACAAGAAAATAAAGTGTTAAAACTAAAAAAAAGAGCCAAAACTTAAAAAAATCGCCAAAACCGAAAAAACGCAAAAACCGCCAAAACAAAAAAACCGAAAAGATCCCAAAAACGAAAAAAATGCCAAAACTATATATTATATAGGATGAAGTTTGTATTAAATTACATATCTAGTGTTCGTACGGAACCCTTCGTGCGCGAGTCAGAGTCGCACTTTACTGAATTTATTTATTACTTATTCGCTGTGTAATTGAAGTGCACAAACTGAATAACGACTGTAAATTGTCCCAGTTGTACAACATTAAGTTGAATAAAAATAATAAATTATATTTATTCAATAACAACAAAGAAATACAATTTAAAATTTTATACCTGCATAGTATTTATAATTTGCATTTTTATTTAATGTTTTTGTTTTAAAAATTGCTTTGATCTAAATTAATTTTGTACTGTTTTTAATTGAATTATTTATAATCCTTTTTACGTACTTTTAATCCTGTATCACTGTTTCATTTTATTTGCAAACAGTGTGTGTATGTTTTTATTAATTTATTTACTAGTAATTTAATTTAATTCCAGTTTTACTCTTTTGTATTATACATACATACTTACATTCAAAACAAAAAAAGCAATAAACTGACCAAATGAAAGCACTTTGAATTGTATTAAATTATTCGTTAGTTATTACTTTTATTATCCTTTTTTTTAACACCAAGAAATAATGCATTGTTAATAACAAGTAGCAAATACAAAAAATGCAATAAAATTTTAAAAATCCTCTTTTTAAGCTAAAATGATAATCTATAGAATTAGAAGAATTATGCAATGTTGATATTACAAATCGGCAAATTTTATTTGGCTAAAACGTCGTTCATTTAAAACATTAGAAAACAATTTTTTATTTCATTATTAGTGTGACCTAATTTTGTTAATTTTTACCTCAAAATTAAAACGAATAAACAAATCCTAATGCCAATGACCTGGAAAATATACTACACTTTAGAAAATTCCTGCTAAAATTTTATATTAACTAATGAAACCAGTCGAAATAAGTTTGTTTTATTTTTTGGTTGTTTACAAAAAAATGTATATAGACTCAATTAAATAAACTTTCAAACCTCATACATGAGGGAATCTGTAGTCGTATTATACATACAAACTTTTATAAAAATAAATATCGTCACATAATATCCAAAAAATAATAAATTTGGCTCTAGGAGCTTCCAGGCAAATAAGGGCACACCACACCGAGGATTTCTTTGCAACTGTTGTGGAATCTAGCTCTATATAGTGGTGCAATCTCTAGAATCGCGGGGGTGCAAAATCGTGGCTTATGCTGATGATGTGCTTATAGCGTTAAGAATTTTCCTCTTACCGCTATTGCCTCACTTCTCTAAGGGATATCCTACAATATGGTATTTCACATTTAACAATATGGGCTGAGAAACGAGGGCTTGCCGTTAATCCTAATAAAACGGAACTAGTCCTCTTCTCCAAGAAGTATAAGATGCCTGTTTTCCAACCTATCACTCTTAATAATACGGAGTAAAAAGTGTCACAACACTGCAAAATGTCTCGGAGTTATTCTTCCCAGCTGAAAAAGTAGGCATTGATTACATAAATGATGGGAGAAATAGTGTAAATATTATTTTCCAAAGCAAGACAATGCATTCCCTTAGAAACGAGAGGGTAATTTTATCGTGCATTACCACATCTGCAGAAGAAGAATGTGTAGTTTTTGCTTGTGACAAGTGTTTTCAATTATAGAATTCATTCCTCGGACGTATAAAAATAATTAATTGCTTTCCTAGGACATGTTCTGTGTTAACAGTAATGAATTCTGGAATTAAAAAGTATACATGCTGTGCATTACCTTCTCCTTTACTATTCATTACATTTTCCCACTGGGTTGATTCAAAGCTGAGTTTCAAAACGATTATTCTAGAGAGAGTGAATCAAGCCACGATTTTACTCTATCTATGCAAAACACCCATTGGGAAAAACTGGGGCCTTACGCCCCCAAAAATCGTTCATTGGACCTTTACTGCAATAGTGCGCCCAATTCTCATGTATGGGATCACCGTGTGGTGGCCGTCCCTGGAAACCAAGACGTATCACCATATCTTACACAAGGTGCAAAGACTTGCATCCTTGTATATAAACAGTGCTCTTCGCACTACTCCTACGGATGCACTGGGGATGCTCCTGCACCTACTACCATTGGAACTATTAGGGAAGGAGATAGCAACAACCCCAGCAATCCTTCTTCCTTATACCTCTTTGTGGAACGGAAATTGTACCGACCCCACTGTAGAATACTCGACGATGAAGCTTGGGGATGGATGATTGACCAAACCTCCCCTGCTCTACTATACGAACGTCTTTATAAAACCTGGATAGCATACACAAAATTGTGGATGAATGCAACTCCAGGCAGAAGAAAAAGTGTTAATTTTTACATGGACGGCTACAAAACACTAGAAGTTGTGGGATTTAGGTCTTCGTATTGCTTAGTCACTTCCAGATCACTACAGTTTTTTCCAAGCAGAGATCCTTGCTATAAAAGAAGTTGGGGATTGGTTGAAAGTGAATGTCACTTCAATGACTTTGATTAACAGATACACTGATAGCCGAGCAGCTATTATGGCCCTTGAATCCCCGCTTCTAAGAACTACAAGAGCCCTCGACTGACGATCATCCCTAAATGATATGGCATATCAGTTTGCTATTAAGATCATCTGGATCCCGAGGCATAGAGGCTTTCAGGGGAACTCTGGGGCTGATGAGCTTGCTAGAACTGGAACAACCTTACAAGTTCCACCGAATTCGGAATGTGTTGGTTTACCCCTAATCTCTTGCAAACTCAGATTTAGGCGCAAAACGGAAGATGAAAAAAACAGGAGAACAAGAAAATATTATCACGCAATCTTTTCTTGCGACCCTACTATTTTTTTCAAGGCAGCTTCTTTAATTTTAAAAAATAGGAAACAAATCTCGATTCTAGTGTCCGTGCTAACCAAACACGGTCTCATGCACAAAGATTAAAGGTCGAACACAATGATTTTTGTTCGATAAAGAGGAAAGTGTAGAACATTTTCTGTGTCACTGTCCTTGACTTGCAAGAAAGAGAATGGCAACAATGAGCGCTCATGAGTTCAGGGAACTTTCTAAAGTTTCTAGTGTTGAACTGCAACGTATTAGTAGATTTATATTGAGCTCTGGCTGGTTTGACGGTGGGGACTCCGTGGTATCACAATGAACCAAACCGCTCTAAGTGAGTCCGGGATTCTGACTGTCACCCTTACCTAACCTAAAATCCAAAAAAGCCTTAAACTCTAAGTATACATACAAATTTTTTAAGAGGGAGGGATGCATTATAGATTTCTGGACTATTTAGTTAGCAGTCATTTCACTTTCATTGATAAAATTTTTGTATTTTGGAACATATACTGATAAAATATTGTGAGGGGATGTATAAGTCATTTTTGAGTTTTATGCGAGTTACCGCTGTTTATATAAGTGGCGAGCATTTCGCTAAACAACTTAGCTCGTTTTAACCCCCCCTCCCCTTTAAGGATACTTATATGACCCCTCATTATGAAAGAGAGCATAATGATCCAAAAATATTATGCGTATGAATAGACAATATGTATTACTAATAAAAAATAAATAAATAAATAAACTTCAGAATGAACTGGGATGTACGTACCCGGTACGTACACACACAAAAAGTTCAACTTAAAATCTACGTAAACAGGGTTAATATAACCCTTTTTCGGCAATGATTTTGCTTCACATGTGTTTCATGTTAATCTAACATGATTTACAGTAATCTTCAACGATACTGAAATAACACGAAGAACCATATTGAATCAAAGTTATTTCAAGTTGAAAACACATAATTTGAATTTAATGTAGACATTGTAATTTATTAATAAATTTAACTTACGTATGTACATGTTTGTATACAAAGCACTGTCTATATAAAAATATCGGCAGTTCATGCAGAAAAATCCTCTTAATTATCATTTAAGTTCGAGCCCATACATACTTAATAGCTGATAATGTTTCAATAGCTTCAATATTTATTTTAAGGCAATATTGTAAACTGAATTTTTTAATTTTTTTTTGTATAATAAATTGTAATAAGCAGTTAACAAACATGAGCATGTTCAAATATACATACACATATATGTGTGTGTGTATGTACAAAAATGTGTATGTAATCATGTAGTCGTTATATTTAAAGAGTACATGACACTTTTGACTACAACTCAAGGAAGTAAGTGACGGATGTTCCGGTACTTGTGTCAAGCGCTTGTCTTTCGCTTACTTTTGCTACATTTTGCTTTCAAACTCTGAAACATACACGCAAACACATTCATACATATAAGTATAAAAATAAACAAAAGCTGGTGTGTGCATACAACCAGGGTTGTCAGATTTTTTCCGACCTATTACGCCGAATTAGTTTTAAAAATCGTCAAAAGTCGCCAAACTCAATTTTATGTAGTTTTTCTTAATTTACATTTGATAATAAATTTGTTTTTGCAGAACACTTTGTTATTATAAATTTTTATAAAATAATCGTACAAAAATTTAGCAGAAAATCGCCTAATGTAGAAATAAAATCGCCAAAATTTATTTATTATAAATTTTTCTCGTCCCAATTCGAAAGAAAGATCATTAAAACCAAATTATTTTAATTAGTTTTATTATTATTATTGTTGGAACTTCATTTGTGATGAAGGTGTAGTGAACTTCGAAAACAGCTAGTTGTTCCGTTCTACTACGTGTTTTTCAGAATATTTACAATTAAATTTGGTGTTAGTTGTTTTTTTTTATGGGAATTGTTAAAATTTAAGTTTAAATTTTTAAACGCACTAATAATCCCAAATTAATATTTTACTTATTAAGTAAAATATTTTTTTTTTTTAAATACATTGAAATTGATTATTGAGGGGTTTAGCTGGAATAAATAATAAAAAAAAAAGAAAAGCAATGTGAGTCCGATCACAGAGGAGATGTGTAAACATCTAGTAATGAAAATTTTTTTTAAGTTGGAAGTACTTATGCTTTTATTATCTTTTTTTAAATTAATTAATTAAAAGTATCAAAACTTTCAATATTGTAAATACATATGAATTTGTTGGTTTTTGTTTGTTTTATTTAACTTATTTGGTTAGTAAATGGGCACACTGCAGTATATGTATATGTACTGCATTCAAAATTGCAGTCAGCAGTAAATTTACTGATTACTAAAAAAATTCAGTAAATTTTTACTGCTAATGAAATTTAATTTGCATTACCAGTAAAATCGTAGGGCTGTAATCATAATAAAATTATAGCAAGTGGCAAAGTTTTTATCATTAAAATTTTGAAACTTTTGTATGAAAAACATTTAGCCACTTGGTAGAATTTCATTATGAATACGGCCATTACTGATTACTGAAAATTCAATTCACCTCATCACATAACAAATCATTTAGGCAATTTATAAAAATTGTAGAGAAAAATTTTAGTAATCAGTAAAAATTTACTTGTTAAACATTTTTTATAATTTTTACTGAAACTTTAGTGGTACTGCAGTGCTCATCTATGGTAAATGCCTTTACTTTTACTTTTTAATTTTTAATTCCTGTTGTTCATCGTTTAGTTGTTGCTGTTCTTGTTGTTGTGTACGCATTGCAATTAAAATAAATTCAGTAAAGTGCGACTTTGACTCGCGCACATTCGGTTTTGATCATATTTTTTTGATTTAGATTTTTTCCTTTTTTAAGTTTTTCAGTTTAAACGATTTTTATTCAGTTTTATCGCTTTTTTCTCGTTTTGGCGTTTTTTGTTCTCTTTTTGGGTTTTTTTTAATTTTTGCAATTTTTTTCATATTGGCGATTTTTTAATTTTGACGATTTTTTTCTGTTTTTTGGGATTTTTTTAATTTGGCGATTTTTTTTTTGTTTTTGAGGTTTGTTTATTTAGGCGATTTTTTCATTTTGACGATCTTTTCATATTGGCGATTTTTTTGTTTAAGGATTTTTTTTCATTTTGATGATTTTTCCGGGTTTTCGCTATTTATTTCAGTCCTAGAGTTTTTTTTTAATTTGGTGCTTTTTTTCGTTTTGGCGATTTTTTTTTTGTTTTTGGCGATTTTATATTTTTTTGATTTTTTAGTTTTACCGTTTTTGAAAATTTCAAGAGTTTTGCTCTTACGGTTTCCAAAATACAGCAAGTTGTCAAAATTACAAAGTCAAAATTGCATTAACTGATGGAACACCCATTGATTTAAATTTTTTAAATTTAGTGTTAATTGTTGTAGTCTGTATAAAAATACACTAACTTTTAAAATTTCAAATGTATATATGTACATACAATTGTATGTATATTACATGGGATTTTAACATTTTTCGTTGCTCGTTTTGGAACACCCTTTAGTTTTTAACTCTCATGTATTTGTTGTTGTAGTGGCCAAATGTCTACACATTGTGTCCAAATTTCAAGTCCGTAGCTCTTACGGTTCATTTTCACCTTTGGTGTACGGAAATATACAGAAAAATAACCGGCGGCGGCGCACCGTCGGCTTCGAGCCGGTCGACTTGTTTCTCTGCTTGGTATTGCTTCTTTCAAACACTAATACACTCATACATAGCTCACACCGATTTGACAATGATGTGTGCATCTCAGCAAAGAAATCTAAGCAAAGAAATCTCAGCAAAGAAATCTCAGTAAAGAAATCAAAGTCAAAAGATTTTTACCCCCTAGCGTATAGATGTTTACACATCAAAAATATTTTACTTAATAAGTAAAATATTAATTTGGGATTATTAGTGCGTTTAAAAAATTTTAAATTTTGTGTTATTTGTTCATTAATAATTATCACATGTAATTTGGCTTACAAACCGCTACGAACTTCAGCCTAATCAAATCATAAATATACATATTATTTTAATTTCTTGCAGACGAGTTTTTGTAGGGTTTATTTTTGAAACTACTCCTTCAACAAACTAATTTTCCTGAATTACAAAAATTTTAAGTTCAATAATATTTAAAACAATAGCCGTAAAAGTCGCCAACAAATTTATTTATCGTCAGAAAAATCGCTATGCTGCCAAATCAAAAATTTAGAGGCCAAACAAGTTGAAAAATCACCATTTCTGACAACCCTGATACAATGTGTATAAAATAAATACTTACATACATGTAAGTACTCGTAAATTGTGTGAGAGAGACAGAAAAGGAGAAAATATTGTAACAGTAGTCATATGAACATCGCTTAACACCAAATCAAATAGAAACGCATTTGCGAGACAACATTTTCCTTTAGTATTCCACTTATCGAAGACTCAAATGTGATTTGTTCTGATATCTTTTTCTTTTCAACTGGCTTTTTATTTAATTTTGATTTACTTACTTATACACTTTAGTACAAGAAAACGTTTATTTTAGTTGCAGAATGTGCGTGGTATGTGGCTCAAGTAAAATGTATTTATTTTAGCAGTTTGTTTTTCGGCTAATTATATTTTTTTACCTCAACTTCTGCCTAGTTCGTTAAAAATTCCTAAATTATTTGTATTATAATATTTGTAGTCTGCTCCTAAAGCCCCGTTCAGACTATTATACAAGTATTAATACTTTCATCACATTTTACGATACAGAAATCTAAATACATTCGTTGTGACTGTCAAAAAATCTAACGTAAAATCACATATTGTGTTCAGACCATCACACTTCAAATCAAATGTGTAATACAAGTAGAAAACAAAACAGCTGTTCAATGAAAATGTCTGTGCTATTCATTTACTAGCGGCGGCAAAGCGGTTTCATGCAGGCGGGGAAAAAATTCAGCAGTTAAAAATATTCTATGTAAATAACAGAAAAAAAATTTAAGAAAAGATGTTACAAAAACGTTAAAAAATTACGTCAACGAAATACACTTCCATACGATTCACTTATTCAAAATTTTGAGCCGATATACGTATGACAAAACATTACATCAATGACGATACGCTATCGGCGGCGAAACAGCCGACTTGGAAGTTTGGTTTGTGTGAAAATGCAACCCTGATCTAATGAAAAGTATTATCGTTCAGAAAATTTTCTAAAAATGAAAAAGTCTTATGGGATGTCAAAATTTTATCGTATTATTTGCCACTTTGATGACATTTTGCGTTCAGACTATCACACTTGCACGTATTATTTGAATTTTTGACAAGTATAAATACAAAGTATAATAGTCTGAACGCGGCTTAAATATTAATCAAACAATCCTCAGTTTAATACTCTCTGTATGAAAAAACTCTGAAAAAAATTAATAGCTACCAAAAAATATTCACATTCATATATGTATTTGAAGACTTTTCATTATGAGCAACTTCCAAAATTTTTAAAATTTATTTGTTATAGCTATGCTATTTATGTCACGACACAGGAACTAGGACGTGATTTTCGTAACTAAAATAATCGACACTATTACAGTTATAAATTTATTTTTGTTTTGATTTCCTTGCACTTAAAATAAGTCCCAATTTACACTATGCAAGTCTTATTGATAAGCTGATTAGTTTGTTAGGGGAGAGAGACGGGGGGAAAAGAAACGTTGATGGTCCCCTTGTCTCTCTCTCTCTCCATGAAACGAATCAGCTTAGCAATAAGACTTGCATAGTGTGATTTGGGACTAAAGGAAACAAATTGTTAGATTTTATTTTGATTCGTTCTTTGGAGTGAGTGAAACAAAAACAAAACAAAAACAATGAGAACGATTGCTCAATTTGTTTTTGATTTGTTTTTGCACATGAGCACAAACCGATCGGCTGTACGCCGGCCACAAACAATAATTTAATTTAATCGTACGCTGCTAGAAAAGAAAATACTGGGAAATAAATGAAAACGTTTTGAAATATTTGCGGTGAATTTGACAGGTAGCCCCAAATGAAATTAAAAAATTTTCAGTAAATTTTTCACTTTTGCGGCTACTTAAGCGCTACCTAAACGGTGTTAACAATCATTCCTAAGAAGTTCATATATTCTAGAAAGTTGTTTATTGAGATCTTAAGTAAATTTTTGTAGTTGATTGTTTTCTTGAATTTTTAACGGTTTGCTACCTATCGACCTGAACAGGGGAAAAAGGAAAAAAAATCGAATTTATTAAAATATTTTTGCGATTTTTATCTTGAAGATGAAGTTTTTTTTTTATATGTTGACAATTTTTGTTCTTTATACCTTTGCCTCAGAGAGTAAATCAGTGAAAATGCAAAAATTATACGTAGGCTCAAATCTTTGGGGGCCCATAAATAATAAAAAGTGCATGACTTGGGTTAAAACTGGGAGACACGGGTCTTTTTTTTTTCTTTTATTACGTAGTGGTGCCCATGTATGGTTATATTTCTATGACTTAAAAAATTACACACAGTGTAATTAATAATCGCCTAATGACTCCTGCTAATACTATTATTTCTGTTGTTTTTCATTGTTTTATGTGATTTAATGAGAGATTAAAAATGTCATGATTTTTTGCACATGAGTCAGTGTAGGTCACCCATGAGGCACGCGTAGAGCTGGCAAACTATCGATAGTCATGCCATTCGATATTTTTGATAGTTTGTTGGAAAACTATCGATATTATTGATAGTATCGAATTATTTTACACTCAGGGCTATCATGAATAAAATTCCGCGTGAAAATTTTCACGGGGAATAATTCCAACTAATAGCAAGTAATACGGATAACAAAAATTCTAATTGAAAAGGGAAAAATTTCGTGCGGAATTTTATTCATGATAGCCCCGACTATGTTCACACGGCAACACGAACAGTCGTTTTGACTGTTGATATTATATATTATGGATATGGTTAAAAAAATCAGGTAAAAATTATAACTGCCTTATTCAGAAAAAAATCATTTTGGTTTACAAATGGTTTACACAACAAATTTTGTATGAAAATTTTTTTGTTAAACGTTTTTTAAACTTAAATTATTTTTTTCTGAATAAGGCTTCAAATAATTAATTTTATGTTTAATTTTATTATAATTTTTCAATTTTAGACTTATAATTATCTTTTTTTTCGTTTACAAAAACATACCTACATATAGTCACCGTAAATGCAAACGGACGTAACTACACAAAAAATTAGAAATCGAGTTTTTGATTGATTATGGTTCATTTTATTAAACTAAAGGGTGTTTTTTATTGAGGTATAGAACTTTAACTTGGCATCACTTTTTTAACTGGCGGCCATTTTGTCAGCTGTCAAGTGATTAATATTTAGTTTGGTTTGCCATTTTATCATGAACAGGTTGACAAAAGAACAACGCTTGCAAATCGTGCAAATTTATTTCGAAAATAATGGTTCAGTTCGCGAAGTTTACCGCAAGCTCCGTCCATTTTATGGTCGACATAATCGTCCATCAGAGCAATTAATTCGGTTAACCATGGATCGTTTTCGCACTACGTTTACTCTATGTGATAATACGCATCCGCAGAGACGTCGAACAGTGCGCACCGAAGAAACAATTGCCGCTGTAGAGCAAACTGTTGAAGAGGACCCGAATGAATCGATTCGCCACCGTGCACAGCAATTGGAGCCGACTAACCGACTATTTTGTTCCCGAATTGGATGGCATGAATGTGGATGAGTTGTGGTTCCAACAAGACGGCGCTACATGCCACACAGCGCACGTCACAATCGATTTATTGAAGGAAACATTCGATGAGCGCATAATTTCGCGGAATGGACCTGTCAATTGGCCACCAAGATCGTGTGATTTGACACCATTGGATTATTTTCTTTGGGGATATGTGAAGTCGCTCGTCTACGCCAACAAACCAGAAACGTTAGGGGACTTGGAAGCCAACATTCGTGGCGTTATTGCCAACATACGTCACCATATGCTCGAAAAAGTGGTTGAAAATTGGACCTGTAGAATTGGCTTTATTCGAGCCAGCCGCGGCGGCCACATGCCCGAAATCATATTTAAACATTAATGGCATAAAATTATCCTTCCAATAAAGATAAATTGATGGACATTAAAACGATTTTCTTGTGTTTTATTTCAATTCGAAGTTCTATACCTCTTAAAAAAACACCCTATACATGTTCACGCAAATATTTAGACCTCTGCAATGAAAAATGACGATTTTATTAAAGAAATTCAAACGGACTTAATTACGAATGCATCTATTTTTTATTTGCAAGGAACGTAACGAAGATAAAACCTGAAATATATATAAAAAGGAAATAAATGGTTAAAAAAATATAATCATCCATACTACAAGTAAATTTCGAAGAAAATTTGCAAGAATACTTTATTATTATTGCTTTTTTAACGTTTTATTGTTTCTACTGTAAAAATATAAAAGTGTAGTTACATACTTTTGCATTTAAGGTGACGATATGTACATACTCGTATGTATGTAATAATTTTGTTTTTATAGCCAATTCAGATATATTAGCGATAATTTCTTATCAAAAAATTCATTAAGATTCAGAATGGAACAAAATGTTTCGCTTACAAAATTTTGTATATTTCAATCAATATTCTAGCGCGAATCGTGAATGTGAGTGAGAGCGAACCTCGATATTTGTTGTCCGTGTGATCATGCTATTAGGAATGCTGAATTTCATTTTTCAATACATATCGCTCATTTATTCATTATTATAACTCAAATAAAACTAGTTTTGAAAAAAATGTTAAGTTCTCAATTTACATACAACTGAGTGGACATATTAATAAAGTTTTCTTCTATCAAGAGCTGAGCTTGCATGCTATTGCGTAAATTTTTTTTACACAAGACCAAATATGAATTGGCGGGTCGGGCATTCTGTATTAGAAAATTAATAAATTAATTTTTTGAGTTATGGCGTTATTTTATTAATAGAGCGATATGTACTTATGTATTTTCCATAGAATACAACTAATATGTTAAATTTTATCGAGTTTGTTGACAATTTGGTAATAATTTTTTTCAACGATAGTATCGCTATCGAGAAAAAACTATCGATAGTCTAATAAAAACAAAACCATCGATACTATCGATAGTACTATCGATAGTTTGCCAGCTCTAGTCACGCGCGATTGTGGTTGTATTTACATACATATAATAATTATTTTAAATTTATTTTATTTTCTTTGCATACTTTTTACAACTAAAACACGAGCTGAAAAAAGTCAGCCAATGTAGTAAAGTAAGAAAATAAAGAACATCTTGATTATTGAGTTCTTGTTTCAACTTTTTTATTTGTTGATCTTCTCATTTGTTTAAATGAAAGTTTAGAACAACTAAGAAATTTTTGGTTAAAGGTGCCCTGATGATCTCCATTAGCAGCAGTGAAATTCGCATATGAACTAACTAATCACTCAATAATAAAATTCAATGTATTTTTAATAAATAAAAATATGAATATGAATAAGTAAAATGATAATATGTGATGATTAGTGCGTTAATAAATGTTAAACTTAAATAGCGTGTGATTTTAGCTGACTAATTAGGCTTGTTAAAAATCTATTTTTGGATAGTTCTGAAGTCAGTCAATGGCAGGCAATTCTTCAAAAGCGTACGTTAACTAGAAAATCTGGAATCTTTGTTTATTTTGTTGGTTATGCACCGGTTATGTGTATTTTGTTGCTGCTTCGGTATTATTATGCAAAAAAAAAATCATGTTTATTAATTAAATAATAAGTAATTTGTGTGGGGGTACCCGTCTCAACCTTCCTACACCCCTAAAGGCTGGGTTAGCCGAACGTTGCTGTTGCTGTACCGTACCGTACTGTACTGTTAGAACATTTAAAAACGTGCGTATGCTTTACTTCGTTTTGTTGTTTTAATATTAAAAAGGAACAGCTGTTCACAAAACAGTGATGGGAAATAAAAAAGTTCAAATGGTGAATGTACCGAAGAAAAAGTACCTAAAATATGTAAACGCTACTAAAAATGTATACTGTCTATTATACATTTATAACAAATGTATATGTATATGTATGTTCATACATACATACATATCGATGGACACAAGTACACCTCGTCACAAAAATTTATTGCAATATCGTAAAAATAACACTTTTAAAAGCAGTTTAACAAAGCAGTTGTGCTGTTTAATATTATGTTTTTATCTTCCCCTGCAAAATAACAATTATTTGAGTTAGGGCCTTTCTACTTGTGACCAACGATATGTCTGCAACATGAAATAATTTTTACATGTGTGCATACACAATAAGAAGCTTTGCTTTGATACCATCCCTGCAGAAAGTGCGAATAGTGAAAATGTACTGAGTCGCTTTTGACTTTGTCACCAGTACTACTCAACAATTATTCCCCATACAATACTTTATGCCATAGACATTTAGCATGTGCTTGTCATTGAAAATCTACTAGTAACACTAAAACAATTGACTAGGTAGTGAATTCATAGTTCTTATGGGAACATGAAGACATACCAACCAGAGATTTACTGGTACATTTCTATACCTTACGTACATACAAATTTATGTATATTGACAAGTTGTTGCAAAATCCACCAGAAATACAACACATCTGTTTTCTCTCTCTCTTTTATACTGACGAATAGAAGAGAAATTGTAGACAATGTAACTACTACTATAATTTTAGTGTTGACATAGAGACACTTGGCCCCAGTCTGACTGCAGGGATTTAAATCCTTTAATACATATCACATTTATATTTTGCTCATACATATTTATGCATTTCTTTATTATATATAAGTACATATACATACACATGCATGAATATATTTGTGTACATAAGTATGTATATATGTACATTCCCAAATATTTATTTATATACTTATGTTTTTCCACACAGATATTATTAACAAAAGTACCAAAAAACAGAGCCAAAATACCCCTATTATATTTAACTTACAATGACACCATCACTGGCTTACAAACGTCACTTAACAACGTTAGGAAATTCTATTTTATACAGGTTGAGACGTGCCGTCAACGTTACAGCAAACTTCGGTAAGCGTTTGCATTGTTTTAAATCAACAAAAACGATCAGCTGTTTCGTTAGCTTATGTGGACGTTCGGCTAATTCTACCTTAAGATTGTGGTGGAACACGCAGTTTGTCTTAAGAGTTATCCACATCAAAATTTAGTGTGCCTCACTATTGCAGTTCTGATGATAGAGGAAAATTAATAATTAATTTGCGCCGGGGGCATCCGTCTCTTCGTTTACCTTTTTTTTTGGAACATGCATTTTGTTCGAAAAGCTACCCATATAAAATTTAGTGACCCTCACTATTTTAGTTGAGCCGAGAAAAAAGGGCATTTGGCGCCACTGTGCGGTGCTTATAACGTAGTATCCTTCTGTTTTATATACTTTATATACTTCTGTCCTATGCAGTGATATTAATTATACCAAATAAGAACTTAGTCGAAATTTCAAAGTCAGTACTTTTGGCGACCAAAATTTTTGATAGGAATTGGGTTTCTTTCACATTTATGTTTTTGTAAGAATTTTATTTAACAGAAAAGAACATCAGAAAATTAAAATACTATAATTTAGAATCCATTGTTAATATAAAATGGCCCTAACTCTTTTTTTTTTTTTGAAATCTAGGTTTTTGCATGTTTCGATACATTAGATGTTCTTCTATCGAAATATGTATATAAAAAACTAGATTTAAAAAATAAAATATATGTTTTCAATAGGTATGTAATTTAATGGTTTAGAAGTGAAATATTTGAAATATTTTCTTCAACAAACAAATTTCTCTCACTCGCTTATTTATAGCTGACTACATGGCGACGATTGTAAGCAATGAAATTGTGCAGTCGTGTAGTCGCAGTCATTTATGTGTTTAAAGCATTACATCTGTGGCAAAAAGGAAATAGTGCTTCGGTCGAGATAAGCTGATTTTGAGTTAATAATGGCACCGCAAGTTATAGCACTATAACTTGCGACTTATCTCATTGACACTTCTAATATCATTTGGAATAAAAGCTTACTTTAGGTTATATGTTCGAATATTTCAACTTAAATGTATTACTTATAGTGTGTAGAACGACATTTTCTTAAAAAAATACAGGTTAAAAGGGAATTTCTCAATTTAAATGTAAAAGAAATAAATTTCTGAAAATCGACTTGAACGCTTAAAACTGCTCTCCTGCGAAACAGTAAAATATGACTTAAGCACTTTGGTCTCCAGTAGAAAAGCCCCAGCTCAAATAATTCTAACTTTACAGGAAAATGTAAAAACGTAATAGCAACTGTAATATTCAAAATGTAAACTTTTTTGTACAACTGCTTGTAAAAGCGTTATTTTTTTTACTCTATTGCAATAAATTTTTGTGACGAGGTGTATTTGTGTGAAATGTATTTTGGAATCACTGAAAAACTCAATTTCGTTTAAAAATACGAGTTAGGGCCTTTCTACTTGTAAGCATTGATATGTATGTATGTATATGATTCTTAAGTAAATACACTATTTTGATTATTTTTTAAATCTTAAAACTTATTTGCTAACCTTCGAAATAAAAACATAAAATAAACATCAAATACTCCTACAAATAATGCATATGTACATAATAGAGAGCTGCGTAAACAGTCTTGAAATGTATATATGTCTTGTTTTTTTTTTTTAAATGTATTGTCGTAGCATGTATTATACTAAACCAATAATAAATGATGTCGTTTAATAAACGAAGCACGATGGATGTATTGATGCACGTGTATATGAGTGTTTTTAAGCGATGTCGCGAAGACTTCTTGTTCGTAACAAACAATCAAAAGAAGTAGTGTTGATGCGTGTATGCTTGATATTTTGCATATTGTACGATTGAGTGTGTATTAGGCTTATGCGTACTTTTTAAACACAAAGGCTCACTGGCTTTTCATATGCAGGAAAAAATTCTAAGACAAACTGCGTTTTTACTTTTTTGATATCTTAAAAAAAAGTTCCGCACCAAATGCATTTTCTGCAGCAAAAATGTGGATTTTTCAAATCTAAAAAAATCTCATATTTTCGTAATGACAAAAAATTTTTTTGTTAATAAACCATCTACTCTACCATGATCACGAATCTGCTGTTTATTTTAAATTCCATTAAGTGGTTTTCGAGATATGACCATTTGCAAATTTGTGAAATTATCACTCAGTTTCTTTTGCTCACAGAATTACTTGTTGTATTAGATTCGTAATCAGCGGATCAAAATCTATAAAATTCGGATACTAGTAGATGGTTTATTAACAAAAAATTTTTTGTCATTACGAAAATTTTATTTTTTAAACTACTCATGAGGTATGGTTCACTGATTTACTCCTGTTGTTGTATATGCATGACCTTTGTATGAAAATACTTCTTCCGTAACGAAGTATTTTCTTCTTTACTCCTATACCTGCAATAACTGAAACAAATTTCTTGTCATAAAAAATCTTGTAAGTTGTCTTGTGCAGGAGTCTAAGACATAATATGCAATCGTACAAGTATTTGCATGCACACATTTATTTATTCAATGAGATTAAACTTATTCACATTTAATGTAATATTTATGTTTTCTTTTTTAATTTTGAGGTTTAAGTCATCATTTTAAGTATTAGTTTGATTTATATGTTCTTATATTTATTACAGATACTCGTAAACGGATTTTACAGACAATCGCGATGTACTTTTAATATGCCCTACTGCAAGACGTTATTAAGGAAGAGTTAAATTTAAACTTCAGAATAAACAGGTAAGAAACCATTTTTCTATTACACTTAACTCTTATTAAATTTACTAAAAAAAATTATGGTGATATTAATTTCTGTTCGAAATTAAGAAAAAAAAAAATTCCTTTAAACTTAAAATATTTAATTTTTGTTGGTTAAGCACGCCTACATGCATTTCATTGCTGCTCAGCCCACTCATGAGCAGCCTTCAACCACAATTCAAAATAGCTTACAAAAAAATCTATTATTTAGAATTATAAAACTACAATCATAGTTGCCTTGATGTAAACAGTTAATAGCAAAAATATGAAAACAAAATAGGTAACACATGGTTAAAAACCACGCCCTCCAAGCCTATTTTTACAGTGATTTACTGGCTGTCAGCTGAGCTAGTGGTCAAACAAATTGCAATGAGTTCAAAGATAAGGTTATTGGCTCCAAATCATTGAAAAAAGCGGTTACCAGGAGGAACTAGGTTTCACCGAGTTACGTCACTTATGCTAACTTCATGCCAGTTTTTCATTATAAAATAGTTCCGTAAGTGTTTGTAGCGTCCAAAGTTTTACATATTCGGTGTAAGGAACCCTGGAACAGAAAAAATTATTGAAGTGACTGAAGTAAGGTTTTGATTTTTAATTCGTTTGACTGTTATGATAAAGGTTTGAAAATTTGTAGACATGTCTTTCGTTGTATATATATATATATTTATTCCTTTTAACTCCTACAAAGAACATAGGTCCGTAATGTAATACCCAATAGTTAATTAAAAAGTGCGATTTTGAATTGTTTGTGAGTTACGCGGTTTTTGATTTCAACTAATGAAATAAAGTTTTTTAAACTTCTTTCTTTTTTAAATCGTTTCAATCATTCGATGTACTCGTACATATGTATATCTATTTGTGTATTTACAAAAGCTTTTGCAAAACTAATACTATCTTACGAATACTAAATTAAGCTTTAACTTTTAACTTTTTCCTGTAAGCATCATTATTGTATCTACAAATTGAGGTAATTATAATTCATTCACATTCTCAGGTAGAAAATCAAAAATAAATTTACTCTAATAAATCGTCTTGGTAATAGGATTACAAATTCATATTTAAGAGCATTACAATTGTTGAACGAAATAGTTGTGTAAGCAATATTCAATAACTACAAGTTACAATTCATTATGCTTTTGTGTTAAATTAGATACTTACTTATTAGCTTCTTTATATATTTATTTGTTGGAGTATCTTTTACTAGTAATTGCCTTAATAGCGAAATTAAAATATAAAGTAATAAATTAGGGAAACTATAAAATCGATTATTAGAAACCTCAACAGTTATTAAGTTAAGTTATTTGGGCAACCAGCAAAATATGAAATCACTCATAAAATTATTAAAGTTTTTCTATAAAATCCCAGAGATTCTAGGCTCTGGTAAATATTCAGAGCGTTTCGAAAGTTTTAACATATCAGTCTTTTAATTTCACTCAGAAACATTCGGACCGATGCATTTCCTATCATAATGAGCAAATCAGTCAGCTAACGTTTGCGAAACGTTTTTTTTTTCTAGTCCAATTTTCTCTTGCTGTACGTTTAAAATAATGTATAATCTGTGCTTATAGGCAAAAGCAATGCAAAATTTAATGGTGCAGTCGTTCTTGCTGTTTTGGTTTTACTCACTGCCAACCACGAAATAAAACGAAAGCAAACGTTTCCTTTATTTGTATTCGTACCCTGACTTGAATTGACATCAATGTATCAAATTGATATGCAGAGATAATAGCACAAGTCACATAAGATGCTAGGGAAATACTCATGCTAATCCCAACCAAATCTGTAGCGCTGTCCTGCCTCAGAATATTCCCCTTATCATGGTAGGGGTTTTTCGATTTCGACTACGACGTTTTTGTAGTGGATTAAAGAACATCGCATGTCGGCTCTGGTGTCTTTTCAGACAATCTTGGTATAGAATGCTTCTTTCGTCTCCCAAACGAAGCCACAGTAATACAGGCTGAAAGACCTAATTTACACTATGCAAGTCTTATTGCTAAGCTCATTAGTTTGATAGGAGAGAGGGACGAGGGGAAAAGAAACGTTTCTGTTACCTTCGTCTCTCTCTCTCTCCTAGCAAACTAATCAGCTTAGCAATAGGACTTGCATAGTGTAAACTATGACTAAGGGAAGCGGCTAGAGTGTCGAGTGATAGGAAGATACAGGGTAAAGTTGGCATCTTTGTTGACAGTCCAGCAGCGCTTCTATACCTAAGACCATATATCACTTCTTTATTTTTTATTCTAGTCGGGCAGTGTATTAGTTTGCTATCTAGACTGAGTGGTCAGGTCAGGCTGACCTCACCCTCATCTGGGTTCCAGCACATATCAATTTTTTAGGTAACGAACGGGCGGACGAGCTGGCTCTGCTATGAATGCCTCCAATACCGAATCGGTAGGCATGCCGTTTGGTGCTATTAGAAGCGGTATATTCAAGCATTATATCTATAAGGCTGAATGTAGATGGCGCAATATAGTCACGTGCAAGCTTGCTAAGAAGATGTGGCCTGTTACAATGATAGGCGCTAAATACAATTAACAACTAGGAATCGTAAGAACATCTCAAGGTTCGTTGCAGTCATGACGGGGCACTGTACGTTCGCCAGAAATGCTAGTAGAATAGGTCTGTCCTATAATGAATTCTGCCGAAGTTGTCGAGAAGAAGGCAAGGAAGAAACAATCTTCCACTTTCTTTGCGAATGTCCAGCTTTGCATCTCTCGAGATAAAAATTTTTAGCAAGTCATGTACTAGACGATCTTTCAGATTTATCTGAGCTGATTGGGTTGATTGACCTTATCAGATATCTAAACGTGACGGGTTGGATCTAGTAACGATTACCGTATCAGAATACTTAGATACGGTTCTCCATAGATTGACATCGGTGAGTGTAGTTAGTGGTCCTTTCAAAAAGGAATCATTTAGATTTTACTTGAATGGCTGCCTATAGTAGGCAGCCACGTAAAAGAACCAACCAAACCAACCAAAGAACATCGCAACTTTTTTTCTTTAATCTAGGAATCAAATGTCGAAGTTGAAACACGCTAACCAGAATTAGGTCCATTATTTTGCAAACTCCCCAAGCCAAAGAAGTTATTGCTGCTAGGCTGGCCACAGTCTTATGTGGTATCACGGGGTTTGGTACATGTCTAGTATTTTAATATGGTTTGATTTTTTAGTGAGTAATATTTCCTGATGTGATTTGGCTAAAGTCCAATTAGCAGAGATTTCAATGTATGGCCTGAGTGCTGGTAGTCATTACAACTCTATGGCTTAGGCCGACATGACAGTTATAGCTTAAGTAAAGCTAAATATACATATATTTATTCTAATTGTACTAAAAATTTTAATTATTGTATGTACCAATCTGCACCATCCCTGATATGCATTTCTTTGTACATTGAACCAAAAAGGTACATAAATTCAACGAAAAAATTCGTTGATTCAATGAATTTATTCTTATTTTTCACCTAAGGAACATGTTCATTGAATTCAACGTATGCCAATCATTGACTTGTTGAATTCAACGTACCAGTTCGTTGAAGTTAAGAATCCGTACGTTGAAATATTACGTAAATTCGTTAAAACTATATATTTATACTTTGAATTTAATGAAATAGTTCCTTGAATTTAAGGAACCTATTCCTTGACCCAATGAATGCATTCGTTGATTTTTATGAATATATTCCTTGAATCAACGTACACATACTTTGAATGTAATGTAATAGTTCCTTGAATTTAAGGAACCTATTCATTGACCCAATGAACGCATTTATTGATTTTTATGAATTCATTCCTTGACCCAATGCACCTATACATTCAAAATTTCATTTTAATAAATATAATAATAGACAAGTTCATATTAAATTGAGTATTTTATTTAAAATTTCCTATAATAAGAAATAATTTACATTTATATATGTAGTATATATGTAACTATGTATTTATACATAAAAAAATTTGCTTATGATAGTATCATAGCCTACTAAATTATTACTGCCTTATTTATAAAAATTATTAAAGTTTTATAAAGGGTTAATATCGAACCGTTCTGGCCAGTTAAAGAAAACTCCTTCACGTTTCCCAAAAGCAACGCCAAAGTCCTTGTTAATCTGAAATATAGTTATAAATATTTATTTTGCAATAAATACTAAACTATAAAACACTACAGATTTGTATACTCACATATCGCAATCTACTCGGTTTCTTATTACGCGGGCCATCTTTTAAAAACTTCGGCTAATGTGGAAGCTTGGCTTACTTCTTTAATTCTGGAATTGTTGCATGTCTGCCAAGTTCTATTGAATCCCTCTGCACTCGAATTGTCATATCTGAGGCTTCTAATGCAAATCACTGCGTTGGTTCCGAATCTTCAAAATTAACATAAATAAATATGTATAGTATGTCTATGTATCTAAATAGCATCCAAAATAATTACTTACATAAAACTTGAGAATTGGTACCAATAATGTGAGAAGAATGTGTTCTTGATATTCGGGATATTATATAACTATATTTCTTTTTGCAACGAAAACTAATTATAATCAATTCTTAATTATTAACTTACTTTTTGGCACTTTATTATTTATTTCAAACCTTCTTCTTTAATTTGCACACAAACTTATTTGTTAAACGAAGAACAACAACTGGTTGCTTCGTGTTTATTTTTTCTTTTTAGTACGTTTTTTCCCGTTATAAAACAAGGAACTTGTACGTTGAATTGAGCCAAGTATAACAAAAATTCAAATGGTGGTTCCTTGAATCAAAGTACTCGTTCATTGAATATTTTTTTTTTTTTTTGAACCAACGTATAGTACGTTGAATTTCAATGAATTTAAATCAATGAATGCGAGTTCGTTGAATTTATGTAAAACTGTTTTTTCAGTGTAGAAGAACTGGACATGCACAATTATTGACACATGCTTACCCACATTACCGACAATCACATACATACATCGTATTTGTGTATGTGTATGCGTAAATATTTGTGTCGTGATTAGTAAGTGCGTCTCTGCAAACATACTGCAAAATAGTTACATACGTATCTTGCTGTGATCAACTACTTTTTATTTCCGTTTTCCATCCAATATAAGGGAATTATTTTTCCAATTTCATTTCTATAAATTCTCCTTCACCACAAACATGTCTTTCTATCTATTCGTACAGAGTAAAGCAAACACTCAACTGCAAAAGGGAAATATTAAAGACGACGCTGGTCAAAAGTTGAAGTTTCTTTTTTTGTAAATCACACACAACATGAAAAATATTTAACCTGTCGGAATGTTTATCATCTAAAGGGCTTAAAGATTACTTACGTACCTGCTTCTACCCCAATAGTTCTAAGAAAACAAGCACATAATACTCCTAACAAACACATATGTATGTACATACATATGTACGTACACACCCAGTAAATCACTTACATGTCCTTCTGTAGATATATGAGTACATATTTATTGAAGTGTATAGATAATTTCCCTGAGTATGAATGTGTATTGTTCGCAATCTACAAACATACATACATATATAACCCATATAAATATTTACGTTTTGCGTGTGTCCATTTAAAATCTGCAATAATTGACAGTGAATTTATGTAGAATTTTTAATAAGGTCTTTTTCCAGCAAATTGTTGTTTATTTTCATTTAAAAATAAAAACTCACTATCTATTCAAAATATACACATTTGCGCTCGTAAATGATGAAAGTTGAATTGAATTGAATTGAATTGAATTGAATGTTTGCAGGCACACGTCATTAGACAAATCGGAAGTTGTTCGGTTGGCAAAACCTTAACCATAATGGATTCTGATTGAACCGGATACGTAAATATTTTTTTTTTACATTTGCCTTTCAATAATAATAATAAATAAAATAGTTACATGAAAAATATTTAAGGTAAATAAGTATAATAAACTAATTCCGAATTTATATTATGAAAGTTGACATGAAATTTGTTGCACGAAACATTTTCTATTTTCTAATAGCAGCGCTAGAGAAAAATAGTAGTGGCAATCACTCTTCGTTGCATATCTGCAATAACTTTCTGCTACAAAGCGTGAGTGCTGTTTTTAAACTTTTAACAAAGTTATGGTAAATAAAAGGCTGACGCGTCGCGACGTAGGCTAAGTGCAGCAAAAATTTGAAAGTCAACGGCGCCGCTAAAATATCTACGTGATAGAAGCATTAATTTTTGTTACTCATTATTAGGGCTAATTAATAGCGTAGACAGACGACAGCGTTAATTTGCATTAAAATCTCACTAATGTGAATTAAAAATTTACCCTGACAGACGACAGTATTTGCATTAAGTAAACAAAAACCTGTACATCCCTTTCGTGCCACACACTTCGATAATTTTCCTTGGAAATATTAAAATGGAAAAAATGTATCTCGATTTTAATATTTCTTTGTTCCTTTTCTAAAAACAATTAAAATAACTTATATTTTCTGACTGAATCGTATTTTAATTTTGAAAACCAAAACAATTTGCCAACAATTGATTGATTGTTGACGGTGTTACCATATTAGGACTGTGTTATCATATAGCTAAATTCAGTATTAATTCACTGTCATTTAGTGCATTTACGGATGAGGATAATTCACAAGTTAATTTGCATTAAGACAGTTAATGCAAATTAACGCTGTCGTCTGTCTATGCTATAAAATATGCAAAAAAAAAATTCAAAATATGCGCCTTAAAGTATTTTTATTCAAAGAGATCGTTATTACATAAAATGAACACTCATTTGTTTTTTTTTTTAAATTTTCAAAAAGAAATGATCTTCTAGTTATTGTCACATAAAACAGATGAATACATGGAAAATATGCGTTCAACATCAGTAGATGTAACAGGAGCGTATTTAAATGCGAGTATTTCAGATGGGGACAAATTTTCAATATATTCATCGGTTTCGGTTTTATTGAAATATATATAATTTTTAATTTTTAATTAAGGTCTTCAGACCTGTGTTTCTGTTCAAAACTTTGTTGAATTTATCAATGAATACATTTTGGTTTGTATTTTCAATACTTTCTTTCACACGTTCTATAACAGCTAAACTTTCACTAATAGGAAGTCTTTTAGTTTCTAGTTGTGTGATGCTTGAGCAGAGGCATTCAAAATTATGTTTTATGTAAACTAAGTCATTTTTCATTGACGCTTTTTGAAACAATAATTTTGCATTGCGTATAGACTCTGCCTCATCATCATCAAGTTCATCTAAAGCGTCACAAAAAAGAGGAAAGAAATATATTTCATGTGAATTTCTTTTACACCAGTTTGAGTTATATGAGTCGTTATATATTAATCTCGTTGCCAGAGTGAAAAATGAGCTTTTTTATGCAAGGTGATCCAAAATAAGCATTTTTCTACAAAAAAATTAAAATATGCACAAAAAAAAAATGCTTTTTCTAGCAAAAAGCCAGAAAAATTAGCCCTGCTCATTATAATAAAACTTATTAATACAATTGCAATTTAAATATTAACAGTGTGCACACTTCTACCGATATTCGGTAGAATCTACCGAATATGTTTGTGAATTGTAACAATCTACCAATTTTACCGAACAAGGCCTGAAATCTACCGAATATTTTTATTTAGTAATTTAAGTCGATATATGTGTAAATTGCCTATTTTGGCACATAGCAGTGCGGACGCAGAGCGGACATTTTCTGTCATGAAAATCATTAAAACAGAACAAAGAAATCGGTTAAAAACTGAATCTATAAGTGACCTAATATTTGCCAAAGAATTGTGCCTTGGGGATGAAGTATTTATTCCTACCAATGATTTAATAATTTTTGCACAAAAGTTTAAATTCATAAATGGATCTTATATATAATATTTGTAGTTACGAATGTTTGTCAAATAAAAGTTATTTTAGTAGCTTTATAAAACCTGTGTACAAAAACTGAATTCCTGTTATTTATGTATATTATTTTATATATGCATAGCATATCTATATAAAGGGTAAGGGCAAATAACTTTTTTTTTATTGGAAATGCTTCATTGTTTATGGTAGTTTAATTTCCAATCACATGTGAAGTTTTATATGCGCTTTTGGAACCTGTTTAGTTTGATACTCCTTGCACTTACCCTTTATAATTATATAATTACATAAGTATATATATTTTGTTATTTTTTATGTTTCTTTGAATTATTATTTTTATGTTTCTCTGAATAAAAAAAATATTTCTTCCGAATTTCATTCAAATCTACCGATTTTTTTTTCAATTCTACCGAATTTAAAAAAGAAAATTAAGTGTGCACACTGAATATTAATCTTTCATAAATTGTAGCAGGTTGCATTTTCTTAGGGCCATTATTACAACTTAAAGTTAGTTAAAAGTAAGATTTTATCGTTTTATCATTAGCAAAAGTTTACTTTAACATAAAGCGAGCGATAAGTTACAGGCAAGTTTATCCTACCTGGTAAATTAAATTCAATTTGCAACAATGAAAAGCTTTCTATACGTCCGATAAAATCCTACTTTTAACTAACTTTAAGTTGTAATAATGGCCCGTAGCTTCTATATAAGCTTCCGCTTGCCAGCATGGGAGTTTAACTTTAGGTTTTAACTTAATATTTAAGTACTTAATTAGCTAAATTTTATTGAAATTTAAGTTGTATTTAAATACGATTCCATTTTTTCAGTTGTTAATTAAAGTTCTTATTAAATTACGGCAGCACTAACAATTTTCAAATATTATAGAAAGCTTTGCAAACAACAGCTGTTTAGCCTTATGCAATAAACACATGTACGTCATCCGGCTACCGATTGCAGCCTGTCGAAAATAGAATACATGTGTTTATATGCAAATTACGCGATCACCTTTGTAGCTGTAGCTAACATAGACTAAAGGTAGAATTAGTAAAATCGTATCGTGATGTTGCGTGTCAGCTGACAAAAACCGTACGATATACAATGCATGTTACTAGTTATAAAATATGTGATGGTAGCACTGCTGACGTAGGAATCTGCAGAAAACAGATTTTTCTGTAGCGAATGTCAAAAACGTCGTATTTAATGCCAGACAAAAAAAAAATGTGCTATGCAAACTGTTACATTTTCTATAACTTGTGCAAAAAGTTGAACGATACGGCAAGCTGTAAAGTAGAATGATACGATTTTACTAATTCTACCTTAATTCCTATTATTGTTAGTGACAAATAACAAATACAGTGTTGCCAATATAACACAAAATGTGAAATGAATGATAGCTTAAAAATATTGAATATTATTTAACAGAAAGAACATCTCAAAACTCCTAAAAAGAAATAAATTGATTCGTTTTTATATGTTTACGTGATACAAGTACATTTTAAATAAGTAATTTTATTTTTATAAATGTGAAGTATTTGAATGTGGCACCACTGAAATATGTGTACAAGCGATTACTTCAATATCAGGTGTTTATTATGTCGCTGACGCTTTTAAAATAGTTAACTATCTGGCTACATGGTAACAATTATTGGTAGCGGCAGTCGTGCCGTCGGTAGCCTATTGTCGTAAATGTGTTTAATGCATTAGCGTGGCAAACATTTCTGCAATGGTTTTTTGCGTGTTATACACATGTGAATTAGTGTAGCAAATTTCAATTTCATATAATCTGTATCAGAATGCAAATTATACAATATTTGCACCAGCATTTTGTAACGAAGATTGATTTCCGCTACTGACAGAAAATGTGGTGCAGCATGAATCACTTGGGCATTTTTAGCAATTGTTGTGATCTGGGGGTCTACTCTGTAATTCGATTCGAAAGGAAATGCTTTTGAATTTACATGTTATGAACATACAAATTCGAAAGCTTTTTCTTTCGTTTCGAATTACACAGTAGACTGCTTGATTTGATTTTACATGCCTCATATTGTCAAATAAAAAAAAAATCGTAAATTTTATGGAAAACTATAAAATTAAAATTAAAAAAAAATAAAACTTAAAATTAAAATAAAAAAAAAATTAAACTTAAAATTACAGTCAGCCCAGCTCAAAATCTAAATGTATTAGTTAAAAATATTAACTATTTTGGGCTTGATGTGAAATATATACACTGCAAAAAATATATAAAACTTAAATAAATTTAGTAAAGTGCGACTTTGACTTGCACACGAAGGGTTGTGTACGGACACTACATATGTAATACCATACGCACTTTAATCTATATAATCGAATATTTTACCTGATTTAGACATTTAAAAACAAAATTTAAGTACCCGGTAAACTTTTTGCGATTTTTGGAGATTTTATTTAGTTTTGGCACTTTTTTTAAGTTTCTTGACGATTTTTTTTCGAGTTTTAGCGTTTTATTTTAGTTTCAAGCATTTATTTAAATTTGGCGCATTTTTAGTTTTTTTTTTGAATTTTTTTTTTTTTTTTGTTATTCGTTTTGGCGAGTTTTTTCGCATTTTGGCGATTTATTTTAGTTGTAGCAATTTTTTTTAGTTTTGTCGTTTTTTTAGGCGATTTTTTTTTTTTGAGTTTTAGTTTTAGCGTTTGTGAAAATTTTAAGATTTTGCCCTTTACGGTTTCCAATATACTGTAAGTTGTAAAAATTACATAGTAAAAATTAAATTAACTAATAGAATAATCTTAAAATTTGATTTTTAAAATTTCAGTGGTACATAAAAATACACTAATACCTGATTTACATTAAGCATTTTTTTTTTATGAAATTTCATGAATTTTGTTGCATGAAACTTTTTTGATTTGTTAACTGCCGCGCTATAAAAGATATAAAAAAGGAGGTAAAATGAATCTCTGATGCATTTTTGGCAACTTTTTTGATTTGAGTTCCTTCTCCAGGCCTCCTACTGGCAAATAAAAAATTTTCATGCAACTAATTTCATGTAAAAAATGCTTAATGTAAATCAGGTATAACTTAAAATTTCAAATGTTTATATACATATATGTAATTCTAAGAATTTAACATTTTTCATTGCTCGTTTTGGAAGACCCTTTAATTTTTTACTGTCATATATTTAATTAAATCAAATATTATTGTAGCGGCCAAAGTTTTAGGTATTCTGTGAATATTTCAAATCCGTAACCCTTATTGTTCTTAAGAAAACAGCCTGTGACGGACAGACGGACATCGTATCGAAAACAATAGGGTTCCTTTTCACCTTTGGTGTACGGAACCCTAAAAAAGAAGATTCCAACGATTGATTGCTTGATTGATTTTTGCAAAAAAAAACCAAAAGTAAATGCAAGAGTATCGACGTTTTGAAAACCTTATTCAATGAGGGTTGCTGTTCCCTTCCTCCTTTTCAGGGAAAGCGATGAAAAGACTTAAGGGGTAAAAGTGTTCCCCAAAAGTTTTCTTTATAGGATTTAATATATAAGCATGAATAAGTGTAAAATTAAGTTTTAAAGACATATCAAGTTTTGTCCTATTTCTAGTGCTTAAGTTTGATTTCGAGGTTTATTGTCAATAAAAATCATATATCATGGACTGCTACCGCAAAAAAATCAGAATGACTGCATTTTCTATATTTATGATTTGATTAGGGTAGAGTTCGTATCGCTCTGTAAGCCACTTTACATATGATAATTTTTTACGGGAAAAAATTTAATTGTAAATGCACTCACAAACACTAGCAGAACGGAACAACAAGCTGTTTCTGAAGGTCGCCACACCTTTATCATCAGCGTTCTTTTGTGTTTGGTCCACTGTGTGTGGTGCTTTATATACTTATGGCGATTTCTTTTCTGAAGAAAATATGTTACACTATATATGTGTATCATTTTTAAATGTTACCTAGAATCACTCAAAGTGCTACATATTCTGTTACTACTATCGAACAAAATAAGCTGCTTTTATTTACAACGGGTACATTTTATCATTAATGTACTTCATTAGCGATTTTTAAGGCTATTTGAGAGGTTTTCCGCACACTATAATGATTTTAAGCACACATTGACATCACTAATTATGTTTAAAAAAAATTAAAACAGTCACAATATTTAAATAAATATTTATTTATACTAATTTTGTGTAATAATAATTTTTATATTTTGTATTTAAGAAACCTTCTCTCGAAATTATAAACATGACATGCAAAATAAAACCTTCGTTACCACAGTTGAAAAAATGGCAGTATGTACACCTTGAATAAAGTGAGGGTAAAATATGTAACATATTTACATGTTTTTCATGCAACATATTCATAAAAGAAAACTAAAAATTTTCCCACAGTTGTATATTTTGTACAAACGAACACAGAAATGTAAAAGATGTAGCATATATGCAACATATTTGTCAGACAAGAAATCGCTATTAGTTGTTCAGTGCAAATGGAATATGTGAATTGTTTCGATTCATCGTAGTAAAATTTGTTGAAAGTTTTCTTTTTTGCAATAAAAGCTTAATTTCCACCAGTCTTACCATTATCGTTTTTTATTTACGGACTTTCTTTCATATTCTAATGGTTCTTATTTAATTAAAAAATTTTAAATCCATCATTGTCTTTAATAATGTCGCTTAGCTTTAACCGAATTTTTTTTCACTATTTTCTTCTTTAACCGCATTAGTTTTATTTTTAACTTCGTCAATAATTTGCAATGAATTAATTTGTTGAACATTAACAATTGTAGAAACGCATAATTTGCTATAGCAAACAGCAATTGATATTGAATTATATTTCGATTATCTTATTTCAATAAGCGACTGTTTTAGGAGTAATAACTAAGCTAATATTTTTGAAATGTTTGCGTATTGGCTTTTTACAGAAATAGGAATGCATAAAGGAATACAAGTGAGTGGCTGCACAGAAAAATGACGGCATTTCCACCCAGCTAAAGTCTAGTTTAATTTTTGTTTTTATCTCTAGAAAATCACATTAATTAAATATTTCATTCAATAAGAATAGAAAAAATACTAAACTTAAGCCTGATTAAGCAATTATTCCTAATTAGAAATAAGAATACATTAAAAAAAAATATGGAAATCGGTTGACCTTGCGGGCCGGGCCATACCTGAAACTTCTCACCAGTTTTTAAATTCAAAAAAAATTTAACTTTGGCCTAATTCTTGCACTCGTGATCGGAATTGCATTCGAACAGAAATTAATTTCGATGGCAAGAAATTTTCCGATGATGTCACTCGCTACCAAGCGAATCGAGTTTTTGGTTTAGTGTTGGAAAAAGGCAAATATATTTATATATAAATTCATTTCACAACACTGAATAAATTGTAAGCAAAATCATATGTTTGTATATATGTATGTGTGCAAAAACATTTGTATGTACGTACATACACACGTACATATATGCAGAAAAAAGAAGCGATATACATAAATGTTATTTTCATTTTAATTTAATTAATAACTTCATAATAATAAATTAGTGTAAAGTTAGAGAATAGAGCACTAACCACATTTCCGATTCTCTTATTGGTTGACTAGAAGCAGTTAATTTGTTATTTAGATGCTCCCAGGGTTGGTTGATTTTTAGGGTTCCGTACACCAAAGGTGAAAAGGAACCCTATTGTTTTCGCTATGCCGTCCGCCTGTCCGTCACACGGTATTTTCTCAGGAACCGTAAGAGCTACGGACCTGAAATTTGGACACAGTATGTAGAACCTTGGCCGCTACAGCAACAAATACATGAGAATTAAAAATTAAAGGGTGTTCCAAAACGAGCAACGAAAAATGTTAAAATCCCATGTAATATACATACAATTGTATGAACATATGTATATTTGCTTAATTCACAAAACCTCTTGTATCTCTGTATTGATTGTATTATCATATTAAATACAAGAGTGTAACATTTGTTGTATGAAATTTTCATATAAAAATGAAATCACTATTACACTTTTATTTCATATGTTTTTAAAATGTTGTATTCAAAGAGAGGCTCTCTGAGAGAATTTGTATGTAGCTTGTTCTTCTTTTTTCATTAAAAATACGAAATACATTAATACACAACACAGAGGGTGTTCACAATTAAAAAACCAAAAGTGTATTTGATACACAAATACACGATAAAGATTGTTGTGAATTAAGCAATTGAAACTTGAAATTTGTAAAATTAGTGTATTTTTATACAGACTACAACAATTAACACTAAAATTTAAAAAAATTTAAATTAAAGGGTGGTCCATCAGTTAATGCAATTTTGACTATGTAATTTTGACAATTTGCTATATCTTGGAAACCGTAAGAGGCAAACTCTTGAAATTTTCAAAAACGGTAAAACTAAAAAAACCGAAAATTATAAAATCGCCAAACCAAAAAAAAAAAATCGCCAAAAATTAAAAAAAAATCGCCAACGAAAAAAATCGCCAAAATTAAAAAAAAATTCTAACACTAAAATAAATCGCCAAATTCGAAAAAATCGCCAAAATTAAAAAAGCGCCAAAATTAAAAAAACGCCAAAAATCGAAAAAAATCGCCAAAACGCGAAAATGTCGCCAAAACTAAAAAAAAATTTTAAAAAAAATCGCAAAAATAAAAAAAATCGCAAAAAATAAAAAAAATCGCCAAAATGAAAAAACGCCAAAAACCGAAAAAAATCGCCAAAACAAGAAAATAAAGTGTCAAAACTAAAAAAAGAGCCAAAACTTAAAAAAATCGCCAAAACCGAAAAAACGCAAAAACCGTCAAAACAAAAAAACCGAGAAGACCCCAAAAACGAAAAATAATTCCAAAACTATATATTATATAGGATGAAGTTTGTATTAAATTACATATCTAGTGTTCGTACGGAACCCTTCGAGCGCGAGTCAGAGTCGCACTTTACTGAATTTATTTTATTTTCCCCGACAACTCTTAGGCAAAACATTATTTGCCAAATCATTGTGTTTTGTTATATTTAAAGTCAACAAAGAAATTCTTTAATTTGTATTTTTTCATATAAATACATTTGTGCATTCATTCATTTATAAATAAATAAGTCAAATATTGAACATACGTTTTCTTTTTCTTCGCTTTTTCTATGTTAAACATGATTTCGAATGCCTTTTTGCTTGCGGGTAAAAACACGAACGGTTGCATTCGAATGTATGCACGTTATCGAGTGCTGTCATTAGAAATTTCGATATGTGTTACTCGAAACCGAATGCGAAAGTCCCAAAAGTTAAAAAACTCGCACATTCGAGTAATAACTCGCTTGCAATCGAATGCGGGAATTAGGCCCCTGAACCGAAAATCCATTCACTTTTTTCACAAATTTTCGACAACGATATCTCTCGAACAATTTTACAGATATTGGTAAAACCTATGCCGCATCGGATACATTTTATAAGTTTATAAGAATCAATGATAATCTAGAACCGATTTGACGAAATTTTTTTAAAATTTTTAGAAAAAAAAAATTTCGAAGTTTTTCGTCAACGATAGCTCTCAAAAGAATCACCCAAGCTTATTTAAATGTTTCTTAGGTTGATTAGATTCTGCACGTGATTGGCTAAGTAGTTTAAAATTAAAACAAAATTAATTTAAATTGCAGCAAATTTGCTTCCAATCCCAGTTGGCCATTTCTTTCAGATATCTTGCAAAACGAATGCATGATAATGTTAAGACCGTGTTGGAACTGTTGGCGACGGCTTAAAGAGATCAGTGGAGAGGTTTTCGAACAACTATCCGCTAAGTTCAAACATAACAACAAGAGCGACAATTTCGCTCATATATTCCTTGTGCCTGTAGAACTGACAGTTTCTAAAAAGTTTGATTAATGAAATTATAAACAACATATATTGGGAACAATATCCACTAACTATATATTTTGATGCATGACCAGTTGGGTAGTTTTTCTTTTACGCAGCTTTGAGTACGGTTTCTCTTACATTGTCTTTAAAGAAACTGAAATCGTTAAATTACATGACAAAGGTGGAAATTTCTCCTTAAGTAGTCGTGGATGAAAGTGTTCTCTGCGACAAATTGGGAAACCGGCATAACACTCACAGGCATACATATCTGTGGCAATAAATAGTAATGGCTTAAGATGACATAAGTGCTTTTTCATTTTATTACATATTCTTATTCTCTTCTTCAAGATCTATCACTCAACTAAATTTGAATTAAAAAATGTCATTATTAATAAAACCATACGCATTTATATTTTAACTTAAGTCTTCTTGGAAAATAATACGTAAGCCATAATATCTTACCTCAACTTAACAGCCCATCCAAATTATTATCCATTAAAAAAAAAAAAAAAAAAGCAATGTGAGTCCGATCACAGAGGAGATGTGTAAACATCTAGTAATGAAATTTTTTTTTTTAAGTTGGAAGTACTTATGCTTTTAGTATTTTGTTTAAATTAATTAATTAAAAGTATCAAAACTTTCAGTATTGTAAATACATAGGAACTTGCTGGTTTTTGTTTGTTTTATTAAACTTATTTGGTTAGTAAATGGGCACACTGCAGTATATGTATATGTACTGCATTCAAAATTTCAGTAAGCAGTAAATTTACTGATTACTAAAAAAATTCAGTAAATTTTTACTGCTAATGAAATTTAATTTGCATTACCAGTAAAATCGTAGGGCTGTAATCATAATAAAATTATAGCAAGTGGCAAAGTTTTTATCATTAAAATTTTGAAACTTTTGTATGAAAAACATTTAGCCACTTGGTAGAATTTCATTATGAATACGGCCATTACTGATTACTGAAAATTCAATTCACCTCATCACATAACAAATCATTTAGGCAATTTATAAAAATTGTAGAGAAAAATTTTAGTAATCAGTAAAAATTTACTTGTTAAACATTTTTTATAATTTTTACTGAAACTTTAGTGCTACTGCAGTGCTCATCTATGGTAAATGCCTTTACTTTTACTTTTTAATTTTTAATTCCTGTTGTTCATCGTTAAGTTGTTGCTGTTCTTATTGTTGTGTACGCATTGCAATTAAAATAAATTCAGTAAAGTGCGACTTTGACTCGCGCACATTCGGTTTTGATCATTTTTTTTAATTTAGCTTTCTTCCTTTTTTAAGTTTTTTCAGTTTAAACGATTTTTTTTTCAGTTTTGGCGTTTTTTTCTCGTTTTGGCGTTTTTTGTTCTCTTTTTGGGTTTTTTTAATTTGCAATTTTTTTCATATTGGCGATTTTTTCATTTTGGCGATTCTTTTCTGTTTTTTTGGGATTTTTTTCATTTTGGCGATTTTTTTCTGTTTTTGGGGTTTTTTCATTTTGGCGGATTTTTCATTTTGGCGATTTTTTTGTTTAAGGATTTTTTCATTTTGGCGATTTTTCCGGTTTTTCGCGATTTATTTTAGTCCTAGAGATTTTTTTTTTTGTTAATTTGGTGCTTTTTTCGTTTTGGCGATTTTTTTTGTTTTTGGCGATTTTTTTAGATTTGGCGATTTTATATATTTTTTTTTTTTGATTTTTTAGTTTTACCGTTTTTGAAAATTTCAAGAGTTTTTACTCTTACTGTTTCCAAGATACAGCAAGTTGTCAAAATTACAAAGTCAAAATTGCATTAACTGATGGAACGAACACCCATTGATTTAATTTTTTTAAATTTAGTGTTAATTGTTGTAGTCTGTATAAAAATACACTAACTTTTAAAATTTCAAGTGTATATATGTACATACAATTGTATGTATATTACAAGGGATTTTAACATTTTTCGTTGCTCGTTTTGGAACACCTTTTAGTTTTTAACTCTCATGTATTTGTTGTTGTAGTGGCCAAATGTCTACACATTGTGTCCAAATTTCAAGTCCGTAGCTCTTACGGTTCATTTTCACCTTTGGTGTACGGAAATATACAGAAAAATAACCGGCGACGGCGCACCGTCAGCTTCGAGCCGGTCGACTTGTTTCTCTGCTTGGTATTGCTTCTTTCAAACACTAATACACTCATACATAGCTCACACCGATTTGACAATGATGTGTGCATCTCAGCAAAGAAATCTAAGCAAAGAAATCAAAGTCAAAAGATTTTTACCCCTAGCGTATAGATGTTTACTTATCAAAAACTTATATTTAACTAATACCTAATTTACATTACGCATTTTTTTCATGAAATTAGTTGCATGAAAATTTTTTATTTGTCAATAGGTGGCCTGGAGGAACAACTTATATCAAAAAAGTTGTCAAAAATATATCAGAGATTCATTCTACGCCCTTTTTTATATAAAATTCTCTTTTATAGCGCTACAATAAGAAATTGGAAAAAGTTGCGTGCAATAAAATTCATGAAATTTCATAAAAAAATGTTTAATGTAAATCAGGTATAAGCTTTTAAAAAATTATCTTATCTCAGGTTTTCCTCATTTTTCAATTTAACCTAAGGCACTTATCTCGACTTACCATCAATAAAAATTATTTTACCTTCAAATATAATAGCTTAAGTGCACTTTAATTTTTATTTTTCTAACAATCGATTTTTTCATAACATCTTAACTAAATAAAAAACATCGAATATTAACTAATAAAACGTTTTCTTTTTTTTATAAAATTAATATTTATGTTTTAAATAAATGTGAATCTTTTTCGGAGGCTAAAAATTGTATATAATTTTCGACAAAACCCTTAATATCTCAAAACATGAAATTTCGACTTAAGCCATTATTATTTATTGGCACAGATATATAAGGATATTATCACGAAAATAGTCAGAATAGGCTCGTATAACCTCGAAACTTCGAAATATGATGAAACCTGTGGTTTGGAAAATAGGGATAAAATCAGTTACTTCTTATAGAGGGAAGTTACACAAAATTTTAAGTCTCTAACTCCCCTAAATTAGACTCCAAACACTTTTTCCTTATTGCCTTAGATTTATGTGTATGTAATATTATTTTTTTTTTTTTAATTTAACTTTTATGACAGTAGTTTTTGTTCGTGTGTATTAAATTTATTATACACATTTAGTTGCTGGCATTTACGTCTATAATTTTGACATTTGCAAGCCATTATTACAGATCATGAATATTTCAAACAATACAAAAATTAGGTCAACATTAATAATGAATAATGTTTATCGAAAAGTTATAAATTTTATTTTTCTTGTATGTAGTGAGAGAGAGAGAGAGAGAGAGAGAGTGTGTGAAGGAGTGAAAATGTAAACATTAAAAATAAAAGCATTAAACAATAAAAAAAAAAAAAATAATAATATCCATATAAACTTTCCTCTTCGACATTAATTCAGCTACATACAAATGCTTCTGTTTATACTTAGGGAAATAAAAATATACAGACAAATTTTAGTGAACAATGTTGAGATTCATGAGGAGAGTCGGTCTCGATGAGGTGCTCTAGCATTTGGCAAGGGATGCAATATATATACTTTGGTCCTGTGTTTCCCGCTTAACTTTATTTCATTCATTCATTCAAAATATACCGACTTTCAAATCTCTGACCGGTGTCTTTATAAGCGAAACATTTTATCCTTGAACTCTTTTTAGAAATCACGCCTGAGAATATCATTGTGAATAAGTAGCAAAAGCCGATTTCATCTAACTGGGACACTTACCATTTAGTTAGAAATTCTGCGAAGCTAAAAAACTGTGAGAATTTTTTTTTAGAGATTTTCAGACCAAAGCTACCTGCTTTCGGAATAGATCCTAAGGGATCAGTTTTACCTATAGTAGCGCTGTTAATAGTAGTGTACTCTCTGAGACTGAATCCACGCTTCAATGATATCTGTAAAACTTATGAGATGAAGAGAAAAGGAGAATGTTAAATGCGGATCTCGCTTTGAAAGCTAGTAGAAATATCGGGCGGTAATTTTTATTTATTTATACATAAATCACAATAGAGTAGAATATGAAGGCAAGGAGTTGTTTATAATCTCTTGCCTCGTTTGTTATCCACAAAAGAACTCGAATAAAACCGCCTGTCTAACTATTTTTTTTAAATAAAATTTACTAGTGTTTATTATATAAAATTAGGGTGGCTCTTTAAGATTCATTCGTAAATAATTTATTGAGAAGGAATTACTAGATAGAAGTAATTGACAAATGTCCTATATTTATAATATATGTACATATGAAAAAAAGCCCTTGACACTTATGCTTGCAAAAAAAAAAACAAACTTCGTTTTAACACGTTGGGGAGAGTCTATTTCTTTGTCTACACAAAATACTTTTGGCATTCAAATATATACATTTCTGCAAGAAACAGTTATTGATTCTGTTATGCCACAAATTGGTGTCGTTTCGCATGAAGTTGTGTTTATCGATGAAAGAAAGGTCACTAGAGGATAGAGTTGATAGAGATTTCATAGAGAAATGTATGTTTTTAACAATTTTATATAGCAACAAGGATACTCTATTATTATATACGCACATGCAATATTTATGTTTGTATTTCAATTTTTGTTTTTGTTTTTCTGGAAGGTTGCAAAAGTTTATTTATGTAGTTCTTTTTATTATTCAATATTTATACAATATTTAGACAAGAGCGAGCGTCAAAATAAAGCTAACGCCTTGTTTTTGTATAATAATAAACAGTTTTGCAAACTCAAGTGTCATTTACATTAAATTCATTAAGTTGAAATTAAAATAAAATCCAGAACTATAAAACCAAAATAATACGTGTAAAACGAAAGTTCTATGCATAATACTTTGTGGAATTTCTCATTGTGATATTTACATTGTTACGCCAGAGTAAAAAAACCAAACAAAACTAAAATAGCAAAATAAGATGCCTTTTAATAATATTTAATGATCGTATAAGTCAAACAAAGTCCATAATTTTTATTTTTGTTTAATAAAGAGAAGTAACACTCGGGTAATGAATCCCTACTACTATTACTAGGTGTTACCTTCTCTAGGAAAGAGATAGTGATTGAGAAGACAGCTGTTAAAGGAAGCTATAGTGGAAAGCTTCATTCTTTTACAACTCTGTTTTTTTTACATGTTTTCAATAATGCAGTGTTGCAGCGCCCCTGGTGTCAATGAGGCGTATTAAATTTTTGAAGCTGTTTTTAGTAGACATTTTATTGGTTATTTCACTTCGCTGATGATTCTGCTACACAATACCGACGAAAGTGGGCGCTCTAATGTTAGTTACTTTAGGATTAGTATCTGTTGAAGTCAATATAGTTCAATGCCCAGTGTCTATGTCTTAATCATTTGAACTTTCCTACAACAAATGATACAAAGGGACACTAATGCACATCAGAAAAATGCGTGGTGTTGTTATTCAATGACTGTCGGAGACCGGGGCTCGAACCCAGGACGTTCGGTTTCGTAGTCAACGTGCTAACTACTTCAGCCAACACCACCCTCAAAAAAGACACCTTTCAGTTCACAGAAAAAATTATTCCCAAAAAATTGTTAAACAAATATTTGTTTGAAATCAAACTTAGTTTCAGTAAATATTATGTACTGTTCCACTTAATTAATTTGTACCAAAAAACTGTGTAGAGAAGAAACAGGCCACGACGTTTGTCGGCTACTTTTCGGCATTTATATGTATACAACACGATTAATCAAAATAAACAACAACAACCGCACAATAGCATGTTGTTCCTATGAACAAGCAAGATAAACACCAACACACTGAAATAACATTTTCCCTCAGCCGAACTATGATTAATTTAAATTTTTACAAAACTTTTATCAGAATTTACAAAATTCAAATAAAATATTTACTGATTCAACGAATTTGGTTACTGAAAATGAAATTTAGTTTTCTCTGTGTTGTAAAGTCTTTGATGTACTCTCAAAGTTAATCTGTTCTTCGTTCCTTTATTTTATAGTCAAAATTTGTCAAAGTTAACTTTGTTTGTCTAAACCAGCTTCGTCCAAGCTGAGTTAATGATCCACGAGGGTGGATCATTAACTCAGTGTCTTTTTGAATTTCCCGCCTCTTGATTGAAATGGCACCAGTTCTCCTGTCAAGAGGCAACTCCTCCTCTTCCTTGACTCCTGTCTAAATTTGAACAAGCTGTGTCATTTAGTTTGTGTTTGGCAGCCGTTGATAACAGACTACGAGTATCTCGTCTTTTGAGACGAAAATGGAAAAAAGTGAATTTCGTTGGCTCTTTAAACATTAATTTTTGCGAAAAAAAAAAACCGTCAATTAAACCAAGGAAAAGTTCGATAAATGCTACGGGGACTCTGCACCATCGATTTCAATGGTAACAAAGTGGTTTACTGACTTGCGTTGTGGTCGCACAAGTACAAATGACGCTGAACGTTCTGGACGCCCAATTGAGGTCAGTGCACCCAAAAATTTTGAAAAAATCCTCAATATGGCGTTGGCCAACCGAAGAGTAAAATTGCGTGAGATTGTTGATGCCAGAGGCATTTCATATGGCAGTGTGGTTTCGATTTTAAATTATCAGCTGTGTTTAAGAAAGTTGTCTGCAAGATGAGTGCCGCGTTTGCTGTCAATTGACCATAAACGTAAACGTGTGACAACTTCAAAGTATTGTTTGGAATTGTTTAACCTCAATCCGAATGAGTTTTTGCGGCGTTTTGTAGCTATGGATGAAACATGGATGCATTACTGTACTCCGGAGACCAAGCAGCAGTCTAAACCTGCTACGAAGAAGACCAAGGTGAGTTTGTCGGCCAATAAGGTGATGGCAACAGTTTTTTGGGATGCACGTGGGATAATCCACATCGATTACCTTCAAAAGGAAAGAATAATAAACGGCGAATATTATGCCAACTTTTTAGACCAATTAAATGAGAATTTAAAAAGAAAATGAATGAACCCTTATGGCCAAGAAAAAAGTCATTTTTCATCAAGATAATGCAAGAGTGCACACGTGTGCAGTCACAATGCCAGAACTCTATGAATTGGGCCATATTCTCCTGATTTAGCCCCTAGTGACTACTTTATATTTCCAAACCTAAAGAAATGGCTCGGTGGAAAGAGATTTAGCTCCAACGATGAAATTATTGACCAAATAAATGCCTATTTTAAGGACCTCGAAAAATCCTATTTTTTCTTGGAAGGGATACAAAAACTGGAGAAACGTTGGACTAAGTGTATTGAGTTAAAAGGATATTATGTTGAAAAATAAATTTTTGTTTTGCAAAAAATACTGTATTTCATTCAAGAAGTCGCGAACTTATTGATCCGCCCTCGTAACTTAATTATGTTAATTTATCCCTCAAAATTGAAACGAATAAACAAAACTCCTTATGCCAATGAGCTGAAAAATATGTTGTAGACCCTGGTCGTACAATGTAGCTACATCCAAGCCACATACACAATGTGAAAGCTTTTGCAAAAGAGCTTTGTGCTTTCACACGGATGAGAGCCAACAGCCAATCCGAAATCGGCGAAAATAGAAGTTACATATTGTCAGGGCAATTATAAATAAAATTCCGCGAAAAATTTTTCCCTTTTGCAATTAGAGTTTTTTGTTTTGCTTATTAATTGCTATTAGTTGGAATTGTTCCCCGGGAAAAATTTCTCGCGGAAATTTATTCATAATTGCCTTATGTAAGTATGTAATTAGTATTTATACGAGTATTTATATGTGAAAATATTCGAAGCCAAAAAGCGAAATAAGGTGGTAAACTTTGTAATTCGAAACGAAAAAAATAATTTGGAATTTTTATGCTCATAACATGTAAATTCGAAAGCAATTTCTTTCCTTTCGAATTACAGAGTAGACCCCAAGATTATAATTCAATTAGACAAAAAATTCAACACCAACATCATTTGTCTGTCTTCTCTCTAATAAATGCAGCCAACATTTTCTTTTCATATTTTTTGTCTACATTGTTAAAATTTATATTAACGTGTGCATATTTTATGACTCCTTTCTAACATTCTTGCTTGAGAGCGATGTTAATTTAATGTTTGTTTGCTCTTACTTATAACATCAACGGAAAGTTTAATAAAAAAAAAAAACAACAATGTATGCATGTATCTACTCTATAGACTATAGTGCATACAACATTCTAATAAGTTTTCAAGTCTATTATTCATGGAATTTCTATTTTTATCATTTTACTCGTAATTCATGGACATCTACGCTTCAGCAAAATGTTGTTTCTTATGCCAGTAACTCTTTACAAAATGGCCGGTTTTACCAAATTATAAATTAAAGCTACAAAGTTTGGATAAAAAATGTAAACAAGGAATGTTAAAAAATAATAATGATTATAGCTGATACCTCATTATGCAATTCTTACGTATTATGTCACAGATTTTCAATTACAGAAAGTCTCAATGGAATAATTTGCATAAATCATCTGCTCCTCGTTCACTGCTTTAAACAACAAGTTGTAACCATAGGATCGTATTTTGTTTCGCACACTTCTTAATTAAAATGGGTTATCTTGCATCTTGTGAGGCATACCGTTTTGGATTTTGCATGAGGCGCTCTATTAGGGACTTGCTGGCGCTCCTCATTCAACTTACTGTTTAGGTGAGGTACAACCTACCTAACCTAGGCTTTCCAAGGATTTAGGCATGGTGTACTTTTGCCAGGACTACCTATTTCTTTTGATGCTGGTGATGGCTTCTCTCGATTTATATTAAAGGGGTCGACAAACTAAGATGACATCTTTAACTCCAAATTTTCAAAATGGCGTATGGAACACATAAACCCCCGGGCGGTGATATGTTTAAGCAACTTCAACACATTTTTTTGTTTCAGTAGAGAATATTAAATTAATCTCATTTTAAGTAATAGACCCCTGCACAAGACCACTTACAAGAACTTTTAAGACATGACGGATTTTTCAAATGCTTTACTACAGCGAAATCTTCTAAAACAAACGATAAACAACGATGTTTGCAAGAAATAGGAGTGGAGAAGAAAATCCTTCGATGTTACGAACAAGAAGTCTTCACGATACCGCTTAAAAACACTCATATCATCCCTACCACGTTAAACTATCCAATATGCAAAAATCGTTTTTTAGATTCGTTATGTTGGAACCCTAATTTATACACAGAAAAAATTATTCCCAAAAAAATTTCAAACAAACGTGTGTTTTGAAATAAAATTTTGTTTCGGTAAATATTTTTACTGATCCAGTAAATTATTTGTTTCAATTTTGTTTTATGTAAAAAAAAAACTGTATCATTTAGTTTCATTTGTTTGTGTTGGTTTTCCTTGCTTGTTGATTGACTTGGTCATGTGCTGATGTTGTTGTTTTCTTTGAATGCTCGTGTGCATTCGGAGAAGAAGCCGAAAAACATCGTGGCTTGTTTTTTTTTACTCAACAAAGTTATTTTTAGATTAGAAGAAACAAAAGAAATCATGTTTTGCGTGTATTTATTATTTGCGTATCCAAAAACGATTTGCTCTTTAGCTGAGTGGTAAGTACGTTCCCTACAAGAACACTACCAGTTAAATGACCGGTCATTTAACCGGTTGGGCTTACTGATATGTCTGTCAAAGTTTCTATTAGTTTCTTAAGAGCAAAATGTAAAAACTAACCGAAACTCTTGTGTACATGTGATTTTGCATCTCTCTCTATCTTATTAATTCCACCCGACTATGTAACATATATCTGTGCTGCTCATTCTGATTCCTTTTATAAGGTTATGACTACGAAAATATGGGTTAGCTCCAACTAGTTAGGGGAACGTATATATTGGTTAGCTCTAACTAGTTAGGCAAACGTAAATATTGGTTAGCTCCAACCAGTTAGGCAAACGTAAGTACTGGTAAGCTCTAACCAGTCAGGCAAACGAAAATATTGGTTAGCTCTAACTATTAAGTCCTAACATAAATATTTGTCAATTAAAATTTACATTTTAAATCAAAGTTTTTATTTAACATAAAACAATAAATATTAATGTTCTTAAAACTAATTTAAGCAACATGCTCTTCATCTTACTAGCCAAAGATGGATGCATGCTTTCGGTCATTGGGTGTAAGCGTCCGCCCAGAATTTTCTCTTATGGTATTACATTTTCCAACAAAGAGCTTTATGAACTTCCGTCATGCACGAGTTTGGATATTTTTATTCCAATATGCCCGTGGTGTTAGATGGATCCATACGTTCTATCATTTGGTATGAACGTTCACCCAGCTGCTGATCTTCTGGTATTGCATTTACCAACAGCGAGACAAAATATTTTCAGGTCCTTAAATAAATGGCGAGAACAATTAAAACTTCTAAAACAAAATGATTTAAAAAACATATTACCGTTTTGATGCATTTGCGGAATAGCCAGAGTTGCTTGAATCTGTTGAGTGTTGTGGGAACTTTGGACATAGAAACGTTGGCCGGGCCCCATTCTAGGCAAAGAAACCACAAGCGACATTAAGTGGGAACATTTGGCCAAGTTGTTGCATGTACCATGCCTTAATGACGGAAATTATTAAGAACATATAGTACGAATCAAAATTGATGATATTTAAAGCGCATTAAGTGTAAAAAATTTTTAAAATTAATTTATTTTGTCAATGCAAATTCTTGAACATGATTCTACAAATATTTCATCACTTTCCCATTATTTAGGCTTTATTTCATAGTCAGAATTTGAGGAACACTACTGGCCTTTGATTAAGGAATTTAAAACACAAAAATTACAGCAATATTGCACAATTATTTAAATTTTATTACAAATACATGTAAAAATTGACTTTTAGAAAATTTTATTTAGTGGTTTTTCACAATCATGTGTTCACAAATGCTATGTATAGCTAGTGCTTTTTATACATGCAAAAAGTATTAGCAATAATTATTGCATGTACGCATATAAAATATATGTTAGAGTGAAACAACTGATGCAATATATGCCTGAACTGCCACTAGCAAAAATTTTTGTTCAATACGTTTTTTTTTCCTAAAAACCCCCAAAATTTCGAAAACCCATTTGTATACTAATTATATTTTTTTTTTTTGACAATAAATAATCAAATAATTATAATTTATGGAAGCATTATCAAATTAGTTTAATAAAACTTTAATTAAAATAAAACATATATAAATATGTACAAAAATTACTATACAAAAATATGCAATAAATATTGTAAAAAGAATCCTTCAAATTTTATTGAAAAAACGAAACAGTGGCAGCTCCAGTAGCAAAATTTCAACATAAAATTGTTGCATGTGTGTTAGTAAAAAAGTTTTGTTTGTGTTAGTTTCGCTCATTCATTTCTTGTAGGGTTAGTTTATTAGTCAAGAGATTGAAGGTTCCGACTTATCCCAAACACATTTGGCTTTACACAAAACAGTATGGAGTGAAAAATTCTAGTTCATACAATTAGTATAAAGTAACATTTGTAACAAAATTTTTAAGAGAGATTTCTGTTCCAATATATAAATTGCATACTGTAAAAAATAGTTATTTGTTTTATTTGCTTTTTATTTTCATAAAAAAAATTTTATTGAATCAGACAATTTTTTGATTGAAAAAAATCGAGTTTTTTTTTCAACAAATTATTGCAAAATTTTGTATTTGAGTTTACAAATTTCTTTGTAGGACCTAAATTGAAAAAATTAGTATTTGTTGATTCAGAGAATTTTATGTTTGAAATGGAAAATTTGTTTTTTCTGTGTACGATATGGCTCGTTTCAAAATGCTGAAATTCTCATGGTAACTCAATAAGAAATGTTTTAATCCTGGTACTTTTAGGAATACGCCGACTTTAATTTCACAATTAACGGGTCTTCGCGCTCTTCTGAAAATTACTAATTTGCATATTGGACAGTTTGACATGGTAGGGACGATATATCACGTTCGCCACTCAGCGTCTCACATATATGTGACACGGGGGGTGTTCAAAAAAACTCATGTCCACGGTTGCCAGAAATGCAGATTTATCTGGAAATTTGCAGATTTTTACCCTCCAAAAACACGAAATGCAGATTTGAAGATTTTTAGCCTAAAAACCCAGATTTTTCAACTCCAATTATAGTGAATTTTTTTTCATTTTTCCGAATTCTGCTACTACTTCTTGTTTGTTTTATGTGTGAACGACTCATAGTTTAGAGAGTTACAATTTTTGAACTTAGAAGACATCATTAAAAAAACAAAAGAAGTAACTTTGGCAAGCTTCTGGAAACGAATATCTGATATAAAACGAACTTATTCTGATTACGATTTTGCAGCCCTAAGTTTATTCAAAATGCAATGTCTTTACCACATTCATTTGGAAATGTCGAAAAAATGTTCAGTCAAGTGAACTTGAATAAAACCAAACTTCGAAGTCCTTTGGATATTTATGCAACAAATTAAATGACTTTTTGTGTAATTTTTTATATATCCGATTTCTTTTCTCATTCATTTTATATTATTTGCTCATATATCTATAAAGAATTTTTATTTGTTTTTTGGTTAAAAGCATTTCGTTTCTCCTGAAGAAAGATGGGTTTCCACACGCAAAGTTTACTTTGCAAAGTTTTGAGTTTGTAGGAGAGAAGACAAAAGAGGTATTATTCTGTATTCTTTTTCTTCAACAAACTCAAGACTTTGCAAAGTAAACTTTGCGTGTGAAAGCGAAACTCATTAGTAGGCTTCAAAACCAATGTGGCAATTAATTGTAAAAAGGTAATGAAAAAATAGCAGTGGATTCAAAATTGTAGATGTAAACTTAAGATTTTTGCTTGAAGCTTTTAAGCTTATTCTGCCGTATTCATAAAAAATAGTTTTGGTTTACAAAAGGTTTACAAAACAAACTTTGCATTGAAATTTGTTTGTTAAATGTTTTGTATTTTTAATTTAATTTTTATGAATATTACCTATTATGGTTGTGTACGTAATTCTTAATAACATATTGATAGTCGTTCTACAGGGTGGGCCAAAAGAAACCAAGGGGTGTAAAAGTTTAATAACTTTTTTGTTTATTAACTTTTTTTTATTTTTTCTTTCAGATTATATAATATACAAAATGGAAATTTTTTTACACTAAGTATGAAAAATGATGTCTCTTAAATGACCACCGTTTTCAGCTTCGCACTGATGGGCTCTTTTTAGAGCATTTTCCATAACATCTTTCAAAACTTGTGGCTGTAGCGTTCGAATTTCTGCAACAATGTTTGCCTTGAGTTCAAGGATTGTCTCTGGCTTGTTCACATACACTCGCTCCTTCAAAAAACCCCAAAGAAAATAGTCGGGTGCTGTCAAATCTGGCGATCGCGCTGTCCAAATAATTTCCGAATTTCGAGAAATTATTCGCTCTCCAAAAATTTGACTTAAAAGTGCCATTGTGTCTCGGGCAGTATGGGCAGTGGCTCCGTCCTGCTGAAACCACATACCAGGTCTGTTTTCAAGAGCAGGACGTAAAAAATTTTCTATCATAAACCGATACCGCTCTCCATTTACGGTTACAGCACTTCCATCTTCATTCTCGAAGAAGTGGGGCCCAATGACATTTTCAGATGTGATCACACACCATACTGTACACCTGATGGGGTGCAATTGGCGTTGATGAATGGCTCTTGGATTTTGAGAACCCCAGAACCTACAGTTCTGCTTATTAATAAAGCCATTCAAATGAAAATGAGCTTAAAATAATTGATCTCTAGTTTAAATAATAAAATTCTATTGTTCTGGTTCTCTGTTCAGTTGTGAACCTCTCCATTATAAATTCTCCAAGTGTTGTCTATATAATCTGAAAGAAAAAATAAAAAAAAAATTAATAAACAAAAAAGTTATTAAACTTTTACACCCCTTGGTTTCTTTTGGCCCACCCTGTATAAACATTTGAAGTTTTTTACCTTATTTCAAAAATTTTTTAGTTGAAGTCTGCTGATGAGTTTCTTAAGCAGAAACGAAATGCACATTTTTCATACATTAAAGGTTTATATTCATAAAAAAAAAATAGAATGTGCTTGAAAGTTTTTTAAGAACAGTTTTCCTAAAAACTTTAAGTAAAATACATTTTAGGCCGGTTTTAAATTTTATAAATATGGGTTGATGAAAAAATATTTATATTACAAATGTACAGTTTTTGAATAAAATATAAAAAAGGTTATTTTAAAAATTTCTTTGAAGATTTTTTGAAGATTTTAAAAATAAAATGCAGCCACATACACAATGTGAAAGCTTTTGCAAAAGAGCTTTGTGCTTTCACACGGATGAGAGCCAACAGCCAATCCGAAATCGGCGAAAATAGAAGTTACATATTGTCAGGGCAATTATAAATAAAATTCCGCGAAAAATTTTTCCCTTTTGCAATTAGAGTTTTTTGTTTTGCCTATTAATTGCTATTAGTTGGAATTGTTCCCCGGGAAAAATTTCTCGCGGAAATTTATTCATAATTGCCTTATGTAAGTATGTAATTAGTATTTATACGAGTATTTATATGTGAAAATATTCGAAGCCAAAAAGCGAAATAAGGTGGTAAACTTTGTAATTCGAAACGAAAAAAATAATTTGGAATTTTTATGCTCATAACATGTAAATTCGAAAGCAATTTCTTTCCTTTCGAATTACAGAGTAGACCCCAAGATTATAATTCAATTAGACAAAAAATTCAACACCAACATCATTTGTCTGTCTTCTCTCTAATAAATGCAGCCAACATTTTCTTTTCATATTTTTTGTCTACATTGTTAAAATTTATATTAACGTGTGCATATTTTATGACTCCTTTCTAATATTCTTGCTTGAGAGCGATGTTAATTTAATGTTTGTTTGCTCTTACTTATAACATCAACGGAAAGTTTAATAAAAAAAAAAAACAACAATGTATGCATGTATCTACTCTATAGACTATAGTGCATACAACATTCTAATAAGTTTTCAAGTCTATTATTCATGGAATTTCTATTTTTATCATTTTACTCGTAATTCATGGACATCTACGCTTCAGCAAAATGTTGTTTCTTATGCCAGTAACTCTTTACAAAATGGCCGGTTTTACCAAATTATAAATTAAAGCTACAAAGTTTGGATAAAAAATGTAAACAAGGAATGTTAAAAAATAATAATGATTATAGCTGATACCTCATTATGCAATTCTTACGTATTATGTCACAGATTTTCAATTACAGAAAGTCTCAATGGAATAATTTGCATAAATCATCTGCTCCTCGTTCACTGCTTTAAACAACAAGTTGTAACCATAGGATCGTATTTTGTTTCGCACACTTCTTAATTAAAATGGGTTATCTTGCATCTTGTGAGGCATACCGTTTTGGATTTTGCATGAGGCGCTCTATTAGGGACTTGCTTGCGCTCCTCATTCAACTTACTGTTTAGGTGAGGTACAACCTACCTAACCTAGGCTTTCCAAGGATTTAGGCATGGTGTACTTTTGCCAGGACTACCTATTTCTTTTGATGCTGGTGATGGCTTCTCTCGATTTATATTAAAGGGGTCGACAAACTAAGATGACATCTTTAACTCCAAATTTTCAAAATGGCGTATGGAACACATAAACCCCCGGGCGGTGATATGTTTAAGCAACTTCAACACATTTTTTTGTTTCAGTAGAGAATATTAAATTAATCTCATTTTAAGTAATAGACCCCTGCACAAGACCACTTACAAGAACTTTTAAGACATGACGGATTTTTCAAATGCTTTACTACAGCGAAATCTTCTAAAACAAACGATAAACAACGATGTTTGCAAGAAATAGGAGTGGAGAAGAAAATCCTTCGATGTTACGAACAAGAAGTCTTCACGATACCGCTTAAAAACACTCATATCATCCCTACCACGTTAAACTATCCAATATGCAAAAATCGTTTTTTAGATTCGTTATGTTGGAACCCTAATTTATACACAGAAAAAATTATTCCCAAAAAAATTTCAAACAAACGTGTGTTTTGAAATAAAATTTTGTTTCGGTAAATATTTTTACTGATCCAGTAAATTATTTGTTTCAATTTTGTTTTATGTAAAAAAAAAACTGTATCATTTAGTTTCATTTGTTTGTGTTGGTTTTCCTTGCTTGTTGATTGACTTGGTCATGTGCTGATGTTGTTGTTTTCTTTGAATGCTCGTGTGCATTCGGAGAAGAAGCCGAAAAACATCGTGGCTTGTTTTTTTTACTCAACAAAGTTATTTTTAGATTAGAAGAAACAAAAGAAATCATGTTTTGCGTGTATTTATTATTTGCGTATCCAAAAACGATTTGCTCTTTAGCTGAGTGGTAAGTACGTTCCCTACAAGAACACTACCAGTTAAATGACCGGTCATTTAACCGGTTGGGCTTACTGATATGTCTGTCAAAGTTTCTATTAGTTTCTTAAGAGCAAAATGTAAAAACTAACCGAAACTCTTGTGTACATGTGATTTTGCATCTCTCTCTATCTTATTAATTCCACCCGACTATGTAACATATATCTGTGCTGCTCATTCTGATTCCTTTTATAAGGTTATGACTACGAAAATATGGGTTAGCTCCAACTAGTTAGGGGAACGTATATATTGGTTAGCTCTAACTAGTTAGGCAAACGTAAATATTGGTTAGCTCCAACCAGTTAGGCAAACGTAAGTACTGGTAAGCTCTAACCAGTCAGGCAAACGAAAATATTGGTTAGCTCTAACTATTAAGTCCTAACATAAATATTTGTCAATTAAAATTTACATTTTAAATCAAAGTTTTTATTTAACATAAAACAATAAATATTAATGTTCTTAAAACTAATTTAAGCAACATGCTCTTCATCTTACTAGCCAAAGATGGATGCATGCTTTCGGTCATTGGGTGTAAGCGTCCGCCCAGAATTTTCTCTTATGGTATTACATTTTCCAACAAAGAGCTTTATGAACTTCCGTCATGCACGAGTTTGGATATTTTTATTCCAATATGCCCGTGGTGTTAGATGGATCCATACGTTCTATCATTTGGTATGAACGTTCACCCAGCTGCTGATCTTCTGGTATTGCATTTACCAACAGCGAGACAAAATATTTTCAGGTCCTTAAATAAATGGCGAGAACAATTAAAACTTCTAAAACAAAATGATTTAAAAAACATATTACCGTTTTGATGCATTTGCGGAATAGCCAGAGTTGCTTGAATCTGTTGAGTGTTGTGGGAACTTTGGACATAGAAACGTTGGCCGGGCCCCATTCTAGGCAAAGAAACCACAAGCGACATTAAGTGGGAACATTTGGCCAAGTTGTTGCATGTACCATGCCTTAATGACGGAAATTATTAAGAACATATAGTACGAATCAAAATTGATGATATTTAAAGCGCATTAAGTGTAAAAAATTTTTAAAATTAATTTATTTTGTCAATGCAAATTCTTGAACATGATTCTACAAATATTTCATCACTTTCCCATTATTTAGGCTTTATTTCATAGTCAGAATTTGAGGAACACTACTGGCCTTTGATTAAGGAATTTAAAACACAAAAATTACAGCAATATTGCACAATTATTTAAATTTTATTACAAATACATGTAAAAATTGACTTTTAGAAAATTTTATTTAGTGGTTTTTCACAATCATGTGTTCACAAATGCTATGTATAGCTAGTGCTTTTTATACATGCAAAAAGTATTAGCAATAATTATTGCATGTACGCATATAAAATATATGTTAGAGTGAAACAACTGATGCAATATATGCCTGAACTGCCACTAGCAAAAATTTTTGTTCAATACGTTTTTTTTTCCTAAAAACCCCCAAAATTTCGAAAACCCATTTGTATACTAATTATATTTTTTTTTTTTGACAATAAATAATCAAATAATTATAATTTATGGAAGCATTATCAAATTAGTTTAATAAAACTTTAATTAAAATAAAACATATATAAATATGTACAAAAATTACTATACAAAAATATGCAATAAATATTGTAAAAAGAATCCTTCAAATTTTATTGAAAAAACGAAACAGTGGCAGCTCCAGTAGCAAAATTTCAACATAAAATTGTTGCATGTGTGTTAGTAAAAAAGTTTTGTTTGTGTTAGTTTCGCTCATTCATTTCTTGTAGGGTTAGTTTATTAGTCAAGAGATTGAAGGTTCCGACTTATCCCAAACACATTTGGCTTTACACAAAACAGTATGGAGTGAAAAATTCTAGTTCATACAATTAGTATAAAGTAACATTTGTAACAAAATTTTTAAGAGAGATTTCTGTTCCAATATATAAATTGCATACTGTAAAAAATAGTTATTTGTTTTATTTGCTTTTTATTTTCATAAAAAAAATTTTATTGAATCAGACAATTTTTTGATTGAAAAAAATCGAGTTTTTTTTTCAACAAATTATTGCAAAATTTTGTATTTGAGTTTACAAATTTCTTTGTAGGACCTAAATTGAAAAAATTAGTATTTGTTGATTCAGAGAATTTTATGTTTGAAATGGAAAATTTGTTTTTTCTGTGTACGATATGGCTCGTTTCAAAATGCTGAAATTCTCATGGTAACTCAATAAGAAATGTTTTAATCCTGGTACTTTTAGGAATACGCCGACTTTAATTTCACAATTAACGGGTCTTCGCGCTCTTCTGAAAATTACTAATTTGCATATTGGACAGTTTGACATGGTAGGGACGATATATCACGTTCGCCACTCAGCGTCTCACATATATGTGACACGGGGGGTGTTCAAAAAAACTCATGTCCACGGTTGCCAGAAATGCAGATTTATCTGGAAATTTGCAGATTTTTACCCTCCAAAAACACGAAATGCAGATTTGAAGATTTTTAGCCTAAAAACCCAGATTTTTCAACTCCAATTATAGTGAATTTTTTTTCATTTTTCCGAATTCTGCTACTACTTCTTGTTTGTTTTATGTGTGAACGACTCATAGTTTAGAGAGTTACAATTTTTGAACTTAGAAGACATCATTAAAAAAACAAAAGAAGTAACTTTGGCAAGCTTCTGGAAACGAATATCTGATATAAAACGAACTTATTCTGATTACGATTTTGCAGCCCTAAGTTTATTCAAAATGCAATGTCTTTACCACATTCATTTGGAAATGTCGAAAAAATGTTCAGTCAAGTGAACTTGAATAAAACCAAACTTCGAAGTCCTTTGGATATTTATGCAACAAATTAAATGACTTTTTGTGTAATTTTTTATATATCCGATTTCTTTTCTCATTCATTTTATATTATTTGCTCATATATCTATAAAGAATTTTTATTTGTTTTTTGGTTAAAAGCATTTCGTTTCTCCTGAAGAAAGATGGGTTTCCACACGCAAAGTTTACTTTGCAAAGTTTTGAGTTTGTAGGAGAGAAGACAAAAGAGGTATTATTCTGTATTCTTTTTCTTCAACAAACTCAAGACTTTGCAAAGTAAACTTTGCGTGTGAAAGCGAAACTCATTAGTAGGCTTCAAAACCAATGTGGCAATTAATTGTAAAAAGGTAATGAAAAAATAGCAGTGGATTCAAAATTGTAGATGTAAACTTAAGATTTTTGCTTGAAGCTTTTAAGCTTATTCTGCCGTATTCATAAAAAATAGTTTTGGTTTACAAAAGGTTTACAAAACAAACTTTGCATTGAAATTTGTTTGTTAAATGTTTTGTATTTTTAATTTAATTTTTATGAATATTACCTATTATGGTTGTGTACGTAATTCTTAATAACATATTGATAGTCGTTCTACAGGGTGGGCCAAAAGAAACCAAGGGGTGTAAAAGTTTAATAACTTTTTTGTTTATTAACTTTTTTTTATTTTTTCTTTCAGATTATATAATATACAAAATGGAAATTTTTTTACACTAAGTATGAAAAATGATGTCTCTTAAATGACCACCGTTTTCAGCTTCGCACTGATGGGCTCTTTTTAGAGCATTTTCCATAACATCTTTCAAAACTTGTGGCTGTAGCGTTCGAATTTCTGCAACAATGTTTGCCTTGAGTTCAAGGATTGTCTCTGGCTTGTTCACATACACTCGCTCCTTCAAAAAACCCCAAAGAAAATAGTCGGGTGCTGTCAAATCTGGCGATCGCGCTGTCCAAATAATTTCCGAATTTCGAGAAATTATTCGCTCTCCAAAAATTTGACTTAAAAGTGCCATTGTGTCTCGGGCAGTATGGGCAGTGGCTCCGTCCTGCTGAAACCACATACCAGGTCTGTTTTCAAGAGCAGGACGTAAAAAATTTTCTATCATAAACCGATACCGCTCTCCATTTACGGTTACAGCACTTCCATCTTCATTCTCGAAGAAGTGGGGCCCAATGACATTTTCAGATGTGATCACACACCATACTGTACACCTGATGGGGTGCAATTGGCGTTGATGAATGGCTCTTGGATTTTGAGAACCCCAGAACCTACAGTTCTGCTTATTAATAAAGCCATTCAAATGAAAATGAGCTTAAAATAATTGATCTCTAGTTTAAATAATAAAATTCTATTGTTCTGGTTCTCTGTTCAGTTGTGAACCTCTCCATTATAAATTCTCCAAGTGTTGTCTATATAATCTGAAAGAAAAAATAAAAAAAAAATTAATAAACAAAAAAGTTATTAAACTTTTACACCCCTTGGTTTCTTTTGGCCCACCCTGTATAAACATTTGAAGTTTTTTACCTTATTTCAAAAATTTTTTAGTTGAAGTCTGCTGATGAGTTTCTTAAGCAGAAACGAAATGCACATTTTTCATACATTAAAGGTTTATATTCATAAAAAAAAAATAGAATGTGCTTGAAAGTTTTTTAAGAACAGTTTTCCTAAAAACTTTAAGTAAAATACATTTTAGGCCGGTTTTAAATTTTATAAATATGGGTTGATGAAAAAATATTTATATTACAAATGTACAGTTTTTGAATAAAATATAAAAAAGGTTATTTTAAAAATTTCTTTGAAGATTTTTTGAAGATTTTAAAAATAAAATGCAGATTTTGAAGATTTTTTCGTTAAGAATTGTTAAATTTTGCAGATTTTATGTTTAGAAATTCTGGCAACACTGCTCATGTCACATATATGGGACACATAAACTTTAAACTTTTTTTACGACAATACATTTAAAAAACAAGACGTATTTACATTTTAAAGGCTCAGTTAGCCGACTGTAATGCAATGTAACTGTAACGTAGAAAACAGCTGATTGATATTTTTATATGAAAAGTAGGTTACGTTACATTACATCTCTATAACCATTTCCATTACTTTTCACATAACAAAATCGATCAGCTGTTTCTTTACATTACATTCAGTTACACTACATTACAGTCGGCTAACTGAGCCTTAAGACTGACAGACCTCTATTACGTAATATCCCTCTCTCTCGCCCTCCCTCTCTCGTGCTATCATTACCTGCCTTAATCGAACAAATTTTAATATAAGAGTGAAAGGATTACTTTTCATTTCAATGATTCATCCCTAATTTAATTAACCCCATTTGCTTTAAAAATTATCACATTAAAAACAAAAACATTTCATATTTTAATGGGAATTGTTTATGTTAGCTTTAATGCATAGATATTTAAATTTTAGGAAAATATTTATAAACAATACAATTCATTTTTAAATTATAAAATTTATTTTCTTTCGATCTTCGACTGTAGTCGAAAGTACTGATCGAACGAATTTTCATTTGGTATTATGACGAGCATTCGACAACGAACGTCGTTATTGTGAATAAAATCGACAAAAAACAGCTTAAAATTTGTGTTTGTGTACTTAAAAATAAAGATTGTTCTACACTTAGATTTCTTAACGATTTTGCATATTAAAATACTTCATCGAAAGCTAAATCCTTTTCGATAGAAAATTCGTTGCTCAGCGAAATTTTCGATGCTCATAATATGAATTTAATATTCGATGTTCGATATCCAGCGAAGATCGAAAATCGAATGCAACTCATAATAGGGCCTTTAATTTTTGGACCGAAATCGATTATTTGCGGTCGTATATAATCGATTTTCGTCAAAAAACGAGACTCAAAAAAATAAATGTGTCGGTTAAACGTTTTTGGCACTTATGGCTCGATATATATTTTTTGCGAAGTAGTGAATTTATCATATAATCAGATTAAAAACTTATGCAATTGTAAAAGAAAAATTAATCCGTTTTTATACTAACACTAGATTTTAATATTATTTTTTTGCAGTTATATGAATTTTGTTTCTTAAATATATCTGAGAATTCTGTTACTTTTTATAAAAGTAATGACTGAATTATCTTTTTGATTATTTGATTTATTAAATAGGGCCACAATATATAAAATCCTACAAGTACGATTTTTTGGTTGCACGAGTTTTTATTTTTTAAACCTTGAGGCTCTACGCATATTAACTTTGCATCCGCCTATGTATTTTTTAACAGACTTCCAATTCACCAGTGATTAAAAAGAGGGAAAAAGATCGAATTAATAAAATTTAATCTGTTTTGATTTCTATATATGAATCACATATGAAGAGCTTCATAATTAAAATTTCCATATATGAGTTCATATATAATGGTTTTGCCATCTATAATCCCATACATTTCCATACATGACATATTCATATATATTTATATACATTCATATATTAAAAATATATGGACCATATATAATTTTTTTAGCTGGGTAGTTAAATGCGACTTTGACCCGCACACGAAGGGTTCCTTCCGTACGGACACTGGACATGTAATTCAATACGAACTTTAGCCTATATAATAAATAGTTTTGGCTTTTTTTCATTTTTGGGTTTTTTCGGTTTTGAGCGTTTTTTAGTTTAGGCGTTTTTTCGGTTTTTTGGGGTTTTTTCATTTTGGCGATTTTTTTTTCGTTTTGGCGATTTTTTCATTTTGGTGATTTTTTTCATTTAGGCGATTTTTTTGTGCCAAGCCTTTTTCGCGTTTTGGCGATTTTTTTTCATTTTGGCGATTTTTTCATTTTGTCGATTTTTTCATTTTGTCGATTTTTTTGATTTTGCTATTTATTTTAGTGTTAGAAATTTTTTTTTATTTTCGCGATTTTTGTTTTGGCGATTTTTTTTTTTTTTTGGTTTTAGCGATTTTTTTTTTGGTTTTCGTCTTTGCCGATTAATTTTAGTGTTAGAATTTTTTTTAATTTGGTGTTTTTTTTTCGTTTTGACGATTTTTTTTTGGGGTTTTTGGCGATTTTTTTTTTTTTTTTGGTTTGATGATTTTATAATATTCGGATTTTTTAGTTTTACCGTTTTTGAAAATTTCAAGAGTTTGCCTCTTACGGTTTCCAAGATATAGCAAGTTGTCAAGATTACATAGTTAAAATTGCATTAACTGATGAAATGGATTTCTCATTTAGTTTATGTTAAAATTAGTATAAGTATGGGATATTTAATTGAGCTAGAATGAATTTTAATCAAGAATAATTTTTTAATTTTCAATTCTTTTTATGCAAATTCGATCTAACTCGGTTAAATGGTTCAAGAGATATCGCTGTCGAAGCATTTTTAAATCTAAACTCTTAAGTTTTTTTTTTTTTTTTTTTGTCAAATTTATAAATCTTATTTGAAGTTGAGCTTAGTAGGGATTTGAAAGAATGTCATCCAAAGCATGTAGCTCAAAGAATTATTTAATAAATACTAACTTAACTTTTTCCCAAGATTTATTTTAATTTCATGATTGAATAAATCATTGCAAATTCTAGGGACAGGACACATGCATGCAATTAGCAAGTGTTAATAATTGAATTACATAGACACACACTTTCATACTCTTGTAACTAAATGTACATATACACATTCATATGAATGTATATATGTATTTAATTTAATTAAAATATTCCTTAAATACTAAACAACATACATATATATACATATGTATGCATAATACATGAGTATATATCAAATGCTTGTTAAATATAATTGTGTTATTGGTCACTCATTTGGAATATCTGTAAAGCTGAAATAATGTTGCTGGAACGGAAACTGTAAACATTTCCCTGCTGATGTTTTCTTTCATTCGTGCAATATGTTCAAGTAAATGAAAAATTTTACAGATTATGTTCATTATTATTAAACCGCACAACAACCTCATTTGTAGGAAGTTTTAACTAGTGAGTCGAATTTTGCTACTAATGTGTATGATGTTTTTGCACTTGGACTAGGTGTCTTAAAAGGAAGATTTCTATTTGTGTAGGTTACTGCTTAAATCCAGGCTGTTCAAACTGGCACCAGAGGGCCGAACATCAATAGGCTTTTTATATAAATGAATACACATACGCTTATACATTTCTCTCGGTGTTCTCTCTGTGGGCAGCTCTGTCTCAAATGCAACGAATCTGAGAGTTGGTCCTAGATTAAAGAAAAATTGTTCTTGTTGTGATACTCGTAACATCGTTATTGATATAATACCACCTCGTTATTGATTTATATAACATATCGTGCCATAACCGCCAAAATAGCTTAAGCGACATAATATTTGAACCTCAATTTTTGACCGAAATCGATTATTTGCGATCGTAAATAGTCGATTTTCATCGAAAAAACGAAGTCCAAAAAATGTGTCGCTTAAGCTATTTTAGCGGTTATGGCTCGATATGACTACTTATTCTGTAACTATTTCTCGACGTCACGTCAATACAATGTAAACAATTGACTAATATTGACACACTCAGGAAGAAGCTGCAATTTAAAAATAAGAACACGTCATATTAATTCAATAATTTTCAATACAATTGAACAATTATGTTAAATTAAACTATTTTCTTGAGCTTTAGGTCAGTTAATATTTTTAATTTATTGGTTCGGTTAACTTCTTCAGGATATATATTTTTTAGTTTGTTTGATATCTAATTATTTCTTTTTTCTCTTTTCCTTTCAAAAGTCGAAAAATTAGATAAAAATATTGAACAATTATAATGAAATACATTAATTAAATCAATAATTTTCAACTTAAAGTTTATTTCCTGGAATCAACAATATTTAGGATTTTTATTTCATTAATTAATTAAGTTCGAATTTAAGTTTTAAAATGTTCAATTAATAAGAAACATTTTAAATCAGTATGACAAAACTTTGAATCAATATGTTAACCATATCAGCTGATTCCCCTCTTTATTATGTTGTGAAATGTTGTGTGTTGTGCGCTAAAATTTAATTTATATAGACAAAGGAAAGAAAAAAAGGATGTTGTCCTTCAATCTATCTATATCGATATTGATGTAAAATAATTGCTGCATTATGATGTACAAAAATATTCTAAAATAAAAAAAATATATGAGAGGTGCCATGCCCACTTTTTCTATTACCACATTTTATTTTTCAACAACTTGTAAGGGTAAAATCTCAAGTGTTTAACCGTATAAGTTCCCAAGATATTTCAAAATAAATATTTGGTATATGTGGGAGGTCCCACGTCCACTTGTCCACTCCTTAATACTATTTCTTTAAATCACTACTTATATTTAAAGAAGAGAAGTCATCACATGGGTGCAGCCGTTCTCTAATTTTATATAAATTATAAAACGTGGGCGTGGTAATTTTTACCACAAACACCAAATTAAAAACATTAAAAAAAATAGCGAAACCCGTGCAGCTATGCTTAATTAATGCTATTACCAATGAACGACATTTGATTTTAATTTAAATAGATAAATTTAAAAACGCGTCTTTTGAGTTGGGAACTGTTGTTCCTAAGTATGTATGTATATACGAATCTGTGCATGTGCATATTATACATCCCGCTTTCTAAAATATATTTATTTTTAAATCCCGCTTTTTAGCGGTATTTTCTTCAAAATCTCACTTTTTAATGGGTAATGTTCCGGTTTTTGCAAAAACTATCTGGTCACGTTATACATACTTCACATATCTAAGTCAATAAAACAATGATAAGCAAACACATACATATATAATATAAAAGTCAGTCGTAAAGCAACTCTGGGCGAGTCAACATCACTTGGCGTTGGCAATTATTTCTTAAATGAAACCAGGCCACTGTTGTTTATTGGCCTTCGAGAGTTTTGCGTCTCACTCGCACTGGTTGACTGATCTGCCACGGATTACCGTATAATCTTGAGGTTCTTTTGTGAAATTTCCTTAACAACCACGTTGCTACTTCCTATGTGAAGGCATAGGTCGTGTACAGTCAGTCACAAAAACATTTTTAAGAATACTGTTAATAACATCATGGACATATGGTCTTAGTCACCCGTCCATTTTTGTGCAACTATATTCTGTAAATTTACTTTGTAGAATATGTATTATAAATAAATAAATAAATAATATAAAAGAGAGTAAAATGCATGCTTGTACGAATGTACGTGTAAAAAAGAGCACAACGAAGTGCCCGCTGGCGGCCTTTTGATGATATCTGCAATAAAATAATATTACAAATTTTTGTAATTGTACTATTTAAAGAAAATTTATTGTTTGACATATTGTCAGAAGTGTACATAAAATAATTGAAATTTATCAATTATCAAATCATCAGTAGACTTTAACCACAAATCTTAAACAGTCAGTTTCAAAGCCTACTAAGCTTATTTTTTCTTTTGTGATTTTCAAAAGTATTATTATTTTATGAATTCTCATATAGTTTTTGAAAGTCTATGCATAAAGTAAGAGGTTTGTGACTGTTTAAGATTTGTGGTTAAAGTCTACTGATGATTTGGTTCAAGCGCCAATGAAATACGTATATAGACATGCTAAGCTACCAGCAAATAAATTTCAATTATTTTATTGTACTATTTAGTTAAAAATAAAAATGTTTTAAAATTGTATACAAATATCATACGGATTAGCATTCTACTTACTTCCTTAACATATCTGTTATTCAATTAATTATCTCCAAAGTTGATTTAAAAATTCAGTTAATTTATGATATAAGACAGATCGATTATCATTTAATTTGTACATTACTCTGTAATATCAAGAAGAAATAAGGAAAATAAGGTCGTTTAAGTATCATAACATTTAATTTGTAGTTTAATACTTTTCATTCATAATAAACATAATAAAAATTTATATATTTTGAATGTACAAGCATATTTTCGAAAATATCCACGGTGGAACGTTGCTTATAATTGATTCAGGGGTTCTACTGTGTAATTCGATTCGAAAGAAAATGCTTTCGAATTTACATGTTGTATTGTATTCTGTGTTCCAAATGGAACAAAAATGGCAAAAGCACGTAGCCAAAAAGCCAGCGTATCCCAAGTGTAGAAGCTTCCTTCGGTTGCTGCGAACGACCTATACCTTCGTATATGAAGTAGGAGTTTCCAAGATCCACTCCTAGAGTTTTTTATGGTCTCCACCAGTTAAATCTTATTAAAAACGTTTGCACTTGATAATGGAAAATTCCACAAAAAACTAACTGTAAGCGATACAGTTATTTGCGGTAACCACTAACAAGTGCGAGTGAGACGCAAAACTCTCGAAGGCCAATAAACAACAGTGGCCTGGTTGCATTTAAGAAATAATTGCCAACGACGCGTGATGTTGACTCGCCCAGAGCTGCTTTACGACTGGAATTTACATGTTATATGTAAACATACAAATTCGAAATCTTTTTCTATCGTTTCGAATTAGATAGTAGACCCCCTGATTTTTTTTTATAATTGTGAATAGCCACAGTTCAATATATTTTTTCGTTAATTTGAATTAATTTAAATTTTCTAAAGCATATGTTTAGGCTCAGTATATTCAAGTGCTGCCATCCGTAAGTTCATGCACAATCCCAACAATAACTTAGCAAAGGCACACACCTTAACATCTATAAAAAAATTAGATTTATAGACTTGGTGAAATTGGCCCTTAGAGAACAATTTCCCAACTTCACCACTCTGCACAGTGGAAGATTTACTAAATTTAATAAAATACAAACCTAAGTCGTTAAATGTGAAGTAGGAAAGAAAAAAAAAATATCAGAATTTGTTTGTAGTTTTTGTATCCTTTTTTTTGCTGATATTTATTTATTGTATCTTCAAAAATGAACTAACAATAAGTATTCAAATCTTAAGTATAAATACATCTATATAATTAATAGGCGAACATGTTTTTTGTAATCCCTTTTAAGCTGGTACCACTACACCGATTTTAAAAAGATTTATATGGTTTTAAATGATTTTTTGTACAGATGTGCAGAATCTATATTTTATTGAAATCGGTTTAGTATTTTGGGAGCTTTAAGCGTTTAAAGTTGCTACTACTACATGCACACATATTACACACGCATTTATTAGCTTACAAGTAAAAAAGAAACAAAACATGATTGTGTGTGTGTGTGTGTGTGTGTGTGTGTGTGTGTGTGTGCGTGTGTGTGTGTGTGTGTGTATGTGTTTGTAGTATTTCTCTTGATCTAACAATTTTTTTCTCTCATTTGTTGTTGTATGAAAGCCATAATACTTAAAGGAAGAGAATTGAATAAAGTGAATTAGGTTGGTTGAAGGGATTTTGTTTATGTTTTTTTAATTGCATGTATTATTTAATTATTCTTGCATACGTATGTAAGTTTGTGTGTGGCTGTGTTTTAATGAATTTTTTATGACGTTTCGATAGGTACATTTTCTTTGAATCTTAAATTATTTACATTTTGATTGTAGAATACGGACGAGTGTGTCGTCCGTTTGGTATATCTAGTATAATTAATTAGGCCCGACCAGTTTCGGACGTAAACTTAGTGAGAGTAATTAATAATTCATAAATGTTGTATTTAGCACAAAAATATGTTCAAGAAGTTTCATCTGAAATGTTGTTTGTGTATTAGAGCCGCAGTGTTCCTATTTTTTAAGCGGATGTGTCCAGTAAAATTCAAGATGCTACGAGCAAGGGGATTAGGATGAGACTCGAGTTTTGTTAAATATTTGCCTGCATATTTTGTAATTTCTTCAGTCACTTTGTATCAATTTATTTTTTTTATATAATACAAAACACGCAACATAATTTTCTTTTATTTAATTTAACCAGGATTATAATCATATAAACACGAATTCAGAAGGATTGTTGTTTGTAGGTTAAGCACATTTAGGGTCATTATTGCAACTTGGTATAGGTAGAATTTTATCGTACGTGTAAAGCTGTTTTTTTTTACTCTAACCGAAAGTGAGTGCTAAGTTAAAGGCAAGTTCATTATACCTAGGGCCTGTTTCTCAAAACTTGCAAATGTTGTAATACAAGTAAAATTGTTGCGAAAATATATTATTTTCGCATATAAATCACTTGTAAGTTTTTAGAAACAATATACAATTTCAGTTAAAAATTTTTTAAACGCACTAATAATCCCAAATTAATATTATACTTATTAAGTAAAAAACACTAATTAATATGAAATAAATTGTAATTATTACTGTTAAATTGAATTCTTATAAAATTTTGGTCAAATTGATAATTTTTCCACAAAAACGTTCAGTGCTCCATTTCTTACAAGAAGTCAAGTCTGGTAGCACAAATTCAATTTGAGTGAGACCAAATTGCACAAATTTACTGCCATTTTATAGAAGACAAGTAGAAATTCTTGTCTGACTATTTATATTGAAAACAAAAATAAATTTGAGTACTTTGTTTTTGTTTTCAATATAAATAGGCAGCCGAGAATCCTTACTTGTATTCTATAAACTGGCAGTTAAATAGATTGAGACCAAAAACCAATGTTACCACTTCGTGGGTAATTGACAATTCTTTCGTTTCAAACCCGTACCCTTGGATTTTTTCCTTTTTCAACACTGAAACTACTCGTGAGATAGATATAAATAAATAAAAATATAACTATGTACATACGTTGTTTTTTTGGGTACCTAATATATGAATATGAATTTTTTTTTTGTTTTCATATTTAGTGCTTCAGTTTCTTCAAATTGTATAAAAATCAATGATTTAAAATCCCGGAGCTTATGGAAAATTGATGCAAATTTATTTTTAAAAGTATATGAAATATATGTTGGTTTTCTGGCATATGAGTACAGTCGAATCCGCTTTAGCGCAACACGCTTTACTGAAAAAAATCGGATTACTGAAAACGATACAAATCGCCACACTGATTTTAAACGCAGCTAGTCTTTTTCACTTCGCTTTAGCGAAACATCGCTTTACTGAAAATATCGTATTACTGAACACCAAAAGCAAGCCCACAACTACGTTTTATATGAAACTTACTTCGCTTTAGTGAAAAAATAAATAACGACAAATTTATTTATTAGAAATCGATTGCATAACTTAAGGCTGAACGTGCACGTTTTGTCCGTTAAAATATTAAATGGCAAAATGTATTTGCCCTTTTCGCTCTTACGTACTTTATTGTATTTTTCTATTATATTGTCAATGCAAGTTGCTAGATATTTACTGATTTTAAGCAGTACGCTTAACTGTAACAAATTTCAATAATCCAAACTGCGTTTTAGAGAAAAAAACTAAATGTAATTTAATTTAAATTTTGCCATTTTCAAATTCTTTAGTTGAGAAAATACTTAACGGTTGCAGCAGTAATCACTCAAGGAAAATTGCCCAAAGCACTTCCCACATATATTTTGTATTTTTATTCGTAGTGAACAAAGAATCAAAAAAATACCAAATCGCCCAAAATTATGTGAACAATCGCTCAAATTTAAAAATTAATGATCTCTTATTTATTTAGGTCATTATTCAATATATCCAATTACCCCAATCTGCTATGAAGAATCAGATAAATAAATAATAAAAAATAAAAACAAATAAATAGAAAAACAAAACAAAATTATGAACAATCTCTCAAAAAAATCGTCGAAAACGACGAAATTAACAAACGCCCAAGAAATAAAAAATAGTTTTTACATTATTAATATTTTTGATAATTATTATTATTTTATTAATTATTATTAAAAAAATCACCTAAACTTCAAATATTTTGAAAGGCCTTAATTTAACAAGATCTCAATATTTGTAATGTAATAATTTTCTCCTCTATCGTATTTCCCTAGCCCACCTGGCCGGGCTTAGGGATTTTCTCCTCGATTTTCCGATTTCGGCTCCTGCTACTAAATATTTCCTGCCTAGCCGGCCTTGAGCCGAGCTCATAACTTTTCCGTCAGTTAAATAAGTTTTTTTTATTATTCTGAGGAGTGTTCGTAGAATTAGTTTTAGCCCACAATACCACGATTCATAATATATCGGAGTAATTGTGCATAATGAACAACAGATGTTCGCTTGTTCATTTTGTTATTTGAGCGATTTTTCCATTTGTTGGTGGTTGTATATGGGAAGCTTAAATATATAGCGATTGGACATTTAAGTGCTTTTGTTGGTTTTCCTTTTTACATTTGTTTCGCTAGAAAGTATGCAAAGTTAATAAAAAGAAGGTACACAATCGCCCAATTTTTTTTTTTTTTGGGGGATTTCTGACATTTGCGCAAATTGGCTGATCGTACATAATGAACAATCACCAAAAAAATTTCAAACACTGAACAAACGATTGTTCATTGGGAGCTTTTCTCTTGAGCTATTATTCGTACTGCAATCCCTAACATTTGTAATACTGATTTGCAAACCGAGACCACAGAATACACAGAAGTGAAGAAAGTGACAGGTAAAAAAAAGCTCCAATCAGGTTTTTGCTAAAATTCGTGGAAAAAAGAGATAAGCATAGTGTATTTGATAATGTAGTGTATTAGTACTTACCAATTAACACAGCTAATAAAAGTTTATTGCACTGGAAAGACGTAGCAAAACAAAAACGACGACAAAATTTGAGGGGAAACGAGACAAACAGAAAAATACCCATATCTGCCGTCTCGTGACGCTTCTGTATGTTTTGTGACGAGACTGTCATCTAAAGCCATTGCAGAAGGTATTTAATGGAATCTCAATCAGCATTTTAAACTTTCCCCTGCTACGTACTAAATGCAACCAAATTTGGAAGTAGAACTGATTATTATAACTTTTCTTGTATCATTTTATTTTCAATAGTATAACTAATTTTATCTCCGCTACATATTTTTTTTGTTTGTATTTTTCCTTTTTGTAAAAGTTGTTTTTTATAAAATAAAAAGTCAGTTTGTGATCTGGTGTAATTTCAGTTAAATCGGGTAATTTTCCTTCATCCCAAGTGTAATTCTATTTTTGGAATATGCTGCTGGTAACACTAACGAAAACACTCATTCATTGGGGCCAGTATTGCCAGAAAATTTGTATGGGCGGATGCTAAAATAGGTGCAAAGTATCTGTATGTTAGAATCTTTTACAGAAGAAAAAAATAAAATGCTAAATTTTAAATTTATATGCATTGGTTTTTTTTTAATTTTTTTTAAAACGAATGATTTTGCATGAATGAATATGCTAAATCTAGCAGTGAAAATTCCAAAATGGCAACAATGATTGGGCATCTTTTTTTTTTCTGAAAGAAATTAGTACACGGAGAGTGTATTAACAAACAAACAAAAAAAAAGAGAGAATTGCTTTTGAAATTAAAAAGTTAGAACGCAAAAGCAAAATTGCATTAAAACATATCGCTTAAACACAACGTAAAACAAACAGAGACAACTACAGTTGCTTAACGAAATGCAATTGGAAGAATTAACAGCACAAAACAAAATCAATGAAATAATTATATTGAACGTCGGCTAGAAAACAATGAAAACGAGCAAGTAAATTCACTCAAGAAAAGTTGATGGTGGTGTACGTTTCGTTGAAAATTCGTAGCGCAAGTTGTTAATTAAAAAATAATTGTAAATTAATTATTTAAAAACACACACAACAAATATACATTTAAAAAGGAATATAAAGTAAATTATTTATTTGTGAAGGTTTACATGAAATTGTTATACAAAATCTAAAAGAAGAAACCCCAAGTGTTGTATATTTGCCAAATTCTTATATCGTATTGATAAAGTAAAAAAGAAACAACAAGAGAAATAAATACAATTTCAATTAGGAAGATAACGCATATAAAAAGTGTTTTTAGACATACATTTTTATGCTGGTTAAATAATTATATCGGAAGTAAAATAAATTGATTGTAAAAACCAAATACATAGCCAGACAACAGACGGTCAATAAAAAAGAGCAACTTGCATAAGAAAAAATACAAATAGGAAAAGAAAAAAAATCTCAATTAATAAAAATTGTCTGTCTGCTAATGCAAAAGGCAAAGTTGAGAACAAAAAATTGTTTAAAAACATCTATATAAATCAAGTGAAAATAAGTGATATTTTTTTAAAAAGTTTTTCAAACCCAAGAACAATTTTAAATTTGTAATAGGTACATAAATTTATAAAAGAAAAGCAATCGAGAACCTTAAATAGAAACCAAGTGTTATCGACTTTCATTAAATATCATTGATGTCGTCGTTACTTTTCTAAATAAATAAAAAAGAATTACAAAAGCAAATAATTAGACGGAAAGAATATTTCAAACAGCACATCAAATAAAAAGGTAATTTTTGTTTATTCATTAAGTTAATATTGTAAGTACATCAATTTTAAACGGCACTAAAATAAAAGTTCAATTGTAAAAAAAAATAAAACGTGACATGACCAGACAAATAAATGTACATAGCGTGTTCAATTCATCAATTGTATGTACATATACATATGTATGTATATGCATACCTAAGCATTTACTTAAAATACGGTACATACATACTTACACACAAGCACACACGCATACATACATATATGTATGTATATGTTTGCGAATTAGTTTTACATCAAACCCAAATGTACAGATGAAGGGTGTACGACCTTATCACCTTCCTAATAAGAATTTAAAGTTGTTATTTAAAATGTGTTGGCGGGGAATCCGATGCTAGGAAATAAATTGAATTTTTTTTCCAGTTTAAGTTGTTTTGGCAACAACAAAAACCGGCAAATCTAAATTTACACAACTTTTTAGCGTTTATTTCATGTACGTAGTATGTGCTTTTATATCACCTTGTATTCTTCGCCATTTAGTGCCATTTTAGTATATAATTTTTATTACTTCAAACAATTATTCTGTTGTTGCTGGCTGCGTTCAATTTAATTTTTAAACCCCCTCTAAGAGGCACAAACACATTAAAAAAAAAAAGTTAATTTCTTTTCTTGAGTGTCGTCGTCTTGTAAATTTTTCTGCATTTTTTGTCGTCTCGTTGGAATTGATTTTCCCTAACATGTTTTGTTTCATATTCTTGTTTTTGTGTATTCTCTTATACATTTATTGTAATCAGTGTTGCCATGATCAATTTGTTTTTATCCGAAACTGGCTGGATATGTGTATTAAGTTGTTATCAGCGTTGTCAACTTGGTGCGTTTCGCACCATTTTGGGTGATTTTTGAAATTTTTTGTGCGAAAAATTCCTTAGTTGGTGCGTGGTGCGCTTTTTTTAAAATTTCGGTGCGTTTTTTAATTTTTGGTGGCACCAACGAAAATGTAACACAACAATGGGTTAAAACCGGAAAATTCTTCTTGTGAAACTTATCAACTTGCTGATAATGTTAATTACCATATTAATACTAATGATGTTTACAAAATATCACAATTTGAAATAAAATCTGTTGATGATGTTGATGATCTGATGATAGCAATAATGATGAAAATATTGGCTTTGTTTATTTAGAATAATTAATTTTTGTTCTCTTTTTAAAAAGTTTTAAACAGAATTTATAAAATTAATGTACAATAACAAAAATTAAAAATTTTAAAAACCCCGAATATATCTAGAGAAGATCGATATCTTCTAAACGGCTGGACCGATTTTCTTAAAACATGGCTAAGAACCCTCTCGATGAAGTCACCTTTCAAACAGAAAAAATTAAATGAAAATCGGTTCAGCCGTTTGGTCTGTACGTGGACACAGACAGACACACAGATCCACAGACACACAGACACACACTACAAACTTATAACACCCCTTTTTTTAGTCGGGGGTTAAAAATGATATATACTGAACTTTTATTAGTTTCGAATGCTAACTATTTATTAATCGTTGATCTCTTTAAAAAATTTTGTGCAGAATTTATGAAATTAAAAAAATATTATCAAACAAATTTGTTTAGTTTTTTTAGGTTTTACTCTTTTAACCTTGAACTGTAGAAACCATTAGTGTTAAATTTTTAATACAACGCTGGTTGTTATAGTCCTCGTCTTAAATTCAATGAAGAATGGAAATGGAAAAAAATTCTAGGGAATGTAAAATTTTATAAGAAAAAATTTGGTCAAATCTCATTTGGTTTAAGCAGCCCCAAATAATAAAAACATTATTTTAAATGATAGAAATTTAATTCTTAAAAGGAAATTGTGAGATACACAAATCCCCGGAAAGGCATTTTTACGGGTCGTTCTGCGTAAATTTTTGATTTAGTATAACAATATGGGTATCATCATATCGACCCTACCATGTCAAACTATCCAATATGCAAATTTGTACTTTTCAGAAGAGCACGAAGACCCGTCAATTGTGAATTTAAAGTCGGCGTATTCCTAAAAGTGCCAGGCTTAAAATATTGCTTATTGATTTATCTATCGTCCATGAGAGTTTCAGCATTTTGAAACGAGGCATATCGTATAAATTAGGGTACTAAGATAACGAATTTTGTATAGTGGATAGTTTGACGTGGTGGGGACGATATCGTGCCATAACCGTCAAAAATTCTTAAGCGACATAATTTTCGAACTTGATATTTTGACCAAAATCAATTATTTGCTATAGTAAATAATCGATTTTCGTAAAAAAAAGCCAAGTCAAAATTATTTTTCTTTGCGGTTACGGCTCGATGTGAAAGATTATAAAAATTCCGTGTCTGAAAATACCATAGCGGAGAGAATACTTCCGGCCGACTGAAGAGCGGTTATGCGGAAAATCTTTGGTAATTATGAAAGTATTGTTAATTTAACTTTTTTGGGGTATTTCTTACTAACTATGAAAACTAAAATAAAAATATCACTGGCGCTTCTAATTTACTGGCCTCTGTAAAGTAAAGTAGGAAAAATTATATTCCTGCTTGTTCCGTAAATCGAGTCGATTTAAAAACGCTCGATTTAGAAAAACTAAATCCACTAATAGCGAATTTTTTCAGATTTTCTTGTAGTTTTCTTTTTTTAGAGCTTGAAATATCATATCTAAAATTAATTTAATATGTACGATTTAAAGCACATCAATGGGGCCATTATTTATTTTTGGAAAACGAGAAATTTACTCGGATTCGGTTTTTAGAACATGCCCGTTTAAGATTTTCTTAGAATATATCTTTATGATTAAAAAATTTTGATAAGGCTTTCATATGTACATAACAGTTCTTCCTTAAAATAAAATCTTCGATCATTTATGATAAGTTTTACAATATTGGGGATAATATCGTTGCGTTTCTTTTTAAATCAGGGGGGTTACTATGTAATCCGAATCGAACGGAAATGAGTTCGAATTGTAATGTTAATAACATACAAATTCGAACAGTTTCCGTTTCGAATCGAATTACATAATAACACCCCAGGTTTTTTTCTTTTTTTTTAATACATACATATATTTATTACGAGGGCAATCATGAATAAAACTCCGCGAGAAAATATTCCCGGGGAACAATTACAAACAATAGCAAGTAATAGGGAAATTTTCGCGGAATTTAATTTTATTTATACACTGCCTGTGTATCTTCAAAAATTAACTAAAAATAAGTATTCAAATCTTAAATCTAAATATAATTATAACGCCCGATCATTATCGTATATAAACTTAGTGATAGTAATTAATTACACATAAGAGTCATTCTAAGTAAAAAATATTTTTAAAAAGTTTCATCTGGAGTGTTGCGTGCCCTTGTGTGCCTCTTTTTTAAGCGGATGTGTCCAGTTCAAGATATTACGATCAAGCGGATAAGGATGCGACTCGTGTTTTGTTAAATATTTAATTTCCCCTTTTCTCTGTAACTCGGTGTTGAGTGCATAAAATATTTCAGAATATCTTTCAAGAAAGACACTAATATGTAATACTACGAGTATTACATGTTCTGAACTCTGGCATCTTGACCGAGCAGTACATTAGGTCTTTCTGAGTAGCGCTAATTTTTCCACAAAGCTTGCCTGGGGATAATATATTAAGGGGATGTCCCACGATGTCGACAACGTTATACTTGTTGCACAGTTACATTGGAAACAACAAGAAAATTTGAAAACTTTTTTTTGTTTTGAATGTAAGTGTGCGACATGATTGAAGAGAATCAATCACTCTTTACTAGCCCGTTTTTCAATAGTTGCTGGGACCACCTAATGCTATAAACACAACTGGGACCAACGACGAATTTTTCATTGCGAATATTCGTCCTACAAAAGAAAACACATTTGTGTATATGAAAATGCACACAATCATTACGTTGCATGAAATGAACTTGCGATAGGTTTATTTTTATTTCTTACATCGTCGAACGACAACTAGTTGTTTCCATTTTTATTTTGTAATTCGAAAATATCAAAAAATGCCCATTGACGTGGTATATCAAAATTAAACAAAAACGTTTACTAGACATTACAATTTCTGCGATGTTAGCAATTTTTATGCGATTTATATAATTTTTTGAGATTTTGTTATTCTTTGCAGTGCAAGTGATTTAAAATTTTTAGCGAGCTTCCGATATTTTCCCGTTTTTTCCAACTTCATTTTATTTTTAACAGTTTAGACGATTTCTTATGAATTTTAAGGCTTGTTTTTGCAACTTCTTTAAAAGCGAATCTTCGCAAGTATTCTGATTCTTATCAGTTTACGCGAGTTTAAATCAATATTAGACTTTGCGATTAAGCTGCGGTTAGTAAATTTATTTTAGCGAATTTTCCCGATTTTTATCGAATTTCTAGCATATCTTAGAGTTTTAGTTTAGAGGGTGGCGTTGGCTGAAGTATTTAGCAGGTTGACTGCAAAACCGAAGGTCCTGGGTTCGAGCTCGGTCTCCGACAGCCATTAAGTAACAACAACACCACACATTTTGATCATATGTTTCATTAGTGTCCATTTGTATCTGTTGTTGTAGGAAAAAGTTGAAGTGATGAAGACATAGACACTGGTCAATGAACTATACCGATTTCAGCAGATATTAATCCTAATGTAACATCAGAGCGTCCTCCTCCGTCGGCATTGTGACACAGAATCATCGGCGAAGTAAAATAACCAATAAAATGACAACTCCAAAATTTAATACGCCTCATTGACACCAGGGGCGCTGCAACACTGCATTACTAAAAACGTGCAAAAAGCAAAATTGTATGTAATGTGTGTGTCATATTCGAAAGTTACACAATATATTGGCAAACATCCAAAGGCTTTTGTACAATCAAGACCATTGTGTAATGTAGTGGCAACATTGTTAAATGTTGTTTACTTTTTATCTGCCATAAAAATTGGGCAATATTTTCTTTGAAAATATTGTGCCATTTATTGCATAGTATAGGTCAAAACCACAACAATATGTACAACAATATATTCAGTAATATTTAATAATGGATGGGCCGCTTAAAAAATGAAGCTTTTCTCTATATCTTCCTTCACCACCTGTCTTCTCAATCACTACCCCTTCCCTGTCACCCTCTCGCACGATCTTCTCTTCAACTCACAGGTCGCAGAAGGGGGTCATTGTATTGGACCCAAGTGAGCTGGACTCTACCTAGAGTTTTAATAAAAATTATGGCTTGTTTAAAATTTTTTACTATTTCGCGTATTTCTATTTTCTTTGCGAAAGATGTAATTCTTGCAAAGCTTTTGGCTTGACTTAAAATTTGAAATTTTTGCAAGCTTTTGCGAATTTTCATAATGTGTTGTGTTTTCTCCCGAGTTAATGGCTTACCTTAATGTTTTAGCGGATTCAATCAAGTTTAGTTTAGAGCTTGTTTCCAATATTGCGAATTTTAAAAATTTTCGCTATAGGTGTGATTTATTCTACTTCTATCCAATTTCAAGACTTGATATAGGTTTTTGCAATTATTTTCATTGCAAGTACATAATCATATTTTTTTTTTTGTGAATATATGTATGTGTGTATATTCAAGTGATTTTTGTAATATAAAATATTTGTATCAGTTGGTATCCATGGGATTCAAAAGACTCCATAGCAAGGCCGGAATTTTGTCACATTTAATTGTGTTTTAAAAGTAGAATTTACGCAACGAATTCTTGAAGCGAAGTTCATCGAACTATGCGAAATTCGTTATTCGTCCCAATTGTGTTTACAGCATTAATTAGAAGAGCAAAAATTTTTTAGTAGGCGCCCTTTCGTAAATACCTTAATACCAGCCAAAGGCGGGATATTTAGAAAATCTTAAAATTAGATTTTATTTAAAAATTTCAATTAATTTCATTCATTACATATTCTAAAACCCTTATTTTGAACTAAAATCAATGTAAATTAATTAAAAATATAAATTCAAAATTAAAATGTAAATTCACTATGCACGATAATTCCCGCGTCACTTCAGAGACCCATAGCTCGGGAAATATGGGTCGCCGCCAATTTTTCTTCTTTGTTTTTAAATTTTCTATCACATAAGTTTTTTTTTGGAAATGCTCCCCAGTTTCTTATATAAACTTCAAAGGCCCATCACTCCGCAAAATTTCTTTTATCAAGTTTTGTTTCTTATTTTAAAATTTTTTTTATCGCATAGGTATTTTTTTTTTTTTTTTTTGAGATACTTCCCTAAACTGAATTTGTTCTCAAAAGGAGAAACAAAGTAATCATCCCTATCGTGAATAAAATTTGAAATGTTTGTTCCCATGAAGGGAAATTTGCAATGGTGAATTTCATGGGAACGTATGTTACCGCTATCAATACGTAGCGAATGTAAAAAACGGGAAGAAGACTTGTAAAGCTTAAAAATTAATTGAAAATCAAACAAAATTAAGTTTAATAAGACATATAGGGTGTCGCAGAATGAGCTGTATGTATGGTTTAAATTGTTTATTGCTTTTTTATTTATACGATTATTATAATTTATTTTTTAATTACATTATAAAGGGTGTCCCAACAAGAACGCAAGATTGAATTGTTTCTCTGGCTGTGTGACATGTGGCGCCGTCTTGTTGAACCCACATGCCCTCCACATTCATTTCTTCAATTCTAGGCACGAAAAAACTGGTTATCATTTCACGATATCGAACACCATTGACTGTTTGCGCTTGACCTGCGTTTGAGCGACATCATCACGTACAGCTGCGACATTTTCAGACCTGGTCGAAGGCGCGTTGTTGTCTTTACATCACTAACAGACCCAGTTTCGGCAAATTTATCCATTAATGTCTTTACAGTTGACTCTTTTGGAGCATTATTGTGACCCCAAATTGATCGCAAATTTGCGAACTGTAGCCGCAAAACTTTCACCATTTTGGTAAAACAATTTCACAATGAGAATGCGTTGTTCATTCGTGTAGCGCTTCATTTTTACTAACATCGTACCTTCTACTAGCAAACAATAACAATTGTTCAAATGTCAAACAATGACACTTCGAATGGCGCCAAATTTAAATCTTGCGTTCTTGTTGGGACACCCTTTATTATTGGGAATTTTTTTTGCAATTAGCTTTGAAAAATGATATCCTGTAAGTTATGTCAATTTTCTGCTTCGCACATACGTGCTCTTTTTAACATATTTTCCATAAAGCTGAAAGTACATTACATGCGTCAGTGCGCGTGAGAGCTGTAGGCATCTGTCAAAAAAAGTTGAAATAGTGCTTTTGCATACAACAAGTTACATACGAAACTCTGACGCGTTTGCGTCAAAAGAATTTAACAAAAATTAGAATCATGGAGTAAAAACTTATTGAAGAGTTTGAAAAACATACAGTATTGGATAAAAGATGATTTGAAAATGTTACAAGTCTATTTTTCAATGTAAAAACAAGTTAAAAATCTGATAGAATAGGCGTTTGTGACGCGTGTTGTGTAACTTGCCATTTTTCATGTGGTAAAGTTTACAAACGCACGACACTTGTAGACAAACTGACGCGTGTTATGTATTTCTACCTTAACTTTTCGCAAAATTTCGAGTTTAATGGCAATGATTTCATTTCAAATGTTGGTTTTTAGTTGGAGTATGGATCTTGGTTTGTTAACGTACACTCTTTCTTTCAAATATCCCCAAAGAAAACTGTCAGGAGCTGTTAAATCTGGTGAACGTGGAGGCCAGTTAAAATCGCTTTGAGTGTAAAGTTGTGCTTTTAAATATTTTAGGTGACATGCAAAAAATTCTTTAGTATACCACATCCATAAAATTTACTGTATGCGATGAAACAAAGAGATTCATGTTCAATGAAAAAATTATTGTTTTTAATCGTGGACATTACTTACTGATCTTGTGATAAAAAATAATTATGTATGTATAACTTTTAATATATATGTAATTGCAAGTAGGTATAATATTGAAATTAAGCAATGTATTAATTCAGTTCGCCTGCAAAAATAAGTGAACAAAAAAAACCAAGGGAAAAGTGAACAAATCCATGTGAAAAATATTATTCACAATAAGTGGAATCTAGAAAGGGAAAACATTTCTGTTAAAAAATTATTCACCATTGCAATTTGGTGAAACGGGAAAATATTTCGAGGGAAAAACTGTTCACGATAGGGGTGAATATAATAAAAGCGGCAACATACTTGAATCACACAACAATATACTTACATAAGTCGCACAATGGTTACGCTGGCTCCAGGTCGTTTAGTTTTCCGATTATTGTATGTATTTCAGGGATGATAAATGAGAAAACCAATTTCGTAGCAATTAGCTTTTAAAATTGTACTTTTTGGACCCCAATAGTACTAAACTCGTTTTTTTTTGTGTTTTAACTTTTTTTTATTATATTTTTCGAACATGTCGCTCATTTACTCAAATAACATCATAACTCAAAAGAACTAGTTTGCCAGAACACAAATTTACAGTTTTAAATTTACACACGACTCAATGAAAAATCAAAAAATTTTGTTTGTTAAAAAAAGAACGATATGAAGATTAATCTGCATCATTAAGTTAAAAATGAAAATTTATTAGAATTCGAGATACTAGTGTTCTTTCGAAGGGTTTTCTTTCGACATAGTGGAAGAGTCAGTAAATACATATCGTTCGTCTCAAGTAGAAATGCCCTAACTAAAATAATTGTTATTTTACATGGGAAGATAAAAACACAATATAAACTGTAATATTCTTTCTGTAATAATTTTGTAAAACTATTTGTAAAAGCTTTATTTTTAAACTATTGCAATAAATTTTTGTGGCGAGGTGTATTTGTGTGAAATGTATTGGAATCACTGAAAAACTCAATTTCGTAAAAAATTCGAGTTAGGGCCTTTCCATATTCTGCTGATAATTTTTTAAAGGTACGGAAGCATTAGCTATCCAATTAATTTTTCAAAACTCAAAGCTCATTATTTATGGGAATATTTTTTAATAAAAAATGTACAATACTACTAACATTTTCGGGAATGAATTTTGTTAGCCAGGCTAAAATTTCGTCATGAAAACTAACTTTAGTTTCGCAAAAGTTTATATAGAACTGATTAAATGATCGCGATTTATTTTTTGTATGAAAAAAAACAAGGGATAGTTTCGCAAATTTTTCAAATAGTACCAAATGTGTCACGGGGGTACCAACGTACTTTTAGGGTTTGAATTGTACCAAAAAATGTACAATCGTACCAACCTTATCATCCCTGATGTATTTTGATTTTCTGTTTGTTTTTCTCACATTCGTTAATGACGTCGGTTTGTTTTAGCGCTGTTGGTTGTTATTGTCCATTATTTTGGATTTTTGTTGGACGAGTGAAAAAGAGCAGAGTGTACTGTGTGACGTTTTATTTTTGTTTTATTTTTTTTTTAATAAAGTAATGAGTTTTATGCATGTTTTTCAGTAATTGAATGAAATTTGTCCACTAATAAGATACAGAAACAGTGTTGCCATGAAATGTGTTCCATTTGACTTTTTGAATAGAAATTTTGAAAATAACAATAATTTTTCATCTATAAGTATGAATATAAATTCGCACACAGTTCCTGGTTTTAATTTTTTCAAACAAACAAAATGTTGTGTAACAACTTCCATTATTTAACTTGGCACTAAAAAAAAACATTTATAAAATAGCTGGTAAATGCCTTTAAAGCATTAGATTTATTTATAAAGTGCCAGTTTGTTCAAAATATTTAAAATGTAAATTATTTTTGCAAGTTCTTATTTGTAATTTGTTTGCTTGAAATTGTGCAATACCTACACTTTAATCACAAAAATATTCCAACCTGCATGCAATATTTTTCTGACATTAATATTTCGTTCGTTAAGGTTTCTTTTTCTATTTAAATTTTTGTCATTTTCAAAATTATAATAATTTGCTATGTTGTTCTAATTTTACTGAAAATTCTTTCACTAAGTACATGCAAAAATTAGCATTAGACCCCGCTTCTATTTATAAATATCTGCTTATGTGGTGCGCAAATTTACGTTAACATGCATATTCTATTTGAAATCTCATTTGCAAACCAAACACAACTACACCTAGTCCTCGATTAACATGTTAATCGAAATAATTTCGTTACGTATTATTGATTTCTTGGGGAATTGTACTGTAAAATCTTTACATTCAGAAAGTTTCCTTTCGAGTGGAAAATATCTCTTAAATCTCTCTCTTTTTACTTTTGGGTCTTCGAGAATTTCTTGCGTTTGACTCGAATTTTCATTCATTGCATGTGTTGTTTTCTCTATTACAAATTCCGAAGGAAAGTTAGGTTTGGTTGCACAGGGCTCAAATCGTCACATCCGTGATCGTATCGACAATTGTACGAAAACGAGTTAAGTGATACTTCAATCGTATAAGATGAATGGGATTTCAGTACCTTCACTTATGTCATAATCCGAAAATTATGTTTTTACGTGACGAGTTGTACGTTCACGGATGTGACTATTCGAACCCAGTTTGGTGGTTGGCCACGTTGTGTTAGAGAAAGAGAGAGGTTATTTCTTCTACGTTTCTCCACTTGCAGTGTGTATTTGGTTTCTTCCAATAATATGGCAGTTTGATTAAACATTTCCTTAAATTAATTATGTTCCTTTTTATGTGCGAAAGATATGGAGTTTAGAGAGTTATAATTTTTTACACTTTGAAGATATTGGGCCTTATACGAGTGTCGTATTACAATTTCGACTACGACAGTCGTAATTAGGCCCATTATTAAAGGAAAAAAAATGTAACTTTGTTTAGCTTCTGGATGTGTGTTCCTTTGCGGCACTATATAAACCGAACGCGTGGACCGATTTTGACGATTATTTCATCAATCGATTTGTCTTAATAGTTGGAGTGTCACTAACGAGAGAGTAGTCAAAACTCAAGCTAGGCCAACAGACGCCATTTTGTAAATACGGAAAAATAAAAAGTCGAGGAACTATATCAAAATGGGTATCATTCGAAAGGTATTTTAAAATCATCATTAGGTTTCCCTTATGATTTTTTATTTCTTATGACCATTTAGGATATTTCACGATTCAAAGTTGGTCGGTTTTTTTGATTTTTTTAATTACTTGTAAACATTTTTAAATATACGATTTATTCATTTATTTTTATATTATTAGAAGACAATTTTTTGTTGGTTCAGCAACGTCTATATGCGTTTCGTTTCTGATTAAGGAACTTCAGCTGATACTAATCCTAATGCAAGATCAGAGCGCTCTCTTTAGTCGGTATTGTGTAGCAGAATCATCGGAAGTAAAATAACCAATAAAATGGCTACTAAACACAGCATGGAAAACTTAATGCACCTCACTGACGCCAGAGGCGACACTGCATTATTAAAAAAAACGTGTAAAAAGCAGAGTTTTAAAAGAATGAAGCTCTCCTCTATCTCTTCGTTCACCTCCTGTCTTCTTTAACACTATACCTTTCCTAAAGAAGGTAAAATCTGGTAATAGTAGTGTTACTTCCCTTTAAAAAAATAAAAATTCATACAATAAAGACAAAAGTCCTTATTCATAAAAATTAATTTAACTTTACACAAACAAATTTCCATACAAATTTTTCTTCTGTTTTGTTCTGTTCTACACTCTATCTTTTCTGGTCATTATGACTGACAACTTATCGATTATTTACGATAACAAATGATCGATTTTGGTAAAAACATTAAGTTCTAAAATTATGTCGCTTAGAGTGTGCACAGAGTGACTGCTTGTTGCCGAGCCGAGCCGACTGACGCTTATTGCGAGAACTTGTTCATGCAAGAAACAAGTTTGAGTGTGCATAGTAGAGCGAGAATCAGCGCTGATATTTTATCTATTATTTGTGTTTTATGTATGTTTGTATGCATTTGGGTTTGTTGTTTATTCGTTGTTGTGCGTTCGAAACTAGCTTTTCGCAGAATCAATGCTGCGGCTGTTGATGATTGTGCTTATAACGTTCCTTAGAAAATAGTAACTATGATTTTTGTTTTATTTTATTGAGGACAAAATTTTACATTTTTATTATGTTTTGATTGCATCTTTTATTTACTTTTTCTTAAATTTGTATTTTTAATTTTTTTTATGTTTTCCAAACAAGTTGAAATCATAACAACATAACATATACAATGTTTTCGTCGCTGAAATACGCTTTGGAACTGTTCAATCAGCTTTGCGCTCTGACCAGCCCGGCGCCCACTATGACCTGTTCGCGCTTATTTGTACTAATTTTTATAGTACCAGTTTTCTCGAATTGGTTCTCGCAATAAGCGTCAGTCGGCTCGGCTCAGCAACAAGCGGCCACTCTGTTCGCACCCTTAAGCTTTTTTTTTGGGGGGGGGGGTTATGGCACGATATGGTAGATTTCATCTCCTTGCATGAGCACCTATGAAGCAGTGATTGAAGGAAAAGTAAAAAAAAAAATGTCGTAGAAAGAATCAATCACTATTTAATTGTTTATTGAAAAATAAAGTCCAGATTTAATACGAGGGTCAGGTGTAATGAATTCTAAAACCAAAATACCTACAATGAGAAATTCGACAAAAATAAAATAAGTACATAGTTCTAACAATGAAAAGAAGAATGCAAAACAAATAACATTTTTAAAATAAAAAGTCTAGGAATCTGTCTATTCTTTTGACTATCGACAAAGACTTAATTAACATAAATTCTTAGAGATGCGCAGCAGCCTTCTCTTTAGCTTTTCTTGTTCCTCAGACCATAATTTATACACGTACATATATATAATGGGTGTTTTTTATTGAGGTATAGAACTTTAATTTGGCATCACTTTTTTAACTGGCGGCCATTTTGTCAGCTGTCAAGCGATTAATATTTAGTTTGGTTTGCCATTTTATCATAAACAGGTTGACAAAAGAACAACGCTTGCAAATCGTGCAAATTTATTTCGAAAATAATGGTTCAGTTCGCGAAGTTTACCGCAAGCTCCGTCCATTTTATGGTCGACATAATCGTCCATCAGAACAATTAATTCGGTTAACCATGGATCGTTTTCGCACTACGTTTACTCTATGTGATAATACGCATCCGCAGAGACGTCGAACAGTGCGCACCGAAGAAACAATTGCCGCTGTAGAGCAAAGTGTTGAAGAGGACCCGAATGAATCGATTCGCCACCGTGCACAGCAATTGGAGCTTTGTCCATCAACTTTATGGAAGATTTTGCGCAAAGATCTTGGCTTGCGACCTTACAAGATCCAGCTTGTGCAAGAATTAAAGCCGCGAGACCATGCAATGCGTCGTGATTTTGGTGTATGGGCCGAAAATGAGATTGATCTCGATGCTGATTTTCATCGCAAAATTTTGTTCAGTGATGAGGCTCATTTTTGGTTTAATGGCTACGTCAACAAGCAAAATTGCCGCATTTGGAGTGAAGAGAATCCACATGAGACCCTTGAGACGCCATTACATCCACAAAAACTGACTGTTTGGTGTGCTCTATGGGCTGGTGGAGTCATTGGGCCATACTTCTTCCGAAATAATGCTGGAGAGTCAGTTACCGTTAATGGAGACCGGTATAGAGCCATGATAACCGTCTATTTTGTTCCCGAATTGGATGGCATGAATGTGGATGAGTTGTGGTTCCAACAAGACGGCGCTACATGCCATACAGCGCACGTCACAATCGATTTATTGAAGGAAACATTCGATGAGCGCATAATTTCGCGGAATGGACCTGTCAATTGGCCACCAAGATCGTGTGATTTGACACCATTGGATTATTTTCTTTGGGGATATGTGAAGTCGCTCGTCTACGCCAACAAACCAGAAACGTTAGGGGACTTGGAAGCCAACATTCGTGGCGTTATTGCCAACATACGGCCCCATATGCTCGAAAAAGTGGTTGAAAATTGGACCTGTAGAATTGGCTTTATTCGAGCCAGCCGCGGCGGCCACATGCCCGAAATCATATTTAAACATTAATGGCATAAAATTATCCTTCCAATAAAGCCAAATTGATGGACATTAAAATGATTTTCTTGTGTTTTATTTCAATTTGAAGTTCTATACCTCTAAAAAAAACACCCGTTACATATGTACATATCTTTACATAGACCAAAAGCCAATAGCTAAATAAACTAAGGCCGGGTTTCCATCTGTATGTAATGTGCCACACAAGCGTAAAAAAACGTAACCGCTGATTACTTATGAAAAACAGTTTGCTTCAGACACGTATTTATTAAGTTAAACAGTTTCATACATAACTAACAGACAATTTTATAGAATCTAACATGATTGGAAATAGTTTAAATCAATAAACACATGTCCGAATCAAACAGTTTTTTTATTAGTAATTAGTGGTTACGTTATTTTGGGCACATGGCACACAAGAAATGCCAGATGTAAACTCAGCCTAAGAGACCCGTTGGATGTTCTATCGACTCTGAAGCAATTTGGAATTTAAAATGATTATTTCTTGAATTGTATTAAATAAAAAAACACATTCAGGCATTGCTATGTCTTTAACATCATTATTTGAGCTATTTTTAATAGCTTCTTTAATTCTAATTTGATTGAGTTTCTTCTGGCGTTTTATTATTTTGGAAAATTTTTATTTCATTAATTTGCATAAGTAATTAATATTCATATAAAAAATAACGAACTATATACATATATTTGAGTCTTTTATTAGGATATATTTTTGTTATAATTATCCGCATCTGAAGAGTTTCCCGAGTAGACCGAGGTCTTTTCTTAATAAAGAAAAGTAACACACAGGCAATGAACGCCTTCTACTATTACTAGGTATTACCTTCTTCAGGAAAGGGATAGTTATAGAGAATACAGCTGGTGAAAGGAGAGATAGAGGAAAGCTTCATTCTTTTATAACTCTGCTTTTTTCACGTTTTTTTTTTAATAATGCTGAGTTGCAGCACCTCTGGTGTCAATGAGGCGTATTAAATTTTGAAGCTGTGTTTAGTAGCCATTTTATTGGTTATTTTACTTCGCCGATAAATTTTTATACACAATACCGTCGCGCGGATGAAGAAAGATATGAAGATTAATTCTGCATCACTAACTCATGAGTAAATGAGCGATATGTACATATGTAGTTAACATAAAAGCAAGCATAACGCTATTTTATATTGTGCAAGAAGACAAAATACATTTTTGCGGCCGTTAGAGATTTGTTTTGATTATTTTGAGTTGTGACTCTTTAAAATTTAGTGTGCGATATGTATGTTGCAATAAAGAAGCAGTATATATATGTCTGTGATATTCTGTGCAATACTCTTAATACGTTTGCATGTGGCAAGCGATAAGTATTTTGCTTTATTTGAGCTCAACACATAAGCATGTAGTAGTTACATTGTATACAATTTCTCTTCTATTCGTCAGTATAAAAGAAATAGAGAAAACAGATGTGATGTATTTCTGGTGGATTTTGCAGCAACTTGTCAATATACATAAATTTGTATGTACGTAAGGTATAGAAATGTAACAGTAAATGTCTGGTTGGTATGTCTCCATGTTCCCATAAGAACTATGAATTCACTACCTAGTTTTAGGGCCATTATTACAACTTAAAGATAGTTAAAAGTAGGATTTTGTCGGACGTATAAAAAGCTTTCCATTATTGCAAATTCGATTTAACTTACCAGGTAGGATAAACTTGCCTGTAATTTATCGCTCACTTGAGGTTAAAGTAAAATTTTGCAAATGATAAAGTTTTTATACGTCCGATAAAATCCTACTTTTAACTATCTTTAAATTGTAATAATGGCACTTAGTGTTACTAGTAGATTTTCAATGACAAGCACATGCTAAATGTCTATAGGATAAAGTATTCTATGGGGAATAATTGTAGAGTAGTACTGGTGACAAAGTCAAAAACGACTCAGTACATTTTCACTATTCGCACTTTCTGCAGGGTATGTAGTTATAACTAGTGTTGTCCATTATTCGTGTTTTATATGTGTGCGAATAATTTTGAAGATTTGTTCGAATATTCAAACGAACAAAGAATAAAAAATTTATTCCTATAATTGAAAAAATATTAGTTAAACACGAGACCATATCGTGCATTAACCGCCAAAAAAAAAAAAAAGCTTAATCGACATAATTTTCGAACTTAATTTTTTGAACAAAATCGATTATCTGCAATCGTAAATAATCGATTTTCGTCAAAAAAAGCGAGGTCCATAAAATTTGTCGGTTAAGTTTTTTTTTGGCGGTTATGGCACGATATGCTTAAAACTAAAAATTAATTATGATATAACGATTTTTTCAGCATTATTTACGCCAAAAACTAATTTTTCGAGATACATATGTAGGTACTAGTGTCCTGCAAAAGACTATTTATAAGACCTTTCAAGACATGAGAGATTTTTTAAAATGCTTTACTACAGCGAAATATTTTAAAAGAATCGCTAAACAACACTTTTCGCAAGACAAACGACCGAAAAACTGTCTTGCCAACAGTGTTGCTTAAGACGCGTTCAGACTATTATACAAGTATTAATAACTTTCATCACATTTTACGATACAGAAATCTAAATACATTCGTTGCGACTGTCAAAAAAATCTAACGTAAAATCACATATTGTGTTCAGACCATCACACTTCAAATCAAATGTGTAATACAAGTAGAAAACAAAACAGCTGTTCAATGAAAATGTCTGTGCTATTCATTTACTAGCGGCGGCAAAACGGTTTCATGCAGGCGGGGACGCGCCGACACTTGAAAAAATTCAGCAGTTAAAAATATTCTATGTAAATAAAAGAAATAAATTTAAGAAAAGATATTACAAAAACGTTAAAAAATTACGTCAACGAAATATAGTTCCATACGATTCACTTATTCAAAATTTTGAGCCGATATACATATGACAAAACATTACATCAATGACGACACGCTATCGGCGGCGAAACAGCCGACTTGGAAGTTTGGTTTGTGTGAAAATGCAACCCTGATCTAATGAAAAGTATAATCGTTTAGAAAATTTTCTAAAAAGGAAAAAGTCTTATGGGATGTCAAAATTTTTATCGTATTATTTGCCACTTTGTGGACATTTTACGTTCAGACTATCACACTTGCACGTATTATTTGAATTTTTGACAAGTATAAATACAAAGTATAATAGTCTGAACGCGGCTTTAGCGATTCTTTTAGAATATTTCGCTGTAGTAAAGCATTTGAAAAAATCTCTCATGTCTTGAAAGGTCTTATAAATAGTCCTGTGCAGGACACTAGCAGGTACATACATACTAAAATAAAATAATCATTAAAACGGAGCCGATAGATAATTCATCTCTTTAGCTTCTAGAAGAGTCTTTTTTTATTTTTAATAAAGGAACACAAGTAGGGGAATTTTGTTCACAAATTGTTGATATTGGCGAGACTGATGCAAAATGTGGCACAATAGGGCCATTTGAGGCACTTTTAGATGTTTGATGGCCCTGTGGTACTTTGTAAGCTATTTCGGCCCTTTCGTGTTTTAAGTGGGGAGGCCAATATTTAGTATTGTAACACTTGTTATTAAACTTTCTCCAAAAGGAGCAAATAACAAAGAATGCTTCTAAAATACTTAAATTTTTGTCGCTAATTTTTGCTTTTATTCTAAATGAAATAAAACAGATGTATTTATTGTATTACTACACAGAAAAAAGTATTCACCAATTAATATTTTCAATTAAGAATTTAATTGATTCAATTAAATTTTTAATTGATTCAATTAAATTTTTAATTGTATTAATCAATTTGAGTGTAAAAACTTAATTGATATTATCAAATTGCTTATAGGTGAAAATTTAATTAATTTTTTAATTGATTTTAATTAATATTACAAAATCATTCATATTACTTTTTTGTGTGTATAACATACTTTTGTTTTTATTTAAATATAAAAAGATTGTAATCAAATACAACAAAATTTTTGTTTGGCCCTATCAAAGGTATTTTGGCCCTTTTAATTCGTTAATTTGGCCCTAAACCAAAAAGCTCAAAATACATCACTGATTGGCGAGAATAATTCTTTATTCTAAATTAAAAAATAATGTTCATTTGAGCAAAAATTAAATTTTCTTTTTATAAATATTCGACAAAAATTATTCGAATAATTCCTTAATGCAATTACTTTTTCGAATATTTAAAATAATTATTGTTCGAATGGCAACACTAATGCATACATATTAGTAAATAATCTGTTTTATTTGTGTTTGTGTAAAATGAAAAGCAAAAGAAATTAATTTTCTTAAATTTTTATTCTTGCACAAACGAATGCAATTTTTTATTGCTGGCTGGTGGAATTGCACTTGAAGTGCTTTCTTCCACCATTTTTGTTTTTTGTTGTTGTTTAATGAATATTTTTCAATGCACACATGCATACACATACCCATATGAATATGCATACACATGTATGTGCACGTACATATATTTATGAGAGTGTTTTGTATAAATTTGTTTATTTGTATTTTTGCATCCGTGACGTCTCCTGCTTCTCAGCTGCTACTTACTGCTACTTTTTCTATTTCTATACAAATGCATACGTGTATGCATGTATGTAGATATGTATGTAAGTATGCACTAGTATTTGTTGTTTTTGCTTCTACAAAATTTTCTTTGTTGTTGTCAGTTGTGTCGTCTTGTCTTTAGATTGTTTTCATTGCAAAGCTTCGGAATTGAATTGTGATTATATTTCATTGCCTCGCTGCGCACGAGTTGCCATTTGGCTTAATATTTAGTACGTACTTACTTCGTTTACACTGCAAATGCAACTGCACTGTACCGACACATACACATACATACATACAAACATACACACATGCAAATGTACTTTGATACATACATTGCATACATACATCCGTATGCGTTTTAAATGCATGCACTTAGCATATGTATGGATGCGCGCGTGCCTGTGTATGTGTTTATAGCTAGGTAGGTGCACATCTTGTTCAAATATGCACATATGCATATTCACTAATTGTCTGACTGACTGACGGACTGGTTCGCTGACTAACTGGCGTTATATCTGTCAGCCGGATCCTATTCATTCTCTAGTGAAATTTCAATTCATGCCATATAACGCTCACCTTCGGCTCCCGCCTCATCACCTTCCACATTCATTCATCTAATGGCTTGTTTGCATTTAAAGTATGTATATACATATGTGCGTTTTTTTTTCTATAACAGTGTCAGTGCTACTTGTACCTGTATCCGTTGAATGCACATGAGTGTGTGTGTGAGCTGGTGTTTATACAGCTACACACACTAAAAGCTACATGTGTATGTACATACCCCGTAGGAAATCTCACTATTGAATCAGTACTAATTCACTATTGATTTAATTATTAGTGTTTTTTATGGGAATTGTTACAATTTAAGTTTAAAATTTTTAAACGCACTAATAATCCCAAATTAATATTTTACTTATTAAGTAAAATATTTTTTTATTAAAAATACATTGAAATTGATTATTGAGGGGTTTAGCTGGATCCTATGCACATTTCACTGTTGCTAATGCAGATCATCATTGCTATTGATGCTATTGATTTTGTCGCCATTACTACTGACGAAATAAACCCACACAATACGTTTTTCTATAGACATTTATTGAAAAGCAACTACTGACGTTAATACTACTGTACCTGGATTCAGTAACTTTTATTACGATAATCGTATCGTTAAAATAATTGTAACGAAAATTTATTGACTTTGATATTCAGTAACATGTTTTAACGATATTCGCTGTCGGTTGGATAAAAATAGAATTAAATCACAAAATCAAAATCATTGAGTTTTTCTTAATTATTCTATATGCTTTTCGCTTATTTTCACATTTTCTATTCAGAGATGCCATATAATATTGAATTAAATGATGAGTAAGGTAATGTTGGAGACTATGTTAAAAAAGAAATTACGGAATCACATTATCGTTACCACAAACGAATAAATATGTGGATAAATATTACGATTTTCGGTTCGCAAAAAGTTACAGAATCCAGGTACTGATTTGGTAGTTCTTTTGGTACCATATGGAGACATTGGAGGCAGATAGTCACTAGAACATTTTAGTAATTATAGTCTTGACTTTTGGTAATGAAACTGCATATTTTCTTCACATTTGGTGTTTCATTGATTACACTGTGTGTAAATTTATAAATCATGGAAATATACGGATACCACTATGCGATAAAAGCCAAAAAAAAAGAAGACCCGTGTCTCCCAGTTTTGCCCCAAATTATAAACTTTTCTATGGACCCCCAAAGACTTGGGGCCTCGGTGTCATTTTTGCATTTTCTCAGGTTCATATCTTGCAAACCATTCGGAATTTTGATACACTCTCTGAGTCAAACTTGTAGCTCTTGTCATAAAGAACAAAAATTGTGAACATATAAAATTAAAACAACTTCATCTTCAAGATCAAAACGCAAAAAAAAATTTAAAAATTCGATTTGTTTTTCCTTTTTTCGCCTGTTCAGATCCATAGGGATTATTTATATTTTATAATTTTGGGATTTTTAGTTTTGCCGTCTTTGAAAATTTCAAGAGTTTACCTTTTACGGTTTCCAAGATACAGAAAGATGTCAAAATTACATTAACTGATAGATAGGTTGTTTGTTTTTTTTTTTTTGCTTCTGTAAAATTATATTTTTGTTAGTTACGCTATTTTGCATTTTAGCTAACGACATGTATGTATATATAAAAAGGGAACTAATGCATGAAAAACATACATATACAAAAATATTCGACAAAAGTGGTAACTTGGGGACAACTTAAGCCCACGCTTCCTTCAGGGTATGTATGCCTGCATCATTGTAATTTGCAATAGAAATGCATACTGTATGATATCTAATACTCGCTATGTTTTCACGTTTTCTCACATTGCGACTTTATCTACTTCTTCTCCGTCAAATACACACTTCAAATTGTTTTTTTTTCTATAATTTTTATTTCTTTTGTATTCTTGTTGTTGAAATACTTACATATTTCTAGTTAAGAGACATAGAATTGTATGTATGTATGTATGCATGTATGCACTGACGTTTGTTTGTACTTGTTAAAGTTCATATGTGCGTTTCAAAAGGTGTTTGTTAATGGGCGATAATGTTTCATTTTCAAATCCCAATGGAAAATCTTAAAATCATTATTTTTTTTTCAACTCTCTATGTCTCTATGGATCTTGTAAAAAAAATAGACTTGGTTATACATACTTACATGTGAATATACATACATATTTATTTCAAACAACTCACTTTTTTGTGATATGCATTCATTAATGCATTCGTTAAAGTACACACATGTTTTGAAAGTAATTAAAAATAATAATTTCCTTAAATATTTAAATCTTTTTTGGTCGTTAATAAATATAAATTTAAATAGCTTTCGGAGACGTTTAAAGCTAATCTATACAGAAAGTTTTGATATCTGCTATAAGCTAAATTAATGGCAGCTTTATATAAAAACTTAAGAAGTGAATGCCCGATATAATCCATCACTTTTGAGCAAAAAGCTCGTATTATGTTCACTTTTGAAAGCAAGACGAAACAAAAAAATCAAAAAATTGGTTTCTTCTAAATTCGGATGCTAGAACACAAACTATTAATTTGATTTCATAAATTTCAACTTAAACAGGTGTAGCATGTGTTTTAATATCCGAACTCACAAGAAAACATGTGAAAACGATGTGGAAGCCAGAACATAGACGATTATGAGTATTGAAAATTTCGTTGAGCAACGAATTTTCTATCGCACAGAATTTAGCTTTCGATAAAGTATTTTAGGGCATGTCCCACGATGTCCACAGCGTTCGACTTGTTGCATACTTACATTCAAAACAAAAACAAATTTTAAAATTTTGTTGTTGTTTCCAATGTAATTTTGCGACAAATCGAACGCTGTCGACATCGTGGGACAGGCCCTTAGTATGAACAATTTTTATAAACGATTTTTATATTTTTAGGTAAAGTTGTTGCAAATTTTAAAAATCACTTTTAGTTTTTGGCAGTTTTTGTTCTGAATTTTATTAAGAATTAAGAATTTATTAAGAATTAAGAATTACAAAATAACCGAGCTCTTAGAGCCATATATGGTTAATAATTCTACTGAAAAAAGAAAACCTTAACAAAAATGTAAATAAGTTTTTGTTTTTCAATAAAAAAGATATAAATAAATAAAAAAAAAAAAAAAAATTTTAATAACTTGTTTTCTTAAAAAAAATTATCATTTAAAAAAATTTACTGAGGGGGTGCTTAGGTTTTGGCCGATACTGTATATATGTAAATGTAAAGCAACAGTAGATTTTAGAAACAAAATAATATATAACATTAGGTAAATATGAAGAAAAATAATATTTAGTAAATATTTAAAAATATAAAATTAATAAAAGACATGTAAATGTCAGAATGTATGCAATAAAAAATCATATACATATGTATATAAGTCCAATTAGACAAAATAAATTTCAACCAATCAATACCAAAAAGGTGTTATTTGAAGGGCAATAAAATGTTGGAAAGTAAACGAATAAAAATTGTATATAAGGCGAATCAAAGCCATCCTAAAGTGAAATGCAACAGTAATAATACACAAAAAACAGAACTAGTTTACCAGGAGAAATTCAATTATCTTGCTTCTATAAACAAAATAGGATAAATGAAAAGTCTTTAAAGGCTTCGGTAATACATTAAAAATATGAGCCACCCTAACGTGAAAAGATCTCTCCAAAATAGAAGTTAATCTTGGTATAAGAATCTGGCAATTACGAGTTGATCGACTAAATAAAAAAAATACAGCAAAAACCAGATATTTCCATTTTTAAATATTTTATAAAAGAACAGCAAGACTCTTGCTATTACAAAGTTGCGAAAAGTACACCCCAAAAATCTAATAACATACTCAGAAATATGACATCGAATATTAAGAGAGTATAGATAACGCATAGCCCTGTTAAAAAAGCACAACAAGCCTCCTAATTTCAACTCCGAAAGTACCACTATACACTTCGAGTCCATAAAGAAAAATCGGCATAACCATAGTGTGGATAAGCATTTATTTTATGTGCATCGGAAGAGCGAGATTGATACTATATAAGCGTCTTAGAGAGTAATTTACCTTAGAAATTACATGACTAATATGCCTATCAAAATTAAGCCTACTATCAATCCATAAACCCACAAAATAAAATTTGTCAACAAAAGCAATTTCAATATCATCCAAGTACAGTCTCAATTCTAAGACTGGAGCCCCAAAAAAACATACCCCCTTATGCAAAAAAATATTTTACTTTAGCTTCATATTAGTTTCCAAGCACTTTAAGGCTAACATAGCTTTGTTATGAAATCATATACAAAAGACAACTTTAAATATTTTGTGATTTCATAATAAATACTGGTAACACCACCGTGTTCAACAACCACTTCACAGCTTATGATGTACAAAATCGAATACAATTTCATTCGGGTAGTCAAATAATTTTTTTATTTTATTAAATAAATTTTCATTACCTTGAAGTAAAGCAACCTAATTTAAAAAATTTGAGCTTCTGACATGGCAATAAAACAGATAAACACAACTATGAAGTAAAAGTAAAAAAATTTGAAAAATTATCATAATTTGTTTTATTCGAATGAAACGAGTATTTGAATATCCAACTTTTTTCGATTTGTTTTGATTGTATGTATATCACTAAAACATTTTTGTATAATTGTATTTATTTTAATATTTTTTTATGGATTTTGCTATGTATTTCGAATCAGTTGGATAATTTGGTGATGTTTCCCATTACATGACACAAATAATAAATTTAAGATAAGAGCAGGCACTTCTAGCTTCATTTTCAGATGTAACATGAATCAGTATGTGCTATATTAATAAAAATATTTGAGGTACAAAACACACATTTTGGAAATATCAACTTAAAGTAGTCTTAACAAACGTGGGTGCCTACTTTAGAATTTTTATACAATAATTTTTTTTGAATACAACTACTTAACATTGCTTGGCAAAGCTTTATTAAGTTTTTTGCATAAGACCCATAGCGTTTGTCTTCCTAGCATTAATGAAAAGTTTATTGTCACTCATCCAATCAGTGATATTGGAAATACTATAGTTCACAACTTGTTGAAAAGCATCAGCAAATTGTCTCTCCCCACTAAATAAGAAAAACAAATCAGGCCTCAAGTTATCCATCTCAGTAGACGAACCTGTCTTTCTAATAGGGACAATCTTTGCCAGCTTCCAACCTTCAGGGAATGTAGTACTAACAATGATGCTATTTACCAAAAGCAGAACAAACTTACCAATAATCGGAAAAACTAATTTCAAGTATTTGACAGCGATTCCATCACAACCCACAGCATTCGATGTAACAGACATTAAAGCTTCAGATAACTCCCCAAGATCAACTGCACGAAAAGAAAACCTTCCCACATCCGAGTCCTCATTAGCAGGAAAACAGTCCACAGAATCATCATTTTGATTCGAAACAAAGTACTCATTCAAACCTTCAACATGAACACCATCTAACTCATAATCCTTAGATTCACCCAACCCATTAACTGAAAGCATACCCCATACTTGCTTAGAAGACATACCACGAAACTTTTCAAAATGTGCCCTGCGCTTAGCATTACGCATAACTGTCTTAGAACGATTTCTTAGACGGCAGAAAACCTTCCACAATCCATCAGTCCTATCTCTCAGATAGCAACGAAACGCAATATCACGAAGTGACAGGCTATACTGTACATCATCAGAGTTAATCCAAGAGTTGCTAATAACATGACCAACCGTCACTCTTTTAAGAGACACCACAGAATGCATTCTACATAAAGCATCATATAAAATCCTTGCTTGCTCATTCACATTTATAGTCCTAAATACAGAATCACAATTGCACCTAGAAAAAGTTTCTATCAATAAAGACATATCTACATTGTTATAATCAAAAAATTCTACATATTCAATAGGGCTGCTAATATTAAAATCAAGAGACAAGTAGATAAAGGCATGACGGGAAATACCAAAATAAAATGCCCCGACAATCAGACTAAAGCTGGGATCACACGATTGGCACAATATACCAATTTTCGTCGGCTCACTTAAATAAATTCATAAGTAACAAAGTAAATTTGCCTTATTTCTCAACTAATTGAAATATAATTACATATCTGCACCACACTGTATTAGTAATAAAGCCATATTGACTTATTCAAGAATTAATTAAGTAATAATGTCATTTTGGCTTATTACTTATGACGCTATCGCAGTGAGCCGACGAAAATTGGTGCATTTGTGCCAATCGTGTGACCCCGGCTTAACAATGACGAAGACAGTAGAAAATAGTCAATCAACGATGTACTACCAGAATTCACACATAGGTGAGTAGGCAACGAGTTATGATGACATACTAAATTCATCCTGTTAAACATTCCTCTCAAGTTATAAGCACTCGACACTTTTATTGATATTTACAATAAGGACATTCTTTGTCGAATGCTCGTCATAATACCAAATAAAAATTCGTTCGATCAGTACTTTCGACTACAGTCGAAGATCAAAAGTTGCTTATAATATTTTTTAATTTGTTCAATTAAAAATCTACTAAATATCTTGAGCAAAGAAATATATGACATATACCACTTGCATAATTAGGGTCACATATAGCTTCTAAACAACTGCTGAGGATTTATAGTTTCAAGATACAGTTTTCAAGGATGGATGACCTGTACTCATGTTCTGTAACTCTCGTCATGAGAAATTTTTCCCTTGGAACATGTTAAATGAAACAAAAATGCCGTAAATTGAAATAATCAGCTGTTTTTCTCACTAAGCTGTTCCTGTAACTGTTATTTTGGCGAGTAATAGCTGTCACATGAGAAAATTACTCGACAATTTACAGAAAAAGTGTATCTGTAAAATTTTCGTGAGAAAAGTTTCCGCTTTGTACTGTCAAATATACTCACAAATAAAAACGGGATGAGATAAAATTTTAACCAAAAAAAAAAAAAAAAACGTTCAAAATGCCATGAATAATAACGCGTAGAAAATGTAAGATTTTTTTCATTTGTTAAATTATTTTAACAACATACTTTTTTTTTGCAAAATGTTTTCAACAATTTTGTAAACAACAATAATTAAAGTCGCACTATACATTATTTGGTATAGCCGACGGTTCTATTTTCGCCGCCGACGTTGAAAGTTTTCGACTTTTAGTGAATTTTGGTCGCCGTCAAAGATATTTTTGATAAGCGTTTACAGTCTGGGATTTTAAATCGGCTTTGAGTTGTATATTACGATATTTCTAACGTAATGACGTAATCACTGTTGATAGTTTTTGACATGAGTTACAGACACACTTTTGTTCTCACTTTTCGAGAAACGATGCACTGTGGGGTGAAAGCCTTCACAAGTGGCGATTAATTCAAAAGATGAACTTTAACTTTCACAACCGTATTTGGTACCATATCGCACATATACTTCAATAGTGGCATAACTCAAAAAATTAGTTTTTTGATTTAATAATGCAGAAAGATGCGGCATTTCGTATTTTATCTTGTGTAAAAATTTCATATACATAAATAGCTTGTATCATCAGCTTCTGAGGGAAGAATTCTTTTCATTTCACCATTGACTTGTATGCAAATTGAAACCTTAAAACGCGTTTTCTGCAAAACTGGTTTTTTTGAGTTATGCCACTATTGAAGTAAATGTGCGATATGATAGTAGATAAAATTCTACATCACTAACTGCAAAAAGATCAATAATTATTATTTTTGCGCGCATTGATTAAAAGAGAAAATTTTGATATATCAAGTTATTATAGTTTTTGTTAAGACTTCTATTTATAAGTCCTGATTCACACACATCAGGTTTAGCTGATCAGTTTTTGTTCAATTTTCTTTTGAACCTGCATTTACGTTCATACACACCGTCAAGTTTGTTTCATAAAGTCTTATCAATTTATGTTGTAGTAGAGTATTACGACTGACAAAACGAAACGAAAAAGCAAACTTGACTGTTTCGGTCAAGTCTGTACCCCTTTCCATTCTCTTTTCCTCTCTCTCCTAAAAACTCAAGACTTGACGACTCAGACCTGACGTGTGTGAATCAGGACTAAGTAAAAGTTTTATAATGGAACCGTCAACTTCAGGTATATGAGCATTTAAAAAATAATTTTTTGTTTAGATAAATGTTTTAGAAATATTAAAAAAAAAATTAAGTTGCTCTAAAAATGTGGTATTTTTGATATATACATACATACATACATTTAGTTTCAACAACTTTGCGGATGAGTGCAGGAAAAAATGCTTTTATGCTCTTAAAATATAAGATTTTAGCTAATAAATAAAGCTATAAAGGCTTTTGTGAGAGAATTCCAGTTGCTAAAAATCAATGTAAAAAATACATATTAAATATTTATTATTTTTTTATTTAAACAAAAAAAAAAGTATTTTTTTAAAGGCACATGAAGTATGCTCTAATTTACAATTTAACTTACAAATTTATCTATTTTCATTCCAAAGTTACAGCAAAAATAGTCAAATAAGACCATTTTCTCCAAAATACAAAAAAGCCCATAAAAGGTTAAAATTTTTTTTTAAGTGCTGGGTTTTTATATATTTATTAATATTCATCAATAAAAAAATAACACTTTAAAATTACGACTTCTGTGAATTAATAGCCACTTTCTCTACCATTCACTCCACTGTGCGATGGAATATTTTGTTTCACATCTTTCCGATGCGAGATGTTCTCAGCAAAGTTACAGAACATGGGCACTGGTTAAACAGAAACGGCGTCACAGTCGGCTAAAATACTAAACATATTTCATGCGTAACATTTTTCTCGTCTTATGTCATGAGATTTTCAAAGTTTTTATATAATGTTGCTTTGGCAAAAAAAAAAAAAAAACAATACACCAAAGCAATATTATTGACAAAAAAAAAAAAAAAAAAAAAAAACCAGCAAATTATCATCTGCACGTACTAAACATTTAACATTGAAATTTTCTTTAGAAAAATTGCAACTTTACATCAACAATTATCAACTGATTTGAATGATTTAAATCTTGTTTTTTATTGTAATTGCAATATAATACACTTTTAGAATAAATTAAAAAAGGAATAGTGTTTCAAATAAAGTATTGCAAGCAAAAATGCCGAAAAGGTTGAACAAATTTAAAAAAGTTTTAATTTTTTTCAAAACACTTTTATTAAATCTTCATACTTCCTTCTTATTCAACACCAAAAATGACAGTTAAAAATAATTAGTCCACAAAGTATCAATAAATCGTATTTGATCAATAAATTTGGATTTGGAGGATGTAATAAAATTTCCACATATTACAAAACTATTTACCCAAATAGGGGTTTTTGCAAATATAAAAAGTTGTGTTTTTGTAACACTGTATAATTCTTAAAACGCCATAATCAGCAGATAATTTCAGAGGGCCTTATGTATAAGAAAAAACTGGCATGAATGAAGTTAGCATAAGTGACAAAACTGAACATGATCTTAAAGAGTTTTGCAATAAAACTTCACATTAAAAACCACGCTGGGACTTAGTAGTGGATTACAACTATGTATACAATGCAACCATTTTTAGCATCAAATTGTATGGAGAAACTCTTTAAAATAGGGTTTGCCAAAAACCGTGGAAATTAGAAAACCGCGGTTTTCGGTTTTAAGCTACTAAAACCGGTCGGTTTCGGTTAGGTTTCGGTTTTAAAAATATACATATGTATATATAAATATGTATGTATGCTGGAAAGATAAATGATGATTTAAAAATAATCATCTCTATCATGAAAAATAAATGGAATATTTGTTCACGTGAAATTTTCATTCCCCTCGAAGAGAAAAATGCTATCTTGAATATCCCGTGAAATTTTTCCCCCGCTATCAGTCCACGTGAATATAAAAAAGGAAGAATTTTTGTAAAGCTTAGAAATTAATTGAAAATCGGACAAATTTAAGTTGAATAAAAAAATCACACACATTTTAGGTTATAAATGAAACTTATTTAACTTTAAAGTTGTACTCATGGAGGTGCTTCTGTTGATTTAGCTATGTTTTCATTAAATATACCACCGTGGTGCACCACCATGAAATTTACTGTCTGTGAACCGAAGAGATTCATACTCTATGACAAAATGTATTGTAGGGAATTATTGTCCTAAAAATAAATAATTTTAACTTTTGGGGCCAATTTCACCAACTTATTTAAATATCAATTTATATTTAAAAATAATTTTTCCATACAAAAATTAATCAAAATCGACATTTAAATATGAATTGATATTTAAATAGAGTTGGTGAAATTGGCCCTTAATATATAATTCGAAGAAAAATATCGAAACTATTCGATGTAATATTTCAGTTCGCCTGCAAAAATAAAGTGAACAAAACCAAGGGAAAAGTGAAAAAATTCACGTGAAAAATATTCTGCCTTATCGTGGTTGGCGTATTTCAAATACGACTACGACTGTTTGATAATAGATTAAAGAAGACAGTTTTTCTTTAATCTATTACCTAACAGTCGTAGTCGTATTTTAAATACGCCAACCACGATAAGACAGATTATTCATGATAAGGGGAACCAAAAAAGGGAAAATAAGGGGTGTTTTTTTCAGAGGTATAGAACTTCGAATTGAAATAAAACACAAGAAAATCGTTTTAATGTCCATCAATTTGGCTTTATTGGAAGGATAATTTTATGCCATTAATGTTTAAATATGATTTCGGGCATGTGGCCGCCGCGGCTGGCTCGAATAAAGCCAATTCTACAGGTCCAATTTTCAACCACTTTTTCGAGCATATGGGGCCGTATGTTGGCAATAACGCCACGAATGTTGGCTTCCAAGTCCCCTAACGTTTCTGGTTTGTTGGCGTAGACGAGCGACTTCACATATCCCCACAGAAAATAATCCAATGGTGTCAAATCACACGATCTTGGTGGCCAATTGACAGGTCCATTCATCATCGAATCCATGCTCATCGAATGTTTCCTTCAATAAATCGATTGTGACGTGCGCTGTGTGGCATGTAGCGCCGTCTTGTTGGAACCACAACTCATCCACATTCATGCCATCCAACTCGGGAACAAAATAGTCGGTTATCATGGCTCTATACCGGTCTCCATTAACGGTAACTGACTCTCCAGCATTATTTCGGAAGAAGTATGGCCCAATGACTCCACCAGCCCATAGAGCACACCAAACAGTCAGTTTTTGTGGATGTAATGGCGTCTCAAGGGTCTCATGTGGCTTCTCTTCACTCCAAATGCGGCAATTTTGCTTGTTGACGTAGCCATTCAACCAAAAATGAGCCTCATCACTGAACAAAATTTTGCGATGAATTTCGCGAACTGAACCATTATTTTCGAAATAAATTTGCACGATTTGCAAGCGTTGTTCTTTTGCCAACCTGTTCATGATGAAATGGCAAACCAAACTAAATATTAATCACTTGACAGCTGACAAAATGGCCGCCAGTTAAAAAAGTGATGCCAACTTAAAGTTCTATACCTCAATAAAAAACACCCTTTATTTCTGGGAAAAATTTTTGGAGTGAAAAATTAGTTACTATAGGGGTGATAGAGTTTCTCTAATTTGTATTCAATTCAGGAACATTTAGTAGTGAGTATTTGTATAAAAAGCTTAAGAATAAAAGATTTATATTTAATTATCCAAGTAATAAAATTTCAGAAACAATAAAGCGTTCAATGTATTGTCGTTTAAACGAAATCTTATTTTTGTGCAGAATTTACCGGCGACAGAAAACACTCTTTCGCTTTCAGTTGAAGAGGGCTTTATTGTGTTCTTGCCTTGTGAAGCAATAATATGTTGGTTGTTTTGTTGTTCGTTTTTTTTTTTTATAAAGTAAAAATTCTTGCCGAAGAACATTAAAATTATCGTATTTTTGCTTTACATATGTGACGCGCAAAATAGAAAGGGACCTAAGGGTAAAAACCTGTTTTGTTCAGGAGAGCCATTTTAAAGATTTAAATACGTGTATCATTGGTGTACCATCACTGAATAAAACGAGCATATTTCTGGGAGGGAACACTTTTGGGGCATGGGATCGGTCTCATTCGATGCTCAGATGTTGTCCACATCAAAAAAAAACGGAAAATTGATTTTTTTTACCCTTAGGTCCCTTTCTCTATGCGCTGTCACATATGCCAGAGATTTTTTGATAACAGATTAAAATTCTTCCTGCAAATAATTGTTATAATTTTCTTAAAATTGTACAATTTTCTTACCTTATAAAAGTCTTCTATGTAAAGTACATTTTCTGTATTTTTAAACAAGATATTAATGTTAAAGTAAAACTTAAAAACCGACCCTTTTTTTGTCGGTTTCGGTTTCGGTTTTTATGGGCTAAAAACCGCGGTTTCGGTTTCGGTTAAAACCGAACGGCAATCCTTACTTTAAAACCTAATTCAATTTCGTCACTTATGTTAACTTAATGCCAATTTTTTTCTTGTACATAGGGCCGATAGTATCTGCTTTAGTTTAGGTTTATAAAATCTCGTGTTTTGTATAAAGTTTGTTCTTTAATTTACTTTGGGTATTATTGAACTGTTTGTGGGCATCGTGAATCCTATTTTGATAGTAAGTTTTCATAATAAAAATTTGTTTTTGATGAGTGCAGATAGCCAGAGTATAAATTTCCTAAGTACTTGTAATTAAAAAATTGGCAAATTTTTATATCCCAACATGTCAACAGTCGGTTTTATTACAAGAAAGAGATATGATGTTGACATACTTTTGGTATTTAATTTACAAAAATCTACTGGCATTAGCTGCGTTCGAGAACTCAAAAGTTTTTAAAATTATTTACTATTTTTTGCTGGATTTTACTAGATTGCGTTCGCAAATACTTAATCCAGTAAGTAAGAGGGCTAATTGACTGAGTAAATGCAATTTCTTACTGGAAAAATTTTTGCCAGTCAAACGAAACTAAATCGCACACTAAATCATAAACAATCACAACTCAAAAAATCCAAGATGCTCAGGAGCGACCTAAAGTGTAAAAATGGCGCAAGTTTGTAACATAAAGACAGGCATAACGGTATTTTATATTGTTTACGAATTCCGAATAATATTTCACTTCCTGACGAAGCTACACCAAGTTGAAGCGAAATATCGATAAATAAAATTTTAAATTGATTACAAAAAACCTAAAGCTTAAATAAAATTTATATAAAATTTTTGTTTATATGTATGTATATTTTTTTTGCATATACGAGTATGTACATATGTATAATTTTGTATACTTATTTTGCATATACGAGTACTATGTTCATACTCGTATCGTGACATAACCGCCAAAAAAGTTTTTAGCGACATACAGAATTATCGAACTTAATTTTTTTTTTACCAAAATCGATTATTTAAGATCGTAAATAATCAATTTTCGTAAGAAAAAAAAACGAAGTCCAAAATACGTGTTGCTTAAGTTTTTTAGCTCCAAACTATTAGCAATCAGTACCTCATTTCTGTAGCTTGTGAGCAGTTTTCGCATCGGGGAGAAAAATTAAATACATAATTATATTGGTTGTCCTGTTTTACACAGGGTTATTCAAATAAACACTTAAATGAACGTACAAAAAACATCAAGAAATTAAGTTTTTTTTCACAAATGATGAAACAAATTTTCGACTCGAAAAACTCTCACATTCGTTACAGACACGAGACACATCCACCTTAGATGCAAACGGACGTAGCTACACAAAAATTCGAAATCGAGTTTTTGATTGATTATGGCTCATTTTATCAAACTACATGTTCACGCAAATATTTACACCTCTGCTATCAAAAATGACGACTATTAAAGAAATTCAAACGGACTTAATTACGAATGCATCTATTTTTTATTTGCAAGGAACGTAACGAAGATAAAACCTGAAATATATATAAAAAGGAAATAAATGGTTAAAAACATATAAGTATCCATACTACAAGTAAATTTCGAAGAACATTTTCAAGAACACTTTATTATTATTGATTTTGAAACGTTTTTTGCTTGTCCTGTAAAAAATATAAAAGTGTAATTACGTCCGTTTGCGTTTAAGGTGACGATATATATGTATGTACATATTTTATTGAATTTCAAAAAATTCCTGTTCACGTTTCTATTTGGAGTAATTTCTTTATATACATATCAATCAGTATTTTTGCTGGGAAAGTAATCTAACAGACCTACTAATTCCTCCCTATACATTTGCAATACCTACATTTGCATGCAAAATAAAATTTGTTTTAGAAACAATCGGGCATGTTCTGTAAACCGAATCTGACTAAATTTCTCGTTTTCAAAAAATTAATAATGGCCCTGCAGACGTGTTTAAGATCATATACGCTAATTTTCTTTCAGATATGATATTCGAGAATTTACATATCCTTAACTTAATACGAAAAGGCCCTCCTAACTCATGTTTTTCATAGTTTACAGGAGGAGGAAAAAAACTAAATAAAAAAAGATGCAATATTGACACAAATTTTTTTTAAACGCAATTTTTATTAAAAACACTACATAAGCACATAATATTGCGTTTAAAAAAAATTTTGTATCAATATTGCATCTTTTTTTATTTAGTTTTTTCCTCCTCCTATAAACTATGAAAAACATGAGTTAGGGCCTTTTCGTATTAAGTTAACGATATGTATATAATAAAAAAATTCAAAAAATATTTTTATTGTCGAAGTTAGTTTTCTAACATCGTGCGATTACAAATCGATCGGTTTTCAGAACAGGGCCGAATATTTCTTTAACAGAAACATTTCTTGTGTGAAAGTGCAACTTTGAAGATTACAGATCCGTATGATTTTTTTTTCTTTTTTGGTATTCCTAAGGTCTTTTTTTAAGAATTTGTGAAATTTATCTTTCATAATTTCATGGTTTTTAAATATAAATGTGAAAATTATTTATGTTATTGTGCCGTTATGTAGAAGCCACAACTAACGGTTGCTGCTTATATCATAGACATACTACATATATACATACATACTCGTATAAACATGCATAAGTATGTATGTATGTACAATATTTTGTTTTATTTACAACTTGTAAAGGTTCTCGCCCTCTGGAAAACTATGCTGATGTTTTAATTTTTCCCATCTCGAAACATTCATGCAAGCTTAGCACAGCAAATGTTTATTCTATTATGCTACCTAAATATGGTTAAAGTTTACATACTCGTACATACATAGTTGTTGGAATGTTAAAGCCAACTAAGCAAACAACTATACACATAGGTACGAAGTTAATGCAGAGAGAAACCTGGCTAGATTACCAAACATGGCTGCATCTGCTGCTTTGGCTTCTGTGGCATAGATACATGCATACAAACATACTTGTGCTTTGCCCACAGCCACACACACACACACAATTGCAATGTTCTTTCTTACAAAGAAGTGACTAAGTGTCATTGAATTAGACAGTCAGACAATCTGACATTAAAACAAAATCTGGCAGAATATTTCGTTAAGTCTGCATTAGAGGGAGTTAATAAGAGAACGAGTGAGAGAGAGAGAGTTTATGTCGTTTGACGGCTTAGTCGGCTATGAAGTGAATTTAATGCTTTTTTTGCTCTCTATCATTTTGCACTTTTGCATACTTGCAAGCCAGCAAGCATTCGTTGGCAACTTCTATTGCCACACAGTCTCTTCATTGCAGTTTACACGTTCATTGCCGTTTGTTTGGCTTTGCCGCTGACGCTGTCTTCGTCTATTACTTCAGTTGGCTTTGGCGTGTTATGCCTACTTTATCCTCTTGGCTAAAGTAAAACTGTCTAGGCTGAAAGCACACATGTACACATTGTGTATATGTATGCATATGTATGTATGTAAGTATATTAAAGATTTTGTAGGCCAACGACTTTGTGTTGCAAGAACAAAGCCGTAAACAACGTCGTCAATACAGACAGCCAATTCAGTTCTTCTTCTCTTTCCTTATACTGTCTGTTAGTGTAAGTCTGTGGTGGTTAACACCTCGACTAACTTAACTTGGCTTAGACAACTACAACTACAACCACAACACAATCCCAATAAGAAAAGCGAAGAAAAAATATTGAAATAAAAAGAAAGAAAACTATTGAATGCAAGCAACTTCGTTGCTTTAGAAATTATGTACATGTTTGTATGTATGTTGACCCTGTACACCACTTGTTATTGTGTTGTTGTTGTTGCTGTTGTTGTTTTCTTATCTTCTTATTATTTGCTTTTCTATACAATGCTTTCTGGTTTTTCTTCTTTTACGTGTTTGGTTTTTTTTTTCATGCATGCATGCATGCATCATACATGCACTTTTCATCAGTTGAACAACCAAGCAAACAACAAACCAACAAATGAAACAAACAACTCAACCAGCCACCATTAGAAAAGCAGAAGCTTTTATGTGCATACAAACATACATAAACTGTAAAACATATACATATATATATACATATGTACCTTTGTATATTTGCTTTAAGGTATGGATGCATGCGAGTTTTTCACTGCTTTAATATGCGATGCAAAAGATGCGAGTTTTTGTGGCTGCGGCCAATACTCCATACTTCTACTACTTGAAAGAATTCATTCACATTTGCAATGCATGTGTGTGCGTGTGAAAGCTTCTAAATGTGTTTAGTGTGTGTTAAAACGCATGAAATATTCAGAATTTTATGTATGTATGTATATTTTAAGTTGCACAAAAGGTCCGTATTAAAAGTTGTTCGTTCCATGCATTTATCAAATGAAGCCCCAGCAATTCATTTCAAACATTTCTTTTTTTATTTTATTTGTTTTTTCTGTACGTACATGAGCACTTTTTCTTTATTTTCTGCATTTAGCTGTTGTTTAGTAAAATGCTGTTCTTCTTTAGAGAGTTGAAAATAATTTATATGTGCATGAGAGTGTTTTTTTTTTATTTAAACTCGACAGTACACTCTGGTACTTAACCGCCTTCCGCTTTTTGTTTAACAAATGTCTGAGTGGTGGAGTTAGTGTAAGTGTGTATGTGTGTGTGCTTTTATTTATTATTATATGTTTATTGTTTTATGTTATGGAGTCCCTCTGAGCTAAGATTTTAAATATACGAAATCGGTGTTGCCACAAAAAGTAGCTTTCCGCAAAATGGACTAATACGTTGCAATTGATGAAATTGTTGAAATAATTTTGTTGGTATAACATGGCTTCAACGAAGAACTACATATGTAACGAAACACCTTAATTAATCCCTCCTGCAATATTATAAACAAAAATAAAATCACCCAATTACTCCTAATAGTAATTAAATTTGATAGTTTTTTTCTTTGGGGCGGTTTCATTCCCTGCTTCGGGCTAAACATTAAATTAAGGTAAACAATCAATGTAGTGTAGGCTGCCGACAGACGTGTTTCAGATTAACGTGAGCAACTGCCTTTGCGGCCTTATCTCACGGAGGTCTTAACACCGAGTGAAGGTAAGCGTCCAATCATCGCCCCATGCACCCTTAGCTAGGGTTGTTATTGCGTGATTTATAAAAAGAGGACAGCACAGGGAAAATACCCGTACATTTGCTTAAAAAAAGTTCAACCGATTACATAGAAAATATGTCTAACGGTAGGGCTAACGACTTTAAATAAACTTTTATTTTTGGGTTAAAATGTCTTATTCTCATCCATGAAATAAAGATTTTGAAATATTGCTTAAAGCTATGCACTATAAAGGGTCCGCCATCTAACGTTTTTTTTTCAACTAGTGCTTATTTCGTGAATGGTAACACTTAGCTCATGTCTGGTTTGACAGATAATTAGTTTTATCCTTCCGCTGAACGAGCCAACTGACCATCCAATGCGTTTTTGCTTCGCTAAATGGGCCTGCGATCGACTTACAGAAGATGCCGATTTTGCCAAAAAAAATCATTTTTTCAGATGAAGCTCATTTTGATCTTGGCGGGTATGTAAACAAGCAAAATTGTCCCATTTGGGGCACAGAAAACCCGCACGCATACATTGAAAAGCCGACGCAACCAAAACGAGTCACTGTTTGGTGCGGATTTTGGTCCAGAGGCATAATTGGGCCATTGAGAAAGGAGTGGCCGTTACAGTCAATGGCGATCGTTATCGGCCCATTTTGAACGAATTTTTTTTTTGTTCACAAAAATTGAAGAGGAGGATATTGGCAACATTTGGTTTCAACAGGACGGCGCTACGTGCCACACATCCGAAGCTTCAGTAGTTTTTTTTATAGCATTAAAAAAAAAAGTTATCTGGCGGACCCTTTATTATATTGGCCCTTCTTGCGCATCTCCATCGATATTTTTAATACATCTTAATAATTCTACGTCTAAAAATAAGATACCAAAAACATCGCTGGACATCCAATACCAATTATTTTAATTTTTAGCCTGATTTTTAATAAATACCATTTTTCAAGCAATGTAAAACCGAAAAAAATTTTCCTTAAAAAGTTGGACTTTCCCGGACGCAAATGTTTTCCGAGGACAGAGATCCCAAAAAGAGGGTAGTGTCTGGGAAAAAGAGGGCGGATAACAACCCTACCTTAGCAAGCGCATTAGGCACTTAGAGCTATCTAAACTCATGGCAACAGCAGCTAGAATAGTGTCTGGCTCACCACGTGACGCCATTCATTTAACACTGGGAAGAAAAGACTATTCTCCAAGCTCTTTTGGTAGCAACCACAACCATCACGTACAATTCTCCGTGATCACACGCCCCGAGTGTAATTGCTTACGCCCACCGCGAGGTCTCCATGGGAATTCCTCACCATTTACCGTCACAGCTCAGCCACTCATCAAAACCAGACAAATGCCTGAGCCGACACAATCCAGTACCTACTCAACATCATCCATTAAAGCCCGTGGGGTGGGATGACATTGAACTTTTAGTAAAGGATTATGCCGGCTCCTAGAGCAGCGCGGCTGTCAGGCCACCGGCACCCTTGGTACCAGATACAAACCTCTTGTTAGACCTTGAAGTTCCACCCGAAAGGCTTCACCTCTATCGTCTTTTGAACTCAGGGCAGTTCCAGGGGACACTGCACCTGCTCGACCTATTTCCTTTTATAAATATGTGCACATCCGTTCCACTGTTGCTAGAGATTGGGTAGTAACACATAAGTTACATGGGTAAAAATCCAAAGGTACGTCGGGCCCCGGGATCGCCACTCCCGTAATCTGCTAAGAGATCCCCCTGAGGGGCGATCACATCTCTATCAGTTGTGTGTACAACATCTATTTTGGTTCGTTACTGTCGGATGTCTCTTAATGAGATGACGACATCTTCTAACCTGCAGTTAATCTGGGTAGCAGAGCATGAAAGTGCATCCGGAAACGGTATAGCGGTCTAGCCAAAGATGGGGCTCGACTGTCAAATTCTGGCATTCCTTTAAAACATTTCAATTCAAAAGTTGAAAAGTGGCTCTTGGTAAAACCAGAATACCTACTCTACCTCATAATTAACTTTTTACGATCCCATATTGTCTGCCATCTTGGAAGCAATTCTGAGCGATCAACGCTGTATGCTAGTGGCAGTACTAACATGACATTGTCATTGTACCTAATACATGCCAGATGATTAAATTTTTCAACAAAATAATCTTAGTGATGAGGCGCATTTTCAATTAGGCGGTAATATATACAAAGAAAATGGTCGTATATGAGGCTCACAAAATCCGCAAACAGTTCTCGAAAACCCATTACAACCAAAGAAAGTGACCATATTATGTGGTTTATGGTCAGGCGGCATTATCGACCCGCATTTTTTTTTTTCGAAAATGAGCAAGGAAATGCCGTCACCGTGGATTCTCTGCGATTCGGAAAACATAATGACCGATTTTTTTTTGTGGCCACAATTGTCTAATGTTGACATCAGCAAGACAGCGCCACACTCCACACAGCCTGCGAAACAATGCAGTTATTGCATGAGAAATTTCCCGGACGCTTAATTTCTCAATTTGGCAATGTCAATTGGCCGCCTCGTTCTTATGATTAAACGCCTTTGGATTATTTTCTTTGGGGCCATTTGAAAGACCTGGGGGCAAATTACGGTACTCGTTATCGAACGAACTTTCGAAATATTTCAATATAGTTTATATGGAAATATTTCGTAATTTCGTTTGATAATGAGTGCCTTAAGTCCCAAATCACACTGTGCAAGTCTTATTGCTAAGCTGATTAGTTTCAGGGAGAGAGAGAGAGACGTTTCTTTTCCCCCCGTCTCTCTCTCCTAATAAACTAATCAGCTTAGCAATAAGACTTGCATAGTGTAAATAGGGACTAATTTCCCCCTGGTTTACGTGAACGAATCTCAAACAACTGATGCTCTGAAAGATGAAATTCGGCGCTGCAATGACGAGATAAGCGAAGCTTTGTCTTTTCTTTCGTTTCGACATACATAGTATACCCCTGGCCACATCTGTACCGATTTCAGTCTCTTTAAATTTCTTTATAATTTTGCAAATACCTTGCACAGTTGGTAGATTATGACGACAATAACCGATAATAACGACAATAATTTCTAACTATTTTTACGCGTTCTTCGGTTGGTTAACGACACATATTCGTAAATGTCAAACCTTTCCCTAAATAAATAACACTTCAGATGACAGATATTTAACAGCTGACAGAGCCTTGCCAAACCAGCAGTTTTGAAACCACTAAATGGATAGCTCTGTACTTAACAGTTGTCCAAATAATTTGTTGGCGAAGTGTAGAATTATTGAAACGATCAGTTATGCTTTGCATTATTTTTATGGCTTTGGTTTACATAGAAACAAATAAGTTTTTATAACAAGTTTCAATTGTTGAAATTGGAGATGGAACCGTGAGTAGCTACATCTACCGTGAACCGTGAGTAGTTGCATCTTTGAAAAAAAGTATATAAATAATTCTGTATTTACTGACATCTATCTAGATTCCTATTGACACTTAAATCTTTGTCATTTATGTATTTAATAAGGTTTTTGGGATTGCGTGTAATTTCTGGTTTTGAAGAAACAAGATAAATTAATGGCTTATTTGCCTGAAAATAGATTAGACACAGTCACGAAAACTCGCTATCGCACTGTATTTACGGAAAAGCAGTCTTAAACCCATAATGCAATATTTTCAATAATGTTTGAAAACTTTCGACTTCGTAAAGTTTTATTTCACAACTGTCCAATATTATTTCATAATATATCATTAAAAACTTCAAGATTTTTAATACTTGTGTCCAAAATTTATAAATGAAATTTATGAATACAGCACAAAAATTTTATTCATGTAAATGCTTGAGAATAAAAAGATACAAAGAAAAAATATACCACGTGACAGGAGCGTGGCCCATTCCTACTATAGATGGAAACTTCTCGTGAAATAGACGTTTGTCATATATTCACCATTATTCCAGTAGTCGACATCGACGGCACGTTAACACGATACCAAAGAATTCGGGGTTGTGTATCTGTTGTCAAAAACAACTGACTCCTGTTGGCAGGTTTATGCCATTTTCTGGACCTTAGGGAACAGAAATAGATTGTCAGTAGCACAAAATTGTTCTCGAAAGCTAGTAAACCATCCCCAATTTTTTGGTCTTGTGTTAAAGTAACGTCGATGTCGACATCTGGAGCAAGGGTGATTGTAACGTTTAGACGTGAGTAATTTTTTTTAAAGTGATCATGCATAATTTGATTATAAGATGACTTACGCAAAGCTTACTTTGCAAAGTATTGAGTTTGTAGGAGAGAAGCTCCCATTATCTTTAACTCAACGTAAACGTGTGTAAGAGCCGTCTTAGTGTGATGCATACGGGCATTTCAGGAACAGTCATATTACGTAATTGACACGTTACATAATTGACACGTTACGTAATTGTGACGTTACCAAGCAATTAAGCTTGTAGTTTAGAGCCATGCTGTTCGATTTGTTTCTATCTTGTACTAAATGTAGAGTTTTTATTTATTTATTTATTTATTTAAACCAATATCCTAAAAATAATATAAAACAAACGTCTTTGAAACACAAGCTATGTCACCACTAACTTAACGTGACAAAAAGTGGAATTTTCTATAGAAATAGCCATATAATTATTAATTATTAAATCAACTTTTATATTGCTAGCCTGTCAGGATATTATAATCCATTTGACTGAATTAAATATTACGAGTAAATAAAAATATATAATCATTTAATATAAAGGATGGTTAAATTTTAAGGGCCGATTATTTATGAAATTATTGTAATTTCTTTTTATTATGTATGCAACAAAATATCGGCCAAATAGCCGCCGCGACTTCAGCAGCACACCTCTATCCGATGGTCCAAATTTTCGATGATGCTAAGGCATAATTAAGGTTCTATGATGTTAATGTGATGAATTATCTCATGCTTTAGCTCTTGAATTGTTGCTGGCTTATTGACGTACACCTTTTCTTTCAAATAACCCTAAAGAAATAAGTCCAACGGTGTCAAATCACATGATCTTGGCGGCCAATTGACATCGCCACCACGTGAGATAACACGGCCATTGAATTTGTCGCGCAAAAGAGCTATTGTTTCGTTAGCTGTGTGGCAAGTGGCACCGTCGTGTTGAAACCACGTATCGTCCACATCCATATCTTCCAATTCGGGCCATAAAAAGTTTGTTATCATCTCTCGACAGCGAACACCATTCCCAGTAACTGCTTGGAAAAAATACGGCCCGATGATGCCGCCACCCCATGCATTTATTTTTCGACAAACACTCTTAGATTATCATTCGCCCAAATGCGGCAATTCTGCTTATTGACGAATCCACTGATGTGAAAATGTGCCTCATCACTGAAGATGATTTTCTTCGAAAATTGATCATCCACTGTTGCCATTTCTTGTCACCATTCTGACCATTGACGACGTTTAGAATGGTCAAGAGGCTTTAGTTCTTGAGTCAATTTAACCTTGTAAGCGTGTAAATGCAAGTCTTTGTGCATAATGTTCATCAACGACGAGCGTGAGAGGTACAATTGTTGGGTACGACGACGAGTTGAGGTAGACGGCTCTTCAGCCATACTATCGCGAACAGCAGCAATATTTTCTGCTGTACGAGCAAGCACTGGTGTTAACACATCTCCTACATACCCGGTTTGCTCCAATTTTTGCACGATTATTCCGATTGTACGCACATTTGGTCGATTGTGCTGACCGAAAAAATCACGATTTGAACGCCCATTTTCATAATAAACCTGAATAACTTTAACGCGTTGCTCGATTGTGTATCTTTCCATGGTTCAAATTGAGTTAGTCTGAAATTGAAAAATGTCAAATGAAATGCAGAAAAAAACAAGTACAAACCAGTTTGCTGATTATTTGAAAATTAATTCGGTTACACAATATTCTGGAGCGTGAATAAAAAGTTACTCACTATAGCATCTCTGGTAAAAACTAACACATAGACAAAATGACTTGCAAGATATTTCTGGTGCAGGTGTTTTTCAGTAATTGATAGAATACACAAAACGCTCAAATTCAAATGCAAAATATTTTCTAAGAGGTAATTTTTTTTTCCTTAAAATTTATGTTCGTTTAATAAAGTTTCTGAAACAAACTTGCTTTTTGTAAAGATTTAACCATTCTTTGAAAGTGAAGAAAAAATGCGACGATACAAAATTGCAGCTGTACTTACTACATACAGACAGCAACATTCCTACGACACCAAATCGCCTTATAAGGAATGATGAATTGTATTGGAATAGTATATATAGGGTGTTTTTTTTCAGAGGTATAGAACTTCGAATTGAAATAAAACACAAGAAAATCGTTTTAATGTCCATCAATTTGGCTTTATTGGAAGGATAATTTTATGCCATTAGTGTTTAAATATGATTTCGGGCATGTGGCCGCCGCGGCTGGCTCGAATAAAGCCAATTCTACAGGTCCAATTTTCAACCACTTTTTCGAGCATATGGGGCCGTATGTTGGCAATAACGCCACGAATGTTGGCTTCCAAGTCCCCTAACGTTTCTGGTTTGTTGGCGTAAACGAGCGACTTCACATATCCCCAAAGAAAATAATCCAATGGTGTCAAATCACACGATCTTGGTGGCCAATTGACAGGTCCATTCCGCGAAATTATGCGCTCATCGAATGTTTCCTTCAATAAATCGATTCTGACGTGCGCTGTGTGGCATGTAGCGCCGTCTTGTTGGAACCACAACTCATCCACATTCATGCCATCCAATTCGGGAACAAAATAGTCGGTTAGTCGGCTCCAATTGCTGTGCACGGTGGCGAATCGATTCATTCGGGTCCTCTTCAACAGTTTGCTCTACAGCGGCAATTGTTTCTTCGGTGCGCACTGTTCGACGTCTCTGCGGATGCGTATTATCACATAGAGTAAACGTAGTGCGAAAACGATCCATGGTTAACCGAATTAATTGCTCTGATGGACGATTATGTCGACCATAAAATGGACGGAGCTTGCGGTAAACTTCGCGAACTGAACCATTATTTTCGAAATAAATTTGCACGATTTGCAAGCGTTGTTCTTTTGTCAACCTGTTCATGATGAAATGGCAAACCAAACTAAATATTAATCACTTGACAGCTGACAAAATGGCCGCCAGTTAAAAAAGTGATGCCAACTTAAAGTTCTATACCTCAATAAAAAACACCCTTTAGTAGTAGAATAAGTTATAAATGTTTTTTCTTACAAATCATCTTTAAACAGGTTCAAATGTCCACTAACATTTGCAATTTACCATTAAGCCAAATACGGCTTACAACTTGTTTATATATTTTGGTTTTTGTTTTTTTTTTTGTGATTTATTCCCTCCAGTAGCCAACGCGTTAAGCATTTAAAATAAAATTCCCATAACTTTGTTACGAAAGCAAATATTGAGTTAATTTTTACGAGTAAATAGAATATT